>JARHVA010001747.1:522500-1722500 GCA_037957365.1 Torreya grandis
CATCTATCATATTAATAATTATCTTGGTAATTTTTTGTGATTCAAAGATTTGCTCCAAAATCTATTTATCAAACTCATTCGATAAATTATTTTTTTAGAAAGGTGTCACCATTGAATGGATTGAAACTTGAAAAAATAGTTTTGATAACATGAATAAATATTTTATTCAACCACCTACATTATGACCTTCCAATGATCATCCTTTCACCTTTTTGGCATCTTCTACTCTCATCTTAATCTGGGCAATGATTGCAATGTTGCGGTTTGGTTCACATAGTAGTGGATTGGTTTATAAACTAATTGGACACCGATTGTTCGATCTAATTAAAATTCCATTTTTTAGGTTTGAAGGATCCTAATAAAACCCTTTGAGGCTGAGTTTTGAATGACATATTTTAATTCCTATGCCCCTTACCCACTTTAGGGATCTATTCAAAACCCTCATGTTTATTTATTATGTTTCATATATTTCCTTGTTGTGGTTCAACTATTATTTCACTGTGTAGGCTTGCATGCCCTCCTATATGTGTTATAGTTTTTTGGTGCCCTATCAAAAGAAATTGGTGTTTTATTTCATTGATTATTTGTAGATACTTTTGTTTATTTCATGTTTGCCACTAGTAGAAGCATTTCTCAAGATCTTTTATTGTAATATATTTTATTCTCCATTATATTAGGTTGTACGACCTATCAACACCCTCATTTCTTGTTCATATCGCCAACTCATAATCATTTACCAATAATTTTTAAAAAAAGTATATAACAAGGAATATGATATTAACTACATTACTCATGCTTCGATTGATTATGAGACTCAATACACTAAGATCGAACATGATTATCTTACTATCTATTTCACACCAAACATATTTTGTATTACATTATTATCAGATGGCATATCTTAATGTCCATTTATATCCCATCCATTATTTTGTATCTAAGGCATTTTTACTTGGTGATAGAATTTGAAAATGGATGACTCTCTTGAGAAAATTTATCCATAAGATAATTACTCATAAATTAGTCAAATGGAAAGTGATTTCCAATTAAAAAAAATATATACCCCTTCCTAGCCAATGATAAATTTATAATATCCTTCCTGATGAAAATGTCCTCTTCATTTAGATTTTTGATCAATCTATAACCCATAAAGACTATTTTCACAATTTCACTGTTGATCTCAAGGCCCAATAAGATCCTAAAATTCAAGTATATAAACCCAAAAAACCAATAAAATTGAGCATAAATAACAACCCAAAGTCATAGTTTACTTGCATTACAAAAATTTTACACTCCACTTTGACATAACTAAGTGCTTGCAAATAATCAAGGCAATATGTATCCTTCTAGTCATTTTGGAAAGATCATTCCTTTTAATTTTTTAATTAAAATATAATATTTCCAATGACATGTCTAAATATTAAACTATCATACTTGGTATGCAATCAAATTTTGATCTTGACATATTTTATTTACATTATTTAGGCGATTATTAACATGTATATCACCAAATAAATGGCACTTACCGATGTAAAATTGATCATCTTAAAACATATGAATTTTATAAAAAAACTTGTTAAATATTTTACATATTTTAATATTGAAGAACTATCAAGAGAATAAAACTATGTTTCTAATTTTCTTGCCTCATCAACTAATGTTTTCACCCATATAAAGCATTAAATTATGACCAAATTATTATTCACATGTGGCAATCCCCATGTCTCCAAGAACCTAAGTATGATACCCTTATTTTTGAAATCAAGGCTATCACTACTTGAAAAATCCCTTGGTATGTAAGTATCATATAATTTATATAAATTCCTATTTATCCTCTTAAGGTAGACACACATGAAAAGACTATAATTTGAAAGAAAGACTTTAATTGTGTCCTTAAACATAATATCTTTTAATATCATAACTTTAATGGCACCCTACTTTGATATTTTTTTAAATATGATGTCTCTCCTATTATTAAGGAAGCACACATGGTCGTTTGTGGAGGTCATTCTAATGGACATGTTATAGACTAAAAATGCTTCTGCATGGACTATTATTGGCAAACACTCAAAAATGGTACCATCATATTTTATACAAAGTGTAATATTTTTCAAATTCATGATGATTTTATTAATTATTCCATATATAAGCTTAAAACATTTAAATATACTTGGCCAACCTATATGTGGGGGATTTATTTCATTGAAAAGTTTCTTTGATTCTAATATGGCCATGTTTTTATAGTCATTGCCACCAAATACTTTACCAAGTGGGTAGAAACTATTTTATATGTTACTATAACTACTATCTCCAAATTAATCCTTAATGAAATCAATTTTATATTTTGAATTCCACACATCATCATATATTATGATGGTGAGAAGTTAAAAAATAAGGACATGAAATAAATTTTCTCAAAATTTAAAATTACACACAAATTTTATACTCATTATCATCCTTAGTGCAATGGTCAAGCAAAGTAACTAACAATATATTACAAAATATTGTTATATATTCCCACAATTATTGACATATTAATATATATCATGCAATTTTGGATTATTACACTACTATTCACACTGCTATTGGGGATACACCATTATCTCCAATCTAAGGATCTGAAACCATCTTTCCACTAGAGTTGGAGTTACCTTCATTGAAAATTTATATTCATGAAATTAACCCCATGAATAGTTACATGAATATCATATTTATGATTTACATATCTTATATGAGATATGCATGAGTGCTCTCCATCACAATTAAAAAAATATAATTCATATCTCTAAACAACATAACAATAAATTCAAAGTTATAAATTTGATGTCAAAATTTAGTGTTAAAATTGGATTACACATATGACAAAGACAGTAGATACACCCAAAATTTTTGGGGTACTTACATTATCAAATACATCCTTGTACCTAGTATTTATCAATTAAAAATTAATGAATGACACCTTTTTAAAGAGTCAACCAATGCACAAATTTTAATAAATAATTATGTCCTTCATAGCTTTATTTTTTTCCATGTTTTGTCATTTATTATACATATCACATTCTTGTGATTAGTTATTTTATATTATTTTTTCTAAAATTTATTGGAAGAATCCTCTAACCCCCTTATGTGTAGCTTAGCTTCATTTATCTACACCTCTGGGTTTCTCATCACCTACCTTGGCATAACCTCTGGTATACCTCATCTTTATCCTAAATTTTTTATTTTCACATATTATCACATCTTTTATGCCTCTAGACCCCATCATTTTTATTCCTCCTGAATTTTTTAGTTTTTGAGGTGTATGGTAAAACCTTGGAGAATACAACTAATCCCTCCTCAAAAAATCCCATCCTTTACATTCTTCATGTTTGGGCTCTCCTTGACTTATTTTAATACCTTACTATATGTGCCTCCAAGCTTCCACTTGCATCTTGGACCTCATAGCTTTGTCATTATATTTATATATTTTGACCTCTCCTTATAAACTCATATTTTTTCATCTTGCATTTTTAGTTTTTAAGGTACATGTTAATACCTTATGAAATAGAACTAGACCCTCCTCACAAGTTCCCATCCCATATTATTACCTTTTTCTCCTAATATAACTCAAAACCTTAGCTAGATGTTTTCCTAGAAATATAAGGCAATGGTCGAGAGTGGTGTTTTTTTACTTAAATTTAGTTATATTCTCTTATGGAAAAATATTTTATTCTATCAATATGTTTCTTATCCAAATTTCACCCTCTCTTATGATGAAAGTCTCAACCTTATCTACCATTTTATCATACCCCTTTATGTATCTTATATAATTTATTAAAGCTACCCATTATCATGTTCATATCTATTTTTCCTTATTTTACACCTCTTTAGGGCACACCAAAGTCAGTTTCAATTTTGCATTCTCTTCAAAGGTGAAATTTTAGGAGCATCTAAGCTTCTTGGTTTCTAGGTTTTCCTCTTTAGAATTCAAGCGTAAGTTATTTTGTGATATTCATATTTATCACTCATTATTAGTATTTATGAATTTAATAGATGAAAATATAAAAATCCATAAAATTCAAAATCCAAATATATCAAATAAAAATAAAAAGGCAATTTCAAAAGGAATAATTCCTTTAAAAATTCAAAATCATACTAAAATACATGATCATATTGTTGGTGCACCCCTATCCTAGATGAAGTTCAAACTTCATATTTTATCTCATCATAATATGAGATCCATTGGAGTGTGGTAGGATAGTAGATTGAGGATGAAGGCTCTACACATTTATCATTAGTTCTACCTACTTTTTCATGTAAGTACCCAATCCTCACAGTTGATCGATGGCTTCATTGGGGTCTTTAAGAATGGGGAGCATTTCATGGGAAGGTAGGATCCTTTTAATTTACTATATATAAACTTCTTGGGATGATATTTATAATTCAATAGTTGTCCCAAGCTTATGATTTTCAATTAAAGTTCTCTAAGGCCATTGATGTCAAAAAATCTTAGTCTTTCCAAACTAATAATATATCTTGTTTCTAGTAAATAAAGTGTTTTCACCTTGGATGATCCCTCTTATCCTTCCATTTTCATTTTTTCCCTTGATAGATATACTTGTTTCTATATCTCTCATATCTTTTTTACATCTTATTATCCATATGTTTTATACATTTTAGCATTGTAAAAGGTGTTGGTGTTCAAAGGTTACACTTTGAACTTGGCATGATTGAATAGACGTTGCATCTTTGATTTATTAAGAGATACTCCCTTGGTCATTTCCTTATTTTTATAAGATTTATCTAAACTATGTTTAGGACCTTAATATTTTATTGTCATTTTTTCATATCAATGAGACCTAATTTAGTCATCCCATTATGGCTATTTCATCCTAATTTTACCTTTATGTTCTTTATTTTATTTAGTAGCATCTTTTTATTTATGTTATCCTAACCTAATTTATCCCCTCCATATGGATATTTGATAAATTTACATCCGTTATCATTTATTTAGGTATTTAAAACCTAATTTAACCTTTATCTTTTGGATTTCTAAATTTATTTCTCTTTTACCATCCTTTATGAGAGTTACACACGCTTCTATATTTAGACTTCCCTACATACACACATATTTATTTTATATGTTTTCATCCTTATATCTTTGAGGTTTCTAAATGAATTTTTTACAATCATCATGATCAATAAAAAAATTTCATATAATATTATTATCATAAAGGTAATTCAAGGTTTGTATGTGTTACTTTTAGTTTAGTTATTTCACTTATCATCATTTATTTTACAACACTTTATTTTATCTTGTATGTTGTTATGTTTCTATCCCAAAAAACCATCCTAAGTTACACTAGTGTGAAATGTGATGATATTTATCTATGGTATATGTATACATATATATTTTTACTCATTTAAAATTTATTTTATAATACTCATGGTAAATATTTCTTTTTGAGTGCACATTCTAAGGAATGCACCAAGATATGGGTTGAGTTAGATCATAGTAATTTATGAGATATTTTCATATGATAGCCTATTATAAATACTAAAATATAATAATAGACACTTAAAAAAATTATTATTTACCTAAATTCACTTTACATGAATTTTGTGTACACATATGGCTATTTTACACCCTTTTCTCCTATCCACTTACCTTCTATGGTCTAAATTTCCTAATTTTTTATCAATCACCTATAATAATTCCCTAGTCTATGTCTAACATACTTAAAATCATGATCATACTATGTATAGATCATTTTATTACTATTCATGCCTTTTATAAAGTTTTATCAAAACTCAAACTCCTTAATCTAACTCTGATAGACATGTCCATGCACCAATAAATAGTCCTATTCTAAATTTAAATTATATTTATGGGTTATCCTATGTATTCACATATTAGTGGTATGAGGAGTTACATAAATCATTTTATATTTATATACAATAGGTATAATCCTAATTTTGTATCTATCGCTCATCAAAAAAGACATATATATGCATAAGCACATTGAGAAAGATTTCCATAAACTTCCATATTTATAAATTAATCACGAGGAGAAAGACATAAAAACGTATAGAGAACTTAAGACAAGTTGAATTTTAATTTTCATCTATTTAAATTTATATCATAATATGCATTCATGTTAGTGGATCATGAATTCACACATTCACCTAAATGGAAGAACTAGGTATGGTTTTATTTTCCTCTTTAGAGTATTGAATAATATGTAGCACTCAACCATTCATGGGGAAGTGGTTGGAGTCAACTCGACCCATCAATATTCCCTATTTTATAATTTAACCTAGTTTTAAAAGTGGAATTATAGATTTGAAGTGAAGGAAACATGTTTTATATATCTATGCACACAACGAGCATTTGATATTTCATAAGAAGGGTTTCAAGTAGATGAAACAATATATGTCAAAATAGTGAGACACAAATTATTAATATGAATCCAATAAATGCAAAAAAATACATCAGACAAAGGCATCCATAGGTTGATATAATCATCCACTAGACTTAGATACTTAAGATCTTGATTTGAATAGCTCTTGGAACATTTCCAGTCCTTTTAGTCATCTTTATTCAATCTCAGACTTACATAAACCCCAAAATAGCTAAGTACCTTAATCTTTTAGGTCATTTTACAATTATATTAAGTTAAAAAAATAAATCATACTAAATTTTAGCATTCATATTTGTGTATTATTTCTATATATTACGTAATCTAAATTATCCTATGTTTACACTTGTTAAGGTTCATTAATAAAAAATAAGGTAAAATGTATTGGTGAATCCTCTTTATTTCTATAACATAACAACAACCCTAGGTTTTCCCTTTGGGTTTCATCTTTATTTTTAGGGTTTTATTTATGTATTTAAATCTAATTTTCAAACTAGATTTATGATTTTCCCTCATTCACAAATTACTCATGGCTATATTGGATATACATTGTTTCTATTTTTTAATTAAATTTATGATTATAATAATTACATGTTATTTTTATGAAATAAAATATATATATGGCAAAGATTTAAATAAATGGATCAAATTTATGTGCAAGAATAAGGATAAAATTAATTATGAAAAATATTTATCCTTCATTATAATTCATAGTGTTTAAATATTCAATATGAGTTTATTTTGATTACTACTAGATGCCAAAGAGAATAAATGGATCATTTTGTTCCTCCCCCTATATATTAGCATAATAATGGCTACCATATCTATCCCATTATTTGAACTAGGCATATATTGGATATTTCAATCTATGTTATTACAACATGAAGAGTTAGGGTGAACCATCCCATAGTACAAAGTAGAGGTCATCATAGTGTTCTTTCTCATACCCCTCCACCTCCTATGAAGCCAACCAATCAAAATAAATGATATTATATCCTTGATAAACTTAATAATACACTAGTTAAAATGTCTATGTTATAGTTTCTCCATAAGACACCTCTCTATAAAGATATCCTTTATGAAGCATTGTGTGACACAAATATGGAAAGTGATGTAAAACCACCATATATTTATTCTATCATTAATACATTAATATGGACAAAATAAAGTATTTATTTTGATAAAAATGATCTACCTCTTAATAATATTATTTATAAACACCTCTCATTATATATCTAAGTGTGTGTTTTAAACAAAGCAATCAAATGGGTTCTAATGGATAATAGATCAGGAGTTAACATTTGTAATATATATATTTTACATCTAATTGATATATATGCAAAGGATATCACTTATTCAAATAATAATATTCATGTATTTGAAAACATAACTCAAGAATTATTAAGATTAATTACATTAGATATATTTTTAGGTCCCAAAATAATAACTATAGTATGTTAGATAATTCTTAAAAATATTAACTATAATATTCCTATTTTGAAGACCATGGATTAATGATGTGAATGTGGTATATTATTATTTACATGCATGTCTCAAATTTAATTATAAATGACACACACACACACACACACACACACACCTATTCAATATAGTGATTTACCAACACCAATATTTATTTCACTTACTCTTTCATCACCAAAAATATATTTAAATCAATATAGTTTTGCTATAAAAGAATTTGAAAAATATTAGACACACATGACAAGGATTAAGAAAACATACAAAAGGCATCATTGAGCCCACTACTAAATCTAATCATAATGTATAACAAGGCCTTGGATACACAAATAATTTGATAACCAATAAGTAAAATAAAACTAATAAATCCATTATTTATATTCATTTCTTTGACTCAATACTTGAACACATAAATCAACACTAAAATTAGTATACCCTAACCTCATTAGTGATAAGCTTTCAGAAAAATTTTGGGAATTAGATGAGTTCTCTAATGACAAATATTTTTTGGAATACGTAGGGACATATGATGATATCCCTCTCTTCTATCATGAGAATAGGTTTATTCATGAAACAAATTACCATGCATATTTTGGAAAGAGAGAATATCTTAATAATTATGTCCAAATAGATGGCCCAAATACAATTCCTTTTTCACCATATGTGGAGGATAGATCATCTTTGATAAATTAAGAAATAGTTGAATTCAATTATAGAACATAAAGAGATCCAAGACCAGTATTATAGTAGCCATCATAAAATATGACGAAGGATTAATCAAATACTTTAGAAATTGAACCTATAGTTGTAATGCATAGTCTTTTAATTCACCCAAATGCACAAATAGTTGAATAAATCATAAAAATGCATCCAAAATTAGTTTCTGTGATCTAAGAATTTGACTCAAGAGAGAATGGTTAGTATGGTTTTAGTTCCAAAATGAAAATGAAATGAAAGAAACACATTAACTAGAATAATATCTCTAGGCCTAGACACTAGGGAGAACTTAGTTAACAAACATTAATAAAACACACAACTAAAATGCAAAATAAATCCTATTTTACCTTCCTTGGATGCTCCAAAATGCTTATTGTAGTGGCTTGCTTGGCTTGTGCTCATGAAGTCCTCATCAATATAAGCTTCGCTACCTCCATCTCTCCTTGGCATCTTTAGCTTTGGCTTCATTTCTCTTAGAATCAATTTGTCAAGATAAAACTAATTTAAATGGCTTTTGGAATCATTTGTGTATTATAAATTTGCATTATCAAGACTTAGAAATGATGTTCATGGCCTCTCTATTTATAGATTTTTGAAAATGTCTTGAATCAACCTGAACCATCCATCTTGAGATTGAGATGTGTGGCTAAGGATTAATCCAATTTGTAATTAAGTTTATAATTATCCTCATCATTACATTAGAAAAAGGGATAATTAAGAGGCATGGAGGGGATCATGGAAGGTATTGATGAGGCATGGAGAGCATGAATCCTGATATTTATGGGATTTATGGCCTAGGGATGTCTTCCCAAGAAATGAGGTCACTTGATGATGCAGATATTTAATATTCATTTATAAAAACAAGTTTACATGTATTTATTTATTATGCTCTAATTTGGTTTAATTATCTCTTAAGCATGATTAAGCACTTTGTGCACAAATTACCCAAATTGATCAGAATGCCTTGTTATTAATCTAAAATTTGACTAGATTGGAATTGGAAGTCAATGTCAAATGCATTAGATTATTATCCCATTTAGGATGTTATCAAAAACAAATAATAAAGGCATGCATCTTTTGCATAATATTTGATAGGAAAGAGAAATCCAAAGCACCCAAGTGCAAAATTGACATTTTGACTTGAAATGATTTGATCAAAGTTAGCTAGCCCATAAATTGCATTACCCCATTTAATGATAATTTAGCCAAAATCAACACTTGAATATGTCAGTTTCACATCATTTAGTGTGTTTTAGTATTTTTAGGCCAAATTGTGCATTTTGAGTGGAAATTTGTTAAAATCCTGGTTAGAGGTTATCAATGGCCAGTTTTAAGTGTTTATAGTTTTCCCCTATTTGGGAATATGTTACAAACTATAGGCAAATAAATGTCTTCTCAATTAATGAGAGATGGTAAGTATGCCAAAAATAAAATGATGATTGAAGAAAAAAATCTCTAAATGGTTATGGGAAGCCTATGATGATGCCCCCTCAAGGGAGTGGTCATCACATTTATTGATGGGTAGTCCCTCAAAAAGAAATAAGAAGAAAGGTGGAATTAACCCATGGTTGAGATTAATCCAAATAAGAAAATGCTTGCATGCATTAATGTAAAAATGATGCAAATTTTCTCAAAGGTGGTTATAATCAAGGATAAAAATCAAAATAATGATTTTCCGATAGGCGGTTATAATCATGACACAGACTTGGATTGGCTGAAACTAATGGTACCCTAGTTAGGGATGATTAGCAAGCATAAATCAAGGATATAACCTAGAATATAGATTAAAGAGGAGCGAGTGTAAAGTGATGAAAGAGATGGATAGAAGAATAAGATTGATCATTAGAAATGATTCAATTGTACCTACCAATGAGGAGATGCTCATCCTTATTAACAATAATACAACTAAAATGGCCAACGGGTTAATTTGATCAAGGGTGGGATGGAAGGATTTACCAAGGTGCCAAGGAGAAACTTCTATGTCTCCATTGATTATAGACCTTCTTGAATCTAATTTTTTCTATAGCACATGATGGTAGGCTTCATGATAGAACACCATGAAGACTTGGCCAAAATATGCATAAGTACTAACTCCCAATCCAATAAACACTTGAAAACAATGCACCAGTGATAAAAATCATGATGATAATGTTAATGGATGAATATGTATGGACTCAAGAATAATGTGCTCAAGGAATCACTTAATGAACACATATAGACTGAGTCAAGGTAACAGTGCTAGAAACAAACAAACAGGCAAGTGAAAAAAATAAAAATAAAAATAAACAAACATAAAAATAGAAAATAAATAAATAAATAACCTAAAATAAATAAATAAATAGAAATCCTAAAAACAAAATCAAAATAAATCATCCTAAAAATGACAATACCTAAGTAAGGTGGATCAAGGATAATTGACTAGGCTTAAACAGGACAAATATTTTTGTATTTTTGAAATATTTGAATGTTTTTGGAATTTTGAGGGTATCTTAACTTGTTAGAGAATGACAAGATACCTACTCACAAAACAACGAGAGTGTTTGGCTAGGTTACTTGAAAAATGGTGAGAGTGTATGGGAAAGGGGATTGAGGTGACCTCAACATGAATTGAGTATGACCCACATAGTCTTGAAATGACCTCAAGTCATAGTAATTTTATCTACATAAAAGGTGAGGAAAAACCAACTAGGTCCCAACAAGTTCTCAAATCTAGCAAATGGCTAGTCAAATGAAAATAGTGATGGCAAATTTATGTGGCAATGCATGATAAACAAATGTTGTCCTTAATTTACCCATAGGCAGTTGTAACTAGGATACAAAAACATAAATCAATGATACTAATTTTTTCATAGGTGGTTATAATTAGAATCAAGATTGTTGAAATATTGATTTACCCATAGGCAATGATAATCAAGGTCACATAAACAAACTTGATACAGGATGGAAAATGAAAGATACCTTGCTAGATCAACTACCACACTAATTTCATAAACTATTATTGTAAACACATATTGGATTGATTATTGAAACTTGATCAGAATTCCCCCACAAAAAGGTACAGGAAGAACCAAATGAACCAAGATCAAAATAGGATTGGGTAGGATGACTAAAAATAGGCTTTGGTTTGAATAGGAATAGAATCATAGTATGTATAAAATGGTAAGAGGGTTTGCCCCCAAGTGATGGGGTGAATGGCAAGATACATGATAATGGAAAATGGATATGTAACAATGACAATGGTATGGCAATGTGAAATGGTATGGTATATGTTTTTGGCTTGGGTGTGGTTTTTGATTCTGTTATTCCTACCAATGGAGAGATGCACATCCTAATGAACAAATCATACAAATAGAATACTTGATCATGTTAATTAATAGCCCACACCTCATTTAAATATTTGTTCTATCAAAAATGGCCTATAGAGTTGGTTGTCAAGATTGCTTTTGTGATCTTCATTCGTCATTGATTTTGATTCCTTCAAACATTGAGACAGGGTATCTTTGTAGCCTCTACAAAGGAAAGTATGGCCATGGATGGTAAATAAGGATAAATAATGGATGGTATGTTTATTTTGAAATGGAATGGAAAATTATAATGGAAAGGGTAATGGTGGGGAAATAAATGAATATCAATACTTTCAGTCACATGTAGTGTTGTTGAAGCCAAATTCAACATAACTTTTGTTGTGGTGGGGCCAATGTCTTATTATCTCGATAGGACCACTAGATTTTTTTATTGTTTGATATTGAGAGTAGCTACCATTTGATTAGGCTATAAATAGGAATCTATTTTGATTTGATCTTTGATTTTATCTTCATCAAGTAGTTAATAACTTTTGTGCTCAGTTATTGGTGCCTCAAAGAGGTTTTCACCAATGAAGTTGTCTTGATTTTCCCATAGCACCTTTGAGAAGGTTTCACTAATGAACATTGGATTTTGACTTTGATTTTCTTCTAGTGATTCTAAAAAAGTTTCACTAGAATATGTTGAGTTTTGACTTTGATTGTCCCCTAGTGCCTTCAAAAAAGTTTCACTAGGAGAGTGATCTTCTACTACATTAATGTGGTCTTTGCCTCCTTGATATTCTTCAATTACTATGTTACCATGGATGAAATTCAACAAAGTGTGATTCTGTCAATCCCAATCAACACTTATGAGAGATGGAATGTCAATGATATGGCTATTTTGGCTGATGGTAATAGCTTATGGAATGGTATTGGAATGGAAAAATGCTGCCCAATCCTTGTAGAAGATACTAGGATGACTCATGTCAAAGCTAAAGTACTCATCCTTAAAAACTATAGAAGGATTACAAATGTATTTAAATTGATCTACAAGGCATGCATAACCAATGTTGTAATATCCATAAACATATTCTTCTTTTAAATCTAATTCTAACTCAAGGGACTCTAAATCTAATGTTGAGATTGATTTTGATCTAGATTCTAATGATAAATGTGATGTCAGTTCAAGAATAGAACCTAAATCTAACTCTAATTCTTCATTTGATGGGTACTCTGTTACAATGATGTCTTGTTGAATATTTAGTTTTAGACAAGTAATGGCCTATGATGGCATAATGAGATCCATACAAATTGGTTTGTCAGAGTGGGACTCCTCTAGGATGGGAAAAAGGTCAAGAGATAACTCCTTAGAGACTATCTTGTTAATAGGAAACTCTTAAAAAATAGGCACATATTCAAGGTAATGATTTTCCCAAAGGTAGTTATAATCATTAAGAATTGACTCAACAAATACTAGCTCATCAAAGTGAGACTCCTCGACAACTAGTATAGGATCAATAAGTGATTCATCATAGATTGACTTATCACAAATGGTTGGTTCAACAATAACATCTCGAATTGGTTGGTTCTCTTGGCCTTGGTTTCTAATGAGTTGGAAAATACTAGTTTTGAACATAGTTCAGTCTTTGAATGATTAAATGGGTTGAGGTTTGGATGGGATTGGTACTAGATGAGAAATGACTTGTAGTTGGATAATGATAGGTATTTGGGGATCATGATTGGTGCCATAATCCAAAGGATAAAGTCCTAATATGATAATGATAGGACATTTTAGGGATTTATTACTTGTACAAGCCAAAGGACTAGGTCCTAGAATGATGAAGGGGCTTTGTGGAGCTTGATTGCTAATGCAAGCGAAAAGATGAGGTCCTGGTATAGAAATGGTTGGGTATTATGGAGCTTGGTTGCTCACACAAGCCAAAGGATGAAGTCTAGGTATGGGAATGGTGTGACATTATGGTCCTAAAATAGAAATGGTATAATGTGGTGGAGCTTGATTACTCACATAAGCCAAAGCATCCAATTCTTCCTCATAAACCATATCATCCTAGTTATTATTTGGCTCATAAGTTGGTTTTTGACGGTGTTCCATATACTAATTATTGTAAAGAGGGTATGGATTCATATCCCAAACAACATTATCTATAGTTGGGTATTCAAAGTCCTCTTCACAAGCCTCTTCATACCAATCAAGGTCTTGAGTTAGATCGTAAGTTGTTTTGTGACTTTGTTCCCATGAATGATTAATATGAGGCAGATATAAATTTGTCTCACAGACCATATTAGCATCATTGGGGTCTTCACTAAATCCATAAAAGTTATTTTTTTTTGCCATTCTATCATAATTTGGATTGTAATTGACTTCACCATAAGTGTAGCTAGACATATACACATAAATGATGAAAGCTTCAAAAATAAAAAGGCCTAGAGTTCTATAAAATCTGAAAAATGATCCAAAGGACAAATGGTTCAAACTTGGTCCAACTTGGTTAAAGGTAGAGTTGTATCTCTGAAATGGTTTGAAATTGGAGCTATATCTCCAAAATGGTTTGTGATAAGACTTGGCATAAAAAAATATAAGATCAAATGTCTAATGTCAAATATTATATGCATAAAAGGCCAAGTGTCTGAATAAAAACTAGCATGTCAAAGGTCTAGGTCAAAGTGTTCCAAACAAGGTCTAAACTACTAAAGGGAAAATTTGAGTTGCTAGGTCTTTTGTCCAAGCACAAAGTAAAAATATAGGCTCAAAAAAATAGGCATGTGATATGATTTTTGGCCAAATGACATCAAAAGCTAGACATTAATTAAAGCTTGATGTGATTTTATTTAATCTAGCAAGTTTGGAAACAACTTTAACATAGACCTAGTACACAGAATCAAACATAAACATGATCAATTGGCATAAGGCATAAGATAAAAGGCTCTTTGAAAAAAGACTATGTTTTCCTAAATAAAATCACAAACAATGATAAGGATAGGTACTAAACAAATAAACCATCAATAGTTTTCAAATTTGGGTAATCTATTAACCAAAGTTATGCAACCCAAAAGAGAAATATCTATGTATTAGCCCCACAAATTAAAGCCTAAATAGAAATAAACCAGTTTTTTAATCCAAACTTGACAAGGTGAATTAAAAAATAGCATTTTACCAAACAAGCTACACAAGATTGGACAACATGTTAGCATAAGACAAAGATCCAAATGGTTTACATGACATGATTTGAAATGAATGATTTTTAATACAAGGTATACTAGTCTTGAAACAAATTGAGTAGCTTAACAATGTAAACATTCTCAAATGATGTGGTTAATGCTATGTTTCAAAGACTCAAATGAAAAATGGTTTGACATGATTTGGGCAGCATAACACTACCCTCCACAACTCAAATGACACACATAAACAAGTTTAGCAAAAAAAATTCAAGGCACAAGTGTGGTGTAAAATAGCCAGCATAACGCCTCTTTAAAAAAAATAATGATGTATAGACAAATTGGTTTTGACCTGGCTTTATGAAAAAATAAACAAGTTTTAGTCTCAAAACATACCAAGCAAAAATGACCAAATACTCTAAGTATAACCCTCCAAATCCTAATAAGGGTATGGCAAAATAGGGTTGAATAAAACTAGTAAGGTTTTGATCATTCTAGAGGAATAAATTACACAATGACTTTCACATCAAATGATGTAAAAGACAAGCATGAAAATTGGGTGACCATGGCATTGGCTAGTTGTAAAAAGGTCTAGTCATTTTTATAACCACTATATCCTACTATTCACTCAGTGTAGTGCAATGTCCAAATGCATATATGTCCCATGTGTAACTCCAATTAGGAACAAGTGAATTTAATGTTGGGTGGTGAAAACCTAGGTTAAATATTCCCTAAAGAACTTGTGGGAGGTGATAAAGTCCCCCTTGCAAGCCAAGTTTGCATAAAAATGAAGAAATCATGAAATAGAAAGACTTTAGGGTCATTTTCAAGGTCACCCAAACTTTGACAATTTTTTGGGGAGTGTTTTAGATTACTTTCTTTCTAAGCCTTAGACTAGGCTATTTAAAATAGGAATGGTTATTTTGATTCTAAGGGTTTCCTAAAGGGGATAAATACAAGAGCATACACGCAACATCCCTCTTTTTGCCAAACAAAAATTTAATTTAAACAACTAAGTAAATACAAAAAGCTTTGAAAAGGTGAGTTCATTTTTAATCCCAAATTAAAATGAGGTGGTGTTCATTTGACCCCTTGGTATTAGTTGTAAACTTTGAAAACATTCACCATAAACATCTAAATTTGTGTTTTTTTTAAACACCAAAACAAGGCTCCTAATTGATTTTTAAGCATGCAAAAGATGATCAAAACATGTTTTTAGAAAATTTCAAGCTTGGTCCTAAAACAAAAAATTTATAATGTCTTTTATCCTTGAATTTATTTTAATTTTGAAATAATGAACTTTAAAAAAAAGAGCTCTCAGGTCTGTGTTTTAAGAAAAACACAATGACCGATGTCAGTTATACAATTGATGATGGGTACATTTTATAACCAATGATGGTTATCTAACTAACAATAGTTATACCAATGTGACCTATGATATTTATCTAATTGATTTTGGTTTTACTAACTGATATCAGTTAAGCTATCTAATTGATGTCGGTCTTACTAGTCGATGTTGGTTACTATGTAAACCTGTGGCAAACAAAAATGGCAAAATAAAGTTATAAAATCAATTTACAAGAGTTTTAATAGTCCAAATAAATATTTTAAAGCTAAAAAATGGTATTCTTCATGTGTGGGATTCATCCCATCTCAATCCCCAGTGCCATATGTGATCTAATAATTTGACTCAAGAGAGGATGGTAGTATGGTGTTAGTTCCAAAATGAAAACAAAATGAAAGAAACACACTAACTAGAATAACATCTCTAGGCCTAGACACTGGGGAGAGCATAGTTAATAAACATGAATAAAACACACAACTAAAATGCAAAATAAATCCTCTTTTACCTTTCTTGGATGCTCCAAAATGCTTTTTGTAGTGGCTTGCTCAACTTGTGCTCATGAAGTCCTCATCAATAGAAGCTTGGCTACTTCCATCTCTCCTTGGCACCTTTAGATTTGGCTTGGCTTGGCTTGGCTTGGAATCAATTTGGCATGATTACACTAATTACAATGGATTTTGGAATCATTTGTGCATTATAAATTTGCATTATCAAGACTTAGAAATGATGGTCATGGCCTCTCTATTTATAGATTTTTGAGAATGTCTTGAATCAACCTAAACCATCCATCTTGAGATTGAGATGTGTGGCTAAGGATTAATCCAATTTTAAAATTAAGTTTATAATTATCCTCATCATGACATTGGAAAAAGGGGTAATTAAGAGGAATGGAGGGCATCATGGAAAGTATTGATGAGGCATGGAGGGCATGAATCCTGATATTTATGGCATTTATGGCCTAGGGATGTCTTCCCAAGAAATGAGGTCACCTAATGATGTAGATATTCAATATTAATTTATAAAAAATAAATAAACAAGTTTCCATGGATTTCTTATTTAGGCTCTAATTTGGTTTAATTAGCTCTTAATCATGATTAAGCACTTTATGCACAAATTACCCAAATTGTCAGATGCCTTGTTATTGGTCTAAAATTTAACTGGATTGGAATTGGAAGTCAATGTTAGATGCATTGGAATTGTTATCCCATTTAGGATGTTATCAATATAAAATTAAAAATTCATGCATCTTGTGAAGAAGATTTGATATGAAAGAGCAATCCAGAGCACCCATGTGCAAAATTGACATTTTGACTCGAAATGATGTGATCAAAGTTAATTGGCCCATAAATTGCATTACCCCATTTAATGATACTTTATCCAAAATCAGCACTTGAATATGTCAGTTTCATATCATTTATCATGTTTTAGTGTTTTTAGGCCAAATTGTGCATTTTGGGTGGAAATTGGTCAAAAACCTGGTTGGAGGTTATTGATGGCCAATTTTAGGTGTCTACAATTTCTCTTATTAAAGATGAAATTTAGATACTATTGGATATCTGCAACTGTACCTATACCTGTACATCATCTAGTTTGTTCCCTTGGCTTTGTATTCCTCTTCAAGATCACCCTTGAAGACCAACCACCACAAAACATGTGGTGCACCTCCTGTCATCCAAATCACCTGCCACATCCACATCTACAAACCCATGTAGAAAATAACTTGAACCTGCATAGCATGTGCACCTACTGCTGGTCCCTCTAAGAATCCACTGAACTACCCTCTAGTGCTTCTTTCCTAGATTGGCTCCAACTTTTTGACAACTCCCACTGCTTGGGAAAACTCAGGTCTAGTACATACCATGCACTTAACCTCATCATGTGAATCAAGACACTGTTCATAAAACTGTCCAACCATCGGCGTGCTAACCAGTCTCACACAATCATCTTGAAACAAAGTCAACCTGTGACCTTCCATGTCCCTAGAACACACTCATGCCAAAGAATCTTGTTGCTCCTAGATTCCTCATGACAAACCTTTGAACTAGCTTTACCTTTAGTTTAGCAACTCCCTGTATTTGTAACTCTACTACAAGCAAAACATATAGTAATAGGATAATGTAGCTAATATTATCCAACCTGGTAAAGAGAAACACAATGATCAAACCTCCATTGTCTTGCAGCTTATTCAAGACCATATACCCAGGCCTTCCATCTCACATATCCATTCCTGCTCTTCTTTATCCTGAACATTCATTCATCTCTCAGTGCTTTCTTCTAGCTTGCAACTCCACCCAAAACTTCCATTTGGTTCTTCTCCAAGGAATCACATCCTCATCCATGCCAAGCTCCCACTATTTCCTAGATCTACCTGCTCTGCTTCTTTAATAACTTCTTGGTTCTTTACCATCAGTGAGAAAAAAGTAGAGAAAAGAAGGGAAATAATGAATTTGAGGCTTACTTACCCTTTAAGTCCTCCATATGGGTGCTTGAGACTCCTTGACAGCTTGTTGTCCACCCAAAATCTGTCTCAGTGACCGATGCTAGTCACATCTCAGTCTGCACTCAACTGACATCGGTTCCATGCGACTGCCTCACTACTAACGTCGGTTCCTCCTGACCGATGCCGATGTTTATCTGCCCTGAGTCACCGATGTCAGGCTGCACATAGTCGATGTCGGTTCCTGTTTGGATGCCAACACTAGTTTTCTAATCGACATCGGTCTCTATGTTTTTCTTGTGAGAACTGACTTTTTCTCGTGAGCTCCTTTTGGATCAATCCCTTGTCCAAATCACCCTTTCTCTGCTCAGAATTCCTCAGCCCCTGTGACTGATACCTGTCCATCATCTTCTCCTTGTAAACCAAGGCTTTCCTACTCTTGTCACAAACATTAGATTCCTCAAGAAATGTCACTTTCTTCTTCTGCATATAGAAATCTCGATCCATGCCTTTCAAATCTAAAAGCATACCCTTTGACTCAAGAACATGCATCTCTTTCTTATTCATGTGACCAAGCCTATTAAGCCACATCTTCGAATCTACAGCTGAAGTAGATAACCCAGAAAGAGAATCAGTAATACAAGTAGATAGATAAAGTGTACCTACTTTCTTACCTCTTGCTACAACAAGTGCACCCTTGGTAACCTTCCAAGAGTCCACTGTGAGAGTTACTTTGCAACCCTCATCACCCAAACTTCTTATAGAAATCAAATTCTGCTCTAGAACTGGGACATGCATGACCTCCTTTAACACCCATGTGTTACCTGTCTACAATTTCAACTTCACTTTCCCTTTGCCAACCATCTGACAAGGCTTACCATCCCCTAGATAAATTTCTCCAAAGTCTCCCTGGACATACTCATGAAAAAATTCCCTATTTGGGGATGCATGAAAAGAGGCACCAAAATCTAAAACCCAAGATTCTACTTTATCTAAAGAACATACCAAAGCATTCTGTGCAACGTAATCTACAACATCTACTTCTTCATGTCCTTCATGCTGATCTTCACCCGACCTACAATCTCTCTTTAGATGCCCTTGCTTTTCACATTTCCAGTAGGTTATTCTGCCATACATGGACTTGGATCTCCTGCCTATCTTGGACCTTGATCTCCCACGCTCGATCTTCTCTCTTTGCCTTCCTCTACCTTCCACACTCAAAGCATTTCCTGATGATTCACCTGTGCTTTTCCTGCATATATCTTCATTCAAGATTACATTCACAACATCCACTTTTAAGATTTTTGAAGCAGATGCAGTATTATTAACTGCCATTACCAAATTCTCTCAACTTTCAGGTAATGAACACAAGATTAAGAGAGCCTTAATTTCATCATCAAAAACAATATTGACTAAATTTAACTGGTTTACCAAACCATGGAAATCACTAAGATGACTATGTACAGATCCACCTTCCAACATTTGCAAATTAAATAATTGCTTCATAAGAAATACCTTATTCAAAGCTGAGGGTTTTTCATATAAATTTGCCAAAGATTACATCAACTCTACCGTTGTCTTAGCCTGTGATAAGTTGGAAATCACAGACGATGCAAGACTCAACCTTATAGATCCCAGAGCCTTCCGATCAAGAACCTCCCATTCTTCATCCTTCATATCCCGGGGCTTGCAATCAACCCCACCCAATGGTAAGTACAAATCTTTCTGATACAGATAATCTTCAATCTGCATCCTCCATATTTGATATTTCTTGCCATTAAACTTCTCCATTCTTAGCTTACTGTCTTCTACCATTGCTCTACTCCCACTCAAACAGAAACCCCTATGAGTAACCTATAATCAAAAACACTAACCAGATCTGATCCAACCTGTTAGTATCCCAACCAAAAGCTCTAGTTGATGGAGAATCTAAGAACAAACACACCTATTCTGATCCCACTTGTTAGGATCTTTCTCCTCAGAAAGAGCACAATATGATTACCAAATACAAGCAATTAAACATGCGGAAATATCTAGAAGCAACAACTAGAATTCACACATAGCACAAAATATGAGAGACAATATACAATCTTGTATTAATACTTGTACAGAAAAGAATACAATAAAGAGACACCACACTCTTCTACCTTATAGAGGCTTGCCACACCTCAAGTTTACAATAATTCTTCTTCAAAAGTTCACTCTCCTACCAAAAATGGTCCCAACACACAACTCACACACAGAATTGGTGTTCACCTCTCCAACCAGTTAGTAATAACCCTGCCAGTACACCAAGCACTCTAAAGTACTTCAAGTAGATCTTCTCATGAACCTGTAACCTACAATTCAATAGACCATACTTACATGTAGATCTCCTATGAGCTTGCAACAACCTGCAACTCAATGATCTTACAATGGAAGGATCTTCCTTGCCTTCCTTTCTAGCTCATCATTACAATACATGCCAATGGGTCTATAAATAGATATCAGACTTAAACAATAACTTAGACTTCTAATTTACTAATAATAGACACACAGCTCAAGACTCAAAATAGCCTTTACATGCAAACAATCAGTTCAACAAACTAACTTTTCATGCAATGAACAGTTCTAGAACACACAGGCGACCGACGTCGGTCCCTGTCTAACTGGTGCTGACCGACATTGGCCAACTCCCTGCTAATGCCGGTTGCCTTCTGCATTCATCATGACCAACATCGGTCACACTACCAATGCTGGTACTTCTAGAACTTCAGCATCCTCCTCTTTGTCTGCATAGTTGAAGCTTTTAGCTCCACAACCTAACAGATGGCCAATTTTAGGTGTCTACAATTTCTCTTATTAAAGATGAAATTTAGATACTATTGGATATAGGGTTTATTATATCCATTAACATTCAAAAATTCTTTTCTAATATAGTGCCAATTCAAAATACTAAAGGATAGATTATGTGTTGTAAAAACTACTATGATTTAAACAAAGCTTGCCCCAAAGATGACATCCCACTACTAAATTTAGATATGATTTTAGATTTTATAGTTTCTTATGAGATTTTATCATTTATGTATTGTTTTCATGGATATAATAAAATAAATATTAATCTTTAAGATCAATAAAAAAACATCGTTTACTACACAATGGTGTAAAAACATTTATGTAGTCATGCCCTTTGGAATGAAGAATGAAGGGGACACCTACTAGAGGGAGACGACACATATATTTCATGACTTTATACATAAAACTATCAAAGACTATGTATATGATTTACTTTATAATTATAAATCAACAAAATCATGCTACATATTTTGTGACATAATTCAAATGTTTATGAAAATATAATGTGTGTTTAAATCCAAAAAAGTGTGTATTTTGGTTATCTTTGAGGAATTTATTAAGTTATATCATATCTTAGAAGAGCATATAATTAGACCCAAATAAGTTAAAATATATCAAATACATGCCATTTCTAAAAGGATTAAAATAATTACAATGTTTACACGGAAGTATTCAAGCAATAAGACATTTTGTGGCTTAGTTAGTTTATAAGAAGTAACCTTTCCAACACTTCTTAAAAAAAGATAGAAAGTTTGAATGAGATAAAAATAATAAAAATAATTATGATGAGATAAAATAATTTTTTTTTTAATATACAAATGGTACACTTATAAAACCATTAAAACTATATGTATAATCATTATTTGTCTACTAAATACATCTAAAGCATTAAACGTAGAAATGTATCAACCCACTGGTTAATAAAATGATCCATTTAGTTCCAAAATGGTCTATAACAGATTAAAAGATGAATATAGGTCACAAAATGAATAGTTAAAAGAATAAAATATAATAAAAGACTACTATCATCCATATTTCAATTATAAATAATCTTACAACCACTATTGTCATAATATTCATAATTAATTACAAGTCTCACAGCCATTATTATGTTGAATATGTAAGGCCCCATCTTGCATAATGCTTATCTTTGACAAAGATAACTATAAAATTATGACTTATATGTTTTGATTATTGAAGTATGTTGTTAAGTCACATCTAACTAAGATGTGCAAGGATTTATGAAGGTTTTTCATGTGTTGGTAACCATGATAAAAACCAATTATCAATCTTTCTTGATTACTTACTTAAGAAATAATGATGCTTACATTTATTTATACAATGTCTATTTCTGAAATTCAATTATGTACTTGAGATATATTGAATTAAATCATGTTAAATTACTAATGCTAAGCTTATTAAATGGAAACTACTTATGTATTGAATCATACAAAATTATCTACATGTATGTTGATATTCCATGAATGATTGGCTATGGTTAACTGATTGAAATTGCTTTATTTGATTAAATTTTATATCTTCAACTTTTAGGTTAGAGTAATTTGATGTGTGAATTGAGTGTGTAGGAACAAGAAAAGGGCCAATGAAGGAAAGAGACTTATCCAAGAATGGTTATATCATTAATTAGTTTTACCCTTAAACCCTTCTAAAACTTTTTTAAAGTATTTGGTTGCCCAATCTACCACCTAGGAAAAGTAGCATTTGATTAGGTGGTTAGCCTTTAAGCATGGTTGGTGAAACTTATTATCACTTATCCTTTAAATCTTGTATCCAATGCCTAAATTTTCTAGTGGCCAACTAATAGATCTTCTATTGATTATCGTAGACCTAAATCAAACAAGAAAAGAGGTAAATCTTGAAAACAACCGTAGAAGCCTGTCAAGCTTCCATGCACCTTAATTAAACATGGAAAATAACATCCCTTAATGAGGCATGGGTTAGAAAGTGACTAGTGGTTGGCTAATATTGAGACATTGATAAATAGGATTCTAGACCCCTTAGTTTAGTACTTTTTGCCAAATTGGAAATACATTTAGACTTAGCATAGGAGAAGGAAAAGCAATATATAGGAATATTTGGTTAGGATTTTGAGTCTTAGATAATTGGAGGATAGTGCCCAAGTATTTTTAAGGTTGATAGGTGGGCTTCATAAAAACTTATGTTTTTTAATATTCATTTGAAATAGAAATATTATATTTTTTGTTTATTCTTCTTGATTTCAAGGGGATAAGACCACTTGGTTTATTCTACTTGTTTTATTATTTACCCACAATTGTGTATTGGCTACCATATAGTGCTTACCTATTTGAGGGCCTTGGAGATATTGTTCCTCCTTAGTTTAAATGCAATGATTTTAGTTCTTTGTTTATTCTCTTTATTAAAGGAGAATAAGACCACTTGGTTTATCTTTCCTATCTTATTGTATTTCTATGGTTGTGCATTATCCACCATGAAATTATTTACCCAATTATAGGCCTTAGATAGTTCATGTTCCTCTTAACTTGACTTATATGTTTTAAATTATTAATTGAAGTGTATTAATTCTATTGTCACATAATGTAGTGGTTGTCTATGATCAGCATCTTCATGATGGATGAATGTTAAGCCCTCTTATGTTGGGCATGGTGGTAGAATGATTTACCCTCCTATAAATGTCACAATGGAAGTTGTTAATCCCTTTCATGTTAAAACATGATACTAAAATGCTTAACCCTCTAATTACTATTATATGGAAGCAATAGAGTGATTTATCCTCTTTATACTCTAACATACAATAGGCCTTGTTTATGTTATGAAATCTTGCATCCTAGTTTTATCTTTTAATTTATTAGCTTCACTTGAATGATCATTTGAATACTTGTTTAATTTATATTAGGATTGGTATTCTCTTGGGATAAGAACTAGGAATAAGACTGTAGGTGTTTCATGGTCCTTCCCTTGTGTCAAGATACACTTTCTTAGATATCCACACTTTCCTTTACCTAGTGATATAAACATGCTTAGAGCTACGAGTCTCAAGCTTGGGGGTGTCTAGAGTAGTAGCTTGATGATGACAAAAGGTTTATTAGTGAGCCTCCCTTCTTATGTCTAATATATGCTTGGGAGTGAATGAGGAACACCATTGAATATTGATTGGTCCATTATTTAATCAGGGCTTGATATGTGCTCATGGTTATGTAAATAATTAGACAAAATCTTATGTATTGTTAATACCTTAGCAACAAGCCTAATTTTAATATATTTACAAAACAAATAATTTGGATAATATTCCAACCATAGATTAAAATATTTGTTTTCTATTTATTTAAAATTTAGTGTTAAACTTGTGGAAAATGAATACATAGAGGGTAGGTTAGTCTTGTGTTAGTCGAAGAAATAAATCAAAACAACACACTAAAATCCTAAGGCCTCTAGCCTAGACACTAGGGAGAGCATAAGCAACAAGAAAACATATGAAAACACAACTAAAACATAAAATAATACACTCTTTTACCTTCTTTAGAGCTCCATATATCTTGTTGAATGTTTGGCTCAGCTTGTGCATCAAGAAGTCTTTGAAAATGAAGCTTTCTTGGTTCCTTATCTCCTTAGAACCTTGGATTTGATTGCTTGGATCAAGATTTGAGCATGGTAACATTACATACATGAAACTTATCGATTAAATACTACATAATAACTCTATAATATCTAATCTTAGAAATAAATGAGTATGACCTTGTATTTATAGCCTCAATAATTAACTCTCACCCAAGGTGAGTTAAGGTTGAGTTTAAACATGGAAAGGGTTCAAACTAAACATAGGTGAGTTGAGAATAACTCAATTTGAGTTAAAAAAATTCATGTAATTATGATTTTCAATTACTAAGCATGGATCTCAAATTAGATATTGTGAGATATTTTGGAATAGCTTGATAACTCATAAAGGCAATGATGAAAGGCTTGATATTTTGATTTTTGGAATTTCCATTTGTAGATATTCATTAATTTAAAATGGATAATTAAAATAAATATTTAATTTTTTTTAATTAGATAATTCAATTTGATTATAATTTTAGATATTTCAATATTTGATTAAGTGCCCCACTTAATGAGTCCATAAGCCAAATTGATAGTTATGCCACAAGGTGATTAGGGATGAATCCATGAGAGGTTATTATTTCATACAGGATATTATCACAAATAGAGATGCCTCAACATGATTCTAAGAATTGATTAATGATCCACAAACAAATTTGGGGTGTTTAGTAATTCCTAGTATTAATTTGCAATGGTTGGTAGGAATCGGTCTCAAGCTTGGTTGAAAGTCAGTTGTGGCTAGAATTGGATGTCTACATTTTTACCCTATTTGGGAAAGCATTGTAAGTTATAGGTTTAATATTATCTTCAAAAATAATTAAAATTTTGTTAATAATAAAAGAAGATAAGTATTAAAGAAGAAGCTCCAAACATTGTTTGGGAGGCCTATGATGATGCCCCCGTGAGGGAGTGGCTAACACATATGATTGATGGATGGTCCCTTGAAAACATCAAAAATAAAATGAAATTAGCTTTTGGGTGAGATTAATCCAACCAAGATAATTCTTGCATGAATTGATTTTAAAAAGTAATAATTTTCCTAAAGGTTTTTATAACCAATGGCACAGGTACATGCCCCAATAGGGTGGATGAGTCGAAATAATGATTTTCCCACAAGTGGTTATAATCATCAAGATGACCTAGATTGAATAATGATTTTTGGTTGTGCCCCAATAGGGTATATTGTCAATCATAACTCAAGGATATAATTGGTCTCACATATTAAATATGAGTGGGTTAAAATTTAGATGTGATCATCTAATGACTAAAGAAGCCATAAATAACTAGGCACATGAGAATGCACAAAGTGATGAAAGATATCATTGGAAGAATAAAGGTGGTTGAGCTAACCCAAGATACATCATGTATTCAAGCACTACCTACATAGTCTAAATATACCTCAAGTCAATGTATTTCACCTAAATGTGGGAGAAAATGGAATGAAGAATAGAAGAATAAGAATTGATCAATGTGAATGATTCAATTATAACTTCCAATGTGGAGATGCTCATCCTTATTAGCATTGATACAACTAAAATACTCAATGGTTTGATTTGATCAAGGAATATGGGAGTATTTACCAAGGTTACCAAGGAGAAGGTTTTGTAGCACCATTGCTTGTAAGATTTCTTGAGTTGATTTTTACTATAGCAGGTGATAGTATGCATCATGATATAAAACACCATGATGACCTAGTCATAATGTGCATAATGAATAACTCCCAATCCAATAAATAATTAAGAATAATAAACCAATGATAAAAATCATGATGATAATTTTGATTTATGAATATGGATAGACTCAATAACAATGTGCAAGAAATCACCCAATGAACATATATAGACTAAGTCAAGGCACAATAGTGAAAACAAACAAACAGGCAAACACATAAAAAAATAACTAAAAAAATAAACACACAAAAAGAGTGAAAGTAAAATCAACAAAAATCATCATGTCATGAACCAAGCCAATACCTACACATGATGTCTCAATGGAAGGATAAATAGGTGGTGCCCCTAAGTAAGGATACATGCAAAGTGAAGGTCACAACCCCAATGATATTAGAATGGATTAGAACCAACAACAGAGTTTCCCTGGTAAGCCAGAGTGAGAATGACTGAAGAGGTTTAAATAGGATAAAATTTATTGGATTTTTCTTAAGTGTATAAACTCAATAGAGAATAATGAGAGATGACACTATCAAACTCACAAAATAGCAAGAACATGGCTTAGGTTGCTCATAAAATGATGAGAGTATCTTAGGTTACTCACAAAAATGTAAGAGCATTAGAAATGGGGTGAATTAGATGACCTTAATGCAAATTAATTGATGGATACATAGTCACACTAGGACCTTAGGTCATGGTAGTTCTACCTACATAAAAGGTGGTGAGATCTGACTAGAGAGTAACAAGTTCATGAATTAGGAAAATGGAAAGGTAAATGATAATAATAAGGGTGGGGATGCAAAAATACATGGTAAAGATGTTATTCCTAATTTTTTATAGGTATTTATAATTAGTAAACAATGACAAAGGGTTAGCGGTACTAATTTTCCCATAGGCAGTTATAATTAGTAACACTGGGTGGAACACTAATTTTCCCAAAGGCAATTGTAATCAATGGCACTAGCCAAGCATAATAATAAATGAAATATGTAGTTACTAGATCCACTATCATACTAATTTCACATACTTCCATTTGAACATGTAAATATAAAACTATTGTGATTAGATTAGAATCCCCTCATAGAAGGTGTCTAAATAACCAATGGAACAAAGGCCAAAAGAGTTAGGTAGGATGGGCAAAAAATGACTTTGGTCAATAGTCAAGGTATGGTAGAGTGGTATACTATATGGATTTGTTTAAGGATGGTGATGTTATGATAATTGGATATAGTGGTAATAAAGTTTCCCCAAGTTATAAGGTAAGGTAAATGGTATGGTATGAAACAATAGTAAGGTGAATGACAAATGAAGAAGGCAAGATAAATAGTTTTGGCAAGGTAAATGTTTTTATTGTTCCTACTAATATGGAGATGCACATCCTAATCATCATATGCTATAACTAGAATATTCAATCATGTTTAAATTATTAACCCAAACCTCTTTTAAATAGTTACTCTATCAAGAACCTATTATAGATTTGGACTCCAATAATGTTGTTGTGATCTTCATTGGTCATTGATTTTGTTTCCTCCAAACTTTGAGACAAGATGTCTTCATAGCCTCTGCAAAGGATAGTGTATCCAAGGATGGTAAATAAGGATAAATAATGGCTAATAGGTCTAATTTTTAAATGTAATATAGGTATATAATGAATAAATAGATCATAATGGTGTGTATAATGATTGGACAAAAAATTAAGATGGTATGTTTAGGCACACACAATGTTGTTGATTCTACATTTGACATAATTTTGGTTGTGATGGGGTGAAATACTTATGAATATGTTATCAATAAGACCACCATATTTTATTTTATTTGGGCCTAAGATTATCTACCATCAAATTATTCTATAGATTGGAAGTTATATTTATGTTATCTTTAATAATGTCTTCATCAAGTAGTGAATAACTATTGTGCCCAACTATTGGTGCCTTGAAGAAGTTTTCACCATGGAATTTTTTGTGATTGTCTCATAGCACCTCTAATAAGGTTTCACTAAGGAACATGGAATTTTGAATTTTATTATATTTTATTGCCTCAAATAAATTTTCACTATAAGATTTTGAGTTTGGACTTTGATTTCCCCCTAGCGGCTCCAGAGAAGTTTCACTAGGATATTGTTCTTATTCTGCA
Organism: Torreya grandis; assembly: GCA_037957365.1. NCBI lineage: Eukaryota > Viridiplantae > Streptophyta > Pinopsida > Cupressales > Taxaceae > Torreya > Torreya grandis. The sequence continues at coordinate 551,570 of JARHVA010001747.1, forward strand.
TGAATATGGCCTTACTCCCCCTAATATTCTTTAACTAATATGTCACCATGGATGAATTTCAACAAGTTATAATTCTTACAATCCCAATAAACACTTGTGGGAGGTAGAATGTCAATATAATAGCTAGGTTGGGTGGTGATAATGGCATGTGGAATGATAATGGAATGGAAAGAAGCAACACAATCCTCATATAAGATACTAGGAGAACCTATGTTGATGCTAAATTAATCATCCTCAAAAATTATGGAAGGATCACAAATTTATTTAAATTAATCCACAAGGCATGTATAACTAATTTTGTAACAACTATGAATGTATTCTAATTCTAAAGTTAAGTCTGACTCAAGGGACTTTGAATCTGATGTTGAGACTGACTTTGATTATGCTTATGATGAAAAATATGATGTTAGTTTAATATTAAAACCTAATTTCAATATTGATTCTTCATTTGTTGTGGATGTTACTATAATGATATATTTTTTAATGTTTGGTATTATATAAGTAACAACTTGTGATGGCATAATGGGCTCTTTGAAAATATATTCATCGAAGAAGGGTTCAACATAGACTAGCTCATTTAGGTGAATCCCCTCAAAGAGATGGAAAAACTTGAGGGTTGACTCCATAGAGACTGGATTATCAAAGTGAGACTCCTCAATGAGGTGGAAAAGGTCAATAGACAACTCTATAGAGACTGGCTTGTCAAAGGGAGGATCTTTAAAAATAAGACAATGATTGAGATAATGATTTGCCTAAATGTGGTTATAATAATTAAGATGTAACTTAATAAAAATTGGTTCATTAGAGTGAGACTCATTGACAATATGTAAAGGATCAAAATGGGATTCATCATAGGTTAACTCTTCATAAAAATGTTTTTTAACAAAAACATCATAGATCGATTGGTTCTCTTGGATTTAGATTATAATTGGTTAAAAAATATAAGTTTTGAACACATCTTAGTCTTCAAATGATGGCTCTTGGAGAGGTAATGACTAGATCTGTTATGGCTCAATAACTAGCATCTATTTTTTTTAATGGGGGATAGTTAAAAATTGATGAGGCATGACAGGTGGTTGGATACTGACCTCTTTATAAATAGGCTCATCTAATATGGGCTTAACAAAGGTTGGTTATCAGTCTAAGATGATAATTGTGACTCATCTAGTTGTAATTTCACCACCTTGTTTGGATAATGAGCTACCATAGTTGGAAGGGCCTCGAATGGTAATTATAGGGTGTTATGAATCTATTTTTTTTTTCATGAGCCAAAGGATGAGGTCATGTAATAGTAATTGTAGGTCATTCTAAAGCTTAGTTAATGTCATGATTTAAAGGATGAGGTCTTGAAATTGCAATCCTCAAATGCTTTAGAACTAGATTGATAGCACAAGCCAAAGGAGTGGGTCTTGGAATAGTAATCCTCAAATGTTTTGGAGCTTGATTTATCACACAAGATAAAGGAGGCTTAATGTTAGAGGTAGGGTATTGAGTACCATTAGCATTGAAAGTGTGAACTTGGTACATTAATCATCCCAAATAAGGTATCACTGAATATTATGATTAATAATCTTGGCTTTGTTCTCCAAATTGAGTATTGTAGGGAGGATAAGGATATGTCTCATCTCAAAAACTACATCATTATCATAGGGGTCTTGAATAAAGTCATCATGTGTGACCATGTTATCATAACCTGAATTGTACATGGCTTTATTACAAATGTAATGAGACATATCCAAGTCAATGATTAACTTTTCAAAAAAGGCCTAGAGTTCTACAAATTCTAAAAAATAAGGTCCAAAGGATAAATGGTCCAAACATGATTTAACTTGGTCTAATAAATGGAGATGCATCTCCAAAACGGTCAGTGATAAAACTTGGAAAAAATATTCTAACGTCAAATGTCTTACATAAAAGAGTCAAGTGGATGAATAAAAATAAATGGTAAACCCTAAGTACAAAGTGTTTCAAACAAGTCTAAACTAGGTCTAAATAAACAAAGGTTACTAGGTCTTTTGGAAAACAAGGCACAAAATCTAGGCTCAAAACATATATTACTAGCTCTTTCTAGAAAGGCCAAAAAGATAGACTTTAAATAAAACAAGGTCTGAAAGGCAAGAGATTTAATCTAACAAATTGGAAACACTTAGACACAAACTAGGCATTTAGCTTTTAAACAAAAACTTCATTAGTTGGAAAAAGGCATGAAACATTAGGCATAAGGAAGGTAGACTACTCAAAATATAGGCACAAAAATACTTTTTAAATTAGGTAATGAATTAACCTAAGTTACACAACCCAAAAGTGAGGGGCAAATGCTCTAATCCAAAATTACACAAGGCCTGGATATAAACCAATAAAATTTTGGATTTGAACTTGTCAAGGCTAATTTTGGACTCAAATTATAAAAATAGGCTTCTTAAAATAGATAAAAAGCTAAATAAGAATGAATGGCATGATAGTAATAGGCACAAATCCAAAAGGCACACATGGCTTTGGTTTCAAAATTAGATTCTAGACACAAGACAATAATTCTTTGAAATGGTACGATTAGCTAAATGATGTTATCATGATCTAAAGATATGATAAATGGTTTGTTTTAAGACTCTAAGACATAAAACTTCAAATGAAATGGTCAGCATAATGCTACCCTTTTCCAACAACAAACACACACACAAACAAAGGTTTGATAAATGACTAAGGTAAATGTGTGATGTCAAATGGATGACATAACACCTCTTCAAGCAAATGAGTGATGTGTAAATAAGACTCATTTTTGACATGGTATGCTAAATAAAGAGTTTTTAGACTCAAGACCATGCAAATAAAAAGGACAAAATGGTATAATCACCTGAGTGTAACATCTTAAATCTTAAAACTGACAAGGTTACATAGTACTATCAAATTCTATGTATATATTTTCTATTGAGAGGATTTTAAATTATTAATCCAAAAAGTAAATCACATGAAATGTATGGTTTTTAGTCCCCTTCTTCTCTCAAATTTTTTTATGATGACATGGAACTTTGGGATATTGACCCTACATAAATAGTATGACCATGATAATTGGGGTAGTCTAAACTATCATTTTTCATTCATTTTTATGTGGTCCCAAGTGTGGTTAACACTAGAGATGCAATCTTGTCATTTGGATCTACATCAACTAGCTTCTTGTGAAAAAGTTTATTCCTTTTCACAACCACTAAATTCATCAATTTCTTAGTGTAGTGCGATGTCCAAGTTGCCCTTATGTTCCAAGGTTGAGTACCACTAATGTAGCTTGTTTTAACTTCTCAAAACAAGCATCCCAATAGGTCACCCTCAATTTATATACCCCACCATGGAGTGGGATTGAAATGATGTTGGGAGATGAATTTTTAGGTCAATTCTTCCCTAAAGAACTTGTGAGGAGGCATTAAAATTTCACCCACAATCCAAAATGCATAAAAATAAAGATAAGTGAAAGGACTTTAAGGTCATTTTTGGGTCACCCAAATCATGCAAATTTTGGGGAGGTCCTCAATAACTTTATTTCCATTCTTTTGGACCAAATCAACAAAATGCAAAGAATGAGCATTTTTTATAACCTAAGTTCCCTAAAGGGGATGAGAGGAAAGCATACATGCATCACTCATCTTGTTAAACAAACACTTTCAACAAAAAAGTATAAAAATGAAACTCTTATGAGTATTTAACTAATGTGAGAGTTAATTTTAATCACAAAATGAAATGTATTATGAATTTTGAGCCCTTTGGACTTTGTTATTGAACATTTTGAAAAGCAAAAATGATTTTAAAAAAAAGATTTTTGAAACACCAATTTTAAATGTGAAATTTGTGACTTTAGAGTGTTTTAAATGTCTTCTTCTTGGCCTTTGGGTCCTGCATAACATGTTATGGGGTCTTTATGCTTAGAATCAAATCATAAGTGAAAAAATTACCTTTCAAATCTATCTCTCAGGTTTATAATATTTTACACAGTGAAAAATTATTGAAACATATAACAATACCATGATTTTGACTTTCATTACAATACCGTGACTATTAGTACAATACCACAACTTATTTGTAAAACACATAGTTAATGCAATATCACTACTATCATGACAATAACATAGAAATAAAGGCAATATTGCTACTTATAGATTTATAATATCAAAATTTCATAGAAATATGGGAAATAACACAACTTAAACTATAACATGAAATGGCTAGCAATAAACCGCTAGAATTTAAACAATATCATAGAAGTTTTTGAAATATTACAAGAGTTTCGATGATATTGTGACTTACAAAGTTGCAATATTGTAATATCACAATTGTAAAGTCACGATATTATCAATATCGTAAGTCTTCCCTATCAAACATAACTAGTTAGTAAACCATGATGGTGAAGCACAAAAATGTATAAAATATGAAAAAATCATGACTATAAGATTAGTGATATTGTGAAATATCATGATTCTAAATAGCAAAATCGTAACTACACAGAGAAACTTTGTGACTTCCAGAAAAACATCCTTGAGCCTCTAATTTTCACTTGTTTTGATTATCAAACTTAAATTTTTGCATGAAAATTGTTAGGAGAATGCTCTAAAATTACTTGGGAGACACTTCATTGGATGTGGGTCCCACCGTTCATGCCAACATGTGGACAATAAATACATAGAGGGGAGGCTAGTTTTGTGTTAGTCCAAGAAATAAATCAAAACCACATACTAAATTCTTAACACCACTAGCCTAGACACTAGGGAGAGCATAGGTAACAATTAAAAATATGAAAACATAAAATAATACACTCTTTTACCTTCCTTAGAGCTCCAAATAAATTTTTGAATGGCTTGTTTGACTTATGCATCAAGAATTCTTTGACAATGAAGCTTGTTTGGTTATTTCTCTCCTTGGCACCTTGGATTTGATTGCTTGGCTTAAGATTTTGGCATGGTAACATTACTTACATGAGGCTTATGGAGGAAATTTTACATAATAACTCTATAATATCCAATCTTATAAATGAAGGGGTATGGCCTTGTATTTATAGCCTCAAGAATTAAATCTCACCTAAGGTGAGTTAAGGTTGAGTTTAAACATGGAATGGGTTCAAACTGACCTTAGGTGAGTTGAGAATAACTCCAGTTGATTTGAAATTTATCATGTAATAATGATTATCAATTACTAAGCATGGATCTCAAATTAGATATTTTGTGATATTTTGGAAGAGCTTGACAAGTCATAAAGGCAATGTTGAAAGGCTTGATATTTTGATTTATGGAATTTACATTTATAGATATTCATTAATTGAAAATGAATGATTCAATTAATAATTTAATCTTGTTTAAATAGATAATTCAATTTGACAAGTATTTTATCTCTTTTAAGATTTGATCAAGTGCCCCACTTAATGAGTCCATAGGCCAAATTGACAATTATTATGTTGCAAGGTGATTAGGGATGAATTAGTGAGAGCTTATTATTACGTACAGGCTAGCTTCCCAAATAGGGATGCCTCAACATAATTTTTATCATTGATGAATGATGCATAGACAAATTTGGGACATTCAGTGATTCTTAGGCTTAATTTATAATAGTTGGTAGGAATCAGTTTGAAGTTTGGTCAAAAGCTAATTATGGCCAAAATCAGATATCTACAAAACTATGTTGTATCTATTATGAATAGTTGGTTTACAAGACCTTAGGAAGGATCCTATATGTATAAAACTCTTTAGCCTTTACGATAATTTTAAATAGATTTATAGACTGATTTCTTGCTTAAATCATTGTCTTGAGTGGTTTGTTTGCTGAGTAATGTGCATCTCTTTATAATTAGAATATAATAAGTTAATGAGCTTAAACTTATTTAAAATTGAGTATAACTCATATATATATGATTATTATTTGGAATAATAATATAGCATGCCAAATGAATTGCACTTTGATATTTTTTAGTTTAACTATTACTAGATGAAAGGTATTCTTGGAAATGATAGTAGTCAAGTAGGTTCTTGTTAGAACCCTCCAAAAAAAATTAGACCTTTTATAATAAAATAATCTAAATATAATATTAATATCCATTCAATTTGAAGTGTAATAATATGTTTGGAGTAATGATATTGGCCTAGAGTATGCCGTCGAGCTAGTGCAACTGTGCCCTGGCTCGCTTTTTGCATTACCTAGTACTACGTAGGAAGAGGTAGGGCATCAATCTGTTTGTAGGGGTGGGTTGTTGCAGCCCTGACTATTTTATTTTATATTTATTTCCTTTTTCTATTTACTGTGTTGAGTGTTGCGTGAAGATTCTAGTCAGCACACGATGAAGGGGCTGGAGGCACCGACTGGAGCATGCTTTAAGCTGGAGCAAACCTTGAGGCAGGCGTAGTCATGGCTGGATGTATGCCTTCCAGGACTGGTGCTGGTTTTAGTTTCGATGAAGTGGTGGGCATGAATTTTATAGGATAGGAAGTGTAAGGGTATGAGAATGCCCTCTTTTCTCAGAATATAGATGCCAAGGAATCAAATTTGCCTGTGGATCTAGGATCATGAAGGTGAATGGATGTATTGAGAGATGCAAAGAAAGACCAAAACTAGTAATTCCCTTTGAAATGATTGTTGAGGATGTAGAATACTATTCTAATCATTCTTTGTTTTGTAAGTTCTTAGGTCTAAAAGTCTCCCTGTAATTCTTTGAGATTTGGGCTCGAAGAGTTTGGGAACCAGCGAGAGAAATGGAAGTCACGATGCTTGTAAACAACTACTTCATGGTGACATTTACCTGCCTGTCTGATCGCAACAGGGTATTTTAAGGGGGGCCTTATTTTTATAACTAGGTGGGATTATTTGTAAAACCATGGCATGAAATTTTTAATCCCTTCGAGGAGCTCCCTAATAGAGTGCTTGTGTGGGTCTGGTTGCCTAGATTTCCCAAAAATGCTATAGGGAGGACGTGTTTCATATGCTGGCATCAATTCTTGGCAGACCGGTAGGTTCTTCTACACAAACCTTGAGTAGGAAGGTGATGAACTTTTCTTGTATTTGCATGGAAATCAATTTAAGTAAACCATTGCCAGATGTAGTTGAAATGAGTGCAAGTTCATATTCCTAGGTACAATAATTGGACTATGAGACACTGCCATTCCAATGATGACTTTGCTATGAATATGGCCACTTGGTGCAAAGATGTCCAAAATCCAAGCCAATGGAATAGCAAACTATGCCTCCTTTTAGTACCATTCTGAATACTGACAAAGGGAAGAAGCCTGTAATAGGGGAGAATAAGGATACTGAGGGCTTTGTTCAGGTAAAATCCTGAACACATAGCAAAGGATTGAAATGAACTTTAAGGGAGCGACAAGAGGAGGATACATTCAATAGGTTTGAGATCTTAGATGAGTTGGGGCAGAAAGAAATTAATCCTGAAGTGAATAATGTTGATCACCTTGAGGAGAATTCAAGATTGGAGATTGGCTCTGCCAAACCTCCATGTGCTATGTAAGAAGAATTCGCTATGCCCATGCTCATGGTCAGATAGATGGGAACACAGGTGATAGTGGAGTCAATTACTGATATGGGGCAAGGCATAGAGGAAGTAGAGCCTATAATATGGGCTGTGGCTATAGAAGTGGATAAAAGAGGTAAGTATATCCCTCATTTGGGCATTCTTTAGAAGGATAGGAAGAAAGGAGCTTCAGATAAAAATGCTAAAATAGGTCATAAGAAGGACCTAGAGAGGATTAAGATGATCGGGGAGAACTTGGTGGAGTTAGGAGCTATTAAGACCTTGGAATCCCACTTTTTGACTCCTCCCAAATGATTGTTATCTCTTGGAATGCAAGGGGGTTGAACAGTGGCCCTCAACAAAAAGTTGTTCAGGATCTAGTGTGTAGGTATTCTCTGGATGTTCTCTTTCTTCAAGAAACTAAAGTTTCTATTGACTGTATGATGAGTATGGTGCCTAAGTTATGGAGGCAAAGCCATTGTCAGTGCATTGGGGCTTAGGGATCTTTGGGGGGTGTGGCATGTTTATGGAACCCACGTCAAATCTAGCCTGTGTCCTGGATTTCATTCAGGTCCTCCTTATCTATGATTTCTTGGTGCATTGAATCAAGGGAATCGATTGTTTTCTCTAATGTCTATGCCATGACGGATTTCTAAGGCAAGATCGAGGTATGGAATAATATTCATGAGGTGCATAGTTTGTTTCCTTATTTGCCATGGATTATTGCTAGAGACTTTAATGCCATTCTAGATTTATCTGAGAAATGGGGTGGTATTAAGAAAATTGAGCCTTCTTCCATTCTGCTTAGAGACAATATCTCGGCTCTTAATCTTATTGACATTAAGCCCAGCAATGGTTGCTTTACATGGAGTAACAGAAGGTTGGGGGATAGCAGTATTGTCGAGCACCTTGATCGATTCATGGTGTCCTATTATTGGGTGGGGGGGTCATGGTCTTCTAGCTCTGAGATACTTGATTGGTAGGGCTCAGATCACTGGCCCATAAATCTCACTATCTCCTCGGCTAGGATACCTCAGAGACCACCTTTTAAATTCCAACTCATGTGGCTCAGGGACCCAGACCTGTATGGTTGTGTTGCTGATTGGTGGAAAAGGGGTAGACTGAGATTTAGCATAGCAATGTATAATTTTTTGAAGCTCTTACAATTCGTCAAATATCAGCTCAAGCGATGGAATAGGTAATGTTTTGAAAACATTTATCAGGAGAAAAATGTGGCACAAACACAATTGAATGAAGTAACCCAAATGATTAGGGAAGAGGGGGCGTCTGAATTTCTATTAAGAGAGGAAGCTAAAGCTCTAAAAGTTATGGAGGAATGGGAGCTAAGAGAGGAGATCTTCTGGAAATAGAAAGCATGAAATGTTTGGCTTCAGGAGGGGGATAGGAATACTACATTCTTCTTCAAATCAGTGAAAGCCAGGCAACATGGTAATACTATTTCCTCATTGGTGATGGATAGGGGGAGACCATTCATTCCACCCAGGGTATTTGTAATGAGGCAGAGCTGTACTTCACCTCTTTATTTTGAGAGGAAGGGCAGGGGGACCTGGTGGCTGAGGCTCAGGTTCTTGCCTGTATTCCATCTTTGGTCTCTTTGGAAATGAATGAACATCTTATGAAAGCCATCTCTATGGAGGAGGGTAGAGAGGACCATTTTCCAGATGCAGAAAGGTAAAGTGCCTAGGCCGGATGGATTTCTGATTGAATTTTTCTAGGAGTTTTAGGACATTATTAAAGTCAACCTCTTGGCTGATGTTCAAGAATCACAGATGAACAAGCAAATGCTCAGGGTGTTGAACTCAACTTTCCTGGCTCTTATCCCTAAAGGGGAGGGAGCTGATTAGTTAAGCTAATTTTATCCCATTTCCCTTTGCAATGTGATTTATAAAATTATTTCTAAGTTGATTGCTAAAAGAGTAAAAAGGTGGCTTACTTTGCTGATTTTTGAAGAACAAAGTGGATTTGTGGAAGGTCATCAAATCTTGGATGGCATGGTGGTGGCTACTGAGGTGATTCATTCGATGGCCAAGTCCAAAGAAAAGGCTATGTTCATAAACTTGGATATGAGTAAAGCTTATGACAGAGTCTGGTGGTTTTTCTTTCAAAAGGTTTTGAGTGCTTTTGGATTTAGTGAGGACTAGATTCGCGAGGTCATGAGCTATGTGGATTTGGCCTCCTTCTCAGTTTTGATTAATGGAGAGAACTCTAGTTTATTTTGAGCCTCTCGAGGACTGTAGCAAGGCAACCCCCTCTCTCCTTATCTATTTCTTCTTCTGGTAGAAGGGTTGGGATGGCTGATCAAAAGGAATGTGGAGGGGGTATATTCAGGGCTAGCAGTGGGGTGGAGGTCTCCCAACACTCTCTCATCTATAGTTTGTGGATGATGTAGCTTTGATGGGCATGGAAACTATGAGGGAGGCATCTAATATGTGCAAATACTTGGATGTTTATCTTGAGGTGTCAAGCCAGCTAATTAATGAGGGTAAGTCTTCCATTTATTTCTTCAACACCCCACCTCCAATTCAACAGAGAATTGCTAATTTATTCAAGTTCCAAATTGGGAGTCCTCCTCTGCTCTACCTTGGCATTCCCATCTCGACTGGGAGACAGTCTAGGGAGATGTGGCAAGGCCTTCTGGACAAGTTTCATGCTAAGGTTAATCATTAGACTAATTACTAGCTATCCTTTACCGGTCAGGTTCAGCTGCTTCAGTCAGTTGTGGAGGCACTCCCTATATACAGGTGTATGGTTCAGGTAGCACCAGTGTGTTTTGTGAAAGACCTTGATTCCTTATCCGGGCAATTTCTTTGGGTTGGCAATTTATCTGTGACTAAATGGAGCCTCATCAAATGGGAAATAGTTTGTAATCCAAAAAGGTTGGGAGGTCTTAGATTAAGATAGTCACTACTCTCTAGTATGGTGTTGGCTGTGAAAATGTATTGGAGATGGTGTGTTGAACCAGATCAGCTGTGGGATAGAATCTTATCCCACAAGTACCTGGTAGGGATTCCTTAGAGTGATACTCCTTGGCATATCTTGACAGGGAAGGGGTCAGTGATTTGGTCTACGCTCAAGAAAGGGGCAACACTCATTAAGCAGGGTTTGTTCTGGTTATGCAAAGATGGGATGGAGGCATGGTTTTGGCAAGATTCTTGGGATGGTTTTCTACCCCTAGGGGCAGGTGATGGAAGCAAGGTGGAAAACACCAGAGGAATGGCTGATTATGGGGTTGGAAGATGAGTGTGTTGAGCTTCAATCCATTCTTGCTAGACATACCTATAGTGCCCTTTTGGAAAGGGATGTTCTGGAGTGGGCCCCCAATCTGAAGGGATCATACACGATGTCTTTTGGGTATCAGGCATTGATTTATTAGCAACTAGAGGATAGGAGGGAAGTTTCTCTTGGCTGAAGTGTAACTATTTCATTTGGACCTTGGCCTGGAATAAATGCTTGACATGGGATAATATTTGAAAGAGAGGTTTTACTGGCCCTTCAAGGTGTGCCATATGCAGTAGTGAGGAGGAGGATTTTAAAAATTTATTCTTTCGATGCCCCTTATCCATGCAACTATGGCACTTTTGGTGGGGAGCATGGAAATGCCCATGTGTTCATGCTTCTTCCTTGGCTGACTTCTGGGTGTGATTGGGAAGACCGCCCTCACTGACTTCTTTTTTGCATGAGGTATGGTATGGTGGGCCTATTTTCCTTTTATGGCAAGTCTGGATTGAAAGAAATCACAAAATTTTTAGAGGAGAAAATTTGGGAATTCAATAGGTATGGACTAGAATATTGGGCATGGTCCAAGAAACCATTGGGGTTAAAAGTGAGATTACCCTGCCATTGGCAAAGAGCGATGTTGAGATAGTGGAAAGCTAGGCATCCAGGGAATTACTTTGAGTTTAGCATGTGTTAGGTGAATAGATAGGTGAAATAGAAAGTGCAAAGGATGGGGAAATGGACACCACCTCTAGCTGGTTTTTTGAAACTTAATACAGATGGGTCGTCTCGGGGGAATCTAAGCTCGACTGGGATTGGTGAGATTGGTAAGGATTCTACTGGTGCAGTGATTTTGACTTTTACAGCTAACAAAGGAGTGCAGACCATTAATTGGATGGAAGGTTGGGAAATTTTACATGCTTTAAGGAGAGCTTATGATTTAGGATGGAGGAAAGTGATCTATGAGGCTGATTCTCAAGTTCTGGTTAATTTGCTTCTTGAGAAGAAGACCTCTGATGTATGTTGGCAGCTGTCACTAATTGTTCAACAAATTCTTTAGGTAATTTCTTGTATGGATTCAGTGATTTTTGCCCATATTCCTAGGGAATGGAACAGTGTGGCCGATTTCTTGGCAAGATGGGGATCCAAAGAATTTGAAGGCCGAGAGTTTGATGGGTGGGAGCAGATGCCATACGCACTTCACCATAATCTTGAAAGGATTTTGGTGGAGGATAAGAGTGGTATTGGAGTGTAATTTTATTGTCTTTATGGCTTTTAGCAGTTTGGTTGTTACCTGAGGTGTTGACCTCAGGCTGGTCTGTACTTTGGCTTTCTTTTACTTAAAAATGTTTTTACCCCTCTTTTATACAAAAAAAAATCTAAATATAATATTAGATCTACTATTATAATTCTATCAAGGCATGAATCCTTTATGTTTGACTGAGGTCACCTTGCTAAGGCTTAATTATTTGATAAATTCCTATAGATTAACTCTTTAATGTTGAGTTTTTACTTATTAAGTAAATCTCTTGTTATTCTCATTGTTTTAATGGAATGAATTGTGCCTTGGGCTTTACTAGTTGAATCATTAAATTGATCCTTTAAAATAATCCTTGTTATGAGTGGATTCCTTTTTAACCATTGAGTTTTTAGTGAAAATTTGAGTCTCTCAAATTATTTGCATGTTCAACTAAACCCATGAAAATATTGGTTTATCATTGAAAGACTATTTTCTTGGGCACATGCTTATTCAATAACTTATACAATTATGTCTTTACTTAGAAGAATATATTTTAAGGAAGGAATACTCTATCTAGATTAAGTAGTCAGTAGTAGCTAATGTAGGCATATTTATTTGCCTTCCCAAAGCTCTCATTTATTGATTCATCTCAAAGTTTTAATTTTGTTGTGCCTTAGGCAATTTACAAATTTGATTACACCTAGTTTTGCCTGTCTCAACCTTATCCATTCATCAAGATTTTTGTGCAGCATTTTTACTTAGTTGGGCCCTTCTTGGTGATTCAATCATCAACTTGAAATTTTCTTTCATCACTTTTAAATTGGTCATTATGTGGTCTTTTACCTTAGCCAATTTATCCCTTTGGCCTTTTGTTTCAATTTTACATTAGTCAATTTCATGATTTTTTATGGGTGGTTTGAAGGAAGTCACGTATTTTCATCCCACTGACCTAAGAGTGATGTTAGCATGGTCTAATGTACAATCAATGTTAGGCTATCATGTGAGTAATATATTGTTATGTGGCATAATCTTGGTGAATTTAAATCCTATAGAAGACCTAAAAAGTGCAAAGCCTCTAGGCTAGAGGGTGTGTGGGATGTTTCCACATGGAATTATCCTAGTGATAGGCAATCCTAGAGATGATCATACAAGAAGCCTACCTATAAGCTAATAGGCAAGTAGGATGTTATCACGTGGCATCATCTTGATGACCTATGATCCAAGATTTGACTATATATGAAGCCTAATTTTGAGCCAACAAATAAGCAAGATGTTACCACATGGCATCGACCTAATGATTTGATATCCCAGAGTTAACTTTATAAGGAGCTTGCCTCTAGGATGGTAGGATAGAAAGATGTTTCCATGTGGTAGAATCTTAATAGTTTGTAGTCCTATAAAATTTTATACTAAGATAAAATCCTCCAAGATAGTAGGATAACAAGATGTTTCCACATGTCATCATCTTGATGGTCCCTATTCTTAGGGTTGTAGGTTCAACGTGAAATATTATCAAAACCAATAAGTAAGTAGTATGATTTTGTGTGGAAATAAAGGTCTTAGGGAGCATGAATAAAAGTTAGCATGGCCTTGGAGCTAACAAAGATACCACATGGATACCAATTGAATCAAATCTAAACTAGGTTTAAATTAGTGGTCATCTAAATATCTTATGAACAACTACATTGGGTGTAAGATCATGGATAATTTCAAGTGCTAGTTGAATGAATCAAGATTGTGGCCTTTATATTTATGACATGATATGATTAGGCCTATTTTTAGTACATATTTCTCCACTCATTATTTGTGTTTGTCTATTTATTTTTTAGATTGTGTCAAGTATATTATTTTTAGGAAGAAAAAATGGGCATGACATTTTGGTACCAAATCCTAGGTTATAACATCAGGATCTCTAGGTATTTTCAATTACTTTTGGCATTCTAATTTTTACATGTGATCTTATGTCTACCTATTAGTATGCATAATGAGATGAGGATGTTGAACAAGTCATGGTGAAAATTCTTTTGGTGAGTATGAGCCTCCCATTTAGTTAAGACAGAATTAAATTGGACCCTAATTCCTTTTAGTTGTGCAATAGATGCATGACATTTTATATGAGAGACTACTAGAAACATTAATAGAGGTGGAGAGGTACTCTCCATAGCATTCTTAGAATGAATGAAGATGAGTTGAAAGAGAGAGAGAGAGAGAGAGAGAGAGAGAGAGAGAGAGAGAGAGAGAGGTATAAGAGTCCTCCCTGTCACCATTCTGAGGGTGATAAAGATGAATTTACATTTCCATGATGGGCAGTGGGAGAGATGAGACATAGATCATCCTCCTAGACCTATGCCTATAGATTTAGTGAAAGATTACATCAAAATAAACCCTCCTAATTTTGATGGTATGCATGAAACATTTTCCATAGAAGCTTGGTTGGAAAGCATGAGAGGATTTTTTATTTATATGATTGTGACTCTAATTGGAAGGCCTATTTGGGAACCCATCTTCTCAAGGATGTAAAAAATATGTGGTGGGAAGGAGAGGATTAGAAGATCCACTTGAATCCATATTCCCTCACTTGTGAATTATTTGAGGAGCATTTTAGATCATGTTACCTATCCCCTCATTATGTTTAGAATAAGGTGGATGAATTTCATGACCTTTGACAAGGGAGTGGTACTATTTCTCAATATGAGTACAATTTTTTAGACTTAATCAGATATGTGCAAGGTTACATAGATGAGATCATCTATGTGAACAAGTTCATAAGAGGCCTAAATTTGGAGTTTGTTGTTGCAGTACACATTATAGCTCCTACAACCTTAGAAAAAACCATTTAAAAAGCCTATTTGGTTGAGGAGTCTCTTGGAAATACTTAGTATCCCTGAGAAAATTTTTATGGAAAATTGAAATCTCAAAATGACTTGAGGTTTCAAGGTATGTAATTTACACCTAGGGGAGGTTGGGAAGAAACTCAATCCAACTTTAAGACCCCTAAAAAATAGTAATAGGAGAGTAATCATTTTATCCATAGTCTGAATATGAACATGTTTTAAAATGACCACTGAAGATAAAGTGGGGATGGGCCTCCAAACCATCAACAAACTAGGATTACACAGACTCAAAAACCAAAATAGGTGATACCTATAGGGTCAATAACATCCTTAAAACCAAGACTAGTTAGAGCCTCCTTTGGGTAAGACTAGTAGAAGGTTGTGTTTTTCACTTGTGGATCACTTGATCATTATGCACATGAATTTCCTTTATAACAATCAGCTACCATCACACAAAAGGCTCTAGAATTAGAGTAGATAGTGGTAAATGTGGGACGAGGTCATATAATTTATGTATTAGTAGATGACCACCAAGTTGAGCATCAAGTGATGGTCATTGATACCATAGGATGATATCAGTGGGGATATGAATTTATATCCCATCAAGAACTTAATGCAAAAAATGCTAACACTTTGAGGTAGAGACCTGGATTATGATAAGGTCCAATGGGACAAATATGAGGAATCAGTAGTAACTTGGGAAGATGTTTCACCTTTGAGGGTTTGGTATCCTCACCTCTTTCAATGACTTCTAGGTAGAAGTCTACATAAGGGAAGGGGGATTTAAGTCCCCATTTTTCATATTTTTTATATTTAACAAATATAACTATGAAAATATGATTTATGTGTTCTAATTATTGAATTATATTATTAAGTCACATCTAACTGAGATATGCAAGGATTTATAAAGGCTTTTCATGTGTTGAGAACCATAAGAAAGACCTATTATCAATCTTAATTTATTTATTACTTATGAAATAATAATGCTTACATTTCTTTATGAAATGTATATTTATGAAATTCAATTATGTCTATGAGATATATTGACTTAAATTATGTTGAATCATTAGTTCTAAGCTTATGAAATCAAAACTACTTATATATTGAATCATATGAAATTATCTATGTGTATGTTGATATTACATGAATGATTGGTTATAATTAATTGATTGAAATTTCCTTCTTTTATTAAATTATTTAGCTTTAGCTATTAGGTTAGAGGAGTTTGATGTGTGAATTCAATGTAGAGGAATAAGAAAAGGGCCAATGAAGGAAAGAGACTACACCAAGCATGGTTATATCACTAATTATTTTTACCCTTATAAAACTCATTTTAAATATTCATTTACATAGTCCACCACCTTAAATACGTAGCATTTGATAGGTGGATAACCTTTAAGCCTGATTGGTGAAACTTGTTGATGCCTAGCCTATATATCTTGAAACCAACATCTAAACTACCTAATGGCCAACTGATAGATCTTCCATTGATTGACTTAAACATGAATTAAGTGGGAAAATAGGTAAATGAGTCTTAGAGGCAACCATAAAAGCTTTTGAAGCTTCCATTCACCTTCATTGAACATGGAAAAGAATGTCCCGTAATGAGGCATGGGTTAGCAAGTGACTGGTGGTCAGTTGATCTTGAGACATTAATAAATAGGAGTCAAAATCCCTTAGTTTAGGACTTTTTCTAAAATTATAAATTAAGTTAAACTTAGCATAAGAGAAGGAAAAGTAGAAGATAGAAATAGATGGTTAGGAGATCTAAATCTAGATAATTAGAGGATAGTGCCCATGCATTATGAAGGTTGATAGGTGGGATTCCTAACAACTTATGTTTTCTATTATTCATTTGGAAGGAATTATTATATTCTTTGTTTATTCTTTTTTATTTTAGGGTAATAAGACCACTTGGTTTATTTTGTCTATTTTATTATTTGCCCATGGTTGTTTATTGGATGTCATGTAGTACTTGCCCATTTGAGATCCTTGGAGAGATTATTCCTCCTTACTTTGAATGAAATGATTTTGTTTATTTGTTTTTTATTCTTGATTAAATAATAATAAGACCACTTGGTTTATTCTTCCTATCTTATTGTCTTAACATGGTTATACATTGATTTCCAGGTAGTTCTTTGCCAAGTTGAGGGACTTTGAGAGGTTGTGTTCCTATTAATTTAACTTGGATGTTTATGAAGTATATTAATGTTGTTGTGACATAGTGTAGTGGTTATTTATGAGCAACATCTTCATGGTGGAAAATATCAAGCCCTCCTATGTAGGGCATGGTGGTAGAATGTTTGACCCTCCTGTGAATGTCACAGTGGAAGTTGTTAAGCCCTCTCATGTTGAGAAATGATAGTATACTAATTAACCCTCCGATGTATATTGTATGGAATTAATAGAGTGAGTTATCCTTTTATTAATCCAACATGTGGTGGGGCTTGTTTATGTAATGAAATCTTTCCTGCTAGCTTTATCTTTTAATTACTTAGGTTCACTAGAATGATCATTTGAATGCTTGTTTGCTTTATATTGGTAATGGAAGTATCTTGGGATAAGAACCAAGAATAATACTATAGATTTTGCATGGTCCTTCCATTATATTAAGATAACCTTTCTTAGATATCCACATTTACCTTTACCTAGTGATATAATCATGCTTAGAGTTAGAAGTCTTGAATTCAGGGGTGTCTAGAGCAACATCTTGATGATGACAAAATGTTGTGTGGTGAGCTTTCCTTCTTATGGTTAGAATATGTTTGGGAGAGGACAAGGAGAATTGTTGAATACTTATTGGTCCTCCATTATTTAATCAGGAATTAAGATATGTTCTTACTTATGTAAATAATTAGATGAAATCTTATGTATTGGTAATGCTTTAGCAGCCAACCTACTTGTAATATACTTTAAAAATAAAGAGTTTGGATAATATTCCAACCATGGATTAAAATATTTGTTTTATATTTAATGAAACTTTAGTGTTAAACTAAGTTGTATCTATTTTGAATACTTGGTTTATAGGACCTTGAGAAGGATCTTATATGTATAAAAAAAAAATCTTTTATGGCACTTTTAAATAAATTAAAAAATTGATTTCCTAGATTAAATATTTATCTTGAGTGGCTTATTTGTTAAGCATTTTTAATCTCTTTATAATCAAAATATGATAAGTTAATGAACTTGAATTTATTTAAATCTATGTATAACTCATATACATACATACATACATACATATATATATATATATATATATATATATATATATATATATATATATATATATATATATATATATATATATATATATATATATATATATATATATATATATAATTGTTATTGGGAATAACAATATAACATGCCAAATGAACTACACTTTGATGTTTTTTGGTTAAGTTATTTCTTAAAGAAAGGTATTCTTGTAAATGATAGTAGTCGAGTAGGTTCTTGTTAAAACCCTAAAAAAAACTAGACCTTTGATAATAAAATAATTTTAATATAAGCATAGATGTACTATTATAATTTTATCAAGGCATGAAGCCTTTAGGTTTTACTGAGGTTTCCCTTGCTAAGGCTTAATCATTTGAGAAGGTCATCTAGACAAACCCTTTGATGTTGAGTTTTTACTTGTTATGTAAATATCATGTTTTAATCTCAAATTTAATATAATGAATTATTCATTGGATCTTACTAGTCGAATAATTTAGTTGAGCATGTAAAAAAATCATTTTTATAAGTGGATCCATTTTCAACCATTGATTTTTTAGTGAAAATTCAAGTCTCTCAGATTTTTTACATGTTCAGCTAAACCTATGAGAAATTTTTGGTTTAGTAGTCAATAGTATCTAATGCAGGCATTTTTTAATTTTCCTTAGTCAAGTTCTCATTCATTAAGCCATCTCAATGTTTTCCTTTGGTTATGCCTTTATTAATTTATGACTTAGACTTCACCTAGTTTTGCCTTTTTCTTAGTCTTATCCATTCATTTAGTTATTTGTGTAGCATACCACCTTAGTCATACCCTTCTTGGTGACTCAATCATTTGCTTAAACTAGTCATTGTGTGGCCTTTTGCCTTAGCTATTTATTTATTAGTAATTTTGTTTATATTTTACCTTAGTCAATTTCATGACTTTTGATAGGTGGTTTAGAGGAAGCTAAGTGTTTCCATCCCACTAACTTGAGAGTGATGTTAGCATGGTTTGGTGTATGGTTAATTTTGGGCTAGTGAGTGGTCTAGATGTTTTTATGTGGAATCATCCCATTAATCAATGATCCTAGATATGACTATATAAAATGTGAAGCCTCTAAGATAGTGGAAAAGCATGATATTACCATATGGCATCATCCTAGTGACTTACAATCCTAAAGATGATCATATAATAATCCTACCTCTAGGCCAGTGGATAACTAAGATGTTTTCACATGGCATCATCTTGTTGACTTGTGATCTTAGAGTTAACCATTTAAGAATCCTACCTCTAGGCCAACAAGCAAGTATGATGTTTTAACATGGCATCATCTCATTGACCCATGATTCTATAGTTTTTCATATAAAGAGCTTACATTTGAGATAGCAAGATGTTGCCACATGGCATTATACTAGTCATTCATAGTCCCTAGATAGTGGGATGTTGATACATGGCATCATTGTAATAGTCCACAATCTTTTGGTTGTAGGTGTAATGTGAAATATTTTTAGACAAATAGGTTAGGGTAGGATGTTGCATGGCAAGAAAGGTCCCTAGGTGCACGAAAAAAATCAAGCATGGCCATGGATCCACTAAAGCTACCACATGGATGTTGGCTACATTAGCTTTAAACTAAGTTTAAATTGATGACCATAAATGACTTATGTACATATATCATTAGTTATGAGCTTTTGGATAATTCTAAGTGTTGGCTAAATGAATCTAGACTATGGCTTTTGTATTTATGGCATGCTCTAATTAGGTCTATTAATAGTAGTAGGATTCTCTACTCATGTTTTATGTTTGGTTATTCATGTTTTATATTGTGTCATCCCTATTGTTTGTAGGAATAAAAAAATGGAAATGACAAAATATCTATCAAATAATAATGTACTATAAGTTACATTTCAATACAAAGTTAAATAGACAATAAATTATTTATAACAATATAAATTATCCTCACAAATAACTCAATGATCCATGTATGAATCCATGAGTATGATCCCAATGGTAAAAATAGTTAAACATAGGGAGAACATCATCTGAGTGCTTTACCTCAAACCATAGACTCAGTCTCCCACACACCTACCCTCTAGGAGTGGCCCTACCCTTCATGGAGAGGTAAAGAGGAATGTATAAATTAATAAATCAACCAAAACCCATGTGTTTACAGTCACTAATACATGTATCAATCACATCAACCATGAAAAATAATCCTCTATCTAATATGAAATTAGCATTTACATGTAAACTAAATAGTATAGTGGAATGACAATGTTTCAACTATAACATTGCTTTGCCAAAGTTTTCATTATAGAAATTAGATCTAATGATCTACATCAATTCCACTCACATAAAACTCTCTATTATTGAATCATAATTATTAGATGATATTAGGAAATAGATATATAAATTTCATACTAGAATCCTCATATATCTATCTACCATTATCCATGAAATAAGTATAATAATTTTCACATATAGATTCAAAGTAGAATAATTATAGATACTCAACTCAAACAACAATCTATGATACAAGAATCATAATTCAATAACCTCATTGTTTTAATTCACTCAACCTCAATAATGACATATATAGATTCTTTAACTGAGTTGTACTCAAACCAATCATACACATAGGTCTATAAAATAATCTAAGGCTAAACACTATCCATTTCACAATGTATCTCTATTTCCTCTTAAACACCATATGTATGTGTGTGTGTGTGTGTGTGTGGTGGTGTAAAAATTAGCCAACAACATAACCAATATATATAAAAATAGCTCATAAATATATATATGGTGATGTAAAAATCAGCCAACAACATAACCAATATATATATGGTGGTGTAAAAATCAGCCAACAACATAACCAATATATCTCAAAATAGCTCATAAAATAAATCAAGTCTCTAAGCTTTCTTTATACATCTATTCTAGCTTAATTCATCATGTTCTATTGTATAATAAAATATCACATTTTAATTGATATAAGATTATAGTCTAATTATGTTTTATAAACAAGATCTGCCTATTCTTCACATATAATAAAGAGCCTTTTTAATATAATAATACCTAAGAATGTGTATATAATATACATAAGTTTTCTCTTCAAACTCCTACTTGTTTAATATCCTATTACCATTCATACAACCTATGGACAATCACCCTCATCTATATACACAATCGTTTAAATAATTCATACCCAAAAATTTTCCCTTTTTATAAGCTAAATATCTTATATACCTTCAAAGGGAAACAAGTATATTATTAGGTTAGGTACACTTGCATACATAAATCAATGTAATTTTATTTATTTGTACACACACACACACACACACACATTTATGCATACAGTTAATGTAAGTTTTATGAACTAGATTTTTAATTATGTATATGCTTAGACTTTCTCATAAATAATTAATGTACAGTTTTCCAATATTTTCCCTAAAAAATATATGTAAAATTTCCTCAAAAAAAATAAATATAGGTCTAATTTTAATATCCCAGTGATATTTATGTACACATTTACATACACAAATAGGCATAATCAACATCATATGTATTTATAAATATATATACATTTGTTTATATGTACCAATAGGGAAGTTTATAAATAGATAGTGTTACTAGTATACATAAATATAAACTCATAAACCTTCATTATTCAAGACTCATGCTATACGAGTTAAATCCACATATAATGCATATATGTATATATTTTTATACATGGTTACCTATTTATGTGTATATACATTATAATTTATTTTTAACCCTTCTTCAGTTCATATAGCTCAAATTGAGTCTTTACAACTAAATATCTAATTAACAATGTTCATTTTTTGATGTATAACATATATCATTCTATTTCCCTTCTTCACTATGACATTCAACATAAAAATCTAGGTCATCAATGAACCAAATACAATTATTAAAAATTGTGTGTGTGTGTGTGTGTGTGTGTGTGTGATTAAGTCATTTAAGTTATAAATGGAAACATAATCCTACATAAACCCTATACCATCTAGTTTCCTTCCAATATGGATCTCACCCAAAACCATAATCCAAATGAATAAAATCATAAATAAAATTGTATTCCCCATTTATGATTTCAATAAGTCATATATAAAAAATAATTACTCGTCTAGTAAGTATTAATGTTTTAGGCTCATCTAACATAAATTACTATGTTTTCTTCCAAATAATGGCTCATCTCCATGTCTACAAGCCTGAGGATGGTATTGAGTTCCATCCCCAGGTTTATAGATGTGAAGTATAGGGTTTAAATTAAAGATATAGGTTTGGTATTATGAGTATGGTCATGTGGATGGAACTGATTTCCATCCCCAAGTCCATAATCATGAATCCCTAATTTTTATTTTTATCTAAAAACTATCTTTTCACACATTTAGATAGTATAAATAATAACCCATACAAGAATCATATTTTTCTTTCCATTAAAGTATATAATCAATAAAAATATGAACGTACCTAGTTATATGAAATTTACAATCTCAATGTGTGGAAGAATATTTTTTCTCCTCTTGGTCAAACTATATCCTCTTCTTCCTCTCTACCATGTTATGTTCTCCTTCATATTTTATCTTCTGATTCTTTTTCCCAAATCCAAAACATGTTCTACATGACCAAGTAAATATCTTATATATTTGTGAGTTCCCATCATGTAAATTGAATTCATCAATGTACCATTTCCTTTATATTTTGTTTAACTTTTAATCATAAGCTCTATATTTGGCATGGCAGTCATAT
Organism: Torreya grandis; assembly: GCA_037957365.1. Lineage (NCBI taxonomy): Eukaryota > Viridiplantae > Streptophyta > Pinopsida > Cupressales > Taxaceae > Torreya > Torreya grandis. Next base: position 574,339 of record JARHVA010001747.1, read on the forward strand.
GAAACCCTCATCTTCCAAAATGGCCAAGTCAACTCCCATCATCATAACAATAAAAAATAACCCTAATTTCTTTACCTTTTCACTTTGTGGAATTTTACCATGATAATAACCATAATATATTTAAATTCATGTAATCTAATTTTTAAGTAAATTGGTTTGGAGTGCACTATACCCCTTTTTGCCTCATTACAATGTCACCAAAAATGACAATAAGTAAATAATCAAATAGAACCAAATAAGAAATAAATACTCTCCTATTGTTAAAACACAATTGATTTGCCTTTCACATAATAATTCATGGTGACATTTTAATTAAATCAATGCAAACAACATAATTCTAATGCTAATCAAAATAAACAATCAAATTATAGACTTCACATACTATGCAAATCATGATAAGTGATGAACTCAAATAATGTAATTATGCCTCGTCCACTGCTAGAACAAATAATGCAAGAAAATTCATTTCACTCAAGAAAATAGAATATGGTGTGTGTGGGTTTAGATCAATTCTTTGAATCCCCAATAATGATATCTACACCCCACTCTCTAATGATAATTTCCCTCTGTACTACTTGTGAGGGTATGACAATTCTGTAAACACCTCACTCCAATAAATGAGTTGTCAGACTAAGATTATAACAATAATCAATATATAAGCATCAATAAACTATTGTAATGTAAATCATCTATAAAATAAATCACATTCAACATGATCATAAAGCATAGTATAAAACATATACTAATTCTATCCAAAATAATAAAGGTTCACAAAACAATAATATGACTATCAACAATGCAATATACAAACCCAAATCAAACATAAAAATAAAAACTACAAATCATTAGTTTCATAATCCATTACTAATACTTAATTAGTTTTGTAGAGTGAGCCTAGATTTGACATCCTTCCCCCTAAAATATGTCATTATCCTAAATAAATTTATTTTAAATAATAGTTCAGTAAATAAAAACAATGTTCAGTATAAAATATCATTTAAATAAATGAGGAAATAGCCTCAATAATTCTGCATAATCTTCCCATGTAGCACTATCTCAAAATATTGGTCCCATTAGACCTTGCATTATGATATTTTTTTTATTTTACAAGCTTAAGATTAAGAGTATCAATTATTCTAGTTCGTTCTACCATGACCACCCTTCAATCATGAATCTATCTTACATTTGAATCCAAAACATGTGAAGGATTAATAATATATTCATTAAGATAAGATACATGAAAAAAATTATCCATTTGAGCTAAAACTAGTGGCTATGCAAGTCTATATGCCACAAGATTAATCACTTCTAGAACCTCAAAGGGTCCTACATATCTCGATGATAATTTTTTCAATTTCCCAAACTTAATATCACTCTTTTGGGGTTTGACTCATATAAATACTTCCAACTGAGAATTACCTTGTTTTTCTTTTCAGATCAACATAATTTTTTTGCCTATCATTGGCTTCAACCAATCTTTGCCTTATTAAATTTACTTATTATTCAATTTTTACAAGCATATGAGGTGCAAACACCACTCTATCTTCTAATTTAGCCCAGTTTATTGGTGTTATACACCTTTTACAATACAATGCCTCAAAATGGATCATTTTTAAAGTTGATTGGTATGAGTTGTTATAAGTAAACTCAACCAATGGAGGTATTCTTCCCATTTTATTTTTGGTTCATGCAATACATCCTTAAAATATTTTATAGGACTTGAATTATTATTTTTGTTTGCCCATATATTTTTGGATGATAAGTTGTAATAAAGCTTAGTTGTGTATCCAAAGCTAAATTAAGAGTTTTTCTAAACCTTAAGGTCATCCTAAGGTCTCTATCTAAAATTATCTTTTTTGGAAACCCATGCAATCTATTAACCTCTTTCACAAATCTTTTGGAAATCATTGGTGTATCATATATTAAATTACTTGGAATGAATTGAGCTCCCTTGGTAATTTTATCCACAGCTACCAAAATCATGTCATGATGATTTCTAGATATAAGTAATCCTTGGACAAAGTCCATGCTATTAACTAACTTTACACTTCCATTATGGTATGTATTGTGGATATAAAAACCTAGTGGGATACACATATTTAGATTTAACTCATTGACACTCCAAGCATATAGACATAAAGCCTATTACATCTTTTTTTATTTCCTTTTAGAAATATAATGGTCTTAATTCTATTAATATCTTTGCCACTCTAGGATGTACTGAATATGGAGCATTGTGCAATTTTTTTAGCATAATATTTCTCAAATTTTCCCTATTAAATACATATATTTTACCATTGTATCTTAAAATTCCATCATTTTCAAATTAAAATCCATGGTATCTATGATCTTGAGAATTCTCAAAAAATGCTTTCTTAACGTGTTCATAAAATTCATCTTTGGGTGAGAATTTTACTATTTGATATCAAAAAGTACTTCTTATCATGGCCAAAGTCATAATGTACATTCTATAATTAAGGTCATCTACAACTCTATTATTTTTGACTTTAATGTAGTTAGTGTCAAAATCATAGTCTAACAAAAAAGTTAACCATTACCTCTTACAATCATTAAGGTTAGGTTGGGTAAATATGTAATTGAGTTTCAAGTTATTAGTTTTAAGATCAAAATGTCCTACCAATAAATAATTCCTCCAAACTTGTAAATCATGAACTATGGCAGCTAGTTTTAGGTCATGAGGAGCATAATTTTCCTTATAAGGTTTCAATTTCATTGATTTATAGGATAAAACTAACCCATCCTACATAATAAATCATCCTAAACCATCTCCAAATGCATCTATTATAACTTCAAAATGATTGTTTGGATCTAAAATTCACAACACTAGTGTTAAAGTAAGCCTCTTTTTAGAACCTAAAAGGCTTCAACAGATTTATTAAACCAGAAAAAATTGCTCTTTCCCTTAAAGAGAGGTGATAGGATTATCTATCTTATAAAAATTTGGGACAAATTTTTTGTAGTACCATATTAAACCCATGAAACTACAAACCTCATGCACATTTTTGGATGTTGGCCACTCCATAAAGCTCTAATTTTAGTTTGATCCATAGAAATTGTTGATATTTTGTATCCCCAAAATATCAATACATTTGATATCCTAATAGAGATCCCTTTGTTTTTTAGGTAAAAACCAAAAGCCTCAAGAAAAACCCATCTTCCCTTTTTGCCTTTCAAAATCCAAAACTCTAGATGTAATTTGCACTTGTGCAAATTACTTCAGGGTTCTGGATCTCATAAAACACCCAACACCTAAGACTAGTGGAACCTAGAACTTACCATGCACTTTGAGCATTTTCAAACATGCAAAATTCATGGAGGGATCTAGATCCTACCGTGCACCCAAATAGAAATATTTATAACTTAGCATGCACTTTGAACATTTTCAAAATGTGCAAAGTGCATGATAGGCTTTGGATCCTACTAAAACCTATAACCCCCCTTTCCATGGAACCTAAAACCCTTGATGCAAATTGTACATTATGAAATGTACAAATTGCATGATGGTCTCTACCTTCCATCAAACCATCTAACTGTGGGATAGGAAACCCCAAGTGCACTTTTCACATTGTAAACATGCAAATTGCCCCATGGATTCCACCTTCTACCGAGCCAGTCATCCATTACTGTAGATAGTGGACCTACTCCAAGCAGGTCCAACCTCTACCACCAACCACCTTTGACTCACTTTAATTATACGATTTTTTTCTATTTAACTAATTTTAGGGATTACATTATCATTATTTATTTTTTAAAATTATGATATCAAAGCTCCATTTACTCATGTCAGTAGACATTAAAGCCACATACAATAAAATACCAATCCATGACTACAAATTTTGCATCCACATTACCAACATCATTTACACAATATTCCCATTCATCTCAACCCACTATCTTTACATCCCCAACCTTGAGTGGCCCTACACACTTAATTGACTCATTCAGTGCTTTGGCTTCCACCCTTTCACCAATTCTTAAGTTCACAATCCCTATGTCTATTTCATCCTCCATTCCCCCAATAGACATAGTTGATTATATTGTATCCACTCCTTCCCCTTTTATGGGAACTTTTAGGTGCTTCTAGCACCTCCCAGTTTCATGATAATTTTTAGGTGCTTCCATCACTTCCAAGTTCTGTGGGAAATTTTATGTGCTTCCATCACCTCCTAGTTCTTCCAAAGATTTAAAATACTCCAAACACAAATAGATCCCACTAGCTTTCATAGTTGATTTTTCACAAGTAATAACTTCAGGAAATGAAGTTAAATGCAAGGGCAATAAGTTTATTGCAGTAATGACGGAACATTATGGAATCATCAGAGATAAAAGGAAAATCTTGAAGGAATAGATCAATAAATATGGAGAGAACTATTTGATGTTTAAGTAGATTATGTAGCCTCTAATAACTACTCTTATGAGCCATATCCAAAATGAATACAAGATATTGTCAAATCCTTTGATGTATATACTAAGCAACTGTAAATGAAAAATAATAAGAAAGATGAAGAAGTTTTGGACATTGATTAATCTTTCCCCTTTATTAAATATTTTCAAATATTACATTGTCAAGTTGTAATTTCATTTAAAAGGTACAACTATATTTTTTATAACTCTTTTTAAGAAAGAGAAAAACATATTTTATACTTTATATTTTTGATAATGTGAAAGTTGCAAAAGCACAAGTGCAAATTGCACTTTCCATTTTGATAAATATGAATTGTTGAAAAGTGAAAAATTATGAAGTGAAAATTGCATGGTTCATTTTGGCAAAAGAGATAAAGACTTAAAATTTTGTAGAAGTCTCACTTGATTTTTACAATTTAGGGTTCTTTTCACCAAAAAAGTAACTTGGAATTATTTTCAAAGTTATCTTTTATTTTTAAATACCACTTCTATTTTGGGTACATCTTTTTTGCATGAGGAAGCTATTTTCAACCATTATTATATGAAGAAGCATTTCATGGAGATCTAACCATTCTAACCATGCCATGTTATGCCAAAGATCATGCCCATCTCATGCATGCCATTTTCTAGCCATTCTACAAGTCTAAGACACCAAAAATTGAGAAACTCACCTTTTTTGGCATGAGGGGTTTCATATTTGCATAATTTTCTTTACTGAGTGTTCAAATTTTGTTAACTACATCTCATCTATGAGAGATTTTGTATAAAAATGGGTAGACCCCATGGCCCAATCTATCTTTTTTCTGCTAGTTATATTTTCTAAATTTTGAATATATTTACTAAAAGCTATAACCTTTGGAGAGAAATAAAGTTGAAGATTTTTCTTTCTTGTCTTGAGAGATCTTTGTTTTTGTGCAAGTTGTTTGTTTATTTTAGGAATATTTGTCTCTTTGTTTTAATCTCAATAAATTCATATATGGTATTTTATCCTCTTGAAAATATTGGTTGGAATAAAGATCTTTTTCCCTTTTTTGAAAAATAGCTAAACTACTACCTCTGATTTCTCATATGTATAAGTTTGTGTTGAAACAAATTCAACATAATTTCTACTCTATTGTGTTTATAAAGCAAGCATTAAAATCCACTGTAAAATATTTGGATCAATCACTATATTTTTAGTTTTCTACAAATTTCAATTCTTCAACCCTTTTACCCATCAAACCCCTAGTTTAGGATCAAAAATCACTAAAGAGTGAGATTTACATAAAAATTGGTATTTTATCAGTTTGCATCAAATTTAGTGAAAGGAAGTTGGCCTTCTCTAGAGATTAACTTAAATTCACTAAAGTCACACAACTTTAGAGGTTTTTCCATTGTATCATTAGGCACTTGCACAACAAGCTATAGAATTAAGACAGGTGCAATCCTATGTGATAATAATTTTTGGCATGCTCAATGGGACATTATTGCATTCTGCACCTCACTAAAAGGTTCTTGGTGTTACCTTTTAATAAAATCAACCTTTAGTGGCACATTTTCAAACACTAATGGCAACTACATTATGAACATCAGTTGGCATGGGTAGCCTAAGTGCCTAATCACCTTCATTTGGTATGAAGCATCACCCATTTGATAAAAATTCATGTTCCTTTATTCATTATCCTTCATATCAAGTTAGCAATGTTCATGGTTTCACCCCAAGTGGCCCTCAAGGTTCAATGCATCAACCTTATTAGAATTTACCTCTCCCTAGTCAACCTAAAATGAGCCTCAAGGAGATGATGATTGATTTTGAAAGAAAATTTAGAGAGACTAATAAGGAGGAAAAGTATTATAGGAAATAACATAATCTTGAATAGCAAGCTTATGTTCAAGAGCAAGAATTGAGGTTTCAATAGGAATGCTTGGTTAGGAAAGACCAAGCCATAAAATAAAATGATTATAAGTTGTTCCTGAGAATGGGAAAAACCAACCCTAGACCCCAATTTCCCTCTCTTACTCTTGTTCATGCTTAAACCCAACCCCCTAATCAACCTTGCCAAATCTCACCTTTATCAGCTAAAGAATATGAATTCATCCAATCTTGGATCTTCTCCTATGCCAATTACCCTAACTATGTCATACCATCTCTTGTGAAACCACCCTCTCCCACACCCATTTAGTAACAGGAGGAGGTGGTCAAATCTTACACATTCCCCTTATGGAAATCAATCAAGGAGGGCACAAAGTAGAAAGGGGAAGTGTTAGCTAAGGTAGTCAAGGAGCCAGTTCAAGGAGAAGATGTGTTATCTCAGCTCAATGAGCTTTCCCTAATAAATTTTAAAGACTCTCCCTCCCTTCCCTAACAACCACCTAAGAGAGCCTTCAAGGTCCCAAGTTGGAAGGATGCTCTCCTGAAATACAAATAAGGTGAACTTCTTCACCCTACCACCATCTCCCTTTTGGATAAAGAGCCTATTTTGCAAAGAATAAAGGAAGAGCTTACAATCAAATTTGAGCCTAAAGAGGAAAACACAATTTTCTATAATGAAGAGATCATGATATGTAGTCTGCTTTATTAAAAAATGGAAGTGTGAGGTTTTGATCAAATTTCTTGGCATGGTTTTGATGAATTAGAGCCTAAAGGCAGTATTGATGCCTTCATATTTAAATAGGTATGTATTTAGGTTGCAGCTAAGAGCAAAGGGGATTTTTATTTTTCCAAGAGCTTCCATTTGGTGTGGGTGTAGATAAATATGACTAAGGTATAGATATTGACATAGTTAATCAGTCAGCTAAAGAAGAAAATGAAAAAAAGAATAAGGAGGATCAGGATAAAGTATGGCAATAACTATACCATGACTTCATGGACTAGGTAAAGGTTTTAAACCAGCCTATGCCTCCTCTATAACATGAAGATGAACTTATCAATTAGGTTAAATATTTTGACCAATCTCAAGATGAATTGTCCATTGAAGAAAGTAATGATGTCTTCAATAGTGAAGAAGAATGGTTAGATTAAGAGCCATAATAACATGACATTTTGGGCCTTAGGTGGATTGATGAACTACCATATGGCTCCTTTCAAATCAAGCATAACAAATATGGTTTGAAGTTGGAATTGTCTTAGATGACCAAGAGGAAGCTACCTTTTGGAATGACTTAAATCTTTTCTGCCTAAACCTAGATAGTCAACCAAGCACCAATTCAAAGGAACCATCACATGTGCTTAATTCAGAGCACAAAGTTGAGCCATCAAATGAGGAGGTTGTAGCATTCCCTATAATCCAATTTGGAGAAAGCCTTGAATAAATGTACTAGTATGTCTACATTGGATACATGTTTATCCCATTTCATCCACTTGAGAGCATGTCAAAAGACTCAGTAATCAAGCATCTTAGCTTACCTATCATGAGCTCTCAAAATCAAGGTGTTTTTTAGCCTGGTCCATCACAAGTGAGTGATGTTAAATCTTTTCCATTTGATCTAGGTGGAAAGTATTTGTAAATAGTAAATCGTGTTAAGTTTTATGTAGTAGTTTCATGTTTAAATAAGACTTTGTAGCCTTAGATACTTCCAATAAGTGCTCGACACATATTTTAGTTTTGAAAAGGTATTTTCAAATTTTCATTTATCATCAAGAACTTGCAGTAGGTGTATATTTTCAAAATAGACTGATATGACTCCTACACCCAATGGATGTTATATAAGGCTACTGGATTGTAAATGATTAGTAGGGAATAATCCCATTGAGGTCGCCATAAATGTTGATATTTTTATCCCAAAAATATCAATACATCTGATATCTTAAGGGATACCCCTTTATTTTTTAGGAAAAACCTTGAAGCCTCAAAAAAACCCATCTTCCCTTTTTGCCTTATGGAATCCAAAACTCTATATGTAATTTTCACTTATGAAAAATAATTTTTGGGTTTTGTATCTTGAAACTGGTAGAACCTAGAACTTACCATGCACTTTAAACATTTTTAAACATGAAAAAATCATAGAGGGTTCTAGATCCTACCATGCACCCAAGTGATATAATCTAGAACTCAACATGTATTTTTTACATTTTTAAAACATGTAAAGTGCATGGCAAGCTTTGGATCCTACTAAAACCTATAACCCCCTTTTTATAGAACCCAAAACCCTCAATGCACATTGCACATTATGAAATGTGCAAAGTGCACAATGGTCTCTACCTTTTGTTAAACCATCTAACCATGGGATGTAAAAACCCTGAATGTACTTTGCATTTTGTAAATGTGCAAAGTGCCCCATAGGTTATGCCTTCTATTGAGCTAGTCATCTATTCTTGTGAATAGTGGACCTGCTCCAAGTACATCCAACCTCCACCACCAACCACCTTTGACTCACATTAATTATAGGTTTTTTTTAATTTAACTAAGTGAGTTTAGGGATTTCACTATCATTGTTTATTTGCTAAAATTGTGATATCAAAGCTCCAACTACTCATGCTATCAGACCTTGAATCCATGTATAAGAAAGTACCAATTCATGACTATAATTTTTTCATCTACATCACCTACTTCATTTAAATGATATTCCCCTTCATCTCAATCCACTATCTTTTCATCCCCAACCCTGAGTTATCCTACACACTTAATTGACTCATTCAATTCTTTGACTTCCACCCTTCCACAAGTTCCTAAGTTAAAAATCCTTGTGTCCATTCCATCCTCCACTCCCCTAATAGACACAGTTGATTCTATTGTCTCCACTCCTTACACTTCTATGGGAACTTTTAGGTGCTTTGAGCACCTCCCAGTTCCACTAAAGATTTGAACTACTCCAAAAACCTATAAATCCTGTCAACTTTCACAGTTGGTTTCTCACAAGTAATAACTTTAGGAAATGAAGTTCAAATCCAATGGAAATAAGGTTATTTCAGCAATTATGGAATCATTAGAAATAGAAAGAAAATCTTGAATGAACATATCAATAAATATGAAGGAGAGAACCATTTGATGTTCAAAAAGATTGTGCAGCCTCTAATATCTACTTTTATAAGTGGGATCCAGAATGAATACAAGAGATTGTCAAAGCCTTTGATGTATATATTGAGCAACTACATGCTGAAAATGATAAGAAAGCTAAAGAAGTTATGGACATTGATTAATCTTTCTTCTTTTTTGAATGTTTTCAAATATTACATTGTCAAGTTGTAATTTCATTTAAAAGGTACATCTATATTTTTTATAACTCTTTTTAAGAAAGAGAAAAACATATTTTATACTTTATCTTTTTGATAATGTGAAATTTGTAAAAATCACAAGTGAAAATTTCACTTTCCATTTTGATAAATATGAATTGTTGAAAAGTGCAAAATCATGAAGTGCAATTTACATGGTTCATTTTGGCAAAAGTGATAAAGACTTAAAAAGTTTTAAAAGTCTCACTTAATTTTTTGAGTTAGGGATTTTTACATGGAAAAGTAACTTGGAATTATTTTTAAAGTACTCTTTTGTTATAAAAGACCAGTTCTATTTTGATCACCTCTTTTTGCATGAGGAATCTATTTTTAGCCACTACCAAATAAAGAAGCATTGCATGGAGATCCATCATTTCTAGCTATGCCATACCACACCATGCTATGCCAATAATCACATTGAGCTCATACATACCATTTTCTATCCATTCCACAAGTCCAAGATGCCAAAAATAGAGCAACTTGCCTCTTTTTAGATGAGGGGTTTTAGATTTGTATGATTTTCTTTACTGAGCATTCAAGTTTTCATAACTACATCTCATATATGAGAGATTTTGTATAAAAATGGGCAAACCCCATGGCCCAATCTATCTTTTTGCTGTTATTTGTATTTTTTTTAATTTTGAATATATTTACTACAAGTCATAACCTTTGGAGAGAAATAAAGTTGAATATGTCATTTTTCTCTTGAGAGATCTCTATGAGTGTGCAAGTTGTTTGATTATTTTTTGAATCTTTATCTCTTTATTTTAGTCTTAATAAATTCATCTATGGTGTTTTACCCTCTTGAAAATATTGGTTGGAATAAAGATCTTTTTCCCTTTTGTGAAAAATAGCTAAAATACTACGTTTGATTTCTCATCTGTATAAGTTTGTGTTGATACAAATTCAACATTATTTCTACTCTATTGTGTTCATAAATCCATCATTAAAATCCACTATAAAATATTTGGTTCAATCACCATATTTTAGTTTTCTCTAAATTTCAATTCTTCAACCTTTTTCCCTATCAAACCCCTAGTTTAGGATCAAAAAGCACTAAAGATCAAGATTTCCATAAAACTGGTATGTTATTAGTTTGCATCAAATTCAATGAAAGGAAGTCAGCCTTATCTAGAGATTAACCTCAATTCACCAAAGTCCCATAACTTTGGAATTTTTTCCTTTGTATCATTAGGCGCTTGCATAATAAGCTATAGAATCAAGATAGGTGCAATCCTATGTGATAACATAAATTCTTTATACATAGATGATGTCTTAGGTATTATAGTCTTATTTAAAATAAATAACACTTGAACAAATTTCCATAAATTTTATGCTTCCACAACCACTAAATTACTAAGTACAAATTTTCAAAATGTTCTTCTTCACTTTTGGAATAGATGATAATATCATCTAAAAATACTAACATAAACTGATCAAGGCAATCCTTGAACACGCTATTCATGAGGTTCATGAATGTTGCAACTACATTCATTAGTCCAAAAATAAGTATGATGAACTTGTAATACCCATAATGAGTCCTAAAAGTTGTTTTTGGAATATCTTACTCTCAAACTCTCAACCAATGATACCCAACATGAAGATCAATCTTACAAAAATACTATTTCATCATGCATTTGATAAAAAATATCATCAATGTGAGGTAAAGGATACATGTCCTTAACTATTTATTTGTTAAGCATTCAATAGTTAATGCACACATGAAAATTTGTACCCTTCATTTTTAAAAATACTATAGGTGCACCCTATGGTGAAACACTTGGATGAATCAATCCTTTAGGCAACATGTCTTGAAGTTGTGACTTTAACTTGATTAACTCAGCTATTGTCATATTGTATGGATCCTTAAGCTATAGTTCTAACATTGGAATGATATCAACAGTGAAATAAAATTCCATTTTTATATGTAGCCATGGTAATTATTTTATAAAAACATCTCAAAACTCTTGTAAGAAGGATAGTCATATAAAGAGAGTTCTTAGTTTCACTAATTTCATCTATTTTAACAAGGAATATTTGGCATCCATGTTATTGAGCCTTGTTCAACTAAATGGATAAAATTTGCCTTTGTTTCAACTCTCTTCATTATCCTTTGATTTGTGTTTGACTTCCCAAATCATCTAAACACTCAAACTTCTTAAGAAAAAAATCAACTTTGGCTTTGTGTTTAGAGATCCAATTCACTCCTAGGATCACATCATATGACCCTAGTGGTGCATAAATATCAATAATAATGGTGATTTTAGATAGTTTTATTTTATTCTCAACAATGTATAGATCAACCTTTACCTTGGATTCATTCCCATATTGAACTAACCAATCATTTTCCATAAAACTAGCTTTCCTAAATAATTTACTTAACATTATAGGAGAGATAAAGCATTCATTAGATCATATATCTATTAAACCTTAAATGGGTTTCCCAAAAAAAGTACATGATACTTAGATGGGAGAGGCTTAAAATACCTCTTTATGATTATCCACTAATGCATCAATACACCACTAAAAAATTCCCTATTATGATGTATAGGCGGATAAATTCTTTTTTTCCATATATCTTCCACTGAGGACAATCCTTGGCATAATGGTATCCACATGTAAAACATCCACCAGATGGTTCTTTCCTCTCAAACTGATTAACACCCTTGAATCCTTATCTTAAACTATCTCATGTTTTCCTATTCCTTGAAGCATTATTAAATCTCTCATTCTGGCTATTGAATCAATTTTTGAAATTCCCATTTTGTTTCTAGTTCTTTTTCTTAAAAGGAGTTTTAGAACTTATAAACTTCTTTTTAAAATATTATCTAACCTCTACAAGTGATTTAAATTTTTGCTCCTACTTAACTACCTTCTCAAAGACCTAGTCCATAGTGTATGGTCCATGCACATCCACTTCACAACCAATTTAGGGTTTTAATCCCATAATGAACTTACCAATTCAAAAGCTTTCATCTTTTTGATATTGTGGAACATGCTTCAAGATATTTTTGAATTTCTCCAAGTATTCATTTACTAAAAAATCCCCTTATTTTATATTTTTTAAATCTATTATTTTTTATCAAAATATAGCTATGGAAGCCATCATTCTCTAAATAGGGTCATAAAATGCTCCCAAATGGTGGTACTAGAATTAATATTCATCTCAAGCTTCTTATTAACCCACCAAGTTGTTACTTCACTAGCTAGTTGGTAAGCTCCCACACAATTTTAGTTACCTCAAAATAATTTCAAATCTCAAAATACTTTTCCATTTTATTGAACCAAGTTTCATCTCCATCACCCAATACCGTACCATCAAACTTAAGTGGGTTCACTTTATTCATAACATGAACATACTTTGTATCTACTTGAGCTTTAATTACTTGCTAACACTCTTCATGCTCCTAATCTTGATGCATTTCTTATTCATATGCTTGTTTCTATATAATATCTTGTTCATATTCTTTTTCAGGTGCATGAACTTTTGATCTAGAGTTGTTATCCTATCTCTAGTCTCATTCATGATAATGAGTGTCTGATCAAGTTGTGTAGCTTGTTTTGTTGCTACTTGATTAGGATCAACTTGGGGATTCACATTTTAAATCTAATTACCACTCTATTTACCTTGTTTCATTATTCTCATTTAGAATTAGGAGAACATAATTACATTAGTGGACTCATTAGGTCTAAGTGCTAAACTTAGATTTGATATTACAATGTTACAACCCCACTAGGTTACACAATTTTTTTAAAGATACTAATGGTACACTTATACATTCATTAAACTATCTATATAATCATTGTTTGACTATTAAATTCATCTAAAGAATTAAATTAAAAATAAAAATATCCATTTAGTTCTTAAATGGTCTAAACAAAATTACAAGATGAATATCTCTCATAAAATGAATAGTGAAAAGAATAAAGTACAATAAAACACTAATATAATCCACATTTAGATATAAATAAGCTTAGATCCACTATTTTCATAATTAGTTACAAGTATCATAGCCACTAATATGTTAAATATCCATTAGATAATTATGTAATACATGTTACATTTTAGTTCAAATTTAAACATATAATAAAGTATATACAATAGTATAAATGAGGCTCACAAACAATTCAATGATCCATGTATGTAACCATGAGTAAGATCCCAATGGTTGAAACCTTTGAATAGAGGGAGAGCATCACCTAAGTGTTTTATCTCCAACTATAGACCATGGGTCTCCTGCATATCTCCCTTATAGGAGTGGCCCTACCCTTCATGGAGGGGCAAAAAAGAATAGTAAGGATATGAAGAAATCAACTGGAACCCATGTGTGTATAGTCACTAATACATGCAATAACCACATAGACCATAGAAATTAATCTTCTATCTAATATGACATTAGCATACACATGTAAGCTAGAAAGTAAAATAAAATGACAATGTCTCAGCTATAACATTACTTTGGCCAAAGTTTTCATTATAGAAATCATAAATAAGGATCCAAGTCAATTCCACTCATACAAAACTCTCTACTAACAAATCATAACTATCATATGATATTAGGAGATAGGTATATGATTTATATATTAACATCCTCATATATCTATCTCCCATTATCCGTGAAATGTGTCTAATAATTTTCACATATAGATTCAAATCAGAATAATTAAATATTATAACATACCATCAACTCATATACTAATTTACAGTAAAACAAGCATAATTCAAGGATATCCTTGTTTTTTATTCACTCAACCTCAATAATGACATATATATATTCTTTAACTGAATTGCACTCAAACCAATCATACATAGATCTATAAAACAATCTAAGGATAAACACTATATCCATTTCATAATGTATATTTATTTCCATATACATACATATATATATGCTCATAAATAAAATCAAGTCTTTAAGCATTCTTTATACATCTCTTGTAGCTTAATTCATCACATTCTATTGTATAATAAAATCTAATATTTTAATTGATATAAGGTTATAATCTAATTATGTTTTATAAATAATATATGCCCTATTCTTCACATATAATAAAGAGCCTTTTAAATATTATAATACCTAAGAATGTGTGTATAATATACAAAAAAATAAATTCAAACTCTTGCTTTCTTAATATCCAATTACCATTCATATAACCTATAGACAATCATCCTCATCTATATACACAATCATTTGAATAATTCATACCCATAATTTTTTCATTTTTATAACCTACAACTCTTCGGTTCCTTCAAACAGAGATAATTATATACTCAATTTGGGTACACTTACATACATAAATGAATTTAATTACATGTGTGTGTGTGTGTGTGTGTGTGGGTGGTTAATGTAAGTTTTCTGAAGTAGATAATCAATTATGTATATGCTCATAATTTATCATAAATAATTAATGTACATGTCTAAAATATTTTCCCTAAAACCAACAACTATAATAACTCCTCAAAAGAGACAAATATAAGTCTAGGTTTAACATCCAATGATGGTTATCTAACATTTACATACATAGATGGATATAATCAACATCATACATATTTATAGATATATAAATTTGTTTATATGTACCAACATGGAAGTTTGAAAATAACTAATATTACCAGTATATATAAATATAAACTCAAAAACATTCATTCTTCAAGACTCATGCTATTTGTGTCAAATCCACATATAATGCATATATGTATACCTAATTATACATGGTTACCTAATTACACATATATATGTATGATATATTTGATTTTTAAACTTTCTTAAGTTTATATAGCTCAAAAAAATTCTTTAAAAATAAATATATAGCTAAAAATGTTCATTTTATGATGTATAACATTTATAATTCTATTTCCCTTCTTTACTATGTTATTCAAAAAAAAAATCAAGTTATTGTTGAACCAAATACAATTATTCAAAATTGTGTGTGTGTGTGTGTGTGTGTGTGTGTGTGTGTGTGTGTGTGTGTGTGTGTGTGTGTGTGTGTGTGTGTGTGTGTGTGTGTGTGTGTGTGTGTGTGTGTGTGTGTGTAATCTTAGATTTATGTAAATTTCCCAAGGATGGTAGGCCATTTATTTTTTAAATGGAAATATAAGCCTACATAAATCATATGCCATCTAGTTTCCTTCTAATATGGATCTCACCTAGAACTGTAATATAAATTAATAAAACCATACATAGAATTTTATTCCCCATTTTTTATTTCAATAAGTATTATATCAACAATAATGACTCAACTAGTAAATATTAATGTTTTAGGCTCATTTAACCTAATGTACTTAGTTTTCTTCCTAAGAATGGCTCAACCCCATCTCTATAGGCTTGAGGATGGTACCAAGTTCCATCCCTAGGTTTATAGACCTAAAGCCTAGGTTTTAAACTCAAGATACAAGTTCAGTATCATGAGTATGAGCTTATGGATGGAACTGAGTTCCATCCATAGGTCCAAAATCATGAATCCCCAATTTTTTTATTTTTTCTAAAAATAATCACTTTACACATTCAGATAGTATAATATAATAACTCATATAAGAATCATATTTTTCTTGCCATTCAATTCTAAAATCAATAAAAAGATGAACCAACCTGATTATATGAAAGTTGTAATCTTAATGTGTGGAAGAATAACTTTTCTCCTCTTAGCCTAACTCTATCCTCTTCTTCCTCTATGTCATGTTACATTCTTCTTCACAATTTATCTTCTTCTTATTTTTCCCAAATCCTAAACATGTTTTGTATAACTAGATAACTCTCATATATCTATGTGATTTCCCCATCATGTAACTCAAATTCATCAATACACCATTTCCTTCTTTTTTCCATTAACTTATAGTCATAAGCTCTATATTCAACATGATAACTACATGAAACCCCCATCTTCTAAAATGGCCAATTTGACTCCATCGCAATAGCAATAATAAACAACCTTAATTTATTTACCTTTACACTTCATGGCATTTTCCCATGATAATAACCATAATATATTTAAATTCATCAAATTCCATTTTTAATTAATTTTTTTTGGAGTGTATTTACCCCCCTTTTTCTTCCTTATAATTTCACCAAAAAGGATAACAATCAAATAAAACTAGATAATAAATCAACACTCTCCTAGTGTTAAAACATAAGTAATTTGCCTTTCACATAGTGTAACATAAAATAATTTATGCGAATATTTTAATGAAACCAAGACAACAAACATAAATCTAATTCTAATAAAAGCATCCAACTAAATTATATACTTCACGTACTATACAAATCATGACAATCGATGAACTCGGATAATAAAAACATGCCTCATCCATTACCAAAACAAACAATGCAATCAAAATTCATTTCACTCAAGCAACTAGAATTTGGTGCATGAGGGTTCATCTTAATTCTTTTAATCCCCAATGCTAGTATCTACACCCCTCTCTCTGATGATACTCTCCATTTGTACTTCCTATAAGGTCAGGATGGTCCTTCAGCCACCTCATTCTAACAAATAGGTAATTATTCCAAGATTATAACAATAATTAATATATAGGCATCAATAAGCTGGTGTAATGTAAATCATCTACAAATGAAATCATAGTCAACATGATCATAAAGCATAGTATAAACATATGATAATGCTACACAACATAGTAACTAATCATGAAACAATAATATGACTATCATCCCTACATCACATGATCAATAATATGACTATCATCCCTACATCATACATATTTATATTAGACATAAAAACATAAATACAAATCATTAGTCTCATAATCCACTACTAATACTTAAGTAATTTTGTAGAGTGGGATTGGATGTGATAGTTTAATATATAGTGGGGTAAAAACATTTATGTATTCATGACCTTTGGGATGAATAATGAAGGGGACACCTACTAGAGGGATATGACACATATATTTCATGACTTTATATGTAAAACTAGCAAACACTATGTAGATGATTTACTTGATAAATATAAATCAACAAGATCATGCTACATATTTTTAGCATACATTTAATGTTTATGAAAATACAATGTGTGTTTAAATCCAAAAAAGTGTGTATTTTGGTTATCTTCAATGAATTTATTATGTTATATAATATCTTATAGGGGCATAAAATTAAACCCAAATAAGGTAAAATCTATCATAGACATACCACTGCCAAAAGGGTTGAAATAATTACAATGTTAACAAGGAATGAAATATGACATTTTGTGGCATAGTAGATATAATAAGTTACTTTTCACATACTTATTAAAGAAAGATATAAATTTTTAATGAGATAAAAAATTTCAAAAGTATTATAGATTTCATTTTAGTTGAATGTATTTAGTTTCAACCTAAATAAACCTAAAACAAGTAATTTATGTTAATCCCTTAAGTCATTTTATATTTATAGTATGTTGAAATTGTTCAATAATAATCTATTGTAGCATTCATATTTGTGTATTATCTCCATATATTTGTTTACCCTATTATTATATTAATATGAATCAGAATAGGATAAATTAGAATAATTAATTTATATTGCACTAAGTGACATGTAAAATAAATATGAATGTAATTGATTAAGATTGATTCAATAATGCAATTTATTATATTTATAAATTAATAAGGAGATAAAAATACTTAGCTTCACTATTTGACTGGTTGACTATGACTATTTTCTAAAAACCAAAATGGACTATAACATGGCTTATGATTTTTATATATCTAGAATTGTCTCTATGTGCATAGGGTCACTAACATAAAGCCTAGGGAAAAAATTAGATACAAGTGTCTTGATGTTTACATTATTATCTTTGGATTTTTTAATTCTATGTGACCATATAATGTAATGCATTTACTTGATATGTTTATGTATATGTGATCTTTGACCCTTGACTGTGTGCAAATCTCCACAATTCAACTACCTTCTCTTTAAAACCCAAGTCCATTTTTGAAGGATAAAACATAAAGGGTGAGAAATTGCATTTGCGCTAAGATGACACTAATCACCATTGATAACGATTGAGCATTAACTGTGTATCCAATAATTTGAAGAGGGAAGTCAAGACACATGAAGTTCTTCCCCTTAAATTGATTATGTTATTGTGTTCTTTCAATATATTAATGCACTTATAAATTTGGCTTTTAACTTAATTCTTTTTTCTCTTGGCCTAGCTTTGTATGCTTTAGACTTGGATAATGACTACTACTGACCGATTTTTAATATGGGAAGAATATGGATGATTTTCTCAATATGCATTATTATAATTCATAAGTATTTGAGAATGCAAAATAATGAATAATCTTAAACTTAATTTATATTCATATGCACTCAATTAGGTAATTTCCCATGTCACTAACACACTAGGTGAATAGGCAAACATAAGGAAATGATTTTATTTTTAAAAATATTCATTTATAATTAAAATACAATAACATTAGCCTCGGTAAAGTAATGTCAACATTATTTTTTGAGTATGATGTTGTTATCTAAGATACATGAATGCAAATATGGTGATCTATAAATGCTTGAGTAAAACATTTGATTGATTTAGTAGACTAAGAGGTTCATATAGGTGACTAACATCAGCTTATAATGGATAAGGTTCATTATTATCATGCATGTATGTAGGAATAAAAAATAAGAGTTGTTTAGAGATGCACAAGTCATGTAGGATAAAATACAATAACATTAGCCTCGGTAAAGTAATGTCAACATTATTTTTTGAGTATGATGTTGTTATCTAAGATACATGAATGCAAATATGGTGATCTATAAATGCTTGAGTAAAACATTTGATTGATTTAGTAGACTAAGAGGTTCATATAGGTGACTAACATCAGCTTATAATGGATAAGGTTCATTATTATCATGCATGTATGTAGGAATAAAAAATAAGAGTTGTTTAGAGATGCACAAGTCATGTAGGATAAGTGTAGGTCATTATTTACATGCTAAATTTCAAATACCAAATTTTAGTATCTAAAAATGCCTCATTTTATTCTAGTACTAAAATGTAATAAAAAATACTAGATTAAAAGTATAAATATATACTTGAGTGTGGAAAACACACTTTGTCTTTAGGAGAAACCTTCAAATGTGTAATTTTATCGAAGAAAAATTATAATGAGAATGTAGTAGTTGTTGATGGGTCATTCATCAAACCAACTTAGGCCAAATGGTCACCCATCCAACCTCTCCTTAAAGGACCCTCTTAGGGTCTCCCTAAGGTCTATTATTATAACGTTATGGAATATTGGGTGACCTAGTTGATCTATGTAGAATTGTTCCAATACAAAGGGTCTATGTTGGTTATAAGATTTTAATGTTAGTTTTGGTTTGAACACTAAGAGGTAGGTATAAGTTTTGAATTTTTTTCATTCACATAGGTTTTGATATTATTATGAAAAATGTGCACATCAATTTTCCCAATTTAATTATTTTTCTAGATATTTTATGAAATTTATGAAATTGATTTTAATCATTCATTCCATTATATAAATATTTGATAATACATTGATGAAATGGAACTAAAATGGAGATAAAAATTGAGATATTCATACATAAATGGATTGCTTTCAAATAAATTAAACCCTATCTTAAATGATTCATTTAAAAAATAAAAAAGAGAGGAAATAGGAAAGAAATAAACTCCGACTATCATGAAGATAAATTTGAAAATATCAATCAATTGAACTCCATAAATTGGCATCTCACTTGATTAGCATACACCCAATCATAAACAGAGCCAATGAAAAATTATAATGGAATTAGATGATGAAGGGAAATATCAAAACTACCATTCATGTGTGAAGATTACAATTAAAAACTCTAAAGACTTTTATTAATCAAAACTATTTATTTTGATAATCACAATGAATCCCTAATGATCCATCGATTAAAAAAAATTATAGCATAATGGTAGGGTATAAATTTGAAGGATAAATTTAAAAAAATCATACAACCATATAAAATAATTTATTGCCTCAATATCTCTCCTTAAAGGAACAAAAATTCAACCTTTGTAATGGCAACAATCCACCCATATATAGAAATTTTAAGTTTCAAAGGAAAGACTTTTCCCTTCAAAATGTGCTTGAAATCCACAAATGCATATACCAAATCCATTGCCTTCCAAATGATACATCCTTTTCCCTCTATAGTATACAAAAAGATTTAAAAAAAAATTAGAATTAGCAATTAAAATCACTTAAGCAAAAAATAAATGAAAAACACGAACAACTTTTACTTCACAAAAAATTCCAAAAATTAAAAACACTAAAATTTCTAAGCTAGAACGAGCTTTTAGGTGTCATAGATAGTTCAAAAAAGGATGTTTGAGTAAAATTTTATGGTGAAAAATAAAAAATGGCATCCCATACCTAATAGTGTTTTTGGGAGTCACAAGTTTAAAATTTGCACTTTTTGAAAATAATTTTTTAAAATTCTAATCAAGATTTCAACCCCCACTTAGAATTAGGAGGGGCTTAGAATATTCCCAAGATAAAATTAGGTTTTGAAATCCTAAATAGAATTAAAATTTAATTTTTTTAGGTCCTAACACCTAATCAAGACTGGGACCCTCGATTGCATCTAAGGATTTATCTTGGCATGTTCATAATTATTATTAGGCATTACATCCCTTACAACATGTTAAGAACAAATTAGGGACCCACAGACCTAATTAGATATGTAGGCATGATTATCAATAGATTAGGGGGTTGAGTCCTTCATGCCCTAGTTGAGGATCTAATCTGAATTAACATAATGGAGGCCTAACATTGAAGTAATAGGACCTATTTGAGGTTTAAACCCTAACTAGTACTACACACTCACCTAAAATCTACCAGACTCATCTAGACTCTCCATTTCAAATAAAAAAGGAAGATTATTGGTGTATGTATAAATACTAGTTAGAGTTTAGAACCCTAAAAATAACTATGAAATTTGAATAAAATGGCCTTAATCTAATTAGGTCTACGAGACCTAAAAAAATAGATAAGACCAAACTGAAAATAAAATTCTGATTACAATTAAGCATGGAAAATTTTGATGTCAAAGACCTAATTGGGAGTTGAAAGCCTAATTAAGTATATAAAAGAAGAATTTTTTTAGTAAGATATAGCAAACCTATTCAAGGATATAATCAAGACTTCATAATAATTTTCAAGTGTAATAAGTTCACTTAAAATCCATTTTTAAACCAAGTAAAAAATATGAAGCTTTCTCACATGAGCTTGGTAATCTCAATGTGATAGGTGATAGGTTTTAGAGGTTGATCCAACACATAGACTAATATGACCTCTTAGAGTGGTTTAAGAGAGCCAATCAAACCAAATTTTCAAGGGTAAACTTGGAGGTCAAGACTTTGATTTCATGTTGAGTATTTTATATGAAGTTTTCTCACATATATGTGGTTTATCCAATAGAGGTGGTTATGGGACATAGTTTGGCACATAAACTGAGATAACTCATTAATTCAACTTGAGAGTGTAGAGACTGACTATCCTGTGAGTGTAAGTTGAAGTGAATCAGAATGAAAAAAATGGGTTCCATGATTCTGGATGAGTGAGGGAATGTTTTACAAACAACAACAAATTATGACTTTGCTAGAAAATACTCCTACACATTTTAAAAACTAGAGAAATGTTTTTATAAAATCAATGTACATGACCAAGGTAATACGTGGTGCATATAAAGGAAAATGAATATAACCTAGTAATCAAACCTAGTTCAAAGAAGAAAAATCCTATTCTGATTGTTGATACATTAGATATTTGGGGTCATGACCAACGTCGATTCGCTAGACCTAACCAAGGAATATCTTATCATAATAACATAAGTAGAAAGGTTTCCAAAGTCTTTTGTGAAGAAACACTATGCAATAACCCTATCTAGGTCCTATGTTTTCTTATTCACTAAATAAATGGTAAGTAAAGTAAAATCTAATCTAGTGCTCACCAAAGCTTGTGGCATAAAATGGGGGTAACAAACATAAAAATTAAACATGTGTAGAATATCTATACTCAAATCAATGTATAATAAATCCTAATGCATGGGAGATAAGTACAATTTCAAATATATATACTCTTATAAAGGAGTAACAATGTTAGGAATACTTACCTTTGAAGACAAACCCATTGAGCCTCAATCTCTTCCTTGGCCAAGGTGCTTCACAAGAGGTTATTATATGTTAGGATAACAAGGATAAGTCAGATCTAGGCTACATAACTTCTTTATGCATCCAAAATACTTCTCCACAAGATAATATTTATATCTCTAAATAAAGTATTGAAACCCTAATCATTGCTTCTAGAGTAGAATGGTGGATAATAAAATGCACAAAATAATATTCTTCTTCTTATCTTTAAATGATAAAAATAGATGTGTCTATATAGTTTAATATAACCCTAAACCTTTTTTAAATTTTAGGCAATAGGATCATCCCAATTCAAATATATATCATTATTTGATAAAAATAAGCTAGGTCCCAGTCTAGGCCTACCAAGGCCAACCTAGACCCCTAATGTGCTTTTAAAAAATTAAATATAGGGTTGGCCTTGGATGACAGTGTATTATAAAGTATCAAAAAGGGTTTTAGGCTTAGGAAAGGGATAAATAATGTAGTGAATTACTTGGATTTTATAAGGGAGGAGGCACATCTTAGGGAAGTACATAGGAGATGGTTATGTAGATAGTAAGTGGTGGTATAGGGGACAACAATATTGCAAAGCACCAATGGTCTACCCACCCCTTTTCTAGTACACCCTTTAATGCATACACTCAAATATATTGAGACTCGATGGGTTATTACAAGAGAGAAAGCATAAGTAATTGATAAATTTTGAAAATATTATGTGTATAGATATTCCCCACTCTAAGATCATCATGCGTCACTTAGGTGCAACATGGGATGGTGCTTCAAGAAAAAACATAGGAACACATAACTCTAAAGCTAAATAATTTCAATAAGAATAAAATAATATAAATTAAAGGGCATAATTTAAAAACACACACCTTTACTTACCTTAGTGTTGTATATAATGAATGAAGCAAAATAAATGTGAAGGTGTACAATGTAGGGAACATTAGGCAAACCTATATAAATTAGCAAAAAAGAGAGAAAATTTGAATTTTTTTCAAAAAAAAATATGTGATATGTGAAAATGTTCTCTATGATGTCAAGATTCTAGAACATCTTATGGTTCAAAAAAATAGATAGTAGAAAAAAATATATGGTCAAAAAATGGAATCTGGTTGTAAATATTTGATAAGTAAATAATTTTAAAGTAAATATAAATAGGGTGAAAAACAATTCATTTTTTATTTTTACTATTCTAAAAAAATAGTGATCTGAGAAACCCAATTTGAGTTGAGAGAGAGACCATGGTGAGGAGGTGATATCTACGATTTGGATGATGCATAATGGTCATAGTAAGTGTAGCATAAGTACGAAAACATGAATATCAAAATTTTGAGCAACTTTGTTTGAAATAAAGATAAATATAGAATATTAAATGATAAACAAAATCTAGATAGTGAAAGTGACACTAAGAAATTTTTAGGTAAACTAGAGTTAGAACAGGGTACGAGGTAGGAAAATATCAAAGCATTTAATGCTTAAGGAATTTATGGTAAATGATCAAAATTTCATCAAAAATAAAGAATAAAGTCAACCTAGGCAACTCAATTCATAAGGTGAGAGATAAATAGGGGTCGACAATGTAGTAATGGGTTTCCATAGTATTTATAAAGGTGGTCAATTGCATAGCATTAGGTCAAGGTAGTTTATAATGGGAAAATTGCTGACATCATACCCTCTAGCTGATACAGTTAATAATAGGTGGATGATACACTTTTCTAAATGGGGTTGACTATGTATAAGAGATTTGATGTAGTATGCTAAAACTAGAAAATGGTTTATTTAGTATCAAATAGGCCAATACAACCTAGAAGAAAAGGGTTAACTATGTATTAATGGGCTGATGTAGTATAATAGGAGTATAACAGGGTTGATTTACTATCGAATAGGCTAATTATGTAGAAAAAATAGAGAATCAAATCAAAAAAGCTGATGAAATAGTAATTTGTAAATTGTTGAGAATGCATTTTAATTATTTATGACATTGAGATCTGATACATCCTCTATTTTTTTCTATTTTTTAGAGATATAATAGATTTTGGTGCCTGGTGGATGCATTGTGGCTACCAAATTTATTAGAGCAGTTGGTTGATGTGGATAGGGCTCAACTAGTCACCTTAGACTTTCGTGGCATCATGGAAATGAGATGGATCCCTCTGAGTTTTGATCTCATTTTCATATTCCCAAGAACATGGGAATGATTGACCAACACTTTTTTATGGGAAGTGGAGGGGGACACCATTGAGGTGGCTATTACTCTGGAGGACATCCATGCATTTCTTGGACTTCTAATAGGTAGGACATCAGTGATCACTGATACTCTAGATTCAGAGGATGAGAGATGAGTTTTAGCTCAATGGGATAAATGCTCAAATAGGATCTACCCTATGTTAAGGGTGAACTTGTTTGATGTATATTTGGTGGCCATTTCAGACATCTAGAAGGTTGTGATAAGACTTGTGATAGCATGAGTGCTATGTCATAAGTCATATGACAAGGTACCACTCTATGCAATAGCCTTGTGCTAGTCAATATTAGATTAGGGAGCACTCTATGATTTTGGTTATGTCATCTAGGTCTAATTCATGTATGATATGTATGGGATGTTGTCCATAGGGTAAAATATGATGGAACCAATTATTTTTTTGAGTTCATGGATATATGAGAGGTTCCCTATGTATGGGATAGCTAAGTTACCCTATGTAGTCGATGATAGGTTATTTGAGGTCATGTCATGGAGGAAAGATCATATAACATATATTTTGCCCCATGATTTATTGACATAGAGTATCACAAAAGATAAGATCTTATGGCATACCTACACTCACATAGTTGCCATATGGCCTAGTTGGTTTACCATTACTATAGGGTTGACACACATGTGGATCATGGACCACTACACTTTATGGGTGGAGCCTCATTTAGTGGCTCACATACTTCTACATTTGGGACATCCCCATCTAATAATTTTCTAGTAGTGCCTTCTTATTAGGCATGATTTTCTAGAGAGATAAGAGGGAGAGGAGGTAGAGGGATACCTATGGATATACCAATGATCAAACCTCAACATGATACACTATGGGTTGGTCAAGCATGACAGGAGGAGGTAGAGGGGATAGGAGGAGATGTTATGGATTTGGATGTAGAAACACATCAAAAACCATATTATAGGAAATGATGTCCACCATGAGTTTATCAGAGATGAAAGCATTGTTGATGCAAGGAAGCAAAGGTGCTAGATGTTTCACAAGGGGATCCAACAATAGTTCCAAGAAATAGTTAGTCTATAGAGAGACCACTAAGGAGAGGACTATAGTGGGCTCATGTGGTGAATCCTATATTTTCATTGGTACATGTTAGGTTGTGGAGCTAAAAGCTTCACTGATGCAGACATGGAGGAGGTTGCAGGAGAGTTGCAGAAGTGTCACGAAGACTGGCGTTTGGTCTAGCCAACCGACGTCGACAGTATTGGATAGGAAGGCAACCGACGTCGGTCATGGATCGGCCAGCGTCAGGGACCCCCAGGCAGACAGGGACCGACGTCAGTTGCCTGTGTGGTTCGGACTGCGCTTATTACGGGCAGTTAGCGAACGAACCAAGTGTTTGCATGAAGAGAGCTATTTTTAGACTGAGAGCTGCGGATCTAATTATTGTAATTAGATGTCTAATCACTGTTTGGATGAGATCTATATAATAGACTCATGGTTGTATTGGAAAAGTGTTCTAGTTTGAGTTGAGCAAAGTTTGCTCCTTCTGTGTGTGAAGTGAGTAAGGGTGTTCCTCCTAGTTCCCTATCAGTGCCAAGCTTGGTACTGGTTGGAGAATCATAAGGACTTGGTGAGGTAAGGACAAGGGTTCTTCAGGGTGTAGAGTGATCTACATGGTAAGTAAGATCGTTTATCTGCAGGTGTATGTGTGTGCAAGGTCAAGGTTCACAAGGGAGCAGAACCGTGTTTGATTTGCAGGTGTGTAGGATCATATAGACAGCAACACAATAGGGAGCAGTATCAGGCAGGATCTACTTGGAGTATAGGTGTGTACTTGGATAGAGCAAAGAGGAAGGCAAGGGAGTTCCTTCCATAAGTATGGTCTGTTGAATTGCAGGTTGTTGCAGGTTCATGGGAGATCTACTTGAAGTACGTGGAGTACTTGTTTGAGTGTGTGGAGCACTTGTGGTGTGCGTGGAGCATAGGAGGTGAACACCAACTCTGTATTTGAGTTGGGTGTTGGGACCTGAGAGGGAGAGCTTTGGGGAGAAGATTTACTGTTCACTTGAGGTGTGGGAAACCTCTGTAAGGTGGTGGAGAAGAAGTGGCATCTTCTTTATTGTATTCTTTTCTGTATAAAGTGTTAATACAATTTGTGTATTGTCTCTCATATCATGTGTTATTCTGAATTCTAGTTACTTGGTGAATCTGGTTAATTTCCGCATATTAAGTTGCTTGGTTTGGTAATCAATTGTGTGCTTCCGGTTTTTTATCTCCCAACAAGTGGTATCAGAGCTAAGGTTGCAGGAAGTAGGTTTTGTGTTTGGTTAAAGGGCACTCTCAGGGGTTTCTGATCGAGTGGGAGTAGAGCAACAGCAGATCAAAGTAAGCTAAGAATGGAAGAGTTGAAAAGCACAGATGGTCACTCACGGTCCTATGGAAAGAAAGAGCAGGTAAAAGATTATTGTTGGTTGGTAACAAATCAGCATGAAGGAACTGAAGAAGTAGATGTTGCAGGTGTTGTTGCACAGGATGTTCTTGGAGGTTTCTTGGATAAAGTTAAATCTTGGATAAAATATTCGGTTGCCTCTTTCCATGCAGTTCCAGGTAGAGGAGCTGGTGAGCCTTGCCAAAGAATTGGCAAAGGGGAAGTGAAGCTGAAATTGCAGGCGGCCAACACACAGGTGTTGATGAAGGTCATGCAGGGCCTAGGTTTGGAGATATGGCTAATTTCTTCAGAAAGATTGGGTGATGAGAGATGCATAAGAACTCTCACAAGGGATGCACTTGAATTAGCTGGTGGTAAGAAAATAGGTACCCTTTATCTACCTGTTTATATTACTGATTCTTCTTCTGTTGCGGAGACGTGTCTTCGTAGGCTTGGTCACATGAGCAGGAAGGAGATGCATGTTCTTAAGCGGAAGACAGATATATTTGACAGGCTTAAGAACTGGAAAGCCTTGGTGTTCTTGGAGGAGATGGCGGACAAAACCCAGTGGATGTGGCTGGATACTTCTGAGCAGGGCAGTTTGGACATGGGTATTGATTCAAAGGATCTCGCGGGTAAAAAGTCATCACTCACAGGTGAACACAGATACCGATGTCGGTCAGGAGGAACCGGCGTCGAATAGACAGGTGCCGATGTTGGTCATGTGCAGACCGAAGCCAGCGATGTCAGGCAGGGTAAGACGGACGTCGGTCATGGGACCAATGTCGGCAGTATGTAAGACCGATGTCGATCAGAGGACCGACATCGGCAGCAGGACACCGACTTCGATAGGGTCAGTAGTCAGGGACAGACGCATGGGAACCGACTTTGGTCGGATACAGACTGTGGAGTGACCGAGGTCGGTCACTGTAACAGATTTTGGGTGGACAGCGAGTTGTCAAGGAGTCTCAAACACCCATACGGAGGACTGAAGACGTAAGTAGGCCCTCAAATTCGTTGTTCCTCTTCTTTATACATGTTGCTGATTGTAGAGCAGGAAGGATCCAGGAAACAGGTGTGAGTTTGGCATGGATGAGGATGTGATTCCTTGGAGGAGAACCAGACAGGTGTGTTTTGGTAGGGTTGCCAGTAGGTATGAAAGCACAGAGATGAATGGATACCTTAGTAGAAGAATAGAGAGAATGGATACATGAGACGGAAGACCAGGTATATGGTCTTGAGGAGCTGCAGGATAGTGGTACAAGTTTTGACAGGTGGAGGACGAAGCATGGCTTCAGTCAGTGTCAGGTAACTACTGTGGTTTGACTTACCAGGGGGATGGTGATTGCAACATCATTATGTTGCTGTATGTGGATGGTACGCTAGCTAGCTGGTTTTGTACATACAGGGTTTTACTGAGCTAAGGGTAAGATTAGTTTAGTGGCATGTCAGGAGGAGTTTAGAGCAGTGAAATTCTTTGACATGGGAGACATGGAGATCACAGGTTGATTTTGTCTCGAGTTGGCGAGGTTCAGGTTGCGGAGCTGGAGCACACTAAGGGCTGGACAGGTACAGTGTTTGAAATCACATGAGGTCTTGTATAGACCTGAGTATTCTCATGCAGTGGGAGCTATCAGAGAGTTAGGAGCCAATTCAGGGAAGTGAGTTCTTAGGTATTTGAGAGGGACCAGTAGCAGGTATACATGCAGGGTCAGGACTTCACTACATGTGTTTGTAGGTTCGGATGTGGCAGGGTACTCGGATGATAGGTGGTACATCACAGTGTGTGTGGTGGGTTGTCTTCAAGATTGAGCTTGAAGAGGGATACAAACCAGGAAATAGATTAGACGAAGTATAGGTACAGGTACAGTGCAGCTGTTTATCTCCAAGTGGGAGATTGTTAGGTTGTGGAGCTAAAAGATTCACTGATGCAGACATGGAGGAGGTTGCAGGAGAGTTGCAGAAGTGTCACGGAGACTGGCGTTTGGTCTGGCCAACTGACGTCGGTAGTATTGGACAGGAAGGCAACTGACGTCGGTCATGGATCGGCCGGTGTCGGCGACCCCCAGGCAAACAGGGACCGATGTCGGTCGCCTGTGTGGTTCGGACTGCGCTTATTACGGGAAGTTAGCTAACGAACCAAGTGTTTGCATGAAGAGAGCTATTTTTAGACTGAGAGCTACGGATCTAATTATTGTAATTAGATGTCTAATCACTGTTTGGATGAGATCTATATAATAGACTCATGGTTGTATTGGAAAAGTGTTCTAGTTTGAGTTGAGCAAAGTTTGCTACTTCTTTGTGTGAAGTGAGTAAGGGTGTTCCTCCTAGTTCCCTATCAGTGCCAAGCTTGGTACTGGTTGGAGAATCATAAGGACTTGGTGAGGCAAGGACAAGGGTTCTTCAGGGTGTAGAGTGATCTACATGGTAAGTAAGATCGTTGATCTGCAGGTGTATGTGTGTGTAAGGTCAAGGTTTACAGGGGAGCAGAACCGTGTTTGATTTGCAGGTGTGCAGGATCATATAGATAGCAACACAATAGGGAGCAGTATCAGGCAGGATCTACTTGGAGTACAGGTGTGTACTTGGATAGAGCAAAGAGGAAGGCAAGGGAGTTCCTTCCATAAGTATGGTCTGTTGAATTGCAGGTTGTTGCAGGTTCATGGGAGATCTACTTGAAGTACGTGGAGTACTTGTTTGAGTGTGTGGAGCACTTGTGGTGTGCGTGGAGCACAGGAGGTGAACATCAACTCTGTATTTGAGTTGGGTGTTGGGACCTGAGAGGGAGAGCTTTGGGGAGAAGATTTACTGTTCACTTGAGGTGTGGGAAACCTCTGTAAGGTGGTGGAGAAGAAGTGGCATCTTCTTTATTGTATTCTTTTCTGTATAAAGTGTTAATACAATTTGTGTATTGTCTCTCATATCATGTGTTATTCTTAATTCTAGTTACTTGGTGAATCTGGTTAATTTCCGCATATTAAGTTGCTTGGTTTGGTAATCAATTGTGTGCTTCCGGTTTTTTATCTCCCAACAGTACAAAGGTAGTCAATGGAGGAGGTGCTCGATGGGTGAGTAGATGGGGAGACCATGATCATAGACACTAACACTAGTGAAAAATGGTTTAAAATTGATTTAAGATTTAGATATATAACACTAGTTTAATCATTGATTATGATAGATAGTTTATTATATACACATATATATATAATAAACTATCTATCATAATCAATGATGAAACTAGTGCTATATATCCAAAACATAAATAAATTTTAAACCATTTCTCACTAGTGCTAGTGTCTATGATCATGTTCTCCCTATCTGCTCACCCACCAATCACCTCCTCTATTGGTTTCCTTCACACCAAGGCCTAGTTGGTCTACTATTACTATAGGTTTTACACATATGTGGATCATGGGCCACTACACTTTATGGGTGGAGCCTTATCCAATGGCTCATGTACCTAAACATATGGGACTTCCCCATCTAGTAACTCCTCTAATAGTGCCTACTTATTAGGCATGACATTCTAGAGATCCAATAGGGAGAGAAGGTAGAGTGGTACCTATGGACATACCAATGATCAAGCCTCAACATGTTAAACCATGGGTTGGTCAAACACAACAATAAGAGGCGACAAGGATAATAGGATGAGATGTTATATATATGGATATAGGAGCACATTAAAAACCATATTAGAGGTAATGACATCCACCATAAGCTTATCGAAGATGGAGGCACTATCGATGAAAGGAAGTGTAGTTGTTAGTTGTTGCATAAGGGGATCTAGCAGTAGATCCAAGACATTGTTGGTCTATATAGAGACCACTAAGGAGAGGACTATAGTGGGCTTGGGTGGTGAATCCTATATTTGCATTGGTGTAGAGGTAACTAATGGAGGAAGTGACCGGTGGGTGAGCAGATGGGGAGGCCATTATCATTGACACTAGCACTAGTGAGAAAAGGTTTAAAATTGATTTAAATTTTGGATATATAACACTAATTTCATCATTTATTATGATATTATATATATATATATATATATATATATATATATATATATATATATATATATATATATATATATATATATATATATATATATATATATAATCTAATGTCTATCTAGTTTTTTGGTTTTACAAATCCTATGACATAGGAGGTTGGATGGGAAGCCTTGGTTATGGTTATAAACCATGAAATTTTGGATGGGTTATTGGTACCATACAACCTTACCATGCTAGATGACACTAAGGTTTCATCTACCCTAGCCTAGGTAAGTTGGTTTAGACTAGTGGGAGAGGTAATGAGGTAGTTATAAGCATGTAGTGATAGGTCATAGCCACCAACAGGGGTTGGATTTGGATAGGCATAGGCTTAGTAAGCCCTTACACAAAATAGATCTATGCTCATGGGGACTAACATCCAACTAGGATAGGTATAGGCCTAAGTGGCCAATCTATAGGGATATGTTGATGGATTGAGATCCCAGACTACCTCTTTATAGTATATTATTTAGATGGGTCAGTCATAGGTGTTAGTGGATAATGTGGATGGGCCACATGATAGATAAGATGGAACACAACCTATAGCTATAGCTATTATATTTATTACTTTTTATTGTATAAAAAATATGATATATATATATATATATATATCTGTGTGTGTGTGTGTGTGTAATATTTGATGTTGACAGTTTCATTGATCTCAAATGTGGATGCATGGATATATTTCCTTTCTAGCACTTGTATTTAGATTTTGTTGTATATGTTATGGGAAATATGTAATATGTGTTTTCTTTTCTATCATTATGTGATACACATGCATGGTTAAAAATAAAAGGGCAAAAATAAAAATAAAATTATAATTAATTATAACAAATATAAGATACACTATATCATAATGGGAAATATGTAGAAACAAAAGAGGAATAAGTATAATAAACCAAAAAGTTAAAAAGGGTAACAAATGTTTTTTAAAACCATGTAAAAATTGGTACCAAATTAAAACAAATAAAAATCATACTATATCATGTTGGGAAGTATGAAAATATTTTAATAAAATGGAGAACACATGAAAAAAATAATGGTATAAAAATAAAACAATTAAGTCAATTAGTCATACTAAATCAAGTTGGGAAGTATTAAAATAAAAACAAAATATAAGAGAAAATTAAATTAATCACGCTAATTTAATTTGGGAAGTATGAAAAATTTAATAAAATGGTTGTAGACACACATGCAATTGGAAAATAACAATATAAAAGTGAAAGACTTGTGAAGTAAGTATAAAACATGCTAAATCAAGATGGGAAGTATGTCAATGACATGTAACTCATAATGTAACACTACTTATCTCAAATTTGACGCATGTAATTTTGTTATGACTTGGTTATAGTATGAATTAGGCATTGGAATATTTTGTGAGGTGGGTTTGGTCCTATCCATGGTCTTACATTTTAACTCAAAAAGGGATCATAAATGAGGTGGAAAAAATTATGGAAATGATTTAAAAAATATTTTTAATGTGATAATTTGTGAAGAGGGCCCAATCTTATCCATGGTCTTGCACTAAAGTCACAAAGGAAAACCCTAGGTGGAATGATCAGATAACAAATAATATTTATCAATGGTAAATATTAAAAATGTTTTAATGAAAGAGGAAATGTAAAAATCATGAAATAGGCATCTATGAGAATACCTTAGAAAACATTAGGTATATTATGTATAAAAGAGAGACAACAAGAGTCTAGTGACCATAAAAATACAAAGGATACTTACTCACAATAAGCACAAAGTTATATAATAAAATTGGTGAGATACTAAGATTGACTCATGATATTTATCTAAATAATAAATTAAAATGGACCTACCTTCCCATAGCATGTTCCTCATTCCTCAAGACCTCTTATAGAGTCATCAGCTTACTAAACAGATTGGGTACTTGTGTGAGAAAATAGGTAACACTAGAATATTTTTTTATTCTCCTTCCCTAATCTACTGGCCTAATGAACCCTAGCAGACCATGACTCTATCATGAGGCCAACTATGGATTTTGAGCCTTGATTATAAATAAGATATGTGTTATGAATCATGTCTTTTAGTGTGATTTGAATTTTGAATTTGTATGTTACCTTTTGTATCATTACCTTTTGTTTAAATGATTTGGATTTTAAATTTTTTATGGATTTTATGATTCCTCCTCTAGATTTAGAATAACCAACATGAGTGATATAAGTGATACACATGGATGAGCTTTAGGATTTTTTTAAATGAATATAAGTATCCAAAGATATGATTGACTAAACACTTGGGCTTACCTATGAACCAATATGTCATCTCAAGTTTAAATTGTATTTATGCTTAGTATATGAAATGAATAAAGAGAAATCCAAATTAGATCATAAAAATAGGAGTACAATGAGATGTCTTATTTTCTAACTGATCACATGGTAAAGAAAGATTACTAAAGGGATCAAGGTTTGTATAACCAAGTCACAATAATAATTATTTGAGTTTTTTAGATAAGATAGAAAATAATCATTGGAAAATAAAATAAATCCATGAAATAAATAAACTCATAAACATAAGTGTGAAATCATATAAAGAACAAAAGAATACATAAGAAAAATTAAATGAAACCATACACATCACATAACATATAATATAAAGATTCATGTAAAATAGATAGGTGAAACTAAATTTGACACATAATTGAATGATATAAGATATATAAAAGTGGATCATGATTCTAATCCAAAATCATAATAAAGAACAAAGTGAAATAACACCATGTTATGTTCATAAATGCTGATAAGTTTTCCCATAAATATTATCCATGACATATGAAACATCTCTATGAAGTTGGATTCTAATGGCATCTAGAGTCTCATCAATCCTCATGTAAATTTTTGCATAGACTTCTCTCTGAATCTCCTAAATAGAAAATATAGGTGTATCTAAAGGATCATTCTCATGAGGGCTCTCATTCATAGAATTCTCAAGTAGAGGAATAGGTTATGAAAGAGGGATGGTAGCTATGGGATGAGGAGGCATCACCAGTGGAGAAGTAAGGAAACACAAGTGGGGAAGGAACCATAGGTGGGGAAGAAGGCACCTTGGGTAAATAAGGAGAAACCTTCTTACATGGATGACATGTGGAAGGAGGAAAATCTAGTGTTGGTAATGATAGAAGGTGATAATGAAGTTACTATTCAATAATATGAAAAAAATTGGTATGATGAGTACCTCACTAGTGCCAAAGATAATATACCTCCACATATTTAAGAATATACTTAGATAATAAGTTGGGAGGAGGTATAGCCTTGTCTTCGAGTTGAGTAATGGTGGGATGTAATATTTCAATAAATTATCAAAGCTTTTTATAAGGGGTATAAGAGTCATTATATGTTCTATGTAAGAAATAGATATTCTTGTTAATAGACTTTGGTAGCCTACTAATGGAAGAGGTAGAAGGATAAGCTGAGGTCAACTGATATAACTAACAGTCCCTATTCTAATGATTATAAAATGTATGGATATCATAATAAGATTTATAAACCCATTGGGTAGGCATGGGTTCAAGATGCGGCAAAGGAATACGGTCATCACCAAGGGAAGGTAGGGCTGAAGTGGAAACTAGAATAGGCTATTTGAAGTTAAAGTAGGATCAGAAAGAGGATTGGGCTTAGCTAAACATAGAGTAGGATCAAAAACAAGATGAGGCTCAACTAAAGATGAGGTTGGATGTGTATAAGTCTTAAGAGTAGTATCTAGCATCTCTAGGGGAAGCAAGCTAGAAGGATATTGGTATCTATTAAAATGATAAGGATTGGTCATGGCATCATCCATGAGCATGCTTATAAGAGGTTCCACTGAAACTCTAGGTGTACCATGTGATCACTCCATCTCTACCCTCTGAAAAATAATAAGAATACTAAAATTAGGCACTATGAAATATGGAATGCTATAAGATGAATGAAAATACTAAAATAAAGAAGTATGATATCAAATAACCTCAACATTTCTATCATGGATAAGTCTTCCCAAAAATGGGTCATCGAAAGCATAACCATCATCCTAGTCAGGTGTATACAAGTTAATGGTACATGTAGGTATGACCTTATCATCACAAGTTACATGATGAATATAATGTCTAGTCTTAGTTAATACCATAGGTATGTCATCCATAAGAGGTTAATGGGATAGAGGTTGCAAAGAGGGAGGAAGTTGGGTGATGATATGAGGGGATAGATTAGAAGTTTGGATCTTGAGGATAATCTCATCCAGCTCATCATCATCAAAATCTAGAGGATAGGTGGTATATTCCCAATGATTTTAGGGTGACCATTATAACCTCAGGTAGAATTGATAGGATAATTAAAGAGTTATGATTACATAAAGGGAATATTAGACAAAGGTTAAAAGGAAGTAATTTTAAAAATGCCATGTTTTTATAATTATTTAAAATTCTAAGGATTTGTGTCTCCTTGAATCTTACAAATAACACCATTATGGTGTAATTTGATGCATTGGCACACAGATGAGGTAATATCCCTCATGCAATGATTATAAGGTCTACCAAGAAAGATTTTATAAGAGAGGGGAAAGTTAAATATCATAAATTTCATGTAGATGATTATAAGATGGATGCTAATAGGAAGCCACACACAACCTAAAGGAGGTATTTTCCTTCTATCGTATCCTTGACATGTGTTATGTGTGGACGTTATATTGAATTTAAAATATACAAGATTTTTAATGAAATTGAGGGAGTCAATGCAAGTACTTGATCCCTCATCAATCAAGGTTCACTTAACTTAGATATTGGTAATTTAGACACTAATGAATAGAGGAGAATCATTTACACAAAGCAGAATCTTATATGGAATCATGGAAGTGATAGGAAACTTAAGGGAAAGAGAGGTGTCTATTATTTCATCAACATGTATAGACATATATTTGAATTGTTTAAGGATACTATCTTTGAACTTAAGAAAGGTAGCCTTACATCCTTCTAAAGGAGGATAGGGCATGTTAATTTCAAACAAAAATTACATTAGATAGTTTCAATTATGGGGGGGGGAGTTTTCATTAATTTGAGGAAATTTATTTGAGATGGGAGATGAGAAAGTTATGTAGTGGGGTCCCATTTATCATAACCCATGGGGGGTTTCTAGATATAGGCACATAATATTGAAATATCTCTTGTGAATGAGGTTTGGAAGTGAAATTAAACTTGTGTTAGTAAGATGTAATTGGTTTAGGCTAAGGAAAAATAGTTTGATTAACTTTAGGTGGTGGGATGATTGATTGAGGTGTTTCTTGTGATTGGATTGAATAAATATTATGGTAAGGTTGGGGAACATTGTCTAGATGTGTAGATGTTGGAGAAAGAGTAGAGATAGTGTGAGAGGTATGATCAAGTTGAGTTTTTGAAAGTTATTCTTGGAAGGTTATAAGTTCCTCTTTCCCCAACTCCATGAGATGAGATGGGGAAGTATCTTGAATGACATGGAATGTAGGAAAATTTTGTTGTGTGGATGTTGGATTAGAGTCCATAAAAGAAACTAATATTCACATTTTAATCATATTTACCACATTTTATTCATTAGAATTGAGGTCTATAATACTTTCAACATTATTTTTAGGAGTAGTATTTTCATTATTATCTCGATGATTGGGAAGAAAATCTTTATATATATCAAGATGAGTATTAGTTTGATTTAAAGCTTGATTTTTGTTTTGTGCTTCATGGGATTTAAAAGATATATCATATGTTCATTGACACTTGTTAATGTTTGATTCATAATAAAATTTTGGGCCAAGAAATAAATCCATAGCTAGATTATAAAATTGTATACAAGTCTCATTAGAGTGGCCCCAACTTGCATGAAATCAATAAAAATTGGTTCAGATAATACCATGATTTCATTATATAAGTGGGGTCAATATATTGTGGTATAAAACTTGTAAGTGTTAGAGCTATAGTCACTGACAAGGGGGGTGAATCAGTGATTCCAAATAATCTAATTCAATTCCCAACTCTTAAACATTTAGCATATACAATCATGATGCATACAAATAAATAATTGCAATGAATAAAGAATATATGGAAGATCAAGCACATAACACATGATATTTGTGGGAAACCCTCTTGGGGTATAAAACCCATGAATATTTCAAGATGAAGTACAGTCCTATAAATACAAGGTTCAACATTTAGACTAACACCAAATGATCAAGGAACACCCATCCCTTATATTAGTGAGACACCCATCCCACAAGGAAGAACCAACCCCCTAGGAAACTAAGCACCAACCTAGCTACCTTGATTTAATCTTCACCTTTGATATAATTTATTCTACACCTAATGATGTACTTCTCTTACTTTCTCTCTTTCCCATTTACTCTCACAAACTTATACACACAAGCAATGTATCGAAAACACCCTTTTAGATCACTCCTCACTTCTTAGCACATACACAATCATAAAACCTATAAAAAATCTATCATGACATTAGAAAAATGACCTATAATTCATGAACATAATCCTCAATATGATCTTCTCTTCAATCCATCCACTAAGCACACTCACTTAATCAGCCTCTAGGGATTACTCACTCAATCTACCTCTTCTAAGATCATTAGGTCTAATGACCTATGTGTTCACCTTCATCACCTTGATCAAAAAAGTTTGACTAATCCTCTTAACTCACTATTGGTCTTCAATAACCTATCCCTTCTCTTTTAAAGGTTTTCTCCTTTGCTTGTCTCTACACACACATGCCTCAACTCCAAATATACCAATTATGCCTAGTATTTATACCATATAATCATATAACCCATATGTGTTGGAAAATATGCTTACCAAACTTGTTATAACTTTTAAATATGTATTCACACACTTTACATGGTTGAAACACTCCATTCCATAGGTCATCTATAGTTTTTAATACTCAAATCCTCTATTAGGCCTTAATGAGACCCAAAATAATTAGGCCTTCACATCCACACATTACTCTTTCAACCTCCTAAACCACCTTCAACATCCACCAAAGATTAGAACATATCAAGCATGTCTCCAATACACCCTTGTTCACTTCCTCAAGGTCCATGCCACCTGGAACACCAACTCAACACTTGAACCTACTAATTAGGTCTCCTCGCTCTTTAGGCCTTCAAACATATAAAATACAATCTCAAACTTCTAAATTAACTACTCAAATATTTATCATAGCCATATGATTATATCACATGGGTGAAACATTTAGGACGTCCACAATGCCTTCATGTGCTTTATATAATTTAGCATAAGATCTACGCACTCAAAACAACTTTCTCAAAATGACCACTCAGATTGGTTAAAATATAGTCAAGTTATTTTGAATCTCCATATTTGATCAGGGGCATATCATGGCATCCAATACTTTTTCATAATATTTATATACTTATATAACATCTCCATACTCAATTTCTTCTTCAATTCTGCTTAAAACACCTTCAATTCACTCTTGCAACATGGTCACTCAATCTACCAGTGCATTCAACAAACACAGTCAACTTATAATCAATTGTTCACACTGAAGATGGATTGTTCAAACCTCAAAAATACACATAGATGGTCCTCATGGATTATACAACACTCTCCAATAGTTAGTTCATCTTAAAACATCAAAATACCATTAAGAACTCTTCAATTATGCTTCTTGGGTCACTTGTAGAATATGGTCAAACACATAGTCAACTTTGGAGCTCAATAGCTACAATTGTATGAACATTCAGACCTTATAATAAACTTTCCTAGATGTGCATTGAAGTCCTCTTCAACTTTTATTTTTACACCACCATGAAATTTTTCTTGGATCAAAATATATAACTCAAAAACTATAGATTGGTTTTCCTTCATTAATTTGAATATTCAAAGTCCAATGGTCACAAGGTATTGAAAAAACATCAGCCACATGTCTATATCTCATTTATCTTGGTAGCTAGATCAAAATCACTCTATTGATATCTTTTGGAGTAGCCTAGTCTTTACCTTGCAATACACACCATTGAGCTTAAATCCTTGCTTCTGAGATGGTGCCACTTGAAAGCTCTGCATGCCTTCTATGCACATTAACTATTTGACTTAAATTGCACTATCGATCTCTATTTGTATAAACACCCATGTGCCATTGATCTTCTATCAAATCATCGAGATTGAGACACATGTCATAAGAGTGTGCAATCTTGGGAACCTTTGACATATTGACTTCACATGTGTTATTGGATCATAATTTGATAATATCATGAGCTCCATTAGATCCTTATCTAGTTAGATTAATTTATCATCATTATATCTTTAATCTGATTAAATGCTCGCTATAGATCTTTGATAATGCAAACTTGGTAAGTATGGGAACTATTTAAATATGCCTAGAAGGCCAACTTTGCACCTTAATAAATTTTTCTAATTTCAACCTCCTGACCTAAAATTTTAACCACATAATCACCTTTCATAGGGGACTCCATTCATGTATCAAACTAATCCATAAAATTTCACACTTTTGAAATATGACATCATCAAACTTCTTAGTCAACCTTATTAAGATGACTACTCGAGCTTAGACATTCATATGACTATTTTGATGAATTTTTTTCAATTTCATAAGCATTCAAATCATTCATAAGATCCCATGGTGTCTCTACAACATGTCCATACCATTAATATCATCCATTAATTGCCTATCCAAGATAAACATTGAAGAACTATGCAAAAACACTGAATAACTTGGAAGCACACTTTATCATTATCATTCTAGCATATATGACACCTCATCAACATCCTTGGTCACTTTGGAGATATAATTTACAAACCTCCAACAATCTCCCCCTTTTTCATTGATGTCAAACACCAATACAAAGCTTATGCTAATACTATGTCTCTCTCTTCAAGTACTTTCTCCCCCTTTGACATAATGACAAAGTGAGCTCATCATCTGATCCTAAGGACCTAAAAAGATTTTAAGAACCAACAATAGGAAAGTACCACCTCTGAGATATGATAAATACTCCCCCTAACATTATGCATAACTCTTCTTACCTTGAACTTCTCAAACATGCTCTAAGACTACACTCTTCTTTGATCATATATAGCTTATATAAAGACAAAACATACATGAACATCAGAAACTACATGAAATTACCTTGAAAATTTTAAGAGGGACTCCCCAAGGCCACTTGATCTTAGGAACCTTTTTTAGCATCTTTATACCATTTTTAACAATGAATAAACAACATAATTGCCTCCATACCTTCTCAATCAGATTCTTCTATGCAGTCCTCTTATCCTAGGACCTAACCATTTACAAAAATCCTTCTTTTTTTATGCATGAATATTCAATACATTGTCAAATAACCTAACTTGGTTTGATCAAGTCATCATATCAACATGCTTGAGTTCACATCTATAGTAGACTTCTTCATACTAGCCTTGCTTAGAGGCCTTGTAGGCCTACCTAGACCTTATACAGCCCACAAATATTTTTGTATGAACTGCATGGATTTAAATTTCATATCTAAAGCATTTTCATATGCCCCCTCATGTATGACAAAAATCAACACTCATCTCTTCCTCTGCAACATACTTCCTTGACAAACCTACTAACCAATTTAGCCCTCCATTTGCACAAATCCTCCTCCATGGAACCAACCATGCACTTATAGAAGACTATGAAAGACTTTTTGAGTACCCATTTGGACATTTCAATTGATTAAGCATCATAATATCTTAAATCATTAGGCAAACCATTTTTCCAACATGAGCAAAACCACTAGGTTTATAAGAGAAACTCGATCAACACACCACCTTACAGTAAAAAACCATCTCTAAAACTTTTATCACACCTATATCTCATCAATATTTACTTATGGACCAAATTTTAAGCTCAGAATCCTTTGGTAACGCATACTTCCTATACCAAGGTTTTTGATCTGCATATCCTTAAACACAAACTAGGAAACCTGAGAGCAAACAAAATTATCCAATTGCACACAAAAGACCATAAATTTTTGAAATCACCTAGAACACACTTTAATGAGATTAACACACCTTTCTATCCCACTAAAACACCTTGAAAACTTGTAATTCTTCAAATGACACCTAGTAATCTCCATACCTAGCCTACAGACCTTGCACATACAGTAGTCAACATGCCAAAACACTAGAAACTGATCATGACAACATTTTGACATTACCAAGCCATCTCATCCACTTTTAAAAACTAAACTCAACTGATCTCAACTCTCATTTGTCTTCTAAGACACAAAAATCATCTAATTTGCAAGATTGACACTCACTAGGTAGTGAGCACTAACAAAAATGGTCAAACTTAATAAATGAACATAACTAACTCTTTTAACCAAAACAATACATGAAACCTAATGGATTATAGTTGTTCCAATCTTTTTCACACTCCATAACAACCTTGCCTTTAGTCTTCATCATTTTGACCAATTAATTTAAGCAATAGAAATTGACAAGTTCTTACCTTCATAACCAAAAACCCCTAAACACACCTTGAGCATACTAGAACAAGATCACCATACCTTTTGATGCAATATAATATCTTGAAAACTCATCTTCTTTGATTTCACACCTTTATCCAAGTTGTTCTACTTGATCAGAAACCAAGGTCCTAATTACTTTTAAGGCACTACACTAGATCAAGCTACCTCAAAATCCAACTATGGATGAAATTTTATTACATCCATACCTTTCTTCTACTACAACTCATCTTCACAATCTTAGCCCTCAAAAATTTCTCTCTTTACACCAAGGATTACCTCCTGCATATCATAACATGACTCCTTATGAACTGAATCAACACAAAGGAACACAAAACCATACTTTGTTTTTCATACCTCAAACTGATATAGCAACTCACCTTCATTAATTTCTTTTCATAAAACACCAGCCAATACCCAAAAAGCATCCACCATGCTTCCTCTTTCTATAAAATGTCTCCTTGAAACCTAAAGAGAGACACCCCTTTGACATAGTGAGACCAAAATTCCCAAAACTCAAGAGACTCCCATATCTCCATACTTTCATTTTACTTGCAGTCCTATCTCATCATCAAATTGACTTTTAATGGATCCTTGACTTTATTATTTACTTCAAACTTGTCAATAAATTTAGATAATATAAAATCTTGACTTTTCTTCATCTCTATCATGGAAAACAAACCATCTTTGTTCTCAAACTAATCTTTTCAATAGACTTAGGTCTCCATAACCATGTGTGACCTCTTCCTTACACACTAGGAGCTCCATATACCTTATTTTACTTTGAAAACTCTTTCAACTTATTCTTGCAATATCTAGTAATGTGACCAACTCTATGACAATTATAGCAAAAAAGATCTTTCATACCTTTTGCTTGAATATTATAGTGATCTCCCTTTGACTAATTGTTTCTTCTTATATAGTCCTTTGCTCTATCACCAACAAGATGACAAATAAAATAATGGCCCATAAAATATTTAGCATATCTTGAAGCATTTGGCTATCTGATTGGATTCTTTATTTTTCTCTTGACCTGATCTATCTTATTGACTTTCATGCTACCAACTATTTATCTTGTCCTAATTTCTTTTGATCTTCTTCAATCTTGCCTATCTTTATTATGGCCTTTACATGCTCATTCTTTACGGAAACAATATTAGTCTTCAATTGAACACATTTATCTTCTTTATCTCTCATGATTGAACTTGTAGCCTCTA
Source organism: Torreya grandis (assembly GCA_037957365.1). Lineage (NCBI taxonomy): Eukaryota > Viridiplantae > Streptophyta > Pinopsida > Cupressales > Taxaceae > Torreya > Torreya grandis. The sequence continues at coordinate 617,475 of JARHVA010001747.1, forward strand.
ATTAAATTTTGAGATCTTTGATGGTCTGTTTATCCTCCTTAGCTTCTTTAGCCATGTCATCCTTCAATGTACAAGCTTACTCTTACATAGACGTGTTCAATTTCTGATTCTCTTTTTCCTATCTTATGGACTAGCCTGACAAACTCCCTTCAAGAGACCTAACTTGTGCTTCAAGACTTTTGATCATATTCCTTATTTTATGATTCATCTTATTTTTCTCCTTTAATTCACCAAGTGCACTCATGAGCTCAACTTCTAGATCAACTTCTTCTTCTTCACTAGCATAGAGCTCTTCTTTTTCTCTATTTTTATGGAAAACTTCTTCATCAAACATGATAATCTTTTCTTTTTAACAACTTTTTATTTTACCCATATTGTACCTTGGATCACCTTCAAGTGGTTAAAATTACGCATAAATCTTGATCTGATACCAATTATTAGAGGTACAATCATTGAGGGGGTGAATCAGTGATGCCAGATAATCTAATTAAAATCCTAACTCTTAAACATTTAGCACATAAAATCATGATGCATATAAATTAACCATTGCAATGAATAAGGAAAATATAGAAAGATCAATCACATAATACATGATATATGTGAGAAACCTCTTGGAGGATAAAATCCATTAAACCCTACAAGATGGAATATAGTCCTATAAAGACAATATTCAACATTTATATGAGTACCAATTATTCAAGGAACATCCATCCATTAATTTAGTGAGACACCCATCCCACAAGGAGGAACCAACCCCTTAGGCAACCAAGAACCAACCTAGCTACCTTGATCTAATCTTCACCTCTGATCTGATGTCTTCTACACCTAATGATGGAATTATCTTACTTTTTATCTTTCACCTTTACTCTCACAAACTTTCACACACAATAAATTCATCCAAAATATCCTTTTTTATCTGAACAACATTTTAGGTGACAATTCAGGAGATGGTTCTACCCCAATTGGTGGTAGAACTTCTGGGAGTCATAACTTTTGCACCATAGCTCTGTTTGACTCCATATTTAAACCGTTGGAAAGCTAATAATGAGGGGAACATCATGAGATGGTACCAAGATCTAATATATGGGTTTTGACCCCCAAAAAAAATGGAAGTGCCCCAAATTTAAATTTTAGTAGTGCAGTCTAATAATAATAATTCATCAAATTCTATATTGTTGTAAATCATGGAAGTCAAACCACTTAATCTCCCTCGAGATTAGTGACCTTCCACATTCTCCTCATAACTTCAAAACATGTATAAATGAAGATGTAACACAAAATTTAAATCATACATCTCTTCTCAGAGATAGGCATATGTTTGGGTCTACAAATTTGATGAATAAAACATCTCTTCTCTAAGATAGCATTATTTTTATTTTGTTGTTCTTATTTCTTGAATTATCTTTCAACCAAAGCTTTTGAGTTTTGGATCACTCTTCACTTCTTAACACATACACAATTAAAAAAAATTGAAAAAACTCTATTTAAACATTAAAAACATGACTTATATGTCATTCACACAATCGTCAATCTTCTCTACTCTTTAATCTATCCACTAATCACACTAATTCAATCATCCTCTAGGACTTACTCATTTAATTTACCTCTTCTAGGCTCATTAGGTCTAATGACCTATGTGTTCACCTTGATCAGACAAGTATGGCTAATCCTATTCACTATTTTTTGGTCATAAATGACATATCCCTTCTATTTCAAAGGTTTTCTCCTTTGCTTGGATCCACACACACACACCTCAACTCCAAATAGGCCATTTATGCCTAGTATTTATACCATACACTCATCTAACCCATATTGGCCAGCCAAGATGCTTACCAAAATTTTTATACCTTTGAAATAGATCTTCACACATGTTACATGGATGAAACACTCTACTCCATAGGTCATCCATATTCCTTAAGACTCAAATCCTCTATTAGGCCTTAATGAGACCCAAAACAATTAGGCCTTCACATCCACATGTTACTCTTGTAACCTCTTAAACCACCTTAAGCTTCCACCAAAGCTTATAACATATAAAAACTATCTCTAATAGACCCTTACTCACTCCCTCATAAGTCCATGCCACCTATAACACCAACTTAACACTTGAACTTACCAATTAGGTTTCCTTGCTCTTTAAGCCTTCAAACATAAAAAACATAGTCTTAAACTTCTAAAGCAATTACTAAAATATTTCACATAGATATATGATTAGATAACATGGGTGAAACCTTTAGGACCTCTAAAACACATTCATGTGATTTATATACTTTAACATATTCTCTAAGTATTCAAAACAACTTTCTCAAAATGACCACTCGGACTGGTCAAATACAGTCAAAATATAGTCAGGCTATTTTTACTCTCCATATCTGATCATGGGCATATCCTAACATAAAAAACTTTATCATAATCCACAAAGACTTATATAACATCTCCATACTCATTTTATTCTTCAATTATGCTTATAACACCTAAACTCACTCCTGCAACATGGTCACTCAATTTGTTAGTGAATTCAACAAACATAGTCAACTTATAAGTACTTATTTACACTAAATATGGATTGGTCAAACCTCCAAAATCCACACATATGATCCTAATGGAGTCTAAAACACTCTCTAATATTTATTTCATCTTTAAACATCAAAAACTCTTCAATTATCTTTCTCAGGTCACTTGCAGAACATGGTTAAACACATAGTCAACTTAAGAGCTCAATATCTAAAATTGTATGAACATTCAGACCTTCTAATAAAATTTCCTAGATGTGACTTGAAGTTTTATTCAACTTTTATTTTTAGACCACCATATAATTCATACTATATCAAAATATATAGCTCAAAAACTATAGACTAATTTTCCTTCATTAATATGAATATTCAAATTCTAACGGTCATTGTGTATTGCAAAAACATCAACCACATGTCTATATCTCATTTTTCTTGGCAGCTAGATCAAATTCACTCTATCAATCTCCTTGGGAGTAGCCTAGTCTTTACTTTTAGATTCTCACTGTTGATCTTAGATCCTTGCTTCCAAGATGGTACCACTTGATAGCTCTACATGCCCTCTATGCACATTGACTATTTGACTCAAACTGCACCATCGATCTCCATTTGTATGAACACCCACATGCCATATATATTATGTCAAATCATCAATATTTAGACACATGTCACAAGTGCATGAAATCTTAGGAACCTTTGACATATTGACTTCATGCATGCCATTAGATCATAATTTAATAAGATCATGTGCTTTATTAGATCCTTATCTAGTTAGATTAATTGATCACCATTAGATCTTTGATCTGATTAAGCACTCACTATAAATCTTTGATAATGAAAATTTGGCTATGTATGGGAACCACTACCTTCTACCTAGAGGCTAAATTTTCACCTTAATAACTTTTGTTATGTTCAACCTCATGACCTAAAATTTGAACCACGTGATCAAATTTCATAAGGGGATCCATTTATGTATCAAATTGTTCTAGAAACTTTCACACATGTGAAATATGACATCATAAAACTACTTACTCAGCCTTATTTGTCAAGATGACTACTTGAGCTTAGACATTCATACTATTATTCTGATAAATTTTTTTCACTTCTATAAGCATTCATAACATCCCATGGGGTCTCTAAAACATGTCCATACCATCAATATCATCCATTAATTGCCTATCCAATACAAACATTGAAGAAATATGCAAGAACATTGAATAACTTTGAAGCACACTTTGTCATTGTCATTCTAGCATAAATGACAACTTATCAACATCCTCGGTCACCTTAGAGACATGATTGACAAACCTCCAATAAGAAAAAGCTTTTTAATCTTGTCTAAGGATAATGGTTTGTGTCCATTAATGTTGTTTTTTTGAGAATATGTAGGATTAGGAGTGTTGTTTGTAAGGGAAGCATGTTCCATAGTGTTACTGGGAGAGATGGCTTGAATATTGTGAATAGTGTCACAAGTATCAGTAATGTCATCATTAGTAGAATGATAGTTTTTTTTTTAAATTATCATAAGAGTGTATTTGGTAGGTTAAGATGATTCAAATTGGTGCATGATAAAATCTTGTCACTTAGTTGGGTCAAGGGGTTCTTCCAAAGTTTTTTGAGAGAGAATCCTAACCCAATATTACAACTTGGGGTAGAGAGTATTAGTGAATAGCTGGAAAAGGTTATCATCAACCATATTATTCTCAAATTTGTTTACAACTAATGAAGTGAGCTAAGTTATTCTCAAGAATATCACTAGTTTGAAATTTATGGACTAGTGAGTTAACCAATTCTTTCAAGTTAGTGATAGAATGGGTTTTTAGTTGATTATATCAATCTAAAACATCTCTGGAAAGTGTTTTAGATAATATTTTGGTAGTATCAAAGGTATTAAGATTGACCCAATCTTTATAAAGGTTATCAAATGTCTCTAGGTGTAATGTGGGCTCGGTATACCCATTATAGGTGATGGTAGGTGTGATACCTCCTATGTCGATATTAGTAATTTGAGATACAAGAGGTTCATTTTGGAGATTTTGATCATTTTATTAATGAGGGGTGGTTGAGTAATAAGGTTACCATGGGAATCCCTGATGGGGGTAGGGGTATTTAGATTTTTTACGCTCCCCCTAAAACCTATTGGGGTTGGATTTAAAGGTTAATGAGATGGATTTACATCAGCATTATTTGATTTATGTTATTGGTTTGAAAAGTATGAATTTTATTGAGTGTTTTTAATAATATTTTATTAGTTTTGAAAATATTTTTACTAGTGTTTGTAACACGTTAAAAATTGGTATTTATATTAGTGGCTTCAATTGTACTTTGAGTAGTATCATATGTCATACTAGTGGCATGAGAAGCATTGGTATAAAAATAAGTGTTAAAAGCATGATTAGCATTGGATGCAAAAGCTACACTAGTATCATGATTAGTAATGGTAGAAAAAGATGCACTAGTGGCATGATTAAGGATAAGGGTCTTTGGAAAAGGCCCACTAGAAGGTTAACCTACCATTTTAGTGGAGATAATTGGCATGGAAGTTGAAGAAGTCATATAATAAGATGTCATAGTATGTGAAAGAGATAAAATAGAAGGAAAAGGTTAAGAATCAAAGAAAGTATCACCCCCAAATCAATGAGAGAGGGTAGGGGAGGGTGAAAGAGGTTCATCTACTTGAGGACCTATAATAAGACTATAAATGGTTGAAGAGTCATTTCCTCTATGTTGAGGAAATTTGTTAATGAATAAGAGCATTTTAGGTGTGTACTTTAACTCATGCTCATCTTCTAAGGAGAACAAAATATTATTAATAGAGGATGAAAGAGGAAGAATCCCATAATTGGCATGCTAGTGGCAATGTGAATATTTCTTTCGTCCAAAGTGGAAGGCACAATATATTTCTTGGGAAACCTATTAAGATTGGTAAGACTCATCATGTTTGTCAAATATAACTCTATGTTACCCTCAAATAGGAAATTCATGATGATAAAAAGAGGAAAATAATTTGATGGAAAGAACTAGTTGATAGGATATAGAATCAAATTGGTGAACAAAGTTCTGTTAAATAGAAAAGAGAGCAAAATGATATGGTCGTACTAGTTGACTATGTACTTCTAGATAAGAGACAAAATAGAAAATAAGAGGACATAGTCCTATAGATTAATTTTGTACTGATAGATAAGAAATATAACATGAAGACAAGAGGACACACTCATATAGGTTGACTATTTAGTTCTAGATAGGAAACATAATAGGAAGATATGTTAGGTTGTGGAGCTAAAAGCTTCACTGATGCAGACATTGGAGGAGGGTGCTGAGTGTCACAGTCACCGGCGTCGGTCAGGCCAACTGACATCGGTCAGGTGGAGATAGGAAGTTACCGACGACGGTCAGAGATCAGTTGACATCAGTCACCCCCAGGTAGACAGGGACCGATGTCGGTCACCTGTGTGGTTCCAAACTATGAGTTCCATGGACAGTTCGTTAACAACCCAGTTGTTTGCATGAAGAAGGCTAATTATAGTCTTGAGTTGTGGATCTAATTATTTTAATTAGGTGTCTAATTATTGTTTACATGAGATCTATATAATAGACTCATGGGCTGTATTTTAATTTGTGCTAGTTGAGTAAGAGCAAGGTTAGCTCCTTTAGAGTGAAGAGAGTAAGGTGTGTTCCTCCTAGTTCCACAGTAGTGCCAAGTGTGGGTGCTGGTTTGAAGAATCAAAAGGGTTCTTCAGGTGTGTAGGATCTTGGTCGACAGGTGTTGCAAGGCCATGTTTAGAGATCTACATGGTGTGTGTGTTTGTGAGGTCAAAGGAGATTTGCAGGTAGCAGCAAGATCAAAGGTGACAGCAACACATCAAAGAGCAAATAGAGAAAGGCAAGGTAGTTCCTTCCAAGTAAGTAAGATCGGTTGATCTACAGGTGTATGTGGGTGTGAGATCCAAGTTTACAGGTGTGTAGAACTAGATTGATTTGCAGGTGTACAAGATCAGGGAGGATAGTAACACAATAGGTAGCAAGATCAGGAGAGATCTACTTGGATTACAGTGTGTACTCAGTTATTGAGCATAGAGGAAGGCAAGGTAGATCCTTCCAAAGTAAGATCATTTAAGTTGCAGGTTGTTGCAAGTTTATGGGAGATCTACTTGGAGTATGTTGTGTACTCATTTGAGTATGTGTGTATACTCAGTGTACTGGCAGTAGTGGATACTGACTGGTTGGAGGTGAACACCAACTCTGTGTTTGAGTTGTGTGTTGGGACCGTAAGAGAGAGAGTGAGCTCTTGAAGAGATTTACTATTTATGCTCTAGATGTGTGTGAGCTTTAGAGATGTAAGGAAGAATAACTATGGCAATATTCTTTGTTGTATTTCCTTCTGGAAGAGTATTAATACAAGTTATGTATTGTCTCTCATATTCTATGTTGTTTCTGAATTCTAGTTACTTGTTACTTCTGGTTTAATTCTGCATGTTTAGTTGTTGGGTCCTAACAGAGCATGTTTGTTGTTCTAGATTACCTAACAAGTGGTATCTTGTTAGGATGTGGAGCTAAAAGCTTCACTGATGCAGACATTGGAGGAGGGTGCTGAGTGTCACAGTTGCTGGCATCGGTCAGGCAAACCGACGTCGGTCAGGTGGAGACAGGAAGCTGCTGATGATGGTCAGAGATCAGCCGATGTCGGTCACCCCCAGGCAGATAGGGACCAATGTCAGTCACCTGTGTGGTTCCAAACTGTGAGTGTTATAGATAGTTTGTTAATGAATCAGTTATTTGCATGAAGAAGGCTAATTTTAGCCTTGGAGCTGTAGATCTAATTAGTGTAATTAGATGTCTAATTATTGTAATTAAATGTCTAATTATTGTTTGCATGAGATCTATATAATAGACTCATGGGCTGTATTGTAATCAGTGCTAGAGAGTAAGAGAGAAAATATTAGCTCCTTATGTGTGTGAAGAGAGCAAGGTGTGTTCCTCCTAGTGCCACAGTGCCAAGTATGGGTGCTGGTTTGGAGAATCAGAAGGATTCTTCATGTATGTATGATCTTGGTCAGCAGGTGTGTAAGGCCACGTTTGGAGATCTACATGGTAAGTAACATCATTGATCTATAGGTGTATGTGTGTGTGAGTTCTAGGTTTACAGGTGTGTAGAACCAGGTTGATCTGCAGGTGGCAACAGGATTAAGGTAACAGCAACACAACAAGGAACAAGATTAGGTCGGATCTACTTGGAGTACGGTGTGTACTCAGTTGGAGAGCAAAGAGGAAGGCAAGGTAGTTCCTTCCAAAGTAAGATCATTTGAGTTGCAGGTTGTTGCAAGTTCATGGGAGATCTACTTGGAGTGCATTGTGTACTCAGTTGAGTATGTTTGTATACTCAGTGTACTGGCAGTATTGTTACTGACTGGTTGACTGGCGGTGTGGTTACTGGCTGGTGGAAGTGAACACCAACTCTGTGTTTGAGTTGTGTGTTGGGACTGTAATTGAGAGAGAACTCTTAAAGGTGAATTACTATACACTTGAGGTGTGGGAAGCCTCTATAAGGTGAAGAAGAACTGTGGCATCTTCTTGGTTGTAATTCTTTTCTGGAAGAGTATTAATATAATTGGGTATTGTCTCTCATATTCTGTGTTATTTTTGAATTCTAGTTACTTATTACTTCTGGTTTAATTCCACATGTTAAGTTGCTTGGTAATAAATGGTGCTTCTGGGTCCTAACAGTTGGTATCATAGCATGTTTGTTGTTCTAGATTCCTGACAAGTTGGTATCAGAGCTAAGGTTGCAGGGAGCAAGATTGTGTTTGGTTACAAGTCATTCTCAGGGGTTTTTGATTGAGTGGGAGTATAGCAACGGTAGAAGAAAGTACACTAAGAATGGAGGAATTCAAAGGCACGAATGGTCAATTACAGTGTTATGGAAAGAAAGAGCAGGTAAATAAATATTGTTGGTTGGTAGCAGATCAGCATGAAGGAATTGAAGAAGCAGATGTTGCAGGTGTTTTTGCATAGGATGCTCTAGGATGTTCCTTGGATAAAGTAGAATCTTGTTTTATAGATTCTGTTGCCTCTTTCCATGCAAACCCAATTAGATGGGTTGGTGAGCCTTGTCATAGTATTGGCAAAGGGGAAGTGTTGCTGAAATTGTAGGCAGCCAACACATGGGTGTTGAAGAATGTCATGCAAGTCCCAGTTCTGAGGATGTGGCTAATTTCTTTTAAAAAGTTGGGTGATGAGAGACACACAAAAACTCTCATAGTGGAAGCACTTGAATTAGCTGGTGGTAACAAAGTAGGTATCCTTTATCTATCTACTTATATTATTGATTCTTCTTCTATTATGAAGACATGGATTTGTAGGCTTGGTCACATGAGCAAGAAGGAGATGCATGTTCTTAAGAGGAAGTCAGATGTGTTTGACAGACTTAAGAACTAGAAAGCCTTGGTGTTTCTAGAGGAGATGACAAATAGAGATCAGTGGAAAAGGCTAGACATCTCTGAGCAGGGTAGTTTAAACAGGGTTTTGATCCATGGAGAGCTCATGAGTAAAAAGTCATCACTCACAGGTGAACACAATTACTGGCATCAGTCAAGGGGAACCAGCATCGAACAGACAGGTGTCGATGTCGGTCATGTGTAGACTAGAGCCAGTGGTGTCAGGTAGGGTGGTTACTGGCATCAGTTAGAGAACCGATGTCAGTGACCAGGTAAGACTGACATCAGTCAAAAAACTAGCATTAGTAGAAAGGACAGTTGCATGGAACTGACGTCGATTAGATGCAGATTATGTGGTGATCGAGGTCGGTCACTGTAACGGATTTTGGGTGGATAGCACGCTGTCAAGGAGTCTCAAATGCCCATATGGAGGATTGAAAGGGTAAGTAAGCCTCAAATTTGTTGTTCCTCTTCTTTATATTCATTGCTCACTACAGAGTAGGAAGGATCCAGGAAACAGTGGGAGCATGTCATGAACAGGGTGCAGAACCAAATAAGAGATTTGGTAGGGTTGCCAGCCGGTATGAAAGCACTGAGAGATGAATGGATACCTTAGTTAAAGAATAGAGAGAATGGATATGTGAGATGGAAGGCCAGGTCATATGGTCTTGAGGAAGCTACAAGACAGTGGTATAGGGTTTGACAGTTGGATGACAAAGCAAGGCTTTAGTCAATGTCAGTGTAACCATTGTGTTTGTCTTACCAGGTGGATAATGGTTGCGACATTATCCTGTTACTGTATGTGGATGGTATGATAGCTATCAAGTTCATACATACAGGGTTTTGTTGAGCTAAGAGTAAGGTTAGTTTAGTGGTTTGCCATGAAGGATTTGGGAGCAGTGAAATTCTTTGGCATGAGAGACATGGAAGATCACAGGTTGATTTTGTCTCCAGTGGGAGCTGATGTGAATCAGGTGTTAGCGAGGTTCAATATGCAGGATGAAAAACCGGAGCACACCAAGGGTTGGATAATTAAGTGTTTGAAATCACATGAGGTCTAGTATAGACTTGAGTTTTCCCCAGCAGTGGGAGTTGTCAGAGAGTTAGGAGCCAATTCAGGGAAGTGGGTTCATATGTATTTGAGAGGGACCAGCAGCAGGTATACATGTTGTGCAGGGTTAGGACTTCACTACATGGGTTTGTAGGTTTAGATGTGACAGGTTACTTGGATGATAGGAGGTGCACCATAGGTTGTGTGGTGGGTGGTCTTCAGGATTGATCTTGAAGAGGGATACAAGCCAGGAAATAGATTAGATGGTGTACAGGAATAGGTATAGTGCAGCTATTTATCTCCAAGTGGGAGATTGTTAGGTTGTGGAGCTAAAAGCTTCACTAATGCAAACATTGGAGGAGGGTGCTGAGTGTCACAATCATTGGTATCGATCAGGCCAACTGACGTCGGTCAGGTGGAGACAGGAAGCTACCAATGACGATCAGAGATCGGTCAATGGCGGTCACCCCCAGGTAGACAGGGACCGACATCGATCGCCTGTTCGGTTTCGAACTGTGAGTGTTACGGATATTTTGTTAATGAATCGGTTTTTTGCATGAAGAAGGCTAATTTTAGCCTTGGAGTTGCGGATCTAATTATTGTAATTAGATGTCTAATTATTGTTTACATGAGATCTATATAATAGACTCATGGGCTATATTGTAATCAGTGCTAGAGAGTAAGAGAGAAAATATTAGCTCCTTCTATGTGTGAAGAGAGCAAGGTGTGTTCCTCCTAGTGCCATAGTGCCAGGTATGGGTGCTGGTTTGGAGAATTAGAAGGATTCTTCATGTATGAATGATCTTGGTCAGTAGGTGTGCAAGGCCATGTTTGGAGATCTACATGGTAAGTAAGATCATTGATCTGCAGGTGTATGTGTGTGCGAGGTCTAGGTTTGCAGGTGTGTAGAACCAAGTTGATCTGTAGGTGGCAGCAGGATCAAGGTGACATCAACACAATAGGGAGCAAGATCAGGTGGGATCTATTTGGAGTACGGTGTGTACTCAGTTGGAGAGCAAAGAGGAAGGCAAGGTAGTTCCTTCCAAAGTAAGATCATTTGAGTTGTAGGTTGTTTCAAGTTCATGGGAGATCTACTTGGAGTGTGTTGTGTACTCGGTTGAGTATGTTTGTATACTCGGTGTACTGGCAGTATTGTTACTGACTGGTTGACTAGCGGTGTTGTTACTGGCTGGTGGAGGTGAACACCAACTCTGTGTTTGAGTTGTGTGTTGGGACTGTAATTGAGAGAGAACTCTTGAAGGTGAATTACTGTACACTTGAGGTGTGGGAAGCCTCTGTAAGGTGAAGAAGAACTGTGGCATCTTCTTGGTTGTAATTCTTTTCTGGAAGAGTATTAATACAATTGGGTATTGTCTCTCATATTCTGTGTTATTTCTGAATTATAGTTACTTATTACTTCTAGTTTAATTCTTCATGTTAAGTTGCTTGGTAATCAATGGTGCTTCTGGGTCCTAACAGTTGGTATCGGAGCATGTTTTTTGTTCTAGATTCCTGACAAGATAAAGATACATAGTCAAATAGAATGACTATTTACTAAATATAAACAAGATGAATAGTCTATAAGAGACTATTTTGATAGGGATGATAGTATTCTAAAAATAGATAAAAATTTTCAATATAATATCTAAAAAAATGAAATGAAACACATAAGCAATTAGATCAATGTCATTAATCCAATTGGAACACACAGTACAAACATTGTACTAATGCTAGCAAATGCAAGTTTTTCAATACAAAATAAAATGATCAAAAAGAAGGTAGCAAACTTAAAATTAAATTCTAACTAATTGGTCATTCTTAAGTGTTATTAAATTATAATCAAGTTTGAAATTAATTAATGGGAAGTTGGCTATAAGAAGGAACTTGAAATCAATCTATGGATAGTTTGAATAAGTTTAGGCTAATAGACATTTATATTGGTATTGGGGCCTATCCCCTCACTTTACAATGTTGCAGTAATAAGGGTGTCAAGTGATTTGCTAATATATACCACCAAACAAGTTTTTATACTTAGCCAAAAAACTAGGTTGGTTTCTCCCTTGGTGATGAAGTTCAAGTAGGTAGGCCTTGGAAAGATAGATGTTTAATTTTTTTTATGTAACGTGATTTGGAAGTGTGTAAAAAAAAATAGTGTGACTAATTGGGTAAATTGAAAAACTACCTAAATAATCCATGTTTGTTACTCTAAGCATGTAATCAACTGAAATAAGAAGTGAATTATTTACTAATAAAAATAGGTTAATTTTGTTAACTATGAAAAGTGAAGAATTAGTTCAAGTGACATTGTATGCAAATAATAGAGAATAGAATTGACAAGGTCACTACTATTCTACAGAAGTAAGATATGGAAGAACATAATCGAATAGGTCAAATATGTCTTCTAGATGAAAAATAAGATATAAAACTATGTCGATCTAGTTGACCCAGTTTGATATAGGGATGTAGTTTTATAGACTACAAATTTGTGAAAAATAGTACTAGAAATGAAAGATTGAAATGACAAAGAGAATAATTATGAACCTTGGTGAGATTGAAGATGCTTAGATTGTAAAATTTATGTTGTGATGTTTAATTTTTTATTTAAATATTATCCAAGTAGAATCATTTAGTGTGATGGATTTTGAAAAATATGTATGCTAAAAAGAAGCTATGAACAGAGTCAACTAATTTAACTATGTCTATAAACCTGTATGCTAAAAATAAGAACTATGAATAGAGTCAACTATTTTGACTATGTATGCAATCTTATAACTAAATAATAATAATGTGTCAAGATGATTGATCTAATCACCTATATTTTGAGAAGACCTGCAGAAATAAAATAAAGTCATTTTGGTGTGACTGTGTGTTAAACCTATGCATAAAATATTATAATTGTACCGATAGGGTCGATATAGTACTAAAAAAATATAAATATATAATATTATGATGACATGAATGTGTAAAATAAAACCTATAAGTGACTAATTCACATTGGTTTCACCAAAATATATACAAAAGAATGCAACTAACCTAGTATTCGATGCTATCTTTTAGAAGATAAATCCTACTTAAACTTCAAATTGTTGATATTTTACATATTCAGGCTCATGACCAAGATGGATCTTCTAGACCTAACCAAGGGATATATTATCACAATAACATCACTAGATAGGGTGCCAAAGCCTCTAGTCAAGTAACACTATGAAATAACCCTAGTTAGGTCCTATGTTTTCTTATTCACTAAATAAATGACAAGTAAAATATAATATAGTGCTCACCAAAGATTGTGGCACAAAATAGGGGTAATAAACATAAAAATAAACATGAATAGAATATCTATACTCAATTCAATGTATAGTAAATCCTAATGTATGAGACATAAGTACAAATGCAAATCTATCTACTCTTACAAAGGAAGAATAAAGTTAGGAATACTTACCTTTGAAGAGGAGCCCACCAAGCCTCAATCTCTCCCTTGGCCAACGTGCTTCACAAGAGTTTGTTTTGGTATGTAAGGAAAAAAAGGATAATTCATCTCTAGGCTACCCAACTTCTCTATTGATCTAAAGACTTCTCCACAAGACAAGATCCATATCTCCAAAGAAATTATTAAAACCCTAAGAAATGTTCCTTGAGTAGAATGGTGGATAAGAATATGCAAAATATAATATTTTTCCTCTTCTCCTCTCTTTTAATTATGAAAATGGATGGGTATATATAACTTAATCTAACCTTAAACCTTTTTGAAAGTTTAGTTGACAGGGTCGACCCAATTTGACTTTGTATCATTATTTGATAAGAAAAAGCTAGGTCCTAGTCTATGTCAACTAAGGTTGACCTATACCTATAACATGATTTTAAAAAATTAGATACATAGTTGGTCTAGGTCGATAGTATACTATAAACTATCAAAAAGGGTTTTAGGCTTAGGAATGGGCTAAGTAAGGTAGTGAATTACTTGGAGGAGTTTGTAATGGAGGAGGTAAATCTTAGGCAAGTACATAGGAGATGGTTATGTAGATAGAAAGTGGTGGTATAGGGGGGAAAAATATTATGAAGCACCAATGGTCTTCCCATCCTTTATCAATGCACCATTTAAGGTGTTCACTCAGAGAGATTGAGACTGGACGAGTTCCTACAAGAGAGAAAATAATTGATAAAGTTTGAAGATATTATGTGTATACACATGGAACATGAATGGATTTGAGAATGGAAAACAAAGGAATGGATACATGAAAATTTTTGATATTATCATTGACCCAGTCTATATAAATGAGTTATTTATAACTTCTTGGACCTTACAAAGACTAAATACTATGGTTTCAACCATCAAGCTAGTGAATCATAACTTTAGAACACTTGTTTGGACATTACTCTATTTCTAGCCAAGTGTACATAACCCTGATGGATATGTCTTTCATCCCACTCAATAAATTACTCTACTATAAACTAGGTATCTATAACCTCAATATAGATTGCCTAAATCACCTCGGAATTGAGTTTTTCAAAAAAAAATCATTTTTCCCTTTCTTTCTTTTATTTTACTATCTCAATTATGGTTGGGGACCACTATAGAAAATGAAACGAATAACTATATATTTTTTACCCTATATTTTAACCACAACACATTTATCCAAGTAAACCCTAAACCATTAAATTATGACTTTTGGTGCGTGGTATTGAGAGAATATATTCACACACCAAATAGTTTACCCAAATATGAAAAAATTCAAAATGCACATGACATCCCAAGCTTTCAAAACTAACTCAAAAAAAAAGACTTAAAGCTAAAAACTAATCATAGTACTTACATACCAAAACATTACTTGTGTTACCTACATACGAACCATTATTCCTCATTCTCTTATTAACAAAGAAACTATAGGAAAAAATAGATAGGTTGGACCAAAAAGAGATAAACATAAGGTTAAACTAATAATAAAAGAAAGAAGAAACAAACAAAGGTAGCAAAATAAAATAAGAAATCAAAACTAATTTATTTAAATGAGTTTACCAAGCCAACTAAATCCTAGAAGTAGTGTTTAAGGAACTTCTCCTTAATAATAAATGTGACATCCTCGTCAATTAGACACATGAGGTGAAATGCATTCTCACCCAAGATTTGAGAAATTTGGTAGGGACCCAAACACATGGCATAAAACTTTTCATGTTGTCCCTTCTTCTCATGAGCCTTATCCTAGAAAGTAATAAATCAAAGATCTAAAAGGATTTCACTTTAGCTCATTTTTTAAACCAAGGCTTGATAAATCCTTGGTGTTTGCTAAAGTGCAGCATGGTTGCATCACATTTTTCTTCAAATTGTATCAAATTTAGGAGATAATCCTATGGTAGTTTCTAAGTAGCCTCTCATGAAGTACAAGGTGGGGATTGTAGACATCCAATTCCTAACACCATTGTGTTGAAATTGTTAAACTTACTCTAAATTTGTGAAAATATAAAATTTGGGCCAAAATCACTTAAACGTGTTAAATGGTTCAAACTTATCATATACAAGTGTCGATTTAGGCTAATCTATCCTTAAATGGGGTAATTGATTTTATGTGATTATTAAATTTTATCAAATCATTTCAAGTCAAAATGAAAAAACACATTTTGGTGCTCTGGATCTCTCTTTTATTCTAATTCAAAAGCACACAATAAGTGCATATGTTATTTTGCGTTGCAATATCCTAAATGGAATATTAGTCTGTAAGCAACTAAAACCACCTTCTAATTCCTCTTCAGCAAAATTATGACCTAGTAATATGACATTCTAACTAGTTTGATTAATAGAGTGCAACCAATTTCCAAATAATTACTTAAAATTAATTAATCTTACTTAGGAAAATTAAACTAAATTATGAGCTTAAGTAAGAAATTCATGGAAGTTATTGAATATTTATTTATTGGAAATTGATTCATATTATTTACATCATTAAATGACTTAATTTGTGGGGTGGCATCCATAAGCCATAAATGTAACAAATATTAGTTTTATGGCCTCCCATTCTTCTTTAATGCCCCTTCCTTCTAAATATTTATGAGGGTATTTATGGATATTATTTATATAATTAGATTAATTCATGGCCACACATCTTGATCTCAAGATGGATGGACATGGTTAATCTTGATCAAATTAAAAAATCTATAAATAGGAAGGCCAAGACCACCATTTTTAGGCTTCATTTTTGTAAACTTATTATGTAGAATTCTCTCCACAACTCATTTGTGTGTGATGTTTATTATGATTAATTTGTAATAAGATAAATTCAAGATATACATAGCATTGATTTCATATTATGGGCCTAGTTTCATTGGTGAGAAAGAGATGATGGAGGAGCTTTGCCTTGCATTATTAACAAAGACTTGAGCACTAAATCAAGGGAAAAATCACATTTTGAGCCACATTTAGGTAATGGGATGCTCTTGGGAAGGTATTGTGTATGTTTTCTTTCATTTGCTCTTAATTATCATTTTTCAAACCCCATCAAAATATTTGGCTTAGCTTTTTATGTTCTTATGCATTTTTTTTAGTTTTCTTGACTAATTCTTGATCTAACCATATTTATAATCCATCTCTACATCTTGGCATACCTAGTGGGACCATGCATCCCATTCAAGCAAGGAAGACACTTTGTCAATCTTAGATTTTCTTAAAAGACATTTAAAATCCTTAAAATAAAATTTTAAACATAATTTTTCTCATGTTCTTAACATTTTTTACTGACACATGATGATGACATCAGTCCTACTTAACCAACATCGGTTAGGTTATAGGTAAAAACATGGTTAAAATCACATTTTAGAGCTTTTCTCAAAATTACATTTTGTTATTTTGGTTTATAAGTCTCTATCTAAACTTCATTTACATTATCCAAAGTTTTTTTGGATATTTTTTTCTAACCTTGGGAAAAAAAAATCTTAAGGGTTCACAGGTGACCTATATCGATCTTTTTCAACTAGCATCAATTCATTTATGATTAGCATCAGTCTTGTTACAACTAACATCAATCATTATTGACCAATGTAAGTCTCTATGTTTTACAAATAGAGAACTTGAGAGCAAGTTTTTAAAACTTGTTTGATTCATCATCAATTATGCTTCAAAATAGGGGGAACTCTCTAACCTTTGTAGGACCTACATTGAAAAGTGACCAATTTGAGCATGATTAAGTCTTAAACCTTCCCTTTGGTGTTTAAAATAAACTTAGATGGTTTGTTTAGTTTTGTTATGAATTTTTTCAAAGTTTTTGCAAACTAAGGCCAAAGGGCCAAGAATTTCACTCAACACTTTAATTTAGTGCTTAAAACTAACACTCACTTAAAATTTCAAGTTTTCAAAAGTGTGTTGTTTTATGTAAAATCATCTATTACTTGTTTGTTTTTTTTTTGAGAAAAATGAAGAGTGCATGTATGCTCTCCCCTATCCCCTTTAGGGAGCTTGGGTGACCAAAAGTGACTTTTTATTACAATTATGCCCTTGTCCAAGGCATGAAAATAATTTTTTCTAGGTCTCCCCAAAATACATATGGTTTGGGTGATCTAAAATCAACCTATAAAGTATTTTCACTTAGTTTTATTTTTATTAATTTGGCTTGTGGAGGGGATTTCATAGCTTCTTCATGATTTATTTAAGGAAATTTGGACCCAGGGTTTCATCTTTCAACATTGTTTCAAACCCACTCCATGTTAGGGTATATAAATCAAGGTACACATACTATGAGAGCTAGAGGGTTGATCAGTTAACCTCTCCTTTCATAATAAAAACTTGAGTTAGGTCTAGTTAACCAGAGGATTCCACTAAGTATTATATGGATAGAATAGATATGCAAAGGCATAGACCCTTACATAGTAAGTTAATCAACATGAACTTAATTGATGGGAGGCATCTCTAGCATTATCCATGCTCATGACCATCTAGATAGTCAAAAATTTAATTTTTATAATAACCCCACGTGTCATGGACATATTTTTAATATAGGGTGAGTAGCCTGAAGGTCCATGTCACCGTACAATATCTTAAGAGAAGGTGGGGGTGTAAAAACACTACTATTGCATGTGTTTTTATTTTTGTATTAATAATTAAAATCCTCCCAAGAGCATGTATATAGATGGATTTCAATAACATGAATAAACCTTGTCATTTTAGGGCTTAAGATGATTTACTTAGTTGTATTTATTTTTTCCTTTACTTATTTGGTCTTGATTTGAATCTAAAACTTGTTTGTGAACAAAACACATCATAGCCAAACACATTTGTTACCCACCATTTCTTAAACAAAGAAGCATTATGTTGGTCAAATCTAAATCATCTTTTCCTTGTTCAAATCCTCATCTTAAACATTTGTGTTTGTATTCTATAAACATCGCAATTATGTTTCCCATTTGAGTCTAAACCATTTTCTAAAATCTTTAAGTCCTTCACTTTTAAATTCAAATTCAAAATCTCACCTTTCTAATTTCTAGGCCAGTGTGTTAAATTGGTTTACCATTTTCACTTGGTTTGAGTTAACTTGGGTACGATTCCCTATTTGGGTTGGAGGCCATTTATAGACTCATCATCTTCTAATCATTAGGAAATTGGGTTATATGGTGCATGTCGCTTACACTGAAGTTTTAGAGCACATTTTATTCTACCTCCTATTACCATGTTGTGGTGTTGTGTTTCCCATTTGGTTTTAGTTTTATACTTAAGAATTCTTCATGTTTTCACATCTCATTTTTTCTTAGTTCACATTATCACCTTCCTAATTTGAAGGTATTTCTTCTAATTTTCTAGTAGCAACTCATTGAAGTTGAACTAGCTTTTATAGTATTGATGTATCTCTAAATCTACATTTGGTGTACTAGTTTACACTTAGGTTTTTAATTTATCATACCCTCTTCTAATTTAACAATTTCAACCCACTAAGGTTTAATAATTATGTAAACACTTATTCTAATTGTGTGGTACTATGCCATCTCCTTTTTTATTATAATGTCTTCATTACCTTGTCACTTGATTAGAGAGAATCAAAACACACCTTGTTAACTTTTGAAAAACATTTTCCAAATATTTTGAAATGTAGAGAACAACCTTATAGACATGGCACAAAGGTACACTCATAGTGGGGTCTATTACGACCCTAGATAAGAGGAGGAGTATTTTATGGCAGACATGAGCACTCTATCTTGTTTGAGGATGTCACCCTTTTTGGGCCTATTTATTGAAAACTAATCCAATCCATGCAAATTTGTGTGTCATATTTGTCCTTCCCATTCAATTTTCATGCCATGCTTAAAGGTTACCATTTTAGGATATCCTCCTTCAATTTGTGCACTACACTTGAAGGTTACCATTCTAGGTTATTCCCCTTCTGCTTGTGTGAGTGATCAAGCTCCACAATGCATAAAGGCTATCATTTTAGGCTAGTCTCCTTTAAATTTTGTAATAAATCAAGCTACACACCATGTGAAGGTTATCATTTTAGTACCTCCTCCTTTGGTTTGCACAAGTAACCAAACTACACAGCATCTAGTCATTACCCTTTTAGACCCTTCACCGATATTCATTGAACCTATTGTTGAAAAATGTCACTTTGATGAGCTAGTATGTATTTATCCATTTTTTAATAATCAAATTTTTTAAGATCCTATTATTGAACCTCAAACCATTGTTCAATTTGATCCAATTATTCTCCACTTTATAAAATCCATGCCAATTTTTGAGCCTCAACATAAACCATTACCTCTTCAACAACCATCTTGTAAGGACCAAAATGTGTTCAAAGTTGATATTTTATAACTAATTGTAAACCAAGATCATGATATTATTATTTAAGCACCTATTTATGACGAGTCAATGTGTGATGAATCACCTGTTCCTATTTTACCTATTTTTAAAGATCTCCATCTCCTTGACAAGCCAGTCTTTAAGGATTTATCTCTTCATCTTTTTTTGCTCATAGAGGAGTCTCCTTTTGACATACCATTTTATATCGAGTCATACCTCAAGTGGTTCCCTCTCTTTGAGGGGATTTACTTAGATGAACTAGTCTATGTTGAACCCTTCCTAGACAAATAAATTTTTACAATTCCCATTATTACATCACAGGCCATTACTTATTCAATACTAATAATTTAACAAAACATCATTATATAAATAGCCACATCAAATGAATAATTAGCATTAGATTCAAGTTCCCTTTCTGAGCTGACATCGAATTTAGCATCAGATTTAGAATCACTATCAATCTCAACATTGGATTTAGAGTCCCTTGACTTGGACTCAAATTTAGAATTAGATTAAATTTGTGTATATTACAACATTTATTACATGTATTATAAATAAATTTTAATATATTTGTGATCTTTTAACATTTTTTAGGATGATTACTTCAACATTGACATAAGTTCCTAGTATCTTGTATGAGGACTATATTGCCTTTCATCATCCCATTATCACCACCCAACATAGACATTAAATTAACATTCCATCTCCCATAAGCATTGATTTGTACTCACATAATCACACTTTGTTTAAATGCATCCATGGTGACATATCATTTATATAATATCAGGGGGTCAAGTCCTAATTTATGCAAAACAAAAACAATTTCCTAGTGAAACCTTTTTAGAGGTGTTTAAGGGATGATCAACGTTCAAAATTAGTATCTTTTAGTGAAACCTTTATAAGGTGATATAAGACAATCAAATTTAAATGTTAACATATCTTTTTGAAACCATCTCAGAGGCACTATGGGATAATCAAGATAATTTCATTGGTAAAAACCTTATTGAGGCACTAATAGATGAGCACAATAGTTCTTCACTGATTGATGAAGACATTATCAAAGATCAAATAAATATTACTTCCAATATAAAGAATAATTATATGTTAGCTACTCTCAGTATCAAACAACAAAAAATATGGTGGTCCTATTGAGAGTATATTCAAAAGTCTTTGGCCCAGCCATAACCAAGATTATGTTGAATCTAGAATCAAAAATATTGTGTCCCTAAAAGTCCTAATATTCATTTATTTCCCAACCATTATATATTCCATTATCATCCATTTTTCATTACCCAATTATACCATTTATCATGTGCCTCACATTATTTATCATCCCTATCTATACTTTTACTTATAGAGATTATGAGGACATCTTATCTTGATGTTTTAAGGAAGTAGAATCAATAACCAACAAAGATTAAAATAATATTATTAAAGTTCAAATTTGTAGTAAGTTATTAATAGAGTAGCTATATAGATGAGGTTTTGGGTATCAATTTTTATAAATATTTTGGTTATCTCACATGTTAATTAGGATGAGCATCTGCATGTCAGCAGGAGTAATAGAACTATTTTTCATGTATCCTATCATTTCCCTTGCCTTGTTTCTTAGGGGAATCCCTATAGATCAATTAATTTTAGGCATATTATATCATTATGTCTCCTTTATACCACCAATTTGAACTACATTTATTCAAGACTATGTAGATAATGCTCAATTTCTATTGAGGTCGGCTCGGTCACCTTTGCCATACTTTTACTATTTTACAAGGAATTTTTAAGTTTGAATGCTCTCAATGTTTTATGAGCAACTTTTAAGTTTGAATTATCTCACCATTTTTAAATCAATTTTTAAGTTTGAACAGTCTCACCATTTTACAAGCAATTTTTAAGTTTGAACACTCTCACCATTTTGAAAGTAAAGTAAGCCAATAATTGATTGGGGTAACCTGATTTGCCCTTATATCCAATTTCCATCTTATCACTTTCTTTGTACCACATATTATACCATTTTTATTATAGCTTGTCTTTAGTATTGACCAAGGCTTGTTTTTAGCCATCCTAATTACCCTATTTTGATTTTGGTTCCTTTGGTTTTTCTCATACCTTTTGTGAAGGGATCCCGATCTAGTTTCAACAGTTTTAGAATTCCATGTTAAATGATTCCCTATATAAGTAGTATGACATTTGATATGGCAAGTTATCTTTCATATATCATCTTATTTAGTATCACTGATTATAACCGCCTATGGGCAAATCAACATTATATTTGGTACCCTTAATTATAACCACCTTTGGGTAAATAATAATTATGGCATTATTTCTTAATTATAACCACCTATGGGAAAATTAGGTACAACACCTTTTTATCATGCATTATCATAGCACTTTATCATTACTATCATCATTTTCCTTGTCATTTTCTTTATTTTCAAACTTATTGTGACTTGGTCGGTCTTTCATTGCTTTTAGTGTTGGAAAAACTACTGTGACTTGAAGTCTTAATGGGATTATGTAGATTGTGCTTGATTCATGTTAAGGTCACTTCAGTCCCCCATTTTCATACACTCTCACTATTTTTCAAGCATTTTAAGTTGGTGTGCTCTCATCATTTCATGATCACTCTTTGCAATACCCTCACCATTTTGTGAGTTAGATCATTCTATGTCTCTTAATTCTCAATCAAGTTGAGATACTTAAAAAATTCCAAAAACATTTGTTAGAAAATTTTATGATTTCATTATTTTGTGTGTTGGTTTGGTCTTTTGAGTTCCTATTTGGTCTTTTTCTTTTATTTTATTTTCTAGGAACATCTTGATAATCACATGGAGCTTGATTATTTATATCTTATTTTCATGTTGTTTATTAAGTTGTTCTTGATTTTCTTTTTTATATTCTTATTATTACTTACATCTTGATTGTTCATATTTGGATTTTAATTTAGGTTCATTTATGTTTTCCTTTTCATTCTTTTTTGTTTTTTTATTCAAATTTAAATCGTTGTACTCTAGTATTGGTAGTTACTATCATTATCCTTAATTATAAATATTCACATTTGAATTAGCTCAGTGTAATTGAAATGCAATGTCATTATAGGTTAATCATACTCATACGGCCTAATTTCATTTTAGTATAGCAAGAACTATGTGTTTTGGATCCAAGTCTCAAAGTGAATGCAACTTTGATGATCAGCTCTCAAGTGCACCAATGATACTAGGTACCAATGGCTTATCTCACACTTGAATCTATGTAATACATGAATCACTTGGCATACATTATGAGTCTAATCAAACTATGGTCAATTTTCTTCATTTATTCATTTCATTATCTCCTACTTCTGGGTGAACTACATTGGTTTGAGGTCCATTTGGACTATGTAGGTAGGGCATGGATACATGGCATATCTTGGATCAGCTCGACCATCTTCATTCTTCTTTTCATTTCTTTCATCACTTTGTACATTCTTGTATTCCTATTTTTTGGTGGCTATTTCAGTCATTAGACCATCACATCTATGTTTGCACCCACTCATTTTTAATCTATGTAATAGGTTATTTCCTTGAGCTATGCTTGCCAATTTACCCTATTGGGAAGCAACATTTGAATCATTCACATGGGTTAAGGTCACTTTCTCTCTCTTTTCGAGAGTCCATGCTTCTCTTTCATCCTCATATGTCCTCTTGAGGGGGCATTAGGGGTCATTTATTTCTAATTTATTCTTGACATCTCTTTTATTTAAAAAGATGTCGATTCACTAAATGTTTCACCATGCCTTCTCAAATAGGGTCAAAATGTAGACTTCCAATTCCTAACACCATTTTTTTTAAATTATCAATCTTAATAAAAATTTGTGAAAATTCATAATTTGGGCTAAAATCATTTAAACACGCTAAATGGTTTGAACTTGTCATATACAAGTGTTAATCTAGGCTAATGTGTCCCTAAATGTGGTAATACATTTTATGTGATTATTAACTTTTATCAAATCATTTAAGTCAAAATGATGAAAATGTATTTTGGTGCTTTAGATCACTCATTTCTTCTAATTCAAAAGCACATGATAAATATGTGTGTTATTTTGTTTTGACAATATTCTAAATGGGATATTATTTAGTACACAACTAACATCACCTTTTAATTTCTCTCTAGTCAAATTATGACCCAATAATATGACATTCTAACTAGTTTGATTAATAGAGTGCAACCAATTTCCAAACAATTGCTTAAAATTAATTAATCTTAATGAGGAAAAATAAACCAGATTATGAGCTTAAGTAAAAATTCCATGGAAGCTAATATTTCTTTATTGGAAATTGATTTCTATCATCTGCATTATCAAATGACATCATTTATGAGGTGGCATCCATAAGCCATAAATGCAACAAATATCAGGTTTATGGCCTCTCATGCCTCTTTAATGCCCCTTCCTTCCAAATATTTATGAGGTTTTTATCGATATTATTTACATAATTGGATTAACTCATGGCCACACATCTTGTTGATTGATCCTGATCAACTTCAAAAATGTATAAATAAGAGGGCCAAGACCACCATTTTTAAGATTCATTTGTGTAAAATTATTAGACATAATTATCTCCATGACTCATTTATGTATGGTGTTTATTATGATTAATTTGAAATAAGATAGCTTCAATATAGGCATAACATTGATTTTATATCATGAGCCTAGTTTAATTGGTGAGCAAGAGATGATGGAGGAGCTTTGCCTTGTATCATTGATGAATACTTAAGCACCAAATAAATGGAAAAATCATATTTTGAGCCACATTTGGGTGATTAGATGCTTTTGGTAAGGTAGTATGTATGTTTTCTTTCATTTTCTCTTAATTTTCATTTTCCAAACCCTATCAAAAGAGTTGGCATAGCTTATTATGTTCTTACACATTTTTCTTGAGTTTTCTTGACTAATGCTTGATCTATCCATCTTTGTAATCCATCTCTATAGGGAGTCTTAGGTTCACAGGTAAGAGAGGATCTTCATCTTAAAATAGGTGGTACGGGGACATGCCTAAGGATGATTTAAATTTAGTCCTATCACACCACAATGTAAATTTTAAAACATTATGCCAATCCCTAGGTTTTTTCTAAGACTTTATTAATAACATATAATATATTCTTGTTTATTGATTTAGCTACCCCATTATATTATGTTTAATAATTAGATGATAATTTTAGAATTACTTAGTTGTCGTATGCCCATGTAGTAGATTAGAGAGGATAAAGTGGAATTGTTAGCACATACTATAGTGAAGAACATCCCAAAACTAGTGATGAAATGCTCTTTGAGCAAGTTTATTACCATGTCAATGGTGCAATTATTGAATACTTAAGCTTTGGTCTAATGGGTGAAATAGTCAATTTCCATCAAAATAAATTTATGCCCCATGGATGAATCAGCATTGATAGATTCAATTAAGTATAATCCCCCTTTTACAAATGGTAAAACTTAATAACCAACTATAATGGCATATCAGGAGTGTTTTATCTATGTGTGAGAACTTGACAAGTATGGAAAATTTTAACATTCAAGTGAGAATATTTAAAGACCTATGGCTAGTAATAACCTACCCAAAGGATTTGATGGTTATAGCACTATTTGAATCATGACTAATTCTATATTTTTCATGGAAATCTCTCAATATTTAAACTAATTCTTCTCTATTTAAACATCTCAAATAAATGTCCTTATGATTGCTTACATACATCTTACCTAATTTAATCATAAAATTACTACTCTTCAGGTGTAACACTCTTTGTTGAGTGGAGTTTAGGTGGTTTTGGCATTCATTTTTCAGTAGATAATGAACTATGTCATGATACCATTCATCTTCCATGATGGCTTGCACTGTATACTACTAGAAAAAAATTATGGATGAACTTCAGCCATTACTTTACTGAGTTCCTACCCTCTCACTATATTCACTGGTTAGATTTCCATGTCAAATTCTTGTATAATAGTCATCCAATTACCACGTCATTCAGCTAACTCATTTTACATTAGCATAGATTTTACAATAGGATCAAGCACAATAGAAAATAGTTTGTTTTTTAGGATCTAGTGCCTAAACTTCTTAACTAATTTTTTTAATGAAAACATTTTTATCAAACATTAAATACCTAATTTCATCTTTCTTTATCAAAGAGCTCATGAACGAGACTAGTCTCTCATCTCCAATTTATTTTTTCTGAGTTATAAAGATAACACTTGAGTGTTATGAGGTGAATGAATGAATTTAGAAGTGTTGCATATAGAAAAGACTAATCATCACTTGAGTATTTATTATTGATTTCTTGATTTGATCAAAATTCAATTGTGTTTCAGTTTTCTAGCCAATCTTAGCATTCTTTTTTAGCATGTTGTTCAGCGACCGAAATCTCTTTGTAAAGATTGAGATGAATTTTCATACAAAGTTGATCTTTTTTTAAAATATTTTCTACTACCAAGTAATGGGTTTTTTATAATTTCCTCCATTCTCTCTAGGTCTATTGATATACCTCTTTCATAAATTATGTAGACTAGTAGTTTAATTTAGTAACCTCTAATATTTTTTTTAGATTTAGGGAGATATCATACTCTTTTCACCTCTGCACTACCATTCTCAAATCCCTAATGCTTTCATCTTGTTTTTTGGAAAAGACATTTAAATCACCATATTTCAATAAATTTCTTGCTTATTATTGGAAAAGGAAAAAGGAGAAACTAAATATGGGTATGGTTGAAAAACCTGATTGATTGTGCACACGTTGAAATTAGAAGATTGTGAAGAGCTCCTCTTTGGATTGGGAGGATGACCTATAGATAATAAAGCACTAAATAAAACTTGTTTGTTAGACAGATAGTTGAGTGGATTGCCTAGCAATAGCTAGATCTTGGAAGCAAGAGCTTCCTTAGGGGTTGTCAATCCACATGTTTTAAATAATTAAGCCTATAAAATAGAATAGAAGGTACTTGCATCAATAATCAAAAGGTACTAAAATTTAACACAAGAATAATTGATAAGAAATATTTTATAAATGATTAAATTAGTGAGAAACTAATTAATACTGGTGTTAAAGGGTTAGGGTCTACTTTAAAAAATCAAAAAGAGGTCTATGAATAGGTAAGAACATAGAAAATTAGGTTTGATTTGGGGTAGGTAGGTGAAATTAACTTGTTTATTTTCACTACCATAATGACCATCAATAGTTGGGATAACTGAGGTGGTCAAGGTGACCGTCAGTAGTTGGACAGACTGTCGATAGTTGAGTCAATTGTCGATAGTTACTTTGTATGGATTTGGGTTGGTAAAGAGGCTAATTGATGAGATCTAAAAGATAAGGCCTGGGTTGATTTCAAAATGGAAATAAAGTAAATAAATACTAAGAAATAAGTACTTGTTTTACCAAAAGTTGATTGGGTGGATGGTTGAGGAAGTGGACCTATTGGTGGAATCTAACTTGATTCTGATAGAGTAACAGTACTTGAGAACTTAGTGGAGAGGCAATAGCAAATTGACTCTTTGATATGATTATTGGATTTCTAGATTGATGGAGTGTTGATAATAATTGGCCTATAAAAATAAACTCTTAGATGCATAAGATCTTGATAATAATTGTAGATGGGTTTCACCTTCAGGCTCCTCTCTTCTTATAGGCACAATTAAGAGGTCAAAATGAAGGCTCAACTGGGATCTCTAATTATAATTCATCCATGCAATGGCTCATAATAATATTTAGACAACTTATATTTAGAAAATCAAGGTGGGTAGTTTTCATGCCCTTAGTTAAATAGGTTAAACCTAACCATCGATGGTCAAGGTGACTGTCAGTGGTCAACCTAACTATCAGTGGTCAAGGGTGAAAGGTAAAAAAGTGGGTAAAATGCTAAGCTAAGCCAATTGGGTTAAATTGACTATAGGTTAAGTTTGGTTAGGGATTGGAGGGTCAAATAGTCCCAAGGGGGTCCTAAGGTGGTATAAGGTAATTATAACATTTGAAATCATGGTGTGAAAATTTTTGCTATGTATATTTTACCCCTTTTGTTATGTAGCTTGAATCAACAAGCTATAAAACAAAAATGGATTGTTAGGTTGAAGTTCTGCTAATTACCCTAAGTATGGGAGGAGGTGTTCCCCCTCAAACTATGAGTGGATGAGGTAAAATGTAATTTGGTTTAGGTTTGACAAGGTGGGTGAAGGTGACTGGTATGAATGTGGCTGATACATTGGGCACTACTGTGTAAATAGGAATGCAAAGTGTGATAAAAGGTGCGATAACTAGGATCATGCAAAGACTAGGTTATCATGGTGAATAAAAATAAATATTGGTGCTAAGAAGATAAGTGACTAGTGTACTACATGATTACATTTAGGTGTGGTGGTTGGGTACACCTATTAGTATCCTAAATAAAGGTAAGTGTTTTTGTGGGTATCCAAGGTAGAAAATGCCCTTGGTGAAAACATAAATGGGTCAAGTGTCATGGATATCTGAGGTAGGAAGTGCTCTTGAAAAGACATAAGTGTGTTAGGTAAGTTTGAGGTGGTACAAGTTCAAAAAGGGTCAACATGGAAATATTGTCATGGTGATCAAAGGAACAGGCAAAAGGTGTCATAAAATGCATGCTAGTTAGGTTGAAATGGACTAGTGGTGAGATGATGAGGTGGTTGGGGTGGGTGGAGAAGGTAGTCTCCATGGGTGGGTGGGAACTAGGTTGGCTTTTCTACAAGAAGGTATTCTAAGGTGGAAGCCATAAAGTGGGGCATCCTTACCATTGATAGTCAAGGTGCCCAAGGGTGACCATCAACAATCACCCTGACTATTGATAGTCACCCTAATTGTCGATAGTCAGGGTGAAAACCCTAAAAATCTATGGTGTAAAAGTTAATTTGGAATAAATTTTACTCACTTGTTGTTTGTTGTTGTTGACTTTAAGCTCTAAGTTATTTGGGTATTGAGTGGTGAAGGTGCTAGCTAAGGGTGTGCACTAAAGTGGATGGTTGGCATTGATCAAAGTTAGACCATGCTAACCAATCAGGATGCAGGGAGCATATGGGCATGGGTGAGACAACCAAGCCTATGGCCAACACCACGGTAGTGGTCATGAAATGAGGTAGGTGGTGTCTTATGTTTGATATCTTAGATTTGTTTTTATGTATTTGTTTTGTTCAAGGGTAGGTTAAAATGCTTGGTTTTGGATAGGGATGCCTTAAATAGGGTTTTGATGGGTTTTAGGTAAATTGGTGGGTGAAATTAGGAATTGGTGGATTGGGTAGTTAAATTGGGTTGGGTAAGGGTTTATGGTATAATTTTTTGTTATTTTTGTATGCATTTTAGGGAGGTTATGTTATGATAGGGTTTGGGTGTTCTAGTCATAGAATGCCCATAGTGACCATCGATGGTCAGGTTTGATTGTCAATGGTCGATACCCTAGAAAATATGGGTGCTTGACCATTGGTAGTCACTATGACCATCAGTGATCAATGAGGGTAGGAATTTTTTTATGAAGTGTTGATTTTTTTTGTCAAATAGAAAGTTTGTGTGCTAATCATAGGTTGGTGATGGAGGTCCAAAAGGCAAGTTTAGTGAGTAGCAAGTAGATAGGTAGGTTGGGTATGGAAATAGGTCAGTTGTTTTAGGGTAGATGATATAGGTGTAAGTGAATGAGTTATGATTCTAACTTGGTATAAGCTAGGGAGTAGATACATATGCATAACCAAGTGCTAACTATCTTTTTTGAGATCCATTAGGGGTTGACCCCAGCTGACTGGGCCCACATGGAGGAGGTGGGGCTAGGAGTGATGAGGCATTATTAGTATATGCCTTGAGATACATCCATGATCATAGAACTTATTGAGATATGGGATCCTACTATGAACACCTTCTTGCTATCGATTGAAGAGATGACTATCTCGCCTAAAGATGTATATAGGATTACTTGACTTCCACTTTTTAGTGATTTGATATACCACATAGGGAAAGAGGAATGGGATGATCATATTGAGATGTTATATGAAGATGAGAGTGACTAGGTCAGATGGCACACTAGAGGATTTAGGTATAGTGTGTTGTGTTAGAGGGATCCAACTAAGAGGAGACTCATGACCATGCTCATGATTGTTGTGACATGCTTTGAGCTTCCTGACTTGAGTAGTGGGAGATTTCCTTATTTACTATTGGGGGTATTATTTGAGCTATTATTGGGTCAAATGGTATTTGGTTGGGTGTCAGTTATACTAGTATATATCTATAAGGATCTATGGGGGTTTATGTCCCATAGGAGATAAGGTATCAGTGTTGTCCTGGTTCCA
Source organism: Torreya grandis (assembly GCA_037957365.1). Taxonomy (NCBI): domain Eukaryota; kingdom Viridiplantae; phylum Streptophyta; class Pinopsida; order Cupressales; family Taxaceae; genus Torreya; species Torreya grandis. The sequence goes on from JARHVA010001747.1 coordinate 647,552, forward strand.
CATTGATAGCCCTATGAGCACATTTGAGTGCTAAGGCCAATCAAACTACCTAGCCCAGCTTTACATAGATTGATTTCTCCATTGGCTTCATGTAGTGGAGGGGTGAATTTTCTACATTAGATGTAGGAGGTGGTGCTCATGATGTGGAGTGGTTCAAGGTTGCACTGGGTGCACTAGTGATAGGAGACATTACTTAGAAGGTATACATCTAGTTTTCAATATGGCCTTATTACAGAGTTATAGATGGATATTTGGTAGGCAATATGGGGAGGTGGAGTTGATCTCATTTGATAGGGTACACAAATATTTTGGCTTGGTATAGGGTATCCCATGCCCATTCCCTAGTTACAGGAGAGAGGATATCAAGATTTTACTGCTAGAGCCACATCTCATGGATACTTTGATATAATTTGAGGATTTGCCCATGAGGGCCGAGATAGATGATGCCAATTTTTTAGATGGGTACATGGCATGGTATGAGCCCATATATATAGTTGTATATATTAGAGTCATTGACAGAGGTGTGAGGCTGATGGTTGTGGATCTAGTGGGCCATGATGGCTAGGTAGGGGTAGCTTTAGCCACTACACAAAGATAAGTATAGGTACTATAGGGATAGGTGGCCATGTTACAAGGCTATATTATCATACTATAGGGTTAGGTTGTGACCTTATAGAGTCAACTTAATAATGTCACAAGTGAGAAGGACTAGGTGAGGACCTCTCTAGGTTTGGTGACTTAGGAGAGGGACTCTCTAAAGCAAAGAGGAGAAGGAGGGGCAGCAGTAAAATAGGTAGTGCCATTGGGTTTCACTCTTATGACATGATAGCTAGTTATAATAGAGGAGCTATGGTATTATGATTCTATTATACTTACATAGTATCTAGATGAGCCTTGATGGGGTGAGTATAGAGCCAGTTTGGCAAGTGGTGCCATTGTAGCAACACTAGGGTAGTGGGTAGCATCTATATTTAGATAGATAGGGATAGCTAGGGGATTGACAAGCATAGTAGGTGGGTAGGCACTAGGATCTAGCGATACTCCAAAAGGTAGTGGTGCCCATAGGGCATAAATATAGCTAGAGTATGACATTGTTGATATCATTTTAATCCTAGCCTATGAGCTGATGTAGTGAGATGTAATTTTTTTAGAGAGAGTCATTTCTATCTACTTTATAAACATTATTATGTTATTTATTTCATGAATGTGTGTGTGTGTGTGTGTGTGTGTGTGTGTGACCTTTGTTTATGCTCATGTTCATGGTGTATTATTTGATGTTGATGTTTATTTCTTATATTATGGTTGACTTGTTATATACTGACGTTGACTTGCTAGGCATGAGATGACACTAATATATGGTTATGTTGATGATATGCTACATTATTTTAGACTATAGACATGTGGTGTAAAAATGGTTGATTACTTATAATGCTTATGGATATTATTATTTTATTATGCTTGTTATGGTTATGCTTGTTATTAATGATTTTAAGATAAAACACCTGGGATAGCTTAATTAACAACACTAGGTGGGAACTCAAGAATCTAATCAGAAGATAAATGTCATAATGAAAATGTCAACTAGTCATGAAAGGATGAGAAGAGGGAACAATGCCTCTTCATTGACAAGGGCTAAAACAAAGCCAAAGTTGGATTGACTTAATGAACATGAGCCCTTCAAATGCTTTACATGAGCATACTTTAGTAGGTTAAAAGGGTTTCTTGACCACATAATGTCAAGTAAGCTCAAGAATCCCTTGTATATAGTGTAAAGGGGAGATGGGTGAAAATGGAACCTGCTCGTGAGACTAGCATGTCTCTTATGTAAGTGTCAAAAGAGTTAGTATAAACAAGTCTATGCCATGTAAAGTGTAGACTGATCAATGTGGGAAGTCTACTTGTGAAATTTGATTATGGATTCCTCTTTAGTTTATTGCTTGAGAGATGATTGTGGCTTTCAAAATTAGTTTGTTTTTGTTATGATTTTGATAGTGTTTTTTGATAATTATTGGATATGGAAATCTAACCTATACAAGAAGCTTCTAATAAATTGCTATGCTTTTGAAAAATACTTTCTCAACCATCCTTTGAGGGAGTGGTCTAAGTTTATGTGCTTTGTTCAAGGCTTTGTGATAGCTGTCATTAAAGGGAGTAGTCCACCTTAAGTTGTGGTAATTTCAAATAAATTTTTGATAGCTATCCTTCAAGGGAGTATTTTGTGAATGCTAGGAATGACCCATGATTGCTAGTGATACGAATTTTGTTATTTTCCTTTGATTTTGATTGACATAGACTTGTTTAGGATGGGTTAGTGGTTCACCTTTATGAAGGCAAAGCTAGAATCACAAGAAAGTTGATTAGGTGTGAAGAGGTTTAGGTGACAAAAATCATGGTAATCCATCCTATAAAGGGGTGGAAAGTACCATGGGAACCATGCCATGGGTAGAGCCATGATACCCATTATTTAAGGTAAGGTTATGCCAGTGACAAATAATCACATGATTAAGTTATAATTAGTTATCCCTAAAATAGGGAGATGGAATGTAGGTAGATAGTAAGGGATGAGCTTAAGTTAGATAAAAAGGTGAGCTTGATTCTTCTTAACAAAAGAATAGACATAGATGCAAATCATTTAAAGGATCAGGTTCTAGGTAGCCTTCAAGAGAAGATAACTGGTAAGTGCCTAATCCATACTTATGAGTTATGATGTAGGGTCCAAACTAATTGAAAGAAAACTTTCCCCACTTGCTTTTCTCCATATTAGTGACATGTTGGTTTTACTTTAGGATGAGGTCTTTGATATTGAATTCTCACACTTTAATGTGTTTGTTATATGCACACTTGACACACTCTTGATAGACATAAATATGGGTAAGGGCTACTAAATGATGCTCATCAAGTAGCTTGAGTTGGGCTAAATGGTGTTGATGATAAACATCCTCTGAAATAAGCTCTTGAAAAGATATGCAAACAAAAAGGATTTGGACTTCAAGAGGCAAGAAAACCTCTATTCCAAACATGAGAGAAAAGGGTGTGACACCCATAGGGGTTTTAGCGATAGTGTGATATGCCCACAAGGTGAAGGGGATGTGTAAATGCTAATTCTGACTAAATGCATTAACCATTTTAGTTAGCATTTTATTAAGAGTTTTATTAGAGGCCTCAACTTGTCCATTCACTTGAGTGCAATAGGGTGAGAAGAAGCTTAACTTAATGTTTAATGTGTCACATAGACCCTGGACTAGCTTATTCTTAAATGATTTATTATCTTCGGTGATAATCTTATGAGGAACACCAAAGCAGTAGATAATGTGATGATTGATAAAGTTGACAATATTTTCTACTTTGGTCAAGACTAGAGGGATAGCCTCTACTGACTTAGTAATATACTTGGTCACAGTGATAATATAATGGTGTCACTATGAGGAATGAAGGTTGATTTCACCAATAAGATCTAGACCCCATTATGAGGAGGGATAAAATTGGTGGAAACTTGAAGGCTATGGCTAGGTGTGTGATGCAAATTAGGATGTTGTTGGAATTTCAAACACTTTTTCACATAATCATAGCAGTGTTGGTTAAGGTTAGGCCAATAATAGCTAAGGTGAATGATACATTTAGCTATAATGAGGCCACTAAAGTGGCCTTCAAAGATGTCATCATGTATTTCCTTGATAGTGTGAGAGGCTTCTTGAATACATAGGTAATGAAAGAGAAGACTGTCAAAGTCATTTTTATAAATTATTCCTCCCATAATGGTATAGTTAAAGGTGATCTAGGTAAAAGATCTTCAAGCATTCCTAAAGAGGCCAGAGGGAACTATGACAAGTTTAAGTTATTCAAATATTTTTTGATACCAAAGGTCAAGTTGGGTGTCCTCCACATTAAAAATGGTGGGAGAATATAGTTTGACATAAGAAGGTTGGGTAAGCCTATGAATAATGATATATTTCTTAAAATCTAAGGGTGTATATGGTATCAAAGAGGCAAGGGAAGCCATGGTGTTGGTGAACATATTGGTAGATCATGAGGTTGACTGGATGCAGTAGTGTTCGAATGATGTTAGGAGTTTGTCAACTAGTTGTTTATACTATTTTATAACATCATTATTAGAGCTATTGATTTTATTGACTAAAAATTTAGAGTCACCAAAGATATTGATTGTTTTGACTCCTAGGGCTAAGGTAGTCTGAAGGCCTATCACTAGGGATTCATACTCAACCACATTATTGGTACATTCAAAATCAAGATTGAAGGAAAAAAGTAGAGGTTCACTATCAAAAAGGATAAGGAGGATACCTACTCCCCCACCACATTGACACTTTGATCCATCAAAGAACATGGTGAGTTGATAGGTAAAGTCTACCTAAGAGAGGGTTGTGATGGGCTCATCAAGGAACTTAAGAGGAGGAGGTTGGTTATCCAATAAAGGTGATTTAACTAATTGGTTGGTAATGAATTTCCCTTTAATTAACTTTTACTAAAGGAACTCAAGCTCAAACTCTACTAAGAACATGAGCCACTTGGCCATATGTTGGTTTTGGTATGGCTTGGATTGCATGTACTTGAGTGGGTCAGTGTTGGTTATGGTGTAGTTTTTATGGTTAAGAAGGTAATGGTAGATTTTGGTAGCCATAGACTATAGCTAATAAAATTTTCTCAGTATGGTTATACCAAGTATTATATTCTACAAGTGTGTGACTAATGTAATATATGGCTTGGTGAGCTAACATTGCCCCTAGGGAATGGTTGGTGGTAGAGATATATAGGTAGAAAGGTTGGTCATCCTTGGGAGGGGTAAGGATAGGTGAGGACAAAAGGTACTTTTTAAGTAAATCAAAGTCCTTTTGGTGGTTTTTATTCCACTTGAAATACATATCCTTCTTCAAAAAGTGGTGGAAGGGTTGGCACTAATCTAAAAGCTAGGAAATGAAATGATGAATGGATTGAAGTTTTCCCTACAAGCTATGGAGTTACTTAAGGTTAGTTGGAGGAAACATGTCAAGGATGGCTTTGATATTGGTGGGATTGACTTTAATTCCACAAAGGGACATAATAAAGATAAGAAGCTTTCCTGATAAGACCATAAAAATGTATTTCTTGGGATTAAGATGAACATGATAATGGATGAAGCATTCAAAGATGATTTTAAGAATATCCAATTGATCCTTCTAGAGTTTGGATTTTCCTAGAAGGTCATCTACAAATTCCTCGATAATCTTATGGATGAGGTCATTAAATATATAAGTCATGACATGTTGGTAGCTTGTACTATCATTTTTTAACCTAAAAGGCATGACTCTATAACAAAAGGTTCCTTAAGGGGTGGTAAATGTGGTTTTGTGTTAATATTTAAGATCAATAAAGATCTGATTGTAAACTAAGAATCTATCCATGAGAGATAACATCTCATGGCTAGATGTAAGATCAACTAGCTGGTCGATGCTAGGTAGAGGAAAGTAATATTTGGGGCAAGTGAGGTTGAGGTCATGAAATTCCACATAAATCCATAGTCACCTTATGGCTTTGGTGATAAGTAGAAATTTTGAGACCCATTGGGGGTAGTCAATGGGTTGAATGAAACTTATAGACAAAATATGTTGAAGCTCTTCTTTGACAAGAAGGGTTATGCAAGGGTGCATGCATTGAAGCTTTTGCTTGACTAATTTGGTATCATGATGAGTAACTATGTTATGGGTAATAATGGTAGGGTTAATTCTAGTCATATCATTGTAAGACCAATTAAAGGCTATGTTGTGGTCTTGGAGGAAAGAGGGGAAGTCTTGAAGTTCCTTGGTATTCAATGATTGGAAGAGTTTGATAACGTGGGGGTTATCTGAAGTACCCAAGTTGATATCCATGGTGGATTCATTCAACATGGTTAAATACTTGGGTGGAAGGGATTTTTGGATTAGATAATCTAGGATACTAAGGTAGGTGAGAATAGAATCATCATCCTAGCACTGGACAGTGTTAATGGTAGGAGAGTCTTCTCCTATTATTTTAGAGTGGGTCAAAGAGATGGTTATGATTGCCCCCTCCTTATAATAAGTCAGAGGTCTAAAATAGATCATGTTGATGGAAAAAAATGTTAGGTGGGATGATGTCATCATCCTCACATGCAAGTGGAGGTGAGGTTGGTGAGGAAGGGGTATCTTCTTCAACAAGGGTAGTGGTGGGTTATTTGGCTTTCTTCTTATTATATAATATGAAACCCAATCCATAATTCTCATGTGGCTTATTGGTTTTGATGGTGACTAATTCATGTAGGCCATGCTCATATCTCCCAAGATTAAAGCCTTTTCAAGCACACTGATGAAGGTATGTCTTGGTGAAGTTTGGTTTATCTAGGTAGGAGAAACCGATGATGAATGGTCAAGGTGGAAGAGAGGTGGTAGAAGAACTAAGGGATCTTTTGAGTCCCCCACAAAAAAATGGTTCTAATGGTGGGGAGGTTTTAAGGGAATAATAGTCTTGACATTAGGTTCATATCCCAATTGGTAGGTAAGTTTCCCATACTCGTGAGGAGTAGGGAAAGCATCAAGTGTTAAAAGGTGATACTCCCCCAGTGAAAGGTGATGGAACATGGATTTCAAGGGGTATATGGTGGGAATTTGGTCCAAAGGTATAAAGGAACTAGTTGATACATCATCAGTAGAAGGGGGTATGATATCTACTTTGGTGGTTGAAGTTTGAGTTTTAGTAGTTGAGGGTGTGTTAGATGGGGGTATGAGGACATCATTAGAGCAAAAGGTCATGTTGCATGTTGAGAAAGGACTTGGGTTAGCCTGGATGGTGATGACTTGGCCTTAATTCTCAAACTTAATGTAATGGTGGAGGGTAAATGGAATGCAACCCATGGAATGAATCTAAGGTCATCCCAACAAGACGTTGTATTGAAATTCACCTTCTACAACATATAAAAGTTTGAGGAGCATATGGGGTCCTAAATGGATATAGATGACAATAGTTACTAAAGTAGTGGCCATGGTGTCATGAAAGGAGTGAAGGATGGCTGAGGATTCATACATGACATTGTCCAACAAGTTGAGTTGGTTGTAGGTGTGAGAGGAGATGATGTTAATGCTATATCCCCCATCAATCATGACCCATTTGATGTGGGTTTGGTTGATGTAGGAAGTAATAAATAGAGGAGGATCTAGGTCCTCAAGATGGATGGAGGGTATTTATGAATCCTTAAAGGTAACAAGGTTGGAAATTTGAAGGGCACCAATGAAGGCTATTAGATGTTGGGGGTCTTTGGGTTGGACCTCAATGTATTAAAAAGCCACTATTAGTGATTAGTGGTGATAGGGAGAGGTAGATATCAACTCATACAAGCTCATCTTCATTGGGGTCTGATGAAGCTGCTTGAGGATAACTCTTTAGATGGATTTTAAAGGGTTGGATTGGGAGGGACCTAAGATAGGTACCTTGGTTTTGGTCAAAGATGGAGATGGTTGGGTGTAGTTTGGTTAGGAATTGGAAGAGGGGTAAATCTAAAGAATGGACACCTTAGCCTTCCCCTTATCCTTTTGCTATGATCTCATCACCACATTGATAGTATGGATATAAGGGAGGTTGGGCTAGAAGATTGGTCAAACTCATCTTCACTCTTAGGTGAGAGTTGAGGAATAGGTGAGCATTGGGTAGGTATGGTTGTTGGTAGGATAGGTATGGTAATCATAGGAGGTTCATATGTTAGCAAATCATTCTCATCATAAAGCTAGTGGATAATGATTTGGAGAGCTTTATAGTTCTTTGTATCATGGTCAGGTGTCTTATGATAAGAACACACTTGGTAATCATTGTACCAAATGGGCTTGGAGGGTAAAGGGTCAAAGGGTCTAATGAGAGGTAAGGCTAAATAAGAGGTCTATAATAACCTATAAAAATGGTCAATTAGGATTAAGTTAAAGGTGGTAAAGGTGTAACGGTCTTTGTTTTGATGGTTAAAGTAGGAGGTTGTTTGGAGATAGGTTTGGTGGTAGGTATTTTGGGTAGGGTGGTATGCTTGGTTGATGGCTTTGGTTTAGGTAATGGGGTTGATGAGCTAGAGGAGGAAGATCATAAATTAGGTACCTTAAGTATTGTTGTCATGGTGAAAAGAGGTACATCAAAGAGAAACTACAAATTTGTAACCAAAAGAGGTGGTGGGGTTTTAGTAGAGATGATTGGATTCTTATTCAAGGTAAAGGGATGATGCCATAGAATGGAGGGTAAGGATGAGGAAGGTAAATTTTGAGCCTTCTAGCCCTTATGTGGTTTCACCTATTTGGTTGCTTTGGTATAGTGTTTGGTGGTTGGGTATGAAGATGTTAGGTATACCTACACTAAAAGGTTACTAAGGCTTAGTGTAGGGAGGATACCAAGGTTTTTTGTTGGTTTAGTTGGTTTGGTCTAAGAAGGTAACTCAATTGTTTAGGGTCTAGGGAGGATACCAAGGTTTTTTATTGGTTTAGTTGGTTTGTTCTAAGAAGGTAACTCAATTGTTTAGGGTCTAAGTGTCTCAAATGGTTGAGAGATTATTGGATTGGTAAAATTAGTTGATAGGGTAGAAGCTTGGATGGCAAAAGTGATGGGTTGGTATACTAAAGGTATGGTTAGAGGTTATTTTTTGGTGATATAAGGTATCCCTAAGTATTACTAGAAGGTCACCTAATCCATGTCAGGGTTGGAGATAAATTCCAATTTCTACACTATCTTAAAGAATGGTTTGTAGCTTGGTCTCATTCCCTAAATAGTAAACCTAAAATATAGGCCCCTAGGTGGGGATACAGGGATGGTAACCTCATCCTCTTAATCAATAAAAGGATGTGAGGCTTGGATGTGTGACTCCTCTATGGGAGAAGTAGACATAATGATTTTTTCCTCAAGAATGGTTTTTGAAGGGGAAGTGGTTTACTCGATAGTTAAAGGTGAAGGTGAGGTGGTGATGGTTGGTTATTCGAGTATATCAACTGAAAGGGTGGTTAAAGACTCTACCACCTTGATAAGTGGAGGGGGAGAATAATGTGTTTCCTTGATTTGGGTTTTTAAAGGAGGAAAAGGTAATTCTTCTACCTTAATAAGTGAAGAGGGTGAGGCATAAATAGGCTGGTCAATAAGCTCTTTAGTATCAAGTGTGTAAAGAACCATGTTAACTGTATGGGTATCATGAGAGCATTAGACATTATTTCTTTCATTATTGGTAGGAGCATGGTTTTTTAAGGTTTTCCTAAATATATCAAGGGCTTTGTTTGATGGTGCATTGAGGTTATCCAATGTAAGCTCCCCCTTGTCAATGAGGGATTGGATAAGGCTTTTGAAGGTGTTGCACCTACTAACATCATGCCCTATCACTTGATGAAAGGCACATAGATAATTTTCATTGTACCAACTAGGTGTATGGTGAGAAGTTTCAAATTATTGGGGTGGTTTTATAGGATGAAGTTAAATGATGTCTCTAAGGTGGAAGCATAGGATTTTCTAGGCAGAGTGAATTGCTTTTAGTTTTTCTAGTTTTGGATCCTCATGTTTTGATTTGAGGAACTAAAGGAATTATATTTGTTGACATAAGTTGGAGGAATGGTTTTTAATACAACCACATTCATGGTTCCCTTGCTCTTGGTGTTGGTATTAAACTGGTTTCTTGACTTGGAGGAAGAAGCCTCATTGGTTTTATAGGTTAAATTCTTGTTCTTCAATTTTAGCTTTTCATCATCAATGGTTAGGTTCTCTAAATTATGATCCATGGTAAAATATTCATCAAAGGTTCAAAATATTTGGACGCATAGTCTAGATGAGATATGCTTGGCACATGCCCAAGCAAAGAGCTCTATGAGTTCAGGATGAGGCAAGGAAAAGGAAAGTTAGTTAATCAAGCTCCTTAAATGAGCCACAAAATTGATAATGGATTCATCCTCAAACTTCTAGATAGAGTAGAGGTTAGTGATAGAAAATTTTTTGGAGATATTGATCAAAAAATGGTCAAAGAAGGTTTGAGCCAAATGGGTGAAAGAGTAAATGGAGTGCTTAGGTTTGGCACTATACCAATCCAATGTTGGACTAGCTAGAGACATGGGGAAAGTGAAGAGAAGAAGGTAATCATCATAGGTTATGAGATAATAAGCATGCCTAAATTCCCTAAGGTGATATTTGGGATCCTCTTTGCTTTGAAATTTAGAGAACTTAGGAAGTTCCCATTAGGGAGGATATGGCATGATAGGTACAGATGGATGGATGGGCTCATTATAGATTTGGTCATATGACAAGATGTTATGAGCACCCAAAATGGATGACTCCAAGGTGGTCATCTTATCCATAATCATGTTCATTAGGTCAGCTTGGGATTGTGCACCTAAAGGGTTATAAAATGCATACTTCTGGGATGGTTAGGAAGCATACTAATCATGAGTAGAAGGTTGGGAGGCTAACACATATTGATAAGTGGATGTCATTGGTTAGGTAGAAAATAAATAAGGGTATATAGATGTTGGTAGTTTGGTAGTGGGCACATGACCTTGTAGATTAAGGATGTAGTTAAACTTTGGTACTAGGGGTGCTTGTTGGATAGGAATGGTAGTTAGGTTGGTGAGTGATGGAAGGGTGGTGACCCTTGTGGTAATAGGTGGCCAAGGTAGAAGGTATGGAAACCACAAGGTTTTGAATTAGAGTAGTGTTTGATGTATATGAGGTAGTTAAATGAAGTTTGGTGGTGCTAGATTCAAGCACTCCTATAGTGGAAAAGTGGTTTTTAAGAGTAAGAGGGACAAGGGTAATGGTAATTTGGATTGGTTGGTTCTCTATGGCAGTCTCAAAGGGGTTTTTGGTTGATTAGGAATCTTGGGTAGTCAATGCTTGGGTAGTAACCATGTAAATAGAGGTACTCCCTGTGAGGTGGAGAGGCATGCCATAAGGTGGATCTATAGGTGAGGTTGAAGCTAGGGTATGGTAAGACCTAGTTGTAAGATAATGTTGTAAGGCTATGAGATTGTTATTTAGGAAAGTGTCAAAATCCACATCTCCTTGAGGAACCCCCTAAGGGAAGGTATGACTTCTCAAGGGTTGAGGAGAGTTTGTTGGTTAAAAAATGTAGTCCATGGATGAAGAGGTAGAATAGGTAGGTAGGCTTAGTGATGGGTTTTCCTCCACAAGGTCTCTTCATTGTTGATTAGTAAGAACCATATGAGATATGGGAGATAGAAAGCACAAACAACCTTACTACTCAAATAAAGAGAATATAATAAAATATCCAATAAATTAGATCACTCCCTAAAATATATGTTAAGTGTTAGAGTTTTAATTAATCTCACTTTTGGCTTATGCCTTAAGAAGATGCATGACTAAAATTGGTTTGTAAAGCAGGTACTAAAGAGGAAATCTAAGGTTGGTTTTAGGTTATTTTTAGGTACTCAAAAGGAATCTGTATTGGAATCATATGTGGATTGGTATTGGGGCCTACCCCCTCACTTCACACACCATATCAATAAGGGTGTTGGGTGATTAGCCATTATATATTGATATCTAGAGATTATACTCAACTAGAGAGTTGAGTTGGTCCTCTCCTTGGTAATAACCTCCAAGTAGGATCATCGACAAAGGGTAAGGTTACTGCTAAGTGATGAAATCCTAGTCAGGTTGTGTCTCAATTTTGTTTGGTGTTTAATTGGTGAGATTGGTTTGGTTGAGTGTGTGCAACAAAGAGTGAAGCTATAATAAATTACTTTGATTTTAAGTTAAGCTATGCAAACTAAACCTTCAAACAGTCAATGTATGCTCTCAATTTTAATCTCAAAAGAAACTTTTGATTTAATTAATGAGCATATAATAGAGAGATAATGCAAGAAAATAAGAACCCAAGTAAGGACACAAGGCTCCCACCGGGCATGCTAGAATGTTTCAATGAATTTCTTGCTTATTATTGGAAAAGGAAAAATGAGAAACTAAATACAGGTATGGTTTAAAAACCTAATTGATTATGCACACATTAAAATTAGAATATTCTCTTTGGCTTGGAAGGATGACCTAAAGATAAGAAAGTACTAAAGCAAAAAAAAATTATTAGATAGATAGTTGAGTGGATTGCCTAGTGATAGCTAGATCTTGGAAGTAAGAGCTTCTTTGGGGGTTTTCAATCCACACATTTTAAATAATTAATATTTTAAAATAGAATAGAATGTATGTGCATTAATAATCATAAGGTAATGAAATTGAACACAAGAATTTTTTTTAATAAATATTCTAGAAATGAATAAATTAGTGATAAACTAATTAACACTAGTGCTAGAAGGTTGGGGTGTACTTCAAAAAATTAGAAAGGGATATGTGAATAGGTATGAACACAAAAAATTAGGTTTGATTGTGGGTAAGTAGGTGAAATTAACTTGTTGGTTTTCACTGCCACATTGACCATTGGTGATTAGGCTAACCATTAGTGGTTAGGGTGACCGTCGGTGATCAAGGTGACTATCGGTGGTTGGATAAACCATCAACGATTGAGTCAACCATCGATAGTTATTGTGTATAGATCCGAGTTAGTAAATAAGTTAAATGATGAGATCCAAAAGATATATTTTGAGAGATGATTAAAACTTGATTGTGAGATGGAAACAAAGTAAATGAATACTGAGAAACAAGTACTTGTCTTACTAGAATGGGTGGATGGTTAAGGTAGTGGACCTATTGGTGGAATCTGATAGAGTAATGATCCCTGAGAACTTGGTGGATAGGTGGTCAAAAATTGACTCTTTGATATGATTACTAGATTGTTGGATTGTTGGATTACTGATAATGATTGACCTATAAAAATAAACTCTTGGATGCATAAGCTCTTGATAACAATTACAGATGGGTTTCACCTTCAAGCTCTTCTCTTCTTATAGGCACAAACAAGAGGTCAAAGTGAAGGCTCAACTGGGCTCTCTAATTATAAATCATCCATGTAACGGCTTATAAAATATTTAGATAACTTATATTTAGAAAAATAAGGTCGGTAGTTTACATGCCCTTGGTTAAAGAGGTAGAACCTAACCGTTGATGATCAAGGTGACCATCGGTGATCAAATTGACCATCGATGATCAACTTGACCATCAGCAGTCGAGGGTGAAAGGTAAAAATTGGGTAAAAGGCTAGGCTAAGCCAATTGGGTTAAACTAACTGTAGGTTAAGTTTCGTTAGGGATCAAAGGGTCAAATGGTCCCAAAGTCATCTAGGGGAATTTCAACTTTCAAAATCATGGTGTGTGTATTTTTGGTGTCTACACACCCATGTAGATGATAATGCACTTTTCAATTATATATTTAAACATAAATCTCCACTAAAAATTAGAACCCACATTGTTTAGGACAAAAACATCTTTTTATATGTGAATGTACCCCATTTTTTTATAAATGTTGTCTTAATTATAGCTTCATAGTTGAACATCACATGATTATATCTTGGATACTCATCTAGAAATGACATCATTTGAGATTCATTCATTATCTATAATAATTCATGTAGTGAAGGTAGTGGGTACTTATCCTTCTCCAAATTTCTATTTAGGTTACAAAATTCCACACAAAGTTATATCTATTTTTTCTTATTTTTAACTAGAATAAGATTATCCACCCATGTATAGTGCATGACTAGAAAGATGATTCTATCTAAAATCAACTTTTGCACTTCATTGAAGGTCAAAAGGATCTAATAATGGATTTATCAACCCTTGCCTCTAATGTAATGATTTGACCCCTGGCTTGAGAGGAATAATATTAGTGAGAATGGAGGTGTTGAATATCTTCAGGTCTTTGTAACTCTAGGCAGTGACATTTCTTAAGTATTTTAGGACTTGTACAATCCCTTATTTTTCATTTTGAGTGTAGTTTGTGCCTAAAAGTGCATCTTTGATTCACTGTAATTTTTTAACTCATAATTCTCATGTAACATTACTTTGGCAAGGTTATTTTTTATTTTTCACCTTGATAATCCATTTAAAGCATCCTTTCTTGTGAGACCATACCTCTCAATATACTATTTTTTTTCAAATTTATCACTCCATCTAGTTCAAACTCACCTCTATCATATTTATCTATGATATGGGATTTAAATACATATGTGTTTGTGATGAAGTTAATGATATTTTGATCATTATTGAATACCTAGAAGTTTTATATGTTATTGGGAATGGAAGGAGTAGAGACTAAATCCACTTAGGATCTCTTAAATTTTGAGTTAGCTATAGGTTATAGGTGCTCATAGTCATTAAAAATGAATATTTCATGTGATTTCTCCTATGAAATACTATTTGAATATTTAATGCATTAAAATCCTCTATTAAATTCCATACCCAATTGTGATACCTAGATAAACTCTTATCATTACAAGCATACTAGATTCTCACTTGATTGACTATCGGCTTTGAGTCACAAAATACCTTTAGGTTCTTAAATTTATTCTTGACATCAATCTAGAGGTTCTAAATTGATGCCTCATATTCAATCACATTGTTTTTGCATGCAAATTATAGTCAAAATATAGCCAACTACAACTTTCCTCATGGGTTAATGAGTTCAACCTTGGCACTAGAACCACTCTTAGAGTTAAAGCCATCAATTTTTAGGTTCCATAAGTGATCTTTAATTATGGTTAGTGGAACCTAAGAGGTAGGTGTTGTTGAAACATTGACTTCTTTATTCCTTTTCTCAACATCCATCATGCACACCCTTTATTCTTTGATTGATAATGCCTTATGGTTTGGTCCTCAGTGTTGGAGGTGGGTATTATATTATTTAGATGGAAGCATTTTCATCATAAGAACATGAAAACTCCTTATTTTCACTTGGACCATCATGCTCAAAATTGTTAATTTATACTTTGGCCATGTCTAACACTGAAAAGAACTGCCAAAAACCATGATCTACCTTTGGGTCAACCTATTTCACATTTTCATATTCAAGGGTAGCATTATGAAATGAATATATTTTAAGTGCATAGAGGATATTTTATGCATCTAGTTGATCTAACTCTTTTAACTCTATTTTTTATTACACTAACAACATATTAATGGATAGGTTCTTATGAGTTTATTATTCTTTTTCAATCATGTAGACCTCAATTTTAGATTCTTTGTATAAGATTTCATTCACATTATTTTATTTTGTGATCATATGAGTCATTTTTCATCTCTCTCTATTATTATTTGATTATGAATGCCTCACCATAGAATCCACATATGGTAAAAATAATCCACCATGTATCCATTTAATGTTCTCAACCAATCTCTATTAAGAAGCATACCATATGCATCTATAATATCAACCAAATGAATGTTAATGAACTATTAAACTCTTGGATTTAAATCGAATTGCATATGAATGTGGGTTAGCTCACCAACCACCTTGACTTCTAACTTTTCCAACTGAACAACCTTTTTATTCTACTTAGCAGGAGTCAAACCCAATTTCTCATAAACTGAACAAGGTATTAATCATTGCAAAACCACCTAAATCCAACAAAAAATTATGTAAGTTATTGCTAAAAATGTGAATTCTTAGGAGAAAAGAGGGAGTTTCAGTATTTTCACTTTAAAAGTGCAACATGAGTATCAATTATCCTAGTACCTTCTTTATTTTAGGAGTAGATAAAACTTTCAACAATAAATCTTTCTAATTATAGATTTGGATCAAATCACACATGGTTATGTTGACCTTATTATTTAAGTTTTCAATAATGTTGTATCCTAGTTTTCTTTGTTCCAATGGTTTGTTAGTTTTGGGGGGTGTAATATTTCTCTTTAGTTGATAAGATGAGGTAGGCTCTTTAGAAATAAATGGGTTGTTGTTTGATTTTTCATCAAGTAGAACCTGAGTGTTGTTTGGAGGAGTATATGTGGTTAAAGGATTTTGTAATTTAATCCTCAACAAGTAGTTTTTCCCTTTTTAAATTACTTAAATGTATCGACCTCATCCAAATTTTCTTTAGGCTCATTATCACTCTCATATGGTAATTCATATGTTTCCAAAACCATGGCATTACCTTGATTCCATCCACTTTGGTTTGAGTTGTTATCAAGTTCAATAATTATTTCAAGGCTGTCCATATCTTTAAATAATATGTTTGAGGCTAATATAAAATCATCACAATCAGTTTTAGTTTAATCTATTGTATTATACAACCTACACCATGTGGACAATGCCAAATTATCCAAGTTGACAGAGATTGAAGCATTGTTGTTGTTATAATTGGTGTTGTCAAGTAGACTAGGCACATTTATATTATTATGCCTTGTGTTCCATTACTGGTTGGTTCTTTGAAAGTTAAAGTTTATATCTTAAGATGGGTTATTTATGGCTTGATTGTGATTTTGGGGTACTTGTATCTATAAGTTAATCATGTCATTTATCGACCATTGAACTATTTCTATAAATTTTTCAATTCAAGGTTCACATTATCATTTTTTTGATTTCCCACTTACATTAGTGGGTTAACTAAAAGTGCCACAACCTTTATAAATTTGGGGATAGTAGGATGCATTTGGTTATGGGAATTTATTGGAAAACTTTTGATTGTTTAAAAATGATTGGACAACCTACTGATTATTATTAGGGGAAGTACATCCAAATGCATTAGGCATATCAACATTGTTGTTATAGGCCATGGATTATTTTTTTGATTATTCACCTAAGGAAACACATGACTTAGAGGTATGAATAGCTGATTATTGGGAATGTAGTTCAATTACATTGGGTTATAGATGAGATTTTTCCTTGAGTACATAACATCCAAGATTGGATTCATTAGCGGTGTAATGTGTATGATAACCCTAATTGATCGTGGGTATATTATTATATGCACATTAATTCCCTAAGGAAGGAAACATACTAGCTTCATACCCTTGTGGCATAATTTATTTTTCAATCATAATAGCTTTATGATATGACAAGGATAATGTTGCAAGTGTCACAAGAGTCCTATGGATAAATATGGAGGTCATAGGATCTAATAGCCTCAGGTAGGTTTGTATGTCAGCCACCTCTATTTACATATAAGTAGATTTTTATTTTTTGTAAAGTTTTTGAAAACATGCATTGAATGTGCTCATTGGTTCATTTGGTTCATAGTGGGCTATAGAAACCTAATGGTATATGACAACATGGTTTATGGACACTCATAATTAATTGATAAAGACATTTTATAGGTCATTATAAGAAGTGATAGACCCATATAACAATCCAATATACCATTTTTAAGTCATCCCATCCAAGGTGTAAGGGAATAAGTGGCAATCCAAATCCTCATGTTGGATTTGGGTTTTGATAATAGCATATTTGAATTCTTGAATATGCTCTTCAGTAGTGCACACCATGCACATACCTAAGGCAGAACATTTCAAGATTTTGGTAAATCATGGGAAACTCTCAAAATGCTCATTGATAAGTTACCTCCACCAAGATAGAGAGATTAGCTACCATTGGTGCGTTTTGAGGGGAAGTGAACATATTAATAAAAAGAATGATGATTTCTATAGGCCAACTATTATCTAATTTTTTGTTTTCACTTTGTTCACTCTAGGTTTATATTTTTAGTGAGTTTTTAAAATTCAAATTCAGCCCCAATGGACTTTGATCTAGGGGTATTCGTCTAATGTATAGTTTAAATTTTGGAATACTTGAGTGTGGGAAATGCTCCCAAAATTCTCAAGTTTTAATTTTTTCACTATTTTTTTATTTTCCCCTACTTTTAGTACCAGTATATTGATGGTTAATTTGGCACACCAACTCATGAGATATGGTCAACTATCTAGCCTATCCAAAAAGGAAGTTGTAGGTCCTCCCCAAGATCTATTAGTGTTAGGTCACAGCATACTAGGTGACCTAGTTAGTCTATGTGGAATTGTTCTAATACAAGGAGCTTATGTTGGTT
This sequence comes from Torreya grandis, assembly GCA_037957365.1. Classification (NCBI taxonomy): domain Eukaryota; kingdom Viridiplantae; phylum Streptophyta; class Pinopsida; order Cupressales; family Taxaceae; genus Torreya; species Torreya grandis. The sequence continues at coordinate 665,436 of JARHVA010001747.1, forward strand.
TTGATATTTTAACATTAGTTTTGGTTTGAATAGTGAGAGTTAGGTCAAAAAAATTATTTATTCATCATTCACACAGGTTTGATCCCATTATAAAAATAATAAAATGTGCACACAAATTGCGGAGCAAGAATCCCAGCTCTAAGACCAATGACTCTTCTTCTGCTAAGCCATCATCATCCAATTATAAATCCAAGGCTTTAGCTAATGCCATGGTTTTCAGACCTTCATCTTCTTCGACCAATCAGCCTGAGCCATCTACATCTCAAAGCGCTACTCGCCAATTCCAGCAAAGATACATGCAGCGACGATATACTCCTCTCAGAGAATCATATGCGTCTGTGCTGGAAAAGCTTGTTAAACAGGGAGTCCTCAATCTCCCTCAAGCCCGACCTCCTCCACAATTCGATCCCTCGCACGCCATCCCGGCGTGGTATAGGGAGCAAGACTTCTGCAGCTTCCACCGTGTTAAGGGCCATGACACGGAAAATTGCAAGACCTTTAAGAACATAATCCAAGACATGCTTGAAAAGGGGGATCTCATCTTAGACAATCCAAATGCACCCCCTAATCAGGCCATTGACATCTTCAAACAACCTTTCCCCAATCATCTGCCAACTCAGAACAATGTCCAGACCTTACTTGATGACAATCACGAGCACAATATTCGAACAGTCAATACGGTCTCTCCCTTCGTCCCCAATCAACCTCAAGAGGTCAGTCCATCCATCAGTCCGTCACATGTGGACGAGCCTCTTTCCCCGACTGGTTCTCCATTGACCTCTCTCATCTTGGAGGATGCCTCGGCCTTACCAGCACCACCGGTCTCACCGTCCTCCTTTCTACGGCCTATGGAGGACCCGACCCTTCCTACTCCTCAGCCGCAAGTAGAGGGCACCGCCATCCCTGCCCTTTACCCGCTGGAGGAGCTTCGCTCCCCGGTTTCTTCTCCACCCAGGGAAGAACCTCTCTCCCCTTCGTCTTCATCTAAATCTGTCATGACTTCACCACACCATGCGTCTAAGACCACTACACCCATCTCGTCTTCAACCTCGCAACCATCAACATCTGCTTCTCAGCCATTTTCTCGGTTAGTGGAGAAAATCAAACTTCTCCCTCTGAGGAAAGTGACGCCTCAGGTGTTGTGGGAGCGTCTTAAAGCCCTTCAACATACTCGCGCCCTCTCATCACATGCTGCTAATCCTCCTAAGGTGGAATCTCGTCAGACTCTTGACAAAGACCAGACTCTCAAACCTCAACCAAACCCGTCAAAACCAAAGCCTGCATCTATCTCGTCTAAACCCATCAAGTCATTTGGCGTTCGTCCTATCTCCACCCTCACTCACCCGCAAGTGAAGGTGGACCTAGGCCAGACCTCGACCAGTAGTAGTCTTCTAACCAAGACGAAGAAGACTGCCAGACCACAGAAACGAACGTCTCCTTCCCCGTCACCATTTCCCTCCATTTTGGGCCCCCATCCTTCGACCTTGGCTAGCATCCTTCCCACTCCAACCTTCAAACAAAACTCATTGCCTCCTTTGCTTCCTCTGCCTACCTCCAATCATGCCTCTCCCAAAAAGGCGGTATCAATCACCAAGAAAGAGCCGTCTCCGTCTGTCACCGCACCATCAACCCATAAGGTGGTACGGAAACCTCTTCTAACCTCACCTAAGCAAAAGTCACCAACCTCGCGCATATCAACTAGCGTGGACCCTTTAGTGGGCTCGTACTCGTTGATATTGCACCGACTTCTGCAGACTTCCGACATAACCCTTCCGCCCATCAAGCCTTTCCAACCTCTCAGGTCCAAGCCCTCCTGGTTCGACGACACGAAAATTTGCTTATATCATCGTACACCAGGACACGACACCGAGACTTGTTGTGCCCTCAAGGCCGTCATCCGCCGCCATATGGAGAAAGACACTCTTCTCCTTGAGGACACTCTTGACTAGACCCCGACTCCCTCTCGCCCAACCTCTTCAAACACGTCAACATCTCACCAGCAAGACATGACCCCTTCCTCACCTCCTATCTTCGAAATCAATGCTATCCATATAACCACTAGGTCGCAAAAGGACAAGGCCAAAGAAAAAGCTGCCATACCTTGGACATATCCCTTCGTCAAGCCTCCTCTTACGCCCAAGCCTAAAATTTCTATCCTTGGCACATCCCAACCTTCTTCATCTTCCTCTTCTGGGCCAATTCATGACTCCATGCTGAAGCAGCTTCACCAGACACCTGTGAAGATGTCTCTTTATGACCTTATCCAAACCTCACCTCAGCACCGTCAAGCCCTTATCCAAGCCTTGCAGGCAGCGGAGGTCCAACCCGAGGACCCCCAACCACTCGCTGCCCTCGTCCATTCTTTATCTCCTGTCGCCTCCATCACATTCAGCGATTCTGAGATTCCCACATCTAACACGGAAGATCAGGACGCCGCCCTCTTCATCACTGCCTATGTCGATCAGACATGCATTAAATGCGTTATGATCGACGGCGGTGCTAGCATCAACATAATCTCTACCCACGCCTTTGATCAGCTGGCTCTTCCCAAGAACTGCGTCTCCAAAACTGACGCGATCTTACGCTCTTTCAACGACACCACCGCCACGACCATTGGCACAGTCATCCTCCACATTTGCGTTGGTCCACGCACAGTCCCGGAGCTCTTCTATATCATCGAAGGAGAGTTTCAATACAACCTTTTACTGGGCCGACCTTGGATCCATGCCATGGCCTGTATACCCTCCACCCTGCACCGTTGTGTGAAGTTCGAGCATGATGGGCAAGTCCACACCATTCCCGCTGACCCTTCACCCTTCAAGACTTGCAACACCACCTACCATCCTAACGATGTCCTCATTCCCATCAAGCCGTCAACTTCGGCACCGCCCCCATCTGCGGAAGCTTTGACCAGTTCGCAATCGGCGGTTGCCCTCACCCCTCCTCTTCAAGCGCCGACCAAAGACCCCATGGAATACATCTTCCAACGACTATCACTTGGGGAATATCGCTTGTTGACCCTCGACATGTTCCAAACTCCGCAAGAGTATGGACGCCTTCACCTCAGTCCCAATTACGACCATCAGATTGGGACAGTCGTACCTTATGGTCCTCCTCACTTCCAAACCAACTTTGTCTATGGGGGGCTTAATCAAGCTCCTACCAACGGCAATTCTCTCTCTTCACCCCAACCTTTCACATCTTATTTCTCATTTCTTGGCAACCCCGCCTTTGCACACACTTACCTTCACAGGTGTGCATGGAAGGGTTTTGGTTTCAGACGATATGAGCAGGGCTCCCATCAGCCCATCGAGCCGCTCAATGATCACGATGCCAAGAAACGGTATGGCCTGGGATATCATGACCCCACTCAGGCTCCTTCCAACCTTTGTCCTGAGCCAACCATTGACCAATCTCTTCCAGACTCACCCATTTCTCCTTCGTCACCTACGGAGTCGGTGGTTTCCATCCCTCCTAGTTTTTTTTTCCATAAACACCATCCGCCTGGAACCCCTGACCTATCAGCTCAATGGGGTGCCCAGGTCTCTCCCTCTCATCTTTCCTAGCATGGTAGAGGATGAGTCGGTAACCATTCACACTGTCCACTGCATTGACGATGACGCCATCCTTTCCTACATGGGTGCCGATGACTCTTTCATCCAGCGTTTCCTCCCTTCCGAGACCCAGGTTATGTTAAATGAATCCACCATTGACATCAACCTCCCTTCTTCTTTCGATGTTCCTCACGTCTTAAAGATTGGCCAATATTTAGACGCTCAGGAGCAGCTTGACTATGCCCAGTTCCTTTCCAACCATAGCAAGGCCTTTGCCTGGACTTACAGCGACATGCCTGGCATCGACCCCACCATTGCTACCCATAACATTGTCACCAAACCAGAGGCTAAGCCTATTAGGCAGAAGCTTCGAAAGATGCATCCTCGCGTTGCGCTCCTTGTCAAAGAGGAGCTTCAACGCCTTCTTTCTGTCTCCTTCATCCAACCCATCGATTATCCATAGTGGGTCTCTAACATCGTCCCAGTTACTAAAGCAACTGGGGGGATTCGGATCTGTGCGGACTATCGCGACCTTAACCTAGCCTGTCCCAAAGACGACTTTCCTCTTCCTAACATTGACCAACTTGTTGATCTCACGGCCGGCCATGAAATGCTATCTCTCATGGACGGGTTTTCAGGATACAATCAAATCCTGATCGCACCAGAAGATCAGCACAAGACTACCTTTATCACCCCATGGGGGACTTTCTGCTATCGAGTCATGCCTTTCGGCCTGAAAAATGCTGGTGCCACATATCAGCGTGCCATGACTTACATTTTCCACGATCTCCTCCACAAAATCATGGAGGACTATGTGGATGACCTTCTCGGCAAGTCCAAACTTCGCCGTGACCACTTGACCATTCTCACAATCATCTTCTCTCGCCTTCTGCAATACAATGTCCACCTCAACCCCAAGAAGTGTGTCTTTGGGGTCCTCTCAGGCAAACTTCTCGGCTTCATCGTTTCCTTCCGTGGTATCAAGATAGATCCCGCCAAGATCCGTGCTATCCTCGAAATGCCACCCCCGACCAATCTCAAGTAGCTTCGCAGTCTACAAGGGAAGCTCCAGTCCATTCGCCGTTTCATCTCACAGCTTTCAGACCGCTGCCAACCTTTCCATCACCTCCTTAAGAAGGACGTCTCCTTTAAATGGGATAAGGGCTGTCAACAGGCTTTTGAAGCCCTCAAAGGCTACCTGGTCTCTCCACCAGTCCTCATTCCACCTAAAGATGACCAACCCTTCTACCTTTATATCTCTGCCACCAACCATTCGTTAGGTGCCATGATCGCGCACCGAGATGAGCATCATCGCGAGCAAGCGATTTACTACATCAGTCAAACACTGGTCGACTATGAAACTCGGTATACTCATACCGAGAAACTCTATTTGGCATTAGTCTTTTCCGCTACCAAGCTCTGCCACTATCTTCTCAACCACAAAACCTTTGTCATCACTCACACCGACCCTCTCAAGTACATGCACTCCAAGCCATATCAGAATCAACGTATGGCTCGGTGGCTCATGCTGCTTGCTGAGTTTGACTTCGAATTCATCCAGCAGAAATCTATCAAGGGGCAAACCATCGCTGACCAACTAGCAGATGCCCCTCTTCCCGACAACCAACCTTCCCACTGTGAGTTCCCTGACGAGTCTATCACTACCCTTTCCACCGATGACACCGTCTACCAAATGACCATGTTCTTTGACGGCTCCAAATGTCAACTCGGTGGGGGTGCGGGGGTCATCCTCATCCCACTCGAAGGGGAGCCCATGCCTCTATCTTTCAAGCTTGACTTTGATTGTACCAATAATATGGCCGAATACGAGGCCTTAATTTTGGGACTTCAGACTGCCCTTTCCCTCCACATCAAGTCTATCAACATCTTCGGCGACTCGCAGCTCGTCGTTAATCACGTTAACGGTTCATATCTCTGTAAGAATGAAGTTTTATAGAGGTATAAGAATCGTGCTAACCTTCTTTTGGCATCTTTCGACCATTACCTCTTGCAGACTGTTCCACGCTCTACGAACAAGTTTGCCGACACCATGGCTTCTCTTGCTTCGCATATCCCATCTTCATCATCGTCATCCCGCCTTTTTGTCACAGTGCATCGCATACCTTTGCCTTCATACATCTCTCCTCACATCGACCATATCAACACTATCAATTTTAGCCCAGGAGATGACTGGTATAAGCAACTTGTGGACTACTTGTCTCTTTCTGTCACTCCTCCCAACCTCTCTAGCAATGCGCGGTGAGCTTTCATCAAGCGCACAGCTCGCTATACCATGCTAGGGGGTCTTCTCTATAAGCGAGGCTTCGACGGCCTCCTCCTTCGTTGTCTAACCTCCACTGAAGCTTCTCATGCCATAAAGCAAGTCCACGACGGGATTTGTGGTGGACACTTCTGTAGAAACTCGGTTGCCAAGCGCATCCTTTGCCTGGGTTATTATTGGCCCACCCTTCATCAAGACTGTAGCGATTATGTTCAGCGTTGCATCAAGTGTCAGCAGCACTCTAACCTGCTTCATCTCCCCAGCCACGCCTTGCAAGTCACTCAGGATTTTTGGCCTTTCTCTCAGTGGGGCTTGGATCTCATCGGTGAGATCAACCCTCACTCGTCTCTTCGTCATCAGTCCATCATCACTGCCACTGAGTATTTCACCAAGTGGGTGGAAGCCATTCCTCTTGTCTCCACAAAAGCTGACAAGATTGTCGACTTCATCAGCAGCCACATCATCTATCGTTTCGGTGTCCCTCACAAAATCATCACCGACAACGGCAAGTCCTTCAAAAACAAGACTGTCCAAAAACTATGCGACTCATTTGGCATCAAACTCAGCTTTTCTTCGCCTTACTACCCACAAGCAAATGGGCAGGCTGAGGCTTCCAACAAAATTCTCACCAAAATTCTCATGAAGGTGGTCAACGATACAGGAAGGGATTGGCACATTCATATTCCCTTCGCTTTGTGGGCCTACCGCACTAGCATCCAAACCTCTACGGGTGCTACTCCCTTCTCTCTCGTGTACGGAATAGAGGCTGTCTTACCTCTCGAAGTATAGATCCCGTCTCTCCGCATCTCCCTGCATGACATTCTCTCCAACGATGACTTTCGTCAAGATCGCTTAGCTCAACTTGAGTTACTCGACGAGCGCCGTCTTGCTGCCCTTAATCATCTCCATGTCTACCAAAGTCGCATAAAGCGGGCCTACGACAAAAATCTACGAGAATGAGATTTCAACATCAGAGACCTCGTCCTCAAAGAGAATCAGCACGTGACCAATATGGAGCAAAGTAAACGAGGCAAATTCGCCCCCAATTGGCTTGGACCTTTTATCATCACGCACAAGTATGGGTCAGGGACTTATCGTCTGTCTTCCCTCGACGGACGGCCAGAACCTGAGCCTCTTAATGCGTTGCATCTTTGACCATTCTTCTGTTAGACGAGTACTCGTCTACTTGACACGTAACTTGAGCTCGTCCCCTGAGCAATCCTCATCCCTTTCAACCCTATTCCCCTTTAACAAGTCCTCTACAACCCTTTTATGATGCATGGATGCTTTGTCCTAATAAAAGGGGAGTCCTTGAGCTTCTACAGCCTTGTCCGTGACTCTAATTCCTATCAAAAAATACAAATCAAGATGTCAAAACATATCCATGGTCACAAAATCAAATCAAATCAAAAAGACAGACTGATCCCTCGAAGGACAGCTGTACTATCATTGCTATAGCTAATAGACTGATCCCTCGAAGGACAGCTATTCAAGCCCTTTTTATTAAGCAAAAATATAGACCACTCCCTCGAAGGATGGCTATGACTAAATCTTGCTACAAATAGCAACCTTTATTAGAAGCTTCCCGCATTGATCAGCTTCGCAACCTGACCACCACATCAAAAGACATCTCTATGTAGGCTTCCCACATCGATCAGCCTGCACCCAAAAAAAAAAAAATGGGTCATGGACTTGGCTTGTAGTTGTCTCAGGGTTTCCTATAAAAGGGGCAAGGTTATTCCTGCTCTTAAACTGGTTACCCTATCCTCCTCCTATCACCTGCTCAGGGGACTTCGAGCTCACTTTAATGTCAAAGTGATTCAATTACCGTTCTAACACAACACTGGTCAATGACGTAATGCATGAACGGGGCTTTGGTTCTAATAACCCCTATCTATGCTTCCTTTCTGGTCCTTGTCAATGAAAGAGCGATTTGCCTTTCATCTTTTCTCTACACTTTGGTCACACTTTAACCACATCAATTGTCGACTCATCCTTAACCAAGCCATTTTCATCATTTTCAGCTGACATCATCCTCGTCCATTTCACATAGTTTCTATGGACACCAATACACATGGAAACTACCGACCAGACCCAATTTATGTTAAGCATAAACCAATACTTGCTGAAGCATAAATAGACTTCCATTCATTTTTAGCATACATCCATCGCGACTATGGAAACTTGCTAGAGATGAAAGCCTCTCGACCCCTATGACATCTATAGCATCATCTTACCCTCACATGACCAAACTCATCATCGACTAATCTTCTCAATTCGCCCGAACTACATTGGTTTGAGGCCCTATGACCAGGGCTATGTAGGTAGCACTCAGATACCACATCTTCTGAGGTTAGCTCGACCACCCCCATTTGTTCGTCTCTATGATGGACAAACCTTCTCTTCTTTGACTCTTATCACGCCCAACTCCGACGACTTTGACCAAGACCAATCAATCCCTCTGACCCTTCCTCCCTTTTAGGGAGAACTACATCGGCCTGAGGCCCCTACGACAGGGGCTATGTAGGCAGCACTCAGTTGACATGGGGTCTTCTGGGGTTAGCTCGGCCACATCCTTTCGTCCATCCATCCTCTTGACCAATGACCATTGGAGATCATGCGTATCTCCTTCAACCTTCGACCACTTCCAAGATAGCATGTTGCCTTGGTTGTTTTTGCGTGTGTGCTACCTCACGGCTGGTTAGCAAAATTGTCCGCAGACTATTTTTGATTCCTCACAAGTATAGGATCGCAAGCCGGTTGATCCCTACTACTTGTGGCTTTTTCGTGTTTTCTGGGAGCACTTCCTGAGCCTGGGATACCTGGAACACGATGACCATTTGGAGCTTTAGCTTAGATTGAGTGACCCGATCAGCAGACAACTAAATGTTGGGGCCCGGTTACTTCAATTTTGGCACTCCTTGACCCTCGACATGCGACAATTTGACCCGACCCTCTCGTGAAGTGGACTACGTGCAATCACGACTATGGCAGTGTTTTCACTCACTCTCTTCTATCCATTTCTCTGTCAAATCGACACTCGATCTTCGGTTCCCTTCTCTCAACTATCGCTTTGAGGGGGGAACACCTCATCCTTTTTCTGGGGCAACCAACTCCTATTTTTGTCTTGCAATTCGTCTAGAACAACCAACAAGACAAAAAGGGGCAAATGTAGACACCGCAAATGTGTCTGCACCTTGGTTCTCCCCCTTGTCCACCTCAAACCCCTATCCTAACCCTTGGCCTCCATTTGATTAAAATAACCTAAATATTTTAATCAAGTGGCCCCCTTTCCACCCTACCCTTGCCACCTTGGATCCTCCCTTGAATCCCTCCACCTTCCCCCTAGCATTTATTAGGCCAAATATCTTCATTATCTTCCCCCCACGCCCATTTAGGCATCCTCGTGACCGTTCTTCCCATAACCCCTCGCCCGGTGGCGTACAAGAATGGGCAGAGGCTATTTTTAGCCTCTATCCCCATTCTGCCACCGCCAACGTTGGCGACCCTTCGGCCGACGTCAGCGAAACTGTCAGCATCGGCAGCCTTCATTACCCCTTTCTACATCCGTTGCAGCCCCTGGACCCTTGAGCTCGCAAACAGAATCCTCTTGGCACTTTGGCATTTAACTCTCTTCTCTCTGGACCTCGTGCAGCAGCAGCAACAGGTGCAAAGGCTCTAGATCAGGGATTTCTTCTTGACAAGTCTTTCATGGCTCCAACAACAGCTCCTCCATTCTTCAGTCAGCAAGCCAAAGGTAAGCACAGTCTGGTGTTTCATTTTATTTCATTTCTTTAGTTTTCAGTTATCTATCCTATCTACTGTCTTCTACTCCCTCTGTTCTTCCCCCTGAGAGGCTGCAAAGCCTTCTTAGGTCCTATCCTCTGTGTATCTTCCTCTTTCCTGTCCCTCTTTTAATCCAATCCCAGACAACTTCCTCATCCCCCTGTCAACAAAGACCTTGCACAAGGCACCCAATCAGAACTAGACCACTCCCCAGTCCATCCAAATTTGTCCCCAAACTCTGTCTCGACCCCGTTCACAAACCAAACCCATCCACACTCCAGAAACCAACCCAGACCTGACTACAGGCCACAACCCCGACCGACGCCGGTCACTTCCCCAACCGACGTCGGTAGGATAGCCGATGCCGGCAGATCAAATAACCGACGCCGGCGACATTTCTGACCTCGGCGACTGTCTTCAGCCCAACAACTCTTTCAGGTAATCATTTTGTCTTTTCTTTCCTTCCTAATTTCTTTGTCACTTCTATATTCTGGCATTCTATATTTCCTTGGTCTTTTATCTCTCTGTTATCAGTGGGTTGACCTCCCTTGAGGAAGTTTTCACACTTCTGGGAACAAGCTTTTGCTTGGCAACCCACCGCCTATCCATCTAACATTTTCTTGTCCAAGTTTTCTTTTTTTCTTGCAGGTGTCATTCCTCCACAGCCAAAGAGGGGTGCCCACAAGCGTCTGGATTTACGGTGCGCAATCTTTAGTCCAGGTACTTCACATGCCTTGTCCATTATTCTCTTTAGTTTCTTCTTTCTCTTAAATCTGAAAAGCGAATTAGCGATAGAAACATCTCTGGCATGCCCGGTGGGACCCTAGGTTCCTCCTGGGTTCCTTTTTCTTCTTCATTCATTTAGGAGCATTAGGTTCTTACCTTTTCTCCTCCTTCTTTTCTTCTCAATGACACTATAAGCAGGACTAAAATGAATCTTTCTTCCTTGCATTTCTAGACTAGTCTAAACATCATACTCTCAACCCTTTTGGGCATTAAAACGTATTGCACTTTCATTTCTGCTTGTGCTTGCATTAGTCCACATCTAGTAACTTAGACGCATATTGAATAAATCGTAGACACTTGATGTTACACTACTGAACCACATGCACTAAAACACACATAAAACTTACTTGAGACAAGGCCCGACTGAGATTTCATCCCCCAGCGGATACCTTACCCGTCCCAGTGACCCTACTTGGATTTCATCACCAAGGGGGAAGCCCACTCCGTTCTTTGGTGGAGGATAAACTCTAGGCGAGGTATATCTTGGCTAAGCGAGACCAGCTAACCACTGGAATCATGAAGTGAGGGGAGCTTGCTCCTTAGCACCAGGCCACGTACCAGACCCTAACACAGATCTTTGAGCACCTAAAACAAGACCCGAAACCATCTTTAGACCGCCTTCTTCTAGGACCCATTTTTCAGCCAATCTCCCCAAACATTCATCTAAGGCATAAGCCACAATTTCTAAGGTTAATTTCTAGGATTTATCGCTTAGGCTTGTCTGTCTCTCTCTGTTCTTCTCTTCTCATATGTTTGTTTGAGTGAGTGAGGACGCTTTCTTCTTTGTTTTTCCAAGAATCTTCAAACCTTTTGGTTCTCTGGAAAACACAGTCACCAACATCGGTTCTGCCACTGACGTCGGCTTTCCCCTGTCACCGGCATCAGTTTTGCTACCGACGTCAGCTTCCTCTATCTTACCGACATCAGCTGTCTCACCGACGTCGGCCACGTTTCTTACCGACATCGGTTTCTCAACTGACATTGGTCTCTGTCACTGTCCTTTTTTTTTCAAAACCAGCAGCCTAAAACCTATCCCTTCTCTGTCAAAGACTCCATCCTAGTTTTTTGAAACTGAGCAACACAGTTCCTGAAACCTGAACCTTCTTTGTCTTGCATGGTTTTGACTCGTAGCCAAGCCAAGGCTCTTGTCGACCACGCTAGCCGTCAACCACTTCCGTCCACCCCGTCCATGACCAAGCCTATAATGGAGTTCAACTCGGAGACCGAAAGAACTCCTGCCCGTCCAACCCCGCCGCAGACTCCTATTGTCCAAGAAGGGGACCAAGACTTCGAGCGATTCTTGGACCTCAACGTCAAGGCCTTGCAACACTATCTCACGCATAGCCGAACACGAGACTCCTTGGGCAATCCAATCTACGGAATGCCAACCTCCCTTGCCGTAACTACGGCTGTATCGACAGCATTCATAGTTCAACCTTCAGACACTCAAGCCATCACTTTGACCACTGACCAGACTTTGACCAATCCTCCAGGTGTGGCCTCTCCCTCTATCATTGGGCCCACTTCCACCGGGGTTCCGGCCCCCTGTCAACCCCAACCCGCTCAACCGCTATCCACTCCTTTTCAAAACCTTGTCGTCTCTATTCCGCCTACCCTGGCCCCTATCAACACCAGGGTGGCTTCTTATCCCTTGGCCCCTGTTACCACAATCCAGCCTCTCGTGGCAACAATGGGCCCAGCTATGTCTTCTACCCAACCACCTTTAGCCTCCACCTCTGCCCCTGCAATTAGTCATTCGTACATTGTACAACCGACTATGTCGCACGCCTCCTCTAACCTCTTCCAAGCGCCCTACAACTTAGGGGGCGCGCAACCCGTCAATCTGTCGGCAGACATCATCAAAATACTGATGGACAAGATGACCAGTCTAGAGACCTCTGTTTCTGGCTCGCACAACACTCTTTCATACGAGAAGATCTGTAATGAACCCATTCATCCTTCTGTCCCAATCAGACCATATCCCAGCCAGTGGGAGCTTCTGAAGTTTTCTCACTTTCAAAACAAGGAAGACCCACAGCAACACTTGCGGGCATTCAGATATGCCTACTACCTCATTGGCCATGATGATGCGTTACTCTTACGCACGTTTCCTATGTCTCTCTCGGGTGCTGCGCTCGACTGGTACAGATCCCTTCCTAGCCATTCTCTCTTCTCATTCACACAATTGGCTCAGCTCTTCCTCGATCACTTTTCCATCAACATAACCAAGAAGGTCTCAATCACGGACCTCTATTCTATTCGGCAATTTGAGGACGAGTCCATAGCCGACTTCGTTGCTCGATGGAGAGGCCTTATCAACCAACTCTCCTTTTCCTTACCCCAGGCTGAGCTTATTGAACTCTTCTCCCAAGCCTGTGCCAGACATATCTCTTCCACCCTGAGGGTTCAAACCTTTCGCACTTTTGACGAGGCCTTCACGATGGCCCACAAACTTGAGTTGCGTGCCATCAAGGAGAATAAAGTCAAGTTGCGGAGAAAGAATCCCAGCTCTAAGACCAATGACTCTTCTTCTGCTAAGCCATCATCATCCAATTCTAAATCCAAGGCTTCAGCTAATGCCGTGGTTGTCAGACCTTCATCTTCTTCGACCAATTAGCCTGAGCCATCTACATCTCAGAGCGCTACTCGCCAATTCCAGCAAAGATACGTGCAGCGACGATATACTCCTCTCGGAGAATCATATGCGTCTGTGCTGGAAAAGCTTGTTAAACAGGGGGTCCTCAATCTCCCTCTAACCCAACCTCCTCCACAATTCGATCTCTCGCGCGCCATCCCCGCATGGTATAGGGAGCAAGACTTCTGCAGCTTACACCGTGTTAAGGGCCATGACACGGAAAACTGCAAGACCTTTAAGAACATAATCCAAGACATGCTTGAAAAGGGGGATCTCATCTTAGACAATCCAAATGCACCCCCTAATCAGGCCATTGACATCTTCAAACAACCTTTCCCCAATCATCTGCCAACTCAGAACAATGTCCAGACCTTAATTGATGACAATCATGAGCACAATATTCGAACAGTCAATACGGTCTCTCCTTTCGTCCCCAATCAACCTCAAGAGGTTAGTCCATCAATCAGTCCGTCACATGTGGACGAACCTCTTTCCCCGGCTAGTTCTCCATTGACCTCTCTCATCTTGGAGGATGCCTCGGCCTTACCAGCACCACCGGTCTCGCCATCCTCCTTTCTGCTGCCTATGGAGGACCCGACCCTTCCTACTCCTCAGCCGCAAGTGGAGGGCACCGTCATCCCTGCCCTTTACCCGCTGGAGGAGCCTCGCTCCCCGGTCTCTTCTCCACCCGGGGAAGAACCTGTCTCCCCTTCATCTTCATCTAAATCTGTCATGACTTCACCACACCATGCATCTAAGACCACTACACCCATCTCGTCTTCAACCTCGCAACCATCAACATCTTCCTCTCAGCCATTTTCCCGGTTAGTGGAGAAGATCGAACTTCTCCCTCCGAGGAAAGTGACGCCTCAGGTGTTGTGGGAGCGTCTTAAAGCCCTTCAACATACCCGTGCCCTCTCATCACATGCTGCTAATCCTCCTAAGGTGGAATCTCGTCAGACTCTTGACAAAGACCAGACTCTCAAACCTCAACCAAACCCGTCAAAACCAAAGCCTGCATCTATCTCGTCTAAACCCATCAAGTCATTTGGCGTTCATCCTATCTCCACCCTCACTCACCCGCAAGTGAAGGTGGACCTAGGCCAGACCTCGACCAGTAGTAGTCTTCCAACCAAGACGAAGAAGACTGCCAGACCACAGAAACGAATGCCTCCTTCCCTGTCACCATTGCCATCCATTTTGGGCCCCCATCCTTCGACCTTGGCTAGCATCCTTCCCACTCCGGCCTCCAAACAAAACTCGTTGCCTCCTTTGCTTCCTCTGCCTATCTCCAGTCGTCCCTCTCCCAAAAAGGCAGTATCAATCACCGAGAAAGAGTCCTCTCCATCTGTCACCGCGCCATCAACCCATAAGGTGGTACGGAAACCTCTTATAACCTCGCCTAAGCAAAAGTCACCAACCTCGCGCATATCAACTAGCACAGACCCTCTAGTGGGCTCGTACTCGTTGATATTGCACCGACTTCTGTAGACTTCCGACATAACCCTTCTGCCCATCAAGCCTTTCCAACCTCTCGAGTCCAAGCCCTCCTGGTTCGACGACACGAAAATTTGCTTATATCATCATACACCAGGACACGACACCGAGACTTGTTGTGCCCTCAAGGCCATCATTCACCGCCACATGGAGAAAGACACTCTTCTCCTTGAGGACACTCTTGACCAGACCCTGACTCCTTCCTGTCCAACCTCTTCAAACACGTCAACATCTCACCAGCCAGGAATGACCCCTTCTTTGCCTCCTATTTTCGAAATCAATGCTATCCGTATAACCACTAGGTCGCAAAAGGACAAGGCCAAAGAAAAAGCTGCCATACCTTGGACCTATCCCTTCGTCAAGCCACCCCTTGCGCCCAAGCCTAAAATTTATATCCTTGGCGCATCCCAACCTTCTTCATCTTCCTCTTCTGGGCCAATTCACGACTCCATGCTGAAGCAGCTTCACCAGACACCTGTGAAGATGTCTCTTTATGACCTTATCCAAACCTCGCCTCAGCACCATCAAGCCCTTATCCAAGCCTTGCAGGCAGCGGAGGTCCAACTCGAGGACCCCCAACCACTCGCTGCCCTCATCCATTCTTTGTCTCCTCTCACCTCCATCACATTCAGCGATTCTGAGATTCCCACATCTAACACAGAAGATCAGGATGCCACCCTCTTCATCACTGCCTATGTTGATCAAACACGCATTAAACGCGTTATGATCGATGGCGGCGCTAGCATCAACATAATCTCTACCCACGCCTTTGATCAGCTGGCTCTTCCCAAGAACTGTGTCTCCAAAACTGACGCGATCTTACGCTCTTTCAACGACACCACCGCCACAACCATTGGCACAGTCATCCTCCACATTCGCGTTGGTCCACGCACAGTCCCGGAGCTCTTCTATATCATCGAAGGAGAGTTTCAATACAACCTTCTACTGGGCCGACCTTGGATCCATGCCATGGCCTGTATACCCTCCACCCTGCACCGTTGTGTGAAGTTCGAGCATGACAGGCAAGTCCACACCATTCCCGCTGACCCTTCACCCTTCAAGACTTGCAACACCACCTACCGTCCCAACGATGTCCTCATTCCCATCAAGCCGTCAACTCCGGCACCGCCCCCATCTGCGGAAGCTTCGACCAGTTCGCAATCGGCGGTTGCCCTCACCCCTCCTCTTCAAGCGCCGACCAAAGACCCCATGGAAGACATCTTCCAATGACTATCACTTGGGGAATATCACTTGTTGACCCTCGACATGTTCCAAACTCCGCAAGAGTATGGACGCCTTCACCTCAATCCCAATTACGACCATCGGATTGGGACGGTCGTACCTTATGGTCCTCCTCACTTCTGAACCAACTTTGTCTATGGGGGGCTTAATCAAGCTCCTACCAACGGAAATTCTCTCTCTTCACCCCAACCTTTCACATCTGATTTCTCATTTCTTGGCAACCCCGCCTTTGCACACACTGACCTTCACAGGTGTGCATGGAAGGGTTTTGGTTTCGGACGATATGAGCAGGGCTCCCATCAGCCCGTCGAGCCGCTCAATGATCACGATGCCAAGAAATGGTATGGCCTGGGATATCATGACCCCACTCAGGCTCCTTTCGACCTTTGTCCCGAGCCAACCATCGACCAATCTCTTCCAGACTCGCCCATCTCTCCTTCATCACCTACGGAGTCGGCGGTTTCCATCCCTCCTAGTTTTTTTTTCCATAAACACCATCCGCCTGGAACCCCTGACCTATCAGCTCAATGGGGTGCCCAGGTCTCTCCCTCTCATTTTTCCTAGCATGGTAGAGGATGAGTCGGCAACCATTCACACTGTCCACTGCGTTGATGATGACGCCATCCTTTCCTACATGGGTGCCGATGACTCTTTCATCCAGCGTTTCCTCCCTTCCGAGACCCAGGTTATGTTAAATGAATCCACCATTGACATCAACCTCCCTTCTTCTTCCGATGTTCCTCACATCTTAAAGATTGGCCAATCTTTAGACGCTCAGGAGCAGCTTGACTATGCCCAGTTCCTTTCCAACCATAGCAAGGCCTTTGCCTGGACTTACAGCGACATGCCTGGCATCGACCCCACCATTGCTACCCATAACATTGTCACCAAACCAGAGGCTAAGCCTGTTAGGCAGAAGCTTCGAAAGATGCATCCTCGCATTGCTTTCCTTGTCAAAGAGGAGCTTCAGCGCCTTCTTTCTGTCTCCTTCATCCAACCCATCGATTATCCACAGTGGGTCTCTAACATCGTCCCAGTTACTAAAGCAACTGGGGGGATTCGGATCTGCACAGACTATCGCCACCTTAACCTAGCCTGTCCCAAAGATGACTTCCCTCTTCCTAACATTGACCAGCTTGTTGATCTCATGGCCGGCCACGAGATGCTATCTCTCATGGACGGGTTTTCAGGATACAATCAAATCCTGATCGCACTGGAAGATCAGCACAAGACTACCTTTATCACCCCATGGGGGACTTTCTGCTATCGAGTCATGCCTTTTGGCCTGAAAAATGCTGGTGCCACATATCAGCACGCCATTACTTACATTTTCCACGATCTCCTCCACAAAATCATGGAGGACTATGTGGATGACCTTCTCGGCAAGTCCAAACTTCACCGCGACCACTTGACCATTCTCACAATCATCTTCTCTCGCCTTCTGCAATACAATGTCCACCTCAACCCCAAGAAGTGTGTCTTTGGGGTCCTCTCAGGCAAACTTCTCGGCTTCATCGTTTCTTTCCATGGTATCGAGATAGATCCCGCTAAGATCCTCGCTATCCTTGAAATGCCACCCCCGACCAATCTCAAGCAGCTTCGTAGTCTACAAGGGAAGCTCCAGTCCATTCGCCATTTCATCTCGCAGCTTTCAGACCGCTGCCAACCTTTTCATCACCTCCTTAAGAAGGATGTCTCCTTTAAATGGGATGAGGACTGTCAAGAGGCTTTTGAAGCCCTCAAAAGCTATCTGGTCTCTCCACCAGTCCTCATTCCACCTAAGGACGACCGACCCTTCTACCTTTATATCTCTACCACCAACCATTCGTTAGGGGCCATGATCGTGCACCGAGACGAGCATCATCACGAGCAAGCGGTTTACTACATCAGCCGAACACTGGTCGACTATGAAACTCGGTATACTCATACTGAGAAACTCTGTTTGGCATTAGTCTTTTCCGCTACCAAGCTCTGCCACTATCTTCTCAACCACAAAACCTTTGTCATCACTCACACCGACCCTCTCAAGTACATGCACTCCAAGCCATATCAGAATCAACGTATGGCTCGGTGGCTCATGCTGCTTGCTGAGTTTGACTTCAAATTCATCCAGCAGAAATATATCAAGGGGCAAACCATCACTGACCAACTGGCAGATGCCCCTCTTCCCGACAACCAACCTTCACACTGTGACTTCCCTGATGAGTCTATCGCTACCCTCTCCACCGATGACACCATCTACCAAATGACTATGTTCTTTGACGGCTCCAAATGTCAACTCGGTGGGGGTGCGGGGGTCATCCTCATCCCACTCGAAGGGGAGCCCATGCCTCTATCTTTTAAGCTTGACTTTGATTGTACCAATAATATGGCCGAATACGAGGCCTTAATTTTGGGACTTCAGACTGCCCTTTCCCTCCACATCAAGTCTATCAACATCTTCGGCGACTCGTAGCTCGTCGTTAATCAAGTTAACGGTTCATATCTCTGTAAAAATGAAGTTTTACAAAGGTATAAGAATCGTGCTGACCTTCTTTTGGCATCTTTTGACCATTACCTCTTGCAGACTGTTCCACGCTCTACGAACAAGTTTGTCGACACCATGGCCTCTCTTGCTTCGCATATCCCGTCTTCATCATCGTCATCTCGCCTTTTTGTCACAGTGCATCGTGTACCTTTGCCTTCATACATCTCTCCTCACATCGACCATATCAACACTATCAATTCTATCCCACGAGATGACTGGTATAAGCAACTCGTGGACTACTTGTCTCTTTCTGTCACTCCTCCCAACCTCTCTAGCAATGCGCGGCGAGCTTTTATCAAGCACACAGCTCGCTATACCATGCTAGGGGGTCTTCTCTATAAGTGAGGCTTTGACGGCCTCCTCCTTCGCTGTCTAACCTCCGCTGAAACTTCTCATGCCATAAAGCAAGTCCACGACGGGATTTGTGGTGGACACTTCTGTGGAAACTCGGTTGCCAAGCGCATCCTTTGCCTGGGTTATTATTGGCCCACCCTTCATCAAGACTGTAGCGATTATGTTCAGCGTTGCATCAAGTGTCAGTAGCACTCTAACCCGCTTCATCTCCCTAGCCACGCCTTGCAAGTCGCTCAGGATTTTTGGCCTTTCTCTCAGTGGGGCTTGGATCTCATCGGTGAGATCAACCCTCACTCGTCTCTTCGTCATCAGTCCATCATCACTGCCACTGAGTATTTCACCAAGTGGGTGGAAGCCATTCCTCTTGTCTCCATAAAAGTAGACAAAATTGTCGACTTCATTAGCAGCCACATCATCTGTCGTTTCGGTGTCCCTCACAAAATCATCACCGACAATGGCAAGTCCTTCAAAAACAAGACTGTCCAAAAACTATGCGACTCATTTGGCATCAAACTCAGCTTTTCTTTGCCTTACTACCCACAAGCAAATGGGCAGGCCGAGGCTTCCAACAAAATTCTCACCAAAATTCTCATGAAGGTGGTCGATGATACAGGAAGGGATTGGGACATTCATATTCCCTTCGCTTTGTGGGCCTACCGCACCAACATCTGAACCTCTACGGGTGCTACTCCCTTCTCTCTCATGTACGAAACAGAGGCTATCTTACCTCTCAAAGTACAAATCCCATCTCTCCGCATCTCCCTACATGACATTCTCTCCAACAACGACTTTCGTCAAGATCGTTTAGCTCAACTTGAGTTACTCGACGAGCGCCGTCTTGCTGCCCTTAATCATCTCCATGTCTACCAAAGTCGCATAAAGCGGGCCTACGACAAAAATCTGTGAGAACGAGATTTCAACATCGGAGACCTCGTCCTCAAAGAGAATCAGCACGTGACCAATATGGAGTGAAGTAAACGAGGCGAATTCGCCCCCAATTGGCTTGGACCTTTTATCATCACGCACAAGTATGGGTCAGGGACTTATCGTCTGTCTTCCCTCGACGGACGGCCAGAACCTGAGCCTCTTAATGCGTTGCATCTTCGACCATTCTTCTGTTAGTCGAGTACTCGTCTACTTGACACGTAACTTGAGCTCGTCCCTTGAGCAATCCTAGTCCTCTTAATCCTCATCCCTTTTAACCCTATTCCCCTTTAACAAGTCCTCTACGACCCTTTTATGATGCATGGATGCTTTGTCCTAATAAAAAGGGCGTCCTTAAACTTCTACAGCCTTGTCCATGACTCAAAAATCAAAAAAAAAAATACAAATCAAGATGTCAAAACATATCCATGGTCACAAAATCAAGTCAAATTCAAAAAGACAGACTGCTCCCTCGAAGGACAGCTGTACTATCATTGCTGTGGCTAATAGACTGATCCCTCGAAGGATAGCTATTCAAGCCCTTTTTATTAAGCAAAAATATAGACCACTCCCTCGAAGGATGGCTATGACTAAATCTTGCTACAAATAGCAACCTTTCTTAGAAGCTTCCCGCATTGATCAGCTTCGCAACCTGACCACCACATCAAAAGACATCTCTATGTAGGCTTCCCGCATCGATCAGCCTGCACTCAAAAAAAAAAAAAAAAATGAGTCACGGACTTGGCTTGTAGCTGTCTCAGGGTCTCCTATAAAAAGGGGCACAGTTATTCCTGCTCTTAAACTGGGTTACCCTATCCTCCTCCTATCACCTGCTCAGGGGACTTCGAGCTCACTTTAATGTCAAAGTGATTCGATTACCGCCCTAACACCATACTGGTCGACGACGTAATGCATGAACGGGGTTTTGGTTCTAATAACCCCTATCTATGCTTCCTTTCTGGTCCTTGTCAATGAAAGAGCGATTTGCCTTTCATCTTTTCTCTACACTTTGATCACATCAATTGTCGACTCATCTCAAACCAAGCCATTTTCACCATTTTCAGCTGACATCATCCTAGACCATTTCACATAGTTTCTATGGACACCAATACACATGGAAACTACCGACCAGACCCATTTTATGTTAAGCATAAACCAATACTTGCTGAAGCATAAATAGACTTTCCTTCATTTTTAACATACATCCATCACGACTATGGAAACTTGCTAGGGATGAAAGCCTCTCGACCCCTGTGACATCAGTAGCATCATCTTACCCTCATCATTTTGACACTCAACCAAACTCATCATCGACCATTTTGACCCTCGCAGTCTGAACTACATTGGTCTGAGGCCCTATGACCAGGGCTATGTAGGCAGCACTCAGATACCACATCCTATGAGGTTAGCTCGACCACCCCTGTTTGTTCGTCTCTATGATGGCAAACCTTCTCTTCTTTGACTCTTATCATGACCAACTCCGTCAACTTTGACCAAGACCAATCATCAACTTTGACCAAGACAAATCAATCCCTCTGACCCTTCCTCCCTTTTAGGGAGAACTACATTGGCCTGAGGCCCCTACGACAGGGGCTATGTAGGCAGCACTCAGTTGACATGGGGTCTTCTGGGGTTAGCTCGGCCACATCCTTTCGTCCATCCATCCTCTTGACCAATGAACATTGGAGATCATGCGTATCTCCTTCGACCTTCGACCACTTCCAAGATAGCGTGTTGCCTTGGTTGTTTTTGCGTGTGTGCTACCTCACGGCTGGTTAGCAAAATTGTCCGCAGACTATTTTTGACTCCTCACAAGTATAGGATCGCAAGCCAGTTGATCCCTACTACTTGTGGCTTTTTCGTGTTTTCTGGGAGCACTTCCTGAGCCTGGGATACCTAGAACATGACGACCATTTGGAGCTTCAGCTTAGATTGAGTGACCCGATCAGCAGATGACTAAATGCTGGGGCCCGGTTACTTCAATTTTGGCACTCCTTGACCCTCGACATGCGACAATTTGACCCGACCCTCTCGTGAAGTGGACTACGTGCAATCACGACTATGGCAGCATTTTCACTCACTCTCTTCTATCCATTTCTCTGTCAAATCGACACTCGATCTTCGGTTCCCTTCTCTCGACTATCGCTTTGAGGGGGGAACACCTCATCCTTTTTCTGGGGCAACCAACTCCTATTTTTGTCTTGCAGTTCGTCTAGAACAACCAACAAGACAAAAAGGGGCAAATGTAGACACCGCAAATGTGTCTGCACCTTGGTTCTCCCCCTTGTCCACCTCAAACCCCTATCCTAACCCTTGGCCTCCATTTGATTAAAATAACCTAAATATTTTAATCAAGTGGCCCCCTTTCCACCCTACCCTTGCCACCTTGGATCCTCCCTTGAATCCCTCCACCTTCCCCCTAGCATTTATTAGGCCAAATCTCTTCATTATCTTCCCCCCACGCCCATTTAGGCATCCTCGTGACCGTTCTTCCCATAACCTCTCGCCTGGCGGCGTGCAAGAATGGGCAGAGGCTATTTTTAGCCTCTGTCCCCATTCTGCCACCGCCGACGTCGGTGACCCTTCGGCCGACGTCGGCCAAACTGCCGGCGTCGGCAGCCTTCATTACCCCTTTCTGCATCCGTTGCAGCCCCTGGACCCTTGAGCTCGCAAACAGAATCCTCTTGGCGCTTTGGCATTCGACTCTCTTCTCTCTAGACCTCGTGCAGCAGCAGTAATAGGTGCAAAGGCTCTGGATCAGGGATTTCTTCTTGACAAGTCTTCTGTGGCTCCAACAACAGCTCCTCCATTCTTCAGTCAGCAAGCCAAAGGTAAGCACAGTCTGGTGTTTCATTTTATTTCATTTCTTTAGTTTTCAGTTATCTATCCTATCTACTATCTTCTACTCCCTCTGTTCTTCCCCCTGAGAGGCTGTAAAGCCTTCTCAGGTCCTGTCCTCTGTGTATCTTCCTCTTTCCTGCCCCTCTTTTAATCCAATCCCAGACAACTTCCTCATCCCCCTGTCAACAAAGACCTTGCACAAGGCACCCAATCAGAACTAGACCACTCCCCAGTCCATCCAAATTTGTCCCCGAACTCTGTCTCGACCCCGTTCACAAACCAGACCTGTCCACAGTCTAGAAACCAACCCAGACCCGACTACAGGCCACAACCCCGACCGACGCCGGTCACTTCCCCAACCGACGTCGGCAGGATAGCCGACGCTGGCAGATCAGATAACCGACGCCGGCGACATTTTCGACCTCGGCGACTGTCTTCAGCCCAACAACTCCTTCAGGTAATCATTTTGTCTTTTCTTTCCTTCCTAATTTCTTTGTCACTTCTGTATTCTGGCATTCTATATTTCCTTGGTCTTTTATCTGTCTGTTATCAGTGGGTTGACCTCCCTTGAGGAAGTTTTCACACTTTCGGGAACAAGCTTTTGCTTGGCAACCCACCACCTATCCATCTAACATTTTCTTGTCCAAGTTTCCTTTTTTTCTTGCAGGTGTCATTCCTCCACAGCCAAAGAGGGGTGCCCACAAGCGTCTGGATTTACGGTGCGCAATCTTTAGTCCAGGTACTTCACATGCCTTGTCCATTATTCTCTTTAGTTTCTTCTTTCTCTTAAATCTGAAAAGCGAATTAGTGATAGAAACAATGAGATATGGTCAACTATCTAGCCTATCCAAAAAGGAAGTTGTAGGTCCTCCCCAAGATCTATTAGTGTTAGGTCACAGCATACTAGGTGACCTAGTTAGTCTATGTGGAATTGTTCTAATACAAGGAGCTTATGTTGGTTTTGATATTTTAACATTAGTTTTGGTTTGAATAGTGAGAGTTAGGTCAAAAAAATTATTTATTCATCATTCACACAGGTTTGATCCCATTATAAAAATAATAAAATGTGCACACAAATTTACCCACTTTAATCAATGTTCTTCTAGGGATATTTTATGAAAGTAAATGTGGTTGATTTTAATCATTAATTTCATTATCTAAACATTAAATAATACATAGATTAAATAGAAATAAAATAGAGATATAAACTGAGATATTCATGCATAAATGCATTATTTTTAGATAAATGAAACCTTAGCTTAAGCAATTTATTAAAAAAATACAAAAGAGAGGGAAAGATGAAATAAAAGCTTATTATCATGAAGAAATTTGAAAATCTTGATCAAATGGACTCCATGAATTGGTCTCTTACTTTATCAACATGCATATAATCATAAACGAGCCAATGCAAGATTCTAAGGGAATAATATGATGAAGGGAAATATCACAACTACCATTCACATGTGTAGATTGCAAACAAAACTCTAAATATTTTTATTAATCAAAACATTTATTTTAAAAACTATAATCAAATCCATAGTGATACATCAATTATAAAACTCACCAATATAATGATTGGGTAGCAAGTTGAGGGAGAAATTAAACTATAAAAGTATATAATTATAGATAATAAGTGATTGGCTCAATATCTCTCCTCAAAGGGAAAAAACCCAACCTTTGGAATGGAAACAATCTACCCATACATAGAAATTGTAAGTTTTAAAGGAAGCCATTTTCCTCCAAAATGTAATTGAAGGCCATAATTGCAGCTACGAACTCCATTTCCTTTCAAATGCTACACCCTTTCCCTCTTTAGCTTTCAAATAGATTAAAAAACAAATTAAAATCAAAAATTAATGTTTAATCCTATAATATAGATACGGGGAATCTATTTTTAAAATGGGAAGAGATAGCCTAAGGCACAAGGATGATAGACTATCTCTAGAGTAGGGTAATTGATTACAAAACTCAAATAAAACATATTATAAATTAATAATGTTGAGATGTTAAAGATATAAAGAAAAATTATGATAAATATTACAATGATAATGAACACAAAATACTTAGTTGGTTTTGATGTTAATACAGGTTTAGATCTGGAATGAGAATAAAATAAACTCAATTTGGATTCTGGATCATTTTCCTAATTCTATAAATTATACTTCTCTAATTGTAGATACTTGCATTGACACTAATATCCAAATTGGATGCAAGTGTCTCATATAGAATACCTAACAAAATTGGATGTAACCACCTAGATTCTTATAGGTTCTATGTCACCTTCACTTTGATGCATTTAGATATGGGTCAAATAATATCACTCCTTGTCAAATATCAAAACCTTAGCTATTTATCTTCATAGTGGCTATGGAAAAAATGGGATAGTAGGCACATGGCGTTGAGCTACCCCAAAGACCCCTTTATCAATGAGCACTACCTACATATCAAATAATCTGAATAGGGATTCAAACTTATGTATTTCTCTCCTATGTTTGGCTTGTGTGTGAATAATGTAATGTGTGATAAGCAATTACAATAGTGATCTAGCTTGTAACTTCAAAAATATGGCTCATGGACTACTCCTTTAGTATTTCAAACCTATATATGTGTTTTCCTTATGACTGATATGGAAATAAGATAGAATAAGAAAACTTTGCTTACTAAAGTGCTTGATTAAGTGCCTTCATTAAATTGTCTTGTCAAAGGTAAGAATTTTCTAGGTAGTGAATGAATGAAGATTGATATTATATTTATACTAATCTTTTTTGAGAATATATCACATTAAATCACTTAGGTCAAAGTTTAAGATATGTTTCATTTGAAAATGAATGAATTTAGGGAACTAGACACTTGTGTTTGGATATGACACTTGCATCAACATACGAGTCTAACTAGGACATAAAAGTCTAGGTAATTAGAAAATAGGTATAGGTCCAAAACTTTAAGAGATGGAAGATAAAAAAATTTATAGTATTTTGGGAAGGATAGAAGGTTTGGGTCATCATAATAAAATTGGTCAGACTAAGAGATAAGTAATTAGGCATAGAGAGATAGTGTATTTGAGCCTTTTGGCAATAGGAAAGGTCTATAATCTAAAGTTACATCCATGATATGTACTTACCAAGAGTATAATATTAAGGTGATATATAATTCATAAATAGTGTCTACATTTCCCCACCCCTTTATTCTAGTAATGAAATTGCTAGTTTAAAGGAAAAGGAATGTGTACCTAGGTGTGTATACCACACCTTGCCTTTGCTTGAGTCCAAATTGAGTGATTTCATAGTGACTAACCTAAAAACAAGAGCATTTTATGTATATAATTAGTGCATATAATCTGATATTGAAAGCATTGAAATGATTGGAATTGAAATAGAACAAGGTTTAGGAGTACACATGTAACGATGCAAATATCTTGCCTTTTAACAATTTGATTTGAAAGATGTATCACTATGAATCACTAAAATTAAGATTAAGACAAAATATAAAATATGGAAATTTCATATATCTAAAGATATATAGAGATATATTGGAGGATACATGCCTAAAACCTTATATAAAATGTGATTTCATCTTGTTAATTGGGATTAGCTCAACCATATAACTTAATCATACTTATAACCTGGTGAGTGTGAGTGAAGCAAGTCGACACACACTATAAAATTGGTAAGGTTTGATGATATAATCAATTCCAACCTATAAACTTGGTAAGATTGAGTGATTTAATCAACTCAACCATACCAAAAATCAAACCAACTATAGTAGTATATTGGCTCAATATGATCTACAAAAGTCCAACCAAGTGGGTGATAACAGTCCTTGAAAGTGTTTGAAATCTAAAACTAATTTTATTTTTCAATATTAAGTGCACATTGCATAACATATACACCTTAGATATGTCTCATGCTAAAATTGTATATAACAATGGTACCAATGTATATAATTATGCCACAACTATGTATCTAAAGAATATAACTGTGTAATTTGGCTAATTTTAAATTGTATAAGTGTGGAGAACATATTTACAAAACATGCCCCCACTATAATTTGGGTATGTTTCATACTAAATAATTGTGAAGAACATGTTTCCAAAACATGCCTCCACTATAATCTAGATATGATGTATATTGAATAAGTGTGGAAAACATGTTTATAAAACATGGCCCCACTGTAATCTAGGTATGTTAAATATCAAATAATTATGGAGAACATGTTTCCAAAATATGCCCCCACTATAATCTAAAACTATGACAAATGTGGAGAGCATGTTTCCTAAGCATTCCCCCACTGCAATATGAATTTATGATGCAATGTGTAATTCATGCCTATATTGAATTCCCCCACTAATATACCCTCATTTTTAGGTGAGTAAAAGTAGCAATTGGTAGTTACCTTATCTCAAAAGGATAATATAACCATGTAAATTATGAATGTACCAAGTAGTAGAAAGAGGGAACATGTCTAGGTAGATATATCATTGAAGCACGAATATGTTATCACACCAAGTCCTAAGAAGCATGATGTAGATCATGAAAAACATCTAGATAGTAATAGTACAAACTCAACAAGCAATCAATCACCCATATAGAACTCAAAATCAAATCAAAAGACAATAGTCAAAGGAGACCTCAAACAAGGGGCATTTTTAAATGCCTCATAATTTAAGGGACATGAATTAGTCAAATGTCCATATAAACAAGAATGACATATTCAAATTTCAACATACAAAAAACCATAAAATATATAGATGTGATAATAGGAAAACATAGGCATGGGGTCATAATTAATAGAGCATATTCAAATGCTCAAATAATCAAGATAATAGCAAGGCAGGAAACTTAAGGAAGTGCATGAATAAAAGTATAATCAACCAGCATAAGCATAAAATACTAGCCCATAGATCATATGTGTCATCAAAAATGTTAAGTACATAGTATATCAAGTACACTATGAAATATATAATCCTAGATTAAGGCATGTGTAAGTACATAAGCTCAAACATGATAATGGAAAATGACCATCAAAAGACTTAACCTAGATGTATCATGTTCAAAGAAGTGAATTCCCCCAATGTCCATATGACATGAGTAGAGGGAGGGCCCAACATCCAAAAGGGCATATATCATATTTATGTGAATGTATGTATCACACTCAAAATATGTGTGAAACATATGTGTATATATAAAAATATTAGTGTGCCATCTACCAACATGTAACCAACAACATATATGCCAATGAGCTAACAGAACATGTAAACACTAATTTTTTGGGGGATTTTTGAAGTTTTTTTTCATATTTTTGGTGTTTTTGAAATATTTAACACTAAAAATTATATACTATGATCTCATCCAATAGATGCTCATAGGTATCTATCCATTGCAAACCTAGTGCAATAAACTGGTGGTATTGTCAAGGAGCATGTATAGGTGAAATATTTATCAATGTACTATCTATGATGCTCTATATATGTAAAATAAGACTTCATGGCTATGAAGAAACAATGGGAGAAGGGTTTTGTGGAACCCATAATTGAATTCCCTACATTTTATTTAGAATAATAGTAATAGGAACATGTGTAGATGTTATGGATATCTAAATATGGTGTGTATTATAATTAGGAATTATAGCATGGTATTTTGGTAAGGTTGTATTTGGTATTTGTGCATCATATTAGTGTGTACTTTTGGTTTGTTATTCATTTTGTATATTTTACTTGCACTTAGTTTTTTTAATTTTATAGTTACATATGATAAAATTCATGGTAGTATTCAATATTTAAATTTAATAAAACTTGAAATTTAGTGATGATAAAGTAATTAGTGTATACAATGAAACCCATTTGGAAATAATAAAGATTGGCTATAATGATAAAGTGGTAATGGAACTTATAGTTTTTATTATATCATTGTAAGTGATGTATTTGTAGAAATATCATATGAATTTGTGTATTTTTTAAGGTATCTAATTTTTTTGTGTATGTAGGGCCCCTCCACATGTCCCTCCATCAATAATGTGATCAACCAATGGTCCCTTGACAGGATCGGTGTGGGAAAGATTAGTCTTAGTAGAGGATACACTAGGATAAATATTTTACTAGTGGTTATCTTTTAAAAAGGTTGATGGGCTACGTGTTCCTTAAAATGAGTAGCATGAGATGTCTCTTCCCTCTTATAATAACCTCTAGAATAATTAGGTGAAAGAGATCCATATGTTTCTTTCCAAAAATCAATAATTTCCATGTCTACCAACTACGTAAGCTTTTGCTCAAGATCAAAATAATCATTATCATAATGCCCCTTTATACCATGATAAGTGAAAAAGTGTTATCCTTTTACCTTTTAAAATATGTGTGGTGGATAATGAAAATTTGGAAGAAGTTGTATTATCTATTATCTAATAGTGTACGCAATATATTAGGTGGCCTATATTGGTACGGATCAAACTAAAGTGGTTGCCTTTTTATAGAGGCATATGGTTCAATTGTATGAGGTATTATATAAGTATATTCCTTTCTTTTATTTAATAATTTTACTATTTATTCTTTGGCATGCACTGTTGGTTTTGAAGAGGGTTTTTTAAGTGGTTCATTACCATTCTTGGTTTGCTTATTTGTTTCAAAAGCATTATTTGTACCATTTTTGGCTTGATGTGGATAAATAGGTGATTCAATTTTGGTATTTATTAGAGCACATGAATATTTATGAACATCTCAATATAAGGTTTCAAATGAATTAAAAATATTGTGCAATGTTCTTTCTCTAAGGGGAGAAAGAAAACCCTTAATAAATATGAATTGTACTTCCAAATATGAGAGGGTGTAGTTTAAAGAATACAAGATATCCTTAAATCTAATACCATAAACTTAAAGTTATTCATCATAATTTTGAGTTAAAGCCTACACATGTTCCAATGATATCTTAGGTACTATGTGCTTATGTAAATTATATAATAATACATCCTTAATTTTTTTAAAGGTTGATAAAGAACCATTTGGGAGTGTATAGAAAATTATATGGAAATATTTTAATTATAAGCATTCATGTTTAGACCTATGTTAGAAGGAGTGTATATATTTTTTCATATGATTTGTATGATCTCCTTTACCATCAAAATAAGATAACATAGGTATGATAAAGGTGAAAGGATATGGATAATCAAAAATATCTCTAGTAATCGGTTGGTCCTCTAAGATGATATCATTAAAATTATCATAATGGGAGGAATATTACAAATTAATAAGAGTCATTCATTGTTGAATATCTCCTATGTTAATCATTAGAGATAGCATGTCACTATGAGGTTTTACTAAAGAGGTTGAATAATTGCATAGAGGTTGTAATTTTCCATCCATATGGATCATAAGAATAATAGGCTCCTTTCCACCCTCATTTTATTTTAAGATAGGATCACCATGTGGTTTGTAAACATTTTTTAAAAGTATATCCACATTGCATGAAAAAATCATTATTTCATTTTGGATACAACAAATATTAATGCATCATTATTTGAAAGAGCCTGAGTACCTGGATTGTTATTACATTCAAGAGGGATAGAAAATGTACTTAACTATTTTCATCTATAATTTGAACATAATTTTTACCATAAAATGTAATTGAGGGAGGGAGAGAAAGAGGAATGTTCTCCATTTTAATTGAAATATTATCATAGGAAGGATATACGCAAGGTTCATTTTCATTTGGAAATCAAAAGAAAAAGGGGTAGAAGATGCAATATCACTTTTTACTTTAGGTACATCATTGTTATATGAGAAAGGAACATTATCATATCTATTCTTTCCATCATTGATATTTTTCTTAGAATTTTTTTTTCATATGTTTTGTTATTTCTTTTGAATTGGAAGAAAAGTAGAACATGTGTCTCTAATACTTTGTCTAGTATTATCATTTTCATCTTTCCAATATAAAAGAATAAGAAGAGAATTTTTTCATGCATTTGTATCATTTAGATCTATATAAAGAGAATTAATTCACTATTTTCATTTGAGACATCCTAATAAGGGATAAGATTTTCAAGATTAGCATCACTTTGACAAGAAGGCACACACTCAGTTTCTTCAAAATTTTCATTATTAAAAATAGGAGAATGAGGTTCCATATACCCAAGAGGGATAGCACACTCAAAACTAACTAAAACAATACTATGATCATTACCATGTTCATTTATACTTGAATTTTCATCATAAGTTCTTTCAATATCATAGTTATAAGAAAAAGAATATGTGTTAGCTGGATTTTGATATGCCAAAAGATCTTCATATGTAATACATTGATCATCAGGAGCATTACACCAATGATCCAAAAATGTGGTTTCCTAGAGCTTGTATTAGAATTAAACATGTTGAGGAAGGCTACAAATTTATATGCAACCACAAACAAGATAAGAACAATGCCTAGAGAAAACATAGAAGCAAGCATTACTTAAGTTATGCCCATGTAATAAATCAGATCTTGAAAATATAGTAATCTAAAAATGAATTTTTTAGTAAAAACCCTAAATTATGTTTAGGGTTTGGTTTAAACAAGAATGGAGGATGAGTTAACCAAATTTTTAACCCTAAAATATAGATATAGGGAATCTAGGGTTAAAATAGGAAGAGATAGCCTAGGTCACAAGGATGATAGATTAACTCTAAAGCAAGCCAATTAATTTTAAAACTTAGATAAAACATATACTAATTTTATTATGTTGAGATGCTAAAGATAGAAAGTATAGTTATGCTAAATATTACAATGATAATTAACATAAGATACTTAGCTAGTTTTGATTATAATATAGGTTTAGGTCTAGAACATGCAAAAACTAGACTAGACTTTGATTTTAGATCAATTAACTGATTCTATAAATTATAACTCTATAATAATAATAATTTGTGTCGACCTAAGATGATTACGTTGATGTTATTATATGAATCAGACATAAGTGTCTCACATAGAATACCTATTAAAACTAGATATGAACACCTAAATTCTTTTGGATTTTTTGTCACCGTCACTCTAAGACATTTAGATCTGGGTCATGGACTATCACTCCTCAAATAGAAAAACCCTAGTTCTTCATCTTCATAGTGGTTGTGGGAAAATAGGTTAGTGGAAACATAGTGTCAAGCTAACCCAAAGACCCTTCTATTAATTAACATTGCTTACATATCCAATACTTTGAAGATGGATTAAGACTTATGTAGTTTTCCCCTAAGTGTTGGACTATGTGTGAATCATGCAATGTGTGATAAGAAAGTACAATAGTGACCTATCTTGTAACTTGTTAAATATGTCTCATGTAGTGCTCATTTAGTATTTTAGACCTATATATGTGTTGTCCCTATGACTAATATGGAAATAAGAGAGAATATGGAAGATTTGATCACTTAAGTGCTTGATTGAGTGCCTTTTGTAACTTGCCTTATGAGAGGTAATTATTTATTAGGTGGTGAATGAATGAAGATTGATATTGTATTTATACCAATCCTTTTGAATAATATCTCATATTAAATCACTTGGGTTGACCTTTAGGATATGTTAATTTACAAATTAGATGAATTTAGGGCACTAGACACTTTCATTGGGATAGGACACTTACATCAATATAGGCATATGACTGGGATGCAAGTGTTTGAGTAGTTGTAAAATAGGTATGTTGATGTAGGTCTTGTGCGCATCCTTAGGTTTAATGAGGTGGCCTCTAATGTTTTAGGATCTTAATGGAGGTAAAATTCACTCTAGGTCATGAGTTACAAGTATGGCTTAAACAACCTTGTAGTGTAATAGCAAGATGAGTATGTAGATTTTTAATTGGGTTTTTTTGTATTGAAATGAATTCTAGTAAGGAAATCAAAACTTAAGTGAGTTGGATGGATGGGTGGTATCTATTCCATATTAGGTAGATCTCAATCAAATAAAATTCAAAAGAAAGGAAGGGTAGAATATAAAATAAGGTTTTGTGCTCTCAAGGGGTCACTTCTTGGGTTGGTTCCTTTGTGGATAAGTATTTCTAGGACTAATTCTTGTTGCTTGTAACTATTACTAACTCACATGCAAACATAATTAATCAGTCTGGGGAGAATGGTATAGGAAACTTAGTGGTCTCAACTAAAGGTTGCTCCCTTTAGAGTTTATATTGCACACCTTTAGTTGGGAGATTAAAACTCAGACCAAAAAGGTGTTTAGGAAAACTATGACACACACCTATAAGACTTTACCAAAAATAAGACACTCCTACACACTTCAGAATATTAACACACTTTTAACCAATTGCTTAAAATCAATGAAATATACTAACTTTCAATATATTTTACATATCTAATATTAATGTACATCAGTGATAAAAATCAAAATTATCTATAGCTTTTGCACACTTCAAATTACTGAAATAATACAACCAAGAAAACAAAACCTCAATAACATAGAGATGGAAGGAAAGAACACTAACATAGTTTCATGACAATCAAAACTAATTTATTCCTGTATTGATAAAGCTTCCAACCTTTTGGAATGTGTCAATACATGAATATATATACTTGGGGATGAGTTGCATCATCCTCCAAGTCCATGCAAACTCATAGTTGCATTATGCAATTAGAACCCTAGTTCTATTTTTAGCATTAAAATTTCTTGTGTGCATACTCAGAGTTAATTGTTACCATGTCAAAATAAGTTGGCTTGTATAATGAAATGCAACATCTGCATGCTTATAAATAGTTTATGCAAATTTTACATTTATGTACTACTAATAAGGATTAGTACTATATGCATGTCTACATAAAAAATTAGCCTTCAACTAAATCTTACTAGGTGATTGCATGGCATTGTTGGTTATTAGAGGAATTGAAGTTGTAGTTTATACTGAACTAGAAGTTAAAGTGTCAATTTTATTCTTTGCTTCCAACACTTGAAAGTGTTTGTCACCAATTTCATGTTGGTACCTAATAATTTCCATATTGAGCAATGGAGGTCTATGCACCCTATTAACTCATTCAATGATCCTTGCATTCTCAACCTTTATATTTCTAAAATTAATTCTAAATATTTCTACCTTCATGATATTTTTCCTTGTAAAATTCAGCTTGGCTTCTATTTCTTTCAATGTCATTCCTTATAAGTTCTGCTTGAATCTTATTGAATCCTATTGAAGGAGTTGATCAAAATTGGCCATGTTGATGAGTTTATGCATTTAATACATTTCCTACGAGAGCTATAATTCCTCTAAAATATATAAAATTAGGGTTTTATGCTCTGCATATTTAGACATTACTACCTTAGTTGTTGTGATCCATTCTCTAGCTTCTTGTGTCCTAATGACTACTAAATTGAGGACATTGGTAACCTCCAATGGTGCCATCATATTAAGGTGGGCATATGCCTTACTAGTTTTATAAAGAATAAATAATTTTAACTTGTTTTCATCATGTTTCAAATAATTAAAAAAAATAGTGGTTTCAACTATATGAGGTGCTAACTCATCCCTCATTATATTAATAGTCTCTATGATATTATTCAATCTAAATGCTACATTTTGCACATTTGTCTCTATCTATATGGTAACGTGTATAGTTTTTTTTGTTATAATTCTTTATCCAAATCCTTTCTAGCCATTTCATTTATTTCATGAATCTCAACTAGAGAATCCTTGTGGGTTTCAAAATAGGACTTGAAATCCTCAATGTATGGTGCATACCCCAATTTTCTATTATTCCTTTTAGACAAAGAAAAAAAATCTTGTCTTTATTCTAATATGACCACTCTTCTGATCTCATTTTCTATTTTCCTCTTCCTTACCCTTTGTACACTCCCTGGAGATTTCTTAAATATAAATCTTACAATGGGAAATTCCATAATTATAAGATTGGGCCTTTGAGAAGCCTCTGAATACATATTTATTGCCCACTATGGGAGGACTAGTTGGGTTGTATATGTGGGTTGAGTGTCTTGAACTATAGTCTCACCCAACAATTATCTTGAGGTTTAATTCATAGCTTCTTCAAGTAATGGATCATGAAGTTAAGGCCAAATTATTTTAAACCAATCCACTCCACCATATTGAGGTAGTGGGTGAACTTTATATATTAGCTTCTTCTTTTCGACCTTCTTCATTGTTGCCACAGTAGTGTCTTAAGAGGAATTAGGGAGAGGCATTGGTAGACTCAATTGAGTAGATGAAACATGAAGTTGAGGGCTTGCTACTAGTCCTGTGGCCTTCTTGGTTTCCTTTTTCTTAGTCTTTGGGGGATTTAGGATAGTGGTGGAATCAATAATAGTATAAATAATGGGATGGACATAGAAGATATAGTTTGAGGAGGTAGAATAGCTAGGGGAATAGGAACAACTGGGTATAGGAAGTATCCTCTATCTTGGTAACAAGTAAAGTTGGTTGGGAACTTGGTTGAGAATAAACTACCTCTACCTTGGGTAGAAAAATTGGAGGGGGACCACTAGGTTTGAGGGACACATAATCAAATGAACTAATAGTAAAAGGAGAAACATAAGACACAACATGAGTAGTAGAAGGGTTATATACTCACTTGATGGTTCCCAATGTAATGGTTATTTCCCTTGGTGTCTTAGAGGCTCAAAATATTATCTATTTTTATTTATACCTCCTCATTTATGGACTCACCTCTAGTTGTCTCTTGTGATGGTCATTCTATTGATTGTGCCTTAATAACTAGACTCTATGGAGGGGGGTGAGCCCTTGGCTTCCTCTTGTAACATATAGTTATTGTCCCAACTATGGAAGGTGCCTCTTATGTAGTTATGGTTGATGAAACCACATCAAAATCCTCTGGTATTGACGTAGCACTTGGTTGGGTAGGTCCCTCAAAATTTGAAGAATCAAGATAAATGGGTTTTTTGTGTGCTCCCCCAAGTGAAGTATCATGCACCCCTAGCTCCTTTTTATATTTTTTAACCCTATTTTTTTTAGGGTTTACCTTGATATTTTGATGGATAATATGTTTTTTTAACCTAAAATTCTAAGGTATCCCATCCTTTATCTAGTGGGAGTCTAGTTTGAGCATCTATAGTTGACATGGAAGGTTGCCCTTAGATGATTTTCAAGAGGTCTTCAACCAAATTGAATGTGTGTGCCTATTATTTGACTTGGGAATCATCCTAGCATTAATAAATAATAAATCATGATAATAGGGCTTGTGCTAATAAGGAATACCAAGGCCCTAGATGTGTTTCTATACTTGACTATGTGGATCCCAATCTCTATGTAATAATGGAGCCAATGAGTAATACTCTCTATACCTACCAATTCCATAAAAATGCCCATAGTTTATGTATAAAATTATCCTAATCATGAAGTGGTATCAAAATATATCTTATTTATCTTATGCATATCCTCATCTATTCCCCACCATAACTAGTAGGCAATTTCTTGTTCTACCAATTTTTTAGGCATATACTTGGGGAATCATAAAGGTGTTACCTTATGGCCTATGACCATAATCACAATGTAATATAGGTAAAACCAGTAATCTCCTCTAATAAATAGTGTATCTACAATATTTTTATATATCCTAGGTAGAGGGGACTCGTGGATGGACATCCATACCTGGGGGTAGACATCTTCAGCAATGGGTACAATGTTTTGGGTGTATGTATATATGTACATGAAGGAATAAGAATCACATATATGATTCTTGATATAATCTTGATTTGGGATCTAAAGTGATCCATTATGAAATAAACTATGCTAATAACAACACCAAGAAGTTAAGACATCATGTATAAGTGGCCTCCTTGGAGCCTCTTTTCTTTGTGTAATATCTACTCCCATAGCCTTGCATTGATTACTTCACCCAAAGAAAATGTCAACTCTAAGGTCATTAATAGGTCCAAAAATGGAATCCAATCAAGGTGGAGGAATTTTATGCTAGGGTATATGAATTACCTATTCAAAAGGGCCAACCTAATTCAGAATCTCATTCTAAATTTGATCACTAGCACTGACTGCTTATCCTTCAAATTGAAGGTCTTCCTAGAAACCATCTACCTACTTAGTGTTTTCTCATTTGATTTATCTTTATTATAAGATAATACCCTAAGAAAATCATAAGTAACATATACAATGGGGAGGTAAATATACCTTTTAAATGCATCCCTTAAGATGCATGCCATGACTATCTTATGTTGAAAATGGTGAAAGAACATGCCTCTAATCACCTTCCTAGAAAAGAAAAAATCTCATAGTAGGTTAATGCATGGAATGAAATTTGTATTTGCTAAGGCAAAGTGAATTCCTTTGAGTTTGAATGGGATTATGTTTGTGACTAATTACCATTGAGGTGGAATCAATCTCACTTCGTGGGTATGTACATTAACTTGGTATATCACCTCCCATAGTGCTAAATAATTATTGTAGTCATTATTAAATACTACGGGCTCAAAGAATGTATCATTATACTTAGTTGAATCCTTGATATAATATATTTATGCGGGAAATATTACTTGTAATTCCTTAGACTAGGATACCATTACTTAATTGACTATGTTGGCAATGTTTTAGTTTGCAAGTTAGCAGCTCGGCTCTATAAGTTTCACTATACACTTAAAATGTTAGTAGCTAGGGCTCATTAGCAGGGAGGAAAGTGAGTTCAAAATTAACTTTTGGTTAATGGGAAATTTGTTCATCCACCATGATTTGATGTATATTTTTCATCCATTTCTAGTTCATGCACCATTAATGTCCAACATCTATAACTTTGATTTATTTGTTCAATTCAAACTTTTCCACTTCATTCAATGGGTATGCCACATAGGCACTATTAATGCTTAATATGAGTGACACATAGTTATATTTTTCCAAGTGTGATTTCATCACTTATTTAGCTTTAGTTTACTCTTCCATGATGGCTCTCGGTAGTTGGGAGTCGAGATATAATGTTAAAACAATGTTCACAAAGTGAATGAATAAACTGAACAAAAGTTACGAACACTATTGTTGAAGACCAAAATGAGCTAGATAAAATCCTTGAACAAATACTCTAAATAACTAGATGAGATTATCTCTTTTGTTGTACAAAAGTTATTAAGACCAAAATGTCAAATGTCTCCTTTGAATACTTCTGCCAAATAAATGTTCTAAATAAATCCTTCAAAGACCAGCTTCATGCCAAGTAATTTTACCACATATTTTTTTTAAATAAATCCTCAAAATATTTTTTCCAAACAAATCCTTTGAAGACCAAAATGAACCTAAGTGTACAACTTCTAAAAA
Source organism: Torreya grandis (assembly GCA_037957365.1). Lineage (NCBI taxonomy): Eukaryota > Viridiplantae > Streptophyta > Pinopsida > Cupressales > Taxaceae > Torreya > Torreya grandis. Next base: position 703,100 of record JARHVA010001747.1, read on the forward strand.
CTTGAGTCCTAAAGACTAAATTGGAAAGTTAATCGACAAATTGAAACTCTAAACATTTATCCCAAAAAAACTTGTCAATAAAAAATTTGAAGAATAAATTCATGCCAATGGATTATATAGGTGAAAAGTGTTGAAAACTATCAAAAAATTGAAGACAAAATATTGCTAAACATAGTTATGAACAAATTCACTGAACACGTTCGTCAAAGACCAGAATGAGTCGAGCCCTATATATTCACAACTTTTGAAGAACATTAGTAGGTTAGTCTAAATAAATAAAGCATGTTCATATGTTTTTTGAGTATCAATATTAATTAAACACATAAATATCTCTCTTTATAAGGATATCAAGATTGGCCTAAACCTTTTTAGAAAGATAATGGGTCCTTATTCTAAAAATAATAATGGGGGGATGTTGGGTACAACAAATAGTGACTTATAGGGGAAATACTCCCAAGTATTTGAGAACCTAATACCTTTGGTTAATATCTTTCGATTAAACATGAACCATTCCAAAAATAATAATTGAATTAGACACACAAAATAGATTACTGACAATTGTATACAACATACTTTCCTCTTCATTTACCCTAGATTTGTGTGTGAGGAAGTGACATCCTTTTACCCTTATTGTTAATATTTTAGCATAAACTTGGGATAACTGTAGGCTTAATTTTGGTGTTGATAAAAATAGAGATTTGAAAATTGGTGAAGCTCTAGCATTGTTCCATTGTCAAATAGGCATTCATATCCTTGATAGAGATACCATGGGTTCCTTATCTTTCCTCCTCATGTATTCTTACATGATGCATGATACATTAACCTCATTTCATCATTTAAATTTTTGATCACCTTTGGATTTTTATTTAGGTTTGTAGGATCACTCCTTTTAGGATGCCTTTATCCTTATTTTACTATATTTTTATTTTATATAATATTAATAGAATAGGGAGAATAGAAACCATAGTGAGCTAGTATATATGAAAGCATAAATTTTCACCAGACTATCCCTACCAGCTACACCCATATCAATGGTTATTTCATCAAACAAGTATTAACATTATAAATGCATTTGATCTAGTGAAAGTGAGAAAATTTTCTAAAATTTACATGTATTTATATGATCATCCTTTATATACCTTATTGAAGCATTTAGTGTTAGCATGGTCATGACTAATTTTCATGTTACAAACGTGAATTCTAAAAATATGAAATGTAAGAGTGCAAAATACTTCAAGTAAACATGTTAGTGTACCTTTGCTTGGTGTTTTTTCCCATAGGCTGATCCTTTAGCTTCTAAACATTTTATATGAAGTCTAATGGGTTGGGATAAATAAAAACATATAATCTATAAAGCATGAAACTAAATTATGAAATAAAATGAAAATAAGAAATTGTAACTTGGGTGTAGGGAATCTATTCTAAAAAAGCAATAAATCTATTATATTAAAATAGTAAATCTATTCTAATATTACTCTTAATACAACATATTTTGTTACTCAGGGACATCCCTAGATGGTACAGCCATGAAGTAATGCTTCAAAAATTGGCCATTGATTGAATATGTCATCTCATTGCCTTGGAGGTCCTTCAAACAAAAAGCATTTTTACCCAAGATATCTGAGATCTGATAAGGTCCAATACATAACGGGGTAAACTTGTCATGTTGTCCTTTATTTTCATGGGATTTTCCCCATAGAATCACCAGGTCAGATATTCTGAATGCTTTGAATTTTTGTCTTCTACCAAACCATCTTTTGACTATGTCCTGATGTTTACTAAAATTTGTAAGGCCTCAGTCCTTGAGTCTTACATTTCTATTGTATCCAATAATCAAGACTCCACATTCTCACTTCATTCCATGTATTCATGTATAAATTTATATGTTGTTAATTCAAGCATAATTGTGAAAATTGATTGTCGTCTATACACCAATAAGTAAGGTAGGGCCTAATTATATCTTGTTCAATCAGCTCGTAGTGCATACTTTAGTATATTGTGTTAATCTCTAGGTTTATATTTTGATAAATTTTTAATGTCATCAATCACATTTTTGTTTATTAATTTAGCTAATCCATTATCTTATGGGAAATGATTGGATAATGACATAATGATGATTTGATTATAATGGGTCCATTCTATGAATTTAGTTGATTGAAATGTTGGCCCATCGTCACAAACTAGAGAGATAGAGGTACTAAATCTAGTTGTGATATTTTCCTCTATAAGTTTGATTACATATTATGCTCATGAATACTTTATATCTATAAATTTAGTCCATCATGTGCAATATTCTATAACAGTGTGTAAAAAATTATGGCCAGCTAAAGAATTGGTATTAATGACCCCAATGAAGTCCAATCCCCATTGAGTGAATGGTCATCCTTCAATGACAAGTTGTAAATGCATTGCTACATGTAATTATTTTTCTTTTAGGACTTGGAACTCATGGCATGTTCTATCATGAACATGTCCATCTTTGAAGATTGTGGCTCAATAATAACACATTCTGAAGATTTTATGGGTCATAGTATTGTTAGAGGGATGACCACTACCTATCTTGTGGTGTTAATTTTATAGAATTTTTTGAGCTTCTTCTTTTTATTTGCATCTCAAGTAGATGCCTTTTTAATTCCTTCAATAAAGGATCACTTTTATGATCATGTAATGAGCAACTTTAAGTCTCAAAGCTCTCTTTAGTTCTCTTTTGAGTTTTAGGGAGAAAATACCTTTGAGTAAGTATTGAATAATATCAGTATACCAGTCTCCTTTAAATACTTGGTTTTCATGAACCTCTCCAATAGTGATGCACGGGTCAGGCTCAGTCATGAGTTAAATGATGCCTTGACCTCTAACAATCTTGGTAGGCTTGATTTTTATGTCAAACTCATACAGTTTTACCATCTATTTTCCTCTGCATTCTCCTAATTTATTTTTCCTTAAAAAATGAGATTAACAATAGGGTCAAGTACAATAGTAATGTTCTTTTTCCTTGAGATGTAATGTCAAAAGTTATTTACCACTTTAACAAGGGGAAATATTTTCTCATCTTTCATGGAATACCTGAGTTCTACCTCTTTCAATTTCATGCTCATGAATGCAATAAGATGATAGCTTTCATATTACTTATGGGTGAGCATGGTGGAAATAGTATGTTCTATAGTGAATGAATACATGAATAAGTATTTAGTGAAGTTTGGAATTATCAATACAGGGGCCTAAGATATTCCATCTTTAATGTCTTGAAAAGACTTTTGAGCTTCTATTTTCCATTCCACTTTAGCATCTTGCTCGAGTATTGTATTCATAGGTCTAATAATTATACAAAGCTTAATATAAACTTTTTCATGAAGTTTATCTTACCAAAGAAATATTTGATTTCCTTCTTTCTATTCAGGAATGAACTTTTTGATATCCCTTGAATTCTATCTGGGTCAATTATGATTCCATCTTTGGTGATGATATGACCCAAGGGCTTGCCTTCTGTGACATTGAATATGCTCTTCTTGGGGTTAAACAAGATGCCAAACATTTTGCATCTTTAAAATATTAATATTAGGTGACTGATGTGATTAGTCCTTGATTTTGAGAAAATTTTGAGGTCATCCATGTAAATTATTTTACATTTACCTATCATCCCTTGGAATGCATGGTCCATAAATCACTGAAAGGTGTCACCTACATTAATTAGGCCAAGTGGCATCCTTTTATACACATAATACCCCACTTTATGGTGAATCCTACCTTCATTATATCATTGGACTCTACCGGTACCTGGTTATATCCTAAAAATCTATCCAAGAAGGACATTATTCTTGAACCACTCACTATATAGATGACCTCATTCAGGGAAGATAACGAATAATTTTCTTTCTCAAAATATTTATTCAAGTTTATAAAATCAACACAAAGTATAATTTCCCCACTCTTCTTCCAAACTAGAACTAAATTATCCACCAAAGTAGATTTTGATAGGGAAAACTATTTTTGCACTCAAAAACTTTACTACTTCTGTCTAAATAAGAGGTTTTAGGATAGGATTTACCAGCCTTACTTTTTCTTGAATGGTTTGTGTTATAACTTGATTTGGATTGTATGGGTGATGACCCTTCGGTTAAAAACCTTTAAGTCTTCATATGTCCATGAAATCACATCTTTATATTGGGTGAGTACATTCTATACCCTTTACCTTTCCTCTAGAGTGTAGTTGAGACTAATGTTAACATAGTGCGAGTCATATTCATCTCATAAGTTCTCCCTTTCAAATTTAGATTCATTTACTTTTGGTTTCCTTTACTATTATACCTGAGGATCCAAATCAAATGTCCTTTCTGATGAAACCATTCACATAGAGAGGTGGATTTCCTTCAGTTAAATGACTCCTTATTCCCCCAATTCCTCTTGGCATATGTAACTAATCTCTTTGTTATCAATGATTTGAGACTCAAATTGAATTGAATTAGTCAAGAACTAGACAATCTATTGGTCATCATAAAAGACTTTGAATTTTTCCACCTTGTTAGGAATAGATGGATAAGGTACCAGCTTAATGGAGAATCTTTGTACCTTGGATTCTTGTAGAGGTGCCAAATTGACAGTTGAAGTAGCCAATGAATTCATAACTTGATTCCTCTCTCTAGGAATAACCACTATATTAAAGGCTTCAAAAGACTCAATTATATCCTATGCTCTATGTTTTTACCCCTTTAGGTATGATATATTACATTAGTATTTATTCTTGACCTGGTTGACTACCAGTTTTGAATCTCCATAAATTAGTAGTTGTTTGACATTATTTTTTAGATTAAAATGCAATGTCAAAATTAATCCTCATAATTTTATTTGTTGTTGGTGTAAATTAATTGTAGTTTATATGATGACAAGTATTTATGTCCTTATGTGTCCACCAGTTTAATGCCAATGCTTGATCCTTGCTTGGATATTGTATCATCAAAGTGGGGAGTCCATAAATAGAAAGATCCCTAGACTTTTGGCTCCTGCACCTCATGCTTTGTAGTAAAGGTATAAATCCCAAGGTTAGGAGACTTATAGATTACTTATTCATTCTTTGTATTGTATCCAATAATTAGGTGATTCATTCTTGACTCCTAGTCAATTTTAATTTGGTTTGTAACACCTTTGTATGGTAACCAAATGTAAGAGAATTTCATCGATACATACCCATTAAATGTCTTGGACCAATATCTATTGTGGAGGAGTCTATATCCTTCTAGAATATCCACTATAAGTATGTCAATATCATTTTTACTCATAGATCAGATGCTACTTAGATGTGTATATCATTTAGTTCTCCTATTATAGGCACCACAGTCTTATTGAGATATGAAACGATCCTCTTTGATGGGCTTGGAGTCAAACCAAGATTTTGGCAAATGGAAGTTGGCATCACCATGGCTGAAGCTCTAAAATCAACAAAATAATTATGTACATTCTTTCTAAATGATCAGATAGTCAATAATAAATTTGAAACTTATAGTTTGATTTTATATATGATATTGGCATGAGCAACCTTCATCTTTTTTGCCATTGCCTTCCCTATAATAGACCTCCATAAGAGATCCTTTTATTCAATTATCTAAGCCAATTCAGCTCTATATGATAACGTAGTGGTGAAAACATAGTAGAAGAAAATGTAGTGGGAAAAAATGTAGCGGGAGAAAATATAGCATAGACATAATGTTTCAAGAGAAAATGTAGCACGTAAAAAACATAACAAAATTGAAAATTTAGCGCAAATGTGATAAGAATCATAATACACCAAATTTTCAAAAAATAAATAGATAAAAATATAATTTCATTAATTTAGAGTTGTAATTGAAAGCTATGTGTGATGCTTCATAAATATTCCAAGTGATTATTTGGAAAATAATTTGCTACTACTCTTTCTATTTTCATGGTAGTGTCCCTATATTTTTTCTTCTGTAGGGGTCCTTCAAGTCTTGCTACATATTATTCCATGGTGACATTGGAGAGGCTTTTTTCCTCTTGTAGAGATTTTATGAATTTCCAAAGTGTTAGGTGTTGGCATGTGAAAAGCTAGTTGAATCCTCTATTCCACCCTTCTATGGCATTTTTAGTGTAGGGTAGACAGTGGTAACGGCTCCATAACATTTACATAGGTCAATTACAAATCTGCTTCTTCTTTGGTTTGTATGATGAATTATTTGACCAATTCAAGTGTTCTCATAGTACTGTATGAATTCTAGAAGCTCATTTTTTATTTCTCCATCTAACCCGTTGGGTTTATAGTATGGAGAGTTTCTCAAATCTTGGAATGCTTTGAGCACATGCTCCACTAGAATGTACACTAGTGTAGCTAATTGGAGAACTTGGAGTGAAAATTTTGAATCTCTTTCATATAGTTTTTTGAGCCCTTTTGCTTGGATTTTTCACCAAAGGAATTGAGTAAGGTGTAAAAAACATCCTCTCTAAATATTGTTAGGGAAGGTAAACTAAAATGCCTTAATAGCAACTATTTCAAAGTCTGTCATGAAATTTATTAGATGCAGGAGTTGTTGATGTCTTTCAATGCTTTGAAAACTCTCTTGTATGTTTTTTTTTTGGATTGGCATTAGAGTGTATATCATGGGTATAATTGTATGATTCTTCAAAATATGGATGGTGTATAGTTGATAAAATAGTGGCAGAGTACATTTGAATGTGCCATCCGCAAACTAGTCTAGAGTGTCATCCATTGTTTCTAGCATTTTTTGTGTGCCAAAAATTATGATACAATATTTTTTAGGGCCACTATCAAATAACAATAATTCTTCACCAGCCACAGTTTTCTTGAAATACTTTGGTATTTCTATTTTTTATAGAGATGATGAATTCATAGTTATTTTTTCCCTTCTGGTATGACAAATTATTCTTTTAATATTTGTAATTGATGGATGTTGACCTACAACTACATTCGATGTCATCACCATAATTTTAACAAAAATATGTTTTGGGGTTTTGACACTTGTAGATTATTTCTCTTTCATATTTCTAAGTATTTGTTTGGATTCTACCTTTTCAATGTTTGTAATGTCATTATGTTCTTGGGTGACTGTAACAGTGTCTAGCTCTATATGGGTACGTCTTTTACATTTTATTATCTAGTTGGTGTATGTCGTTCATCTCCAAATGAGTTTTATCTGAGTTTTGCATTCTAATGTATATGTGTGGCTTTCATAAAGTAATATTTTTTTTCCATTCTGGCTTTCCACAAATTCTAATGGCATGATTTAATGGGATTTGTATTATTGTGCTTAATTTTTTTCTTTGGTGAATATACTATTATCTAAACTAGACTACATTTATTATTCCCTCTAAAATGTGTTAGTGAATAGCAAGGTTTGACCAGACTATAAACTAGACAGTGTATATTGTTTAAAGTTCAACTAGAATATGGTGATCCATAGATAAACTAAATTGCATTTTGAATATATTAGATTGCATTTTGAATAAAATAGACTACATTTTGAAGAAAATAGGCTACATTTTGAATTTGGACTGCATTTTTAATATATTGGACTGTATTTTGTATAAATTGGATTATGTTTTGAATAAATTAAGTTGCATTTTGTATAAACTGGACTACATTTGTATTACATTGTAAACTAAAACTTATGTGCTTACTATATTGAATAAATAGGAAAACGCTAAAACTTTTGCACTTACTATATTGAATAAACTAGAAAACACTTTAGTTTTGCACTTAATGTATTAGTAAATGGTGATGATTTTTGATACTATATTATTATTAAACTATCATATATACTTGTTACGTTATCACCCAAAACCATATATCAGTGATGATTTCTCTTGTGATGTTTTCTACTGCTATTATTTTATCAGGTACCACTAATTCATGAAGAGTAATGTTGGCCTTAATCTTCTTCATGTCTTCAATAATGTTATACCCTCATTTTTTTATCTTATTTATTCTAGGGTTATTCATTCCCTTTTAGGGGAGGTGGATTGTTGTTTCCCCTTAGATTCAATAGAATAGTAGTGTTGTTTAGAGGAGTAAGCATTATGAAGGGTTGATTGTTCCTCATATTGTAATTTCCCTTTTGATACTACTAGAAGGCATGTATCTCATCAGAGTTATCATGTGGTTCATTGTCATCTTTTCTTAGGAAGAAAGACTCGTGTGTTTCAAATATCATCGCAATGTTTGAAGAAATAGATTCTAGGTGGATCTTTAGTGAATTATTCATCGAGTCTTGTCTTACCATCTCCCTTTGGAAGATCTCAAATGATGCATAAAATTCTACACATTCAATTTCACCATATTGTGACGTATATGGACTCTACACTAAAATGGGTAGAGCCATTTCCACTATGTTGATCTTTGGCATCTTGTTCAGCTACGACTTTGTATTATTCATAGACCAATTAATATTATTAAAACACAAAATTCTATTTATTATTCTATTTGGTAGTGTTACCAATATTTTTCTATATGTTTAGGAAGTCATTACTTAATTTTTGGACCATTCTTTGGATAGAATCTAGTTATACTTTGGTAGAATCAGCTCTTTATACAATTGCAATATTAGAGGGCATTGAATGTTATTTCTATTGATGACTATTCATATGTACCTAATTATTCATATAACCATATTTTTGGTTGGGTGTTTGCTTCATTAGAGGAGGCAGTGCATATAATTGATTTTGGTTGAAAGTAGGAACATTTTGATTAACACATGGGACTGGATTCAAGGATAGAAAACTAGCATTGATGTTGGGAGTGTCTAATATTTGAGGGTTTAGTTGACTATCAATATTAATATCCTCTTCATATGTTAAAGCCAGAGTGGTGGCAGTAATATATCTTTGCAAAAACACTATAGTGATTGGGTCCAAGGTGTTTTTATACATTTCCAATGCCAATGCTCCATCTGGTCTATACTTTGGGCTAAACCAAGTGTACATATTTTGGAACCTCATATTGAAAGCTTTAATTATCTCATTAGGCTCCCTCTTCATGATGGTGAAGTGTTGATACACTAGTCTAGGGTTGTTAACTTGCCCAAATTGGGAAAGAAACATTCTCTAACATGCATTCCAAGAAATAATTGAGTTTTTTTTTAAGGTTAATGTACCAATCATAGGCAGCATCTTCCATGGTAAATGGGAAAAGGCTGCATGCAACATCTTCATTAGTAACATTCATCAATCTCAAAGCAACCTTGAAAGACTTGATGTGCTCTTCCACAGTTCTTCGTCTTAAAGGGGATAAGGTGTTAAAGTAGTATTTCATGCATTTATCAATTTTGCTAGTGTATTAGATAAATTTTTCATCTTGTAGTGAGTTTTTATTATGTGAGGATTTATCCCACATTAATCAGTTAGGTTAGTTTTATATTTTTCGTTGCCTATATATGCAAGATATTTCCTTTGTACTCGCATGCTTCATTTTGAATAATATATGATCTACCTTGTTTTTGCATATCATATATGCACCTTCTTTATGTGATTTTTTTTACTAACACTTTAGATTATTGGGTTGAATTGTCTTTACCATTCCTAACATGGTATTAGATCCCTAAAGAATTTATAACCATCCATTAGCTTGCAATTTTTAGATAATTTTATTCTACTTCCCTTGTCATTGTTTCTTCTCTTGTTGTGGAGAGGAAGTATAAAAGAGAGGCATGAAAAGAGATCTCGATGCCCTTTTTCAAGACTTATTGAATATTTTATTACTTTTAAAGCTTTTTTTGCTTATGAGGCAGTGAAAGTGGTAGAGATCTTAGCATCCTCAATAAGGTAGGCATCGAAAAAGCCCAGATTTGCTTTTGATTTGAAGCCATTTTTTTCATCATTAAAGACATATTGAGAGAAAGGTGTTAGACTATTGAAATGATCTTAGCATTGGCATTAGCATGAAGATCTTGGAATGTTCATTTTTAGCATCATTTTCTATCTGATGTTGGCATGTTTTTTCTGATCTAAGGTATTGAAGCTCAATTTTAAGTGCTTTTCAACCTATGGCATCCTTATACTGAATGTGGCATTAAAAATCTTTTCTTATCTAGGTGCCTTTTTTATGATCATTATCTTTTTTAGATCTATTTTTACCTTGGCATCATTGTTTCAAATCTATCAAAAGTTGACTAAGGCATCTTAAGAAAGAGGCAATGGAATGCTTATTCATGAGAACCTGTATTAGATCCGCTATTTGTAGTTATCATTTTCTTTAGCCAAAACCTTTTACACCTACATTTAGGAAAGAGGCACTAGATCTTCGACTATAAATTCTACATTTTGTTGTTTCTTTCACTTCTACATTGATATTTTTTAGTAAAGACGTTGGATCTATATTTTCTTTCTAAATTATTTTTTGATCTGATATAAAAAGAAGAGGCACCATTCCAAATTTGTTCTTTCTTTGTTGTTATCATTTATTTTCTAGAATAAATTTTGAAAAGTTTTAGATCTACCTACTTCAATTAGGCATCATTTTCCAAGATTTGGGCATTGAAAGGCTTAAGAGTGGCATTGAGGAGAGAGAAATTAGTTTTTTCCATCTTTGGCACTTGTATGGGAAAAAGATCTGAGTTTGCATCTTCCTTGAAGGATCTAGAGCAAAGAAATTAATATTTTTCTTTTTCTCTCACAAAAATACCCTCTTTATTCATATTTTACTTTTACAAAGCTAAATTTTTACCTCAATAGGAAGCACAGTTCGCTTATACAAGCATAGCGCTAATCAAGTGGATATTTTTCATGTTGGTTGACATTTCTGAGTCTGTGGTTTAATTCTTGTTCCAACTAGTGGTTGGAAGACTATTTTCTTTTCTGATTTGAACACAAAAACTAGTTTGTAGTGATTTTTTAATGTTTTGACCCATTCTACAAGAAATCGTAATGCTTGTAATGTTTGAACCATAAATGGGATTTGAGTTTTGTTTTATTTTAAAGTGCAAGGTTTTTTATTCTTTATCCATTGGTATCATTAATTTTTAAAATCATAATACTTTTATAAAGTGTCAATTTTTGGGAGTCCTATAATACAATCTTTTGGGGGGTTGTTTCTGTGTTGATTTTGTGCACCTTTTTTGCATTTTTTCTACTCTTTGGTGATTGTTAGCATGGATTCTACTTCTGGTATTGACCATTTTGAGCCTGTGACGACACATAATTACCACACATGGATACCTTGAATGGAAATAATCATAAATCACAAAGGATTATGGTCCCTAATGAATGAAACACAACCACAATTTACACGTGAATTTGAAAAAAATTAGCATCAATGTAGGTTTGAAGAGTGTATGGGCTTAATTGGGGGATATGTGAGTGATAGTCTCTTATTTCATTTTCATGGGTATGATTCTCCATTCAAAATATGGACTAATTTAAAGGGTTTGTTTAGGAAAGTAGATCACTTAAGAGTGATGCAGCTCGAAGTGGAGCTTACTTCACTAAATCCATATGACTTTGACTCCATTGTAGACTACCTCATTAAGTTTAAGTATTTTTTGACACATTTTAAGGGGAGTGGATGAGAAAAAAAATATGAAGAGTGTGTATAATTGATCTTGTCTAAGTTGAGTGGCCCATTCTAAATCCTTACTTATACCCTTTTATCTAGTATGTATGCCTTAGGTATCACATTCAAAATTCTAGATCTAGAGTTTTTTTGTGATAAAATTACAAGGGAGTAATCCAAATTATCTCACCTTGAGTCTTCCACCTCTCAAAAAGTATTAGTGGCCTCACATCCTAAGACTAAGGAAAAAACCAAAAGTAAGAAGAATAACACTCCTCCACCTCAAAATGCACCTAAGCCCAACACTAATACATCTAAACCCAAACCATCTTCCAAATCCAAGAATAAGTCTAACCTATCTTGCTCTTATTGTGGGGAGACTGGTCATGAAGAGTATAGGTGTTTCAAAAGAATGCTAGTCCTAGAGGATACCTTAGGAAATACAAGATTTTTATCTCCACTCCTTTTCTATCAAATGAGCATGAAAAAGCACTTAATGTTGTCGAGAGATCATAGTTACCTATTTTAGATAGATGGGTTCTAGATTATGGTGATTCACACCATATGACTTCTACCAAGGATTCCTTTATATCTCTTGGTCTAAGTTATAATTCCAACATTGAGGTTGGATATTCTTCCTACATATCTGTTAAGGGGAAGGTTGACATCTAACTAGATGGTGGCTGCATCAATGATGCATTATATGTTCCAGACATCACCACCAATTTATTTTTAGTTTATCATATTTGCCATGCTAGTCAAGGAAAGATAGTGACTTTCACATCATAGGGTGATGAATTTTGAGGTATGTTAGAGCCACACACAATTATTATATAGAGTTTTATTGATCATAGTTCTCAACTTTATTATTTTGAGGGTTTTGATTATACTCCTTTAGAGACATGTTTAGTTTCTCATGTAGATTATGAGAGTCAACTTTAGCATGAGATATTTAGACACCTAAACTATAGATATTTAAAAGAGTTGATTATTCAAAGTATGGTAGAGGGTCTTCCTATAGTTTCATGTCTTGATGGATTTTTTCCTAGTTCTACATTAGGGAAATAACACCAAAATCCATTTCCTAAGGGCATGTCCATGAGAGCTTATTCACCACTTGATATTATGCACAGTGATTTAATGGTCTTTCTTACTCCTTATTTCAATATATCTAAATATTCACTTATCTTTATTGATAATTTATTGAGGCATACTTATGTTTATTTCCTCGAGTAAAGGAGTGATGTCTTTTCTCACTTCAAAGTCTTTAAGTCTTTGGTTGAGAAACAGTCATCAAGTTGCATCAAGAAGTTTCATACAGACAATGGAGGTAAGTACTTCAGTTAAGAGTTCTCTAATTTTTTAGTAGTCTATGGTATTATTCACCAACATTTTATTGCACATACTCCATAGAAGAATGTCTTAGTAGAATGGAAAAATTGAACTCTAAAGGAGATGGCTAATTGCATGATGCATTCACAGGATATACCTCTTATCTATTGGGCAAAGGTAGTTAATTATGCAAACTATATTCAAAAATACACACCACATCAAGCACTTGAGCATATGATGTTGAAGGAGGCATATTATGGCACCAAGCTTGATGTCTCATTTTTATGAGTCTTTGGAAGCCTTGTTTGGGAGTTTGTACCAAAGAAGAAAAGGAAAGCATTGGATAAGAAGAGCAAACATTTAATTTTTATATGGTATTGTGAGGACATGAGAACTTATAATATTTTAGATCCTTATACTCATGACATTCATTTTCAAACACATGTACATTTTGATGAACATTTCACATCTCATGACTCTTTATCTTCTTCCATACATTCTTCTTCTTTCGATGATTCACCTCCTCTCAATGATTCATTTTTTGAGGAGCCAATTCAAGATATTTTTTAGAAGGTTAAGATGAGGATACTATTGACACTAATGTTTCCACTATGCCTAAGTGGGCACATACTATAGTTTTTGAGGTAGCACCATTCATACAAGATTTTCCACCTACTTGACATCATCGTGTATATTCTACAGGTACTAGACTTTTGTGTTAGGCATTCTCTAGGGTTATATTGTATCTTTCATAGGCTCATGGGATACAAGAATGGGATAATGTGATGACATATGAGTATTATTCATTAATGATCACATTTGGGATTTGGTCACTCTTTCTAAGGGAATAAATCTAGTTAGGTGCAAGTGAATTTACCACACCAAGTATACAGTTGATGGGTCCATTGATAATTATAAGGTATATCTTGTTACAAATGGGTTCTTTTAGGTTGAAGGTATTAACTAATCTAAGGCTTTTGTACCTATTGCCAAGATAAATTTTATTCACCTTGTACTTTATCTTACTACATCATAGGGTTTACCAATGTATTAGATGGATGTTAAGAGTGATTTCTTACATGGAGACTTACATGAGTAAATCTATATGGAGTAGCTTATTGGGTTTTTTCCTGATTCTTCTCTTGTTTGTCAACTTAGGATGTCTCTTTATGGTCTCAAATAGACCCCTCAATCTTGGTATGATAAGATGGATTCATTTTTTATTTCCATTGGATTTGTTCACTACCACTCTAATCCTATAGTGTATATTCAGCATATTGTGGAGGACATTGTTATTTTGGTCTTGTATGTTGATGATATACTTCTTATAGGCAAATCTTCATCTTAGATTTAGACTATTTAGCAGGCACTTTCAACACAATTCAACATGATAGATCTTGGTCTTCTACATTTCTTCCTTAGTTTATAGATTTCATAGACAGATATAGGGATGTATTTGAGTTAGCATAATTACACACTTGATCTTTTTTATTGTTTTGTCATGGCTGATTGCAATCCAATTTCTTCTCATTTCTAATTTGGATTGACTTTCACTACCTCTTGTACTACTCCATATTGTGATCCTACATTGTATAGGTAGATGGTTGGGAGTCTTATGTAATTGACCCATTATCACCCTAACATTTCATTTTCAATTGGGCTTATATCTATATTTGCACATGACCCTCATTACAGTCATTGATAGGCTACCAAAAGGATCTTAGAGTATCTGCGAGGCACTACTCATTTTGGATTACACTACACCAATAGTTATACTCAGTTGGTTGGGTAAAGTGATTCAAATTAGGAAGGTTCTCTTGATGACATGTATTCCACTTTATGCTACATATTTTGTCTTGGTTCTTCACCTATTACTTGGTTGTGTAATAAACAACAATCTATTGCAATTTCATATATAGAGGCTGAGTATAAGGAAGATGTTAGAGTGAGTTAGTAGATTATTTGGCCTCATCAGTTGTTGATAGAGTTTGGCTTCATGCAGGATTCATCCACTATAATTTGGTGTGATAACTAGACTAAAATTCATATATCTCACAACCTATTTGAGCATCAACAGACTAAGAAAATTAAGGTACCTATGCACTTCATTCATCAACACATTCAGGATGGTGAACCTATCTTCGAGTACATTCCAATTCAATAGCAAGTTACAAACATCTTTGTGAAGCCTTTTACATCACTTTATTTTATTGAATTGTATGGCATGCTTGGGGTTTCATAAATTATCATTGGGGGGTGTTCATGAAGACATATTCCTTATTCATTTCATGGATACATATTCTACATGAGTACCTTATCAAGCCTAGTTATCGAGACTCATATTTTGGATATGTCACTATTTCTTTTTTGATTTTTGTTAGCCCCTAACTTCACTTGAATGAGGGGTGTTAGATTATTTATTTCATGCATTTTTCACATTTTTTAGTGTATTAGCTATCTTTTTCATCTTGTAGTGAGTTTATCTTATCTGAAGATTTACCCTACATTGGTCAATTAGGCTAAATCTATATTTTGCCTTACTTATATATATAAGATCTTTCTTTTGTACTAATATGCTTCATTCTAAATAATATATTATCTAACTTGTATTTTCATATCATATATTCATCATCCTTGTGTGATGTTTTATTGTTAATACTTTGGGTTCTTGGGTTGGAATGCCTTTACCATTCCTAACAAAAAGAAGGCAAATATTTCTTTGGGTTCTTATGCAAATTATGCATGTCTCCTAGGACAACAATGGTAGATCCAAGTAACTAAAGTTGTTGTTGGGCCATAAGATGATTTATGGGATGGATATTTCTTATTGGAGAGGGTGTCCTAGACTAAGGTCTATTGGGAAAAACTAATACATATCTAGTCCTTCGATGTCTTGATAAGGGGGAAATTAGAAGAATAGTTTGGGCCTTAGACCTAGTAACTCTCTTGGTGTCTTCAGTGAAACTCAAACATAGGAGGATAACCTCTCACTAGGGAAGGCACACAAGTGGCCCTCCATCTAGTGCCAACTTTTTATTCTATTGATGTGGGTCTTGTGTACGTATTTATATTTAATGAGGTACCCTCTAACATTTTATGATCTTAATAGAGGTAAACTCCACTCTAGGGCATGAGTTGTAGGTATAGTTTAAACAACCTTGTGGTAAAATAGTAGGTTGAGCATGCTGGTTGTTAACTAGGTTTGTTTATAGTAAAATGAATCCTAATAAAGAAATAAAAACCTAAGTGAGTTGGATGGATGGGTATTATCTATTCCAGAGTGGGTAGATCTCAATCAAATAAACTTTAAAAGGAGGGAAGGGTAGAGTATAAAATAAGGTTTTGTGGTCTCAACAAGTCACTTCCTAGGTTGGTTCCTTTATGTAAAATTATTTCCAAGACTAATTATTGTTTTTTTTAGTTGTTAACACTCAGAGGTAAGCATAGTTAGGCAGTCTATGGAGATTGGTAGAGGAAACTTAGTGATCTCAAATGAAGGTTACTTCATTTAGATTTTTTATTTCACACCCTTAGTTAGGAGATTATAATTCAGACCAAAAAAGTGTCTAAGGAAATTATGACACACATCTAGAAGACTATACCAAAAAGAAAACACTCCTGCACACTTTAGAAAATTAACATAGTTTTAAGTAATTGCTTAAAATAAATGAAATCTACTAATGTTCAATAGATTTTGCACATCTAAGATTAGCATACATCAATGATAAAAACTAGAATTATTCTTAGCTTTTGCACACTTCAAATTACTAAATTAATACAACCAAGAAAATAAGACCTCAATAATGCAAAGATGGAAGGAAAGAACATTGACACAGTTACAAGATAGTAAAAACTAATTTCCTCTTGTATTGATTAAACTTCCAACCCTTTGGAATGTGTAATTACATGAATATATAGACTTGGGGAGGGGTCATCTCATCCTCTAAGTCCATGAAAACTCATAGTTACATTATTCAATTAGAACCTCAATTTTCTTTTTAGTATCAAAATTACATGTGTGATGCTCATAGTTAACTATTACTACATCAAAATAAGTTGTCCTGTATAATGCAATGTAACATATATATTCTTACAAATAGTTCAATAAAATTTTACATTTATGTACTAAGTACAAGTAAACTATAAGTATAAGTATTAGTACTATCTACATGTATACATACAAAATTAGCCTTCAAGTAAGGCTTACTAGGTGATTACATGGTGTTGTTAGTTGTTAGAGGCATTGAAGTTGTATCTTGTGTTGAACTAAAATTTTAAGCATCAACTTTATTCTTTGCATCCAACACTATAAAGTGTTTATTTCTAATCGCATGTTGGTACCTAATAATGTCCATAGTAAATAATGTAGGTCTAATCACCCTATTGACTCATTTAATTAGCCTTACATGCTCAACCTTTGTATTTATAAAATTAATTCTAAGTATTTCTACCTTCATGATCTTTTTCTTTGAAAATTTCAGCTTAGATTATTTCTTCCAAGGTCATTCCTTGTAAGTTTTGCTTGAATCTTGTTAAATCCTATTGAAGGAGATGATCAAAATTGGTCTTACTAATGAGTATACCCATGGAATACCTTGCCTATGAGAGCTTTAATTCCTCCATAATCTAAAAAATGAAGGTTTTGTACTTTGCATATTTAGGCATTACTATCTCAGTTGTTGTGATCCATTCTTTTGCTTCATGTGTCCTGGTGACTACCAAATTGAGGGTATCAGTAGCCTCCAATTGTGACATCAAATTAAAGTGGGCATATGCCTTACTAGTTTTATAACTAATAAGTAATTTCAACTTATTCTCATCCTATTTCAAATAATTAAACAATTTAGTGGTTTCAACTATATGAGGTGCTAACTCATCCCTCATTGCAACAATAGCCTCCAAGCTATTATATAATCTAGATGTTGCATTTTGAAAATCTATCTCTATCTGTATGGGAACATGTATGGTTTATTTTAATTCCATTATTTTTTCTAATTTTTACTCTATATCCTTTATATTCATTTCAATTCCTTCATAAATCTCAACTAAAGCATCCTTTTGGGTTTCAAAATAGGATTTAAAAGCCTTAATGTATGGGGACAGCCTCAATTTTTTATTCTTCTTTTTAGACAAGGTAAAAAAGCTCATCTTTTTTCCAATATGACCCTTTTCGGTCTCATCTTCCAATTTATTCTTCCTTACCCTTTTTACACTCCCTGTAGTTTTTTTCAAATATATATCTTACAATGGGAAATTCTATGATTACAAGATTAGGCCTTTGAAAAGCCTTTGACTGCATATTTGTTTCCCACTATGGGAGGACTAATTGGGTTGTATATGTGGGTTGACTATCTTAAACTATAGTCTCACCCAACAATTCTCTTGAGATTTGCTTCAAAGCTTCTTTAATTAATGGATCATTAATTCAAGGCAAAATTATTTTAGACCAATATACTCCACCATACTGAGGTAGTGGGTGGACTATATTGACTGTCTTCTTCTTTTTGACCTTCTTTACAGTCAGCATAGTAGTTCCTAAGAGAAACTAGGGAGAGGCACTGGTAGACCCAACTGAGTAGATGAAACATGAAGTTAAGGGATTGTTACTACTCCCCTAGCCTTATTGGTTTCCTTTTTATTATTATTTGGGGGAGTTGGGATAGTATTGGAAGCAATCATAGTAGAAACAAGGGGGGTGGACACATAAGATACAATTTGAGGAGGTGGAATAGATAGGGGAGTAGGAACATTTGGGGATTAAGAAGTATCCTCTACCTTGGGAACAAAAGATTTGGTTGGGAAATTGGTTAATAAGAAACCACATATACCTTGGGTACCAAAAAGGGATGGGGACCACTACGATTGAGGGACACAAAATAAAATAAATTAACAGTAAAAGGAGAAATAAAAGACACAACAAAATTAGTGGAAACTGAAGGGGTTACTTGCTCACCTAATGGTTTCTCATGTAATGGTGCTTTCCCCTTGTTGTCCTAGAGGCTCAAAAAATTATATCTTTGAAGTTATACCTCCTCATTTATGGATTCACCTCTATCTGCCTCTTTTGATGGCCCTTTTATAGATGGTGCCTTAATAACTAGACTCTATGGAGGGGGTGAGCCCTCAACTTCCTCTTGTAACATATATTTATTTTCCCAACCATGGAAGGTGATTCCTATGTGGTTATTGTTGATGACACCATATCAACAACCTTTGGGATTGATGTAGAATTTGGTTGGGAAGGTCCCTCAAAATATAAAGAATCAAGAAAAATGGGGTCATCTTATGCTCCCCCAAGTGAAGTATTAGGCACCCCTGGCTCTTTATTTACAATTTTTAATGATACAAGGGGTGTCTAAAGGGGTTTCCCTTGATCTTTTAATGGTTGAGAGGGACTATTGACCCAAAAAATTTAGGTATCCCATCTTCTATCTGGTGGGAGTCTAGTTTGTGCATCTACAATTAAGATGGAAGGTTTCCCTTAGTTGATTTTCAAGAGGTCTTCTACCGAATTGGTTGTTTGTGACTTTTCCTTGACTTGGGAATCATCCTTATCATTGAGAAATAAGAAATCATGATCATAGGGCTTATGTTGATAGGGAATATCAAGGCCCTTGATGTGTTTTTGTGTTTTTCCATATGGATCCTAGTCTCTATGCCGTAGTGTAGACAGTGAGTAATACTCTCTATTCCTACTAGCTTCATAGAATTGATTTCAATTTACGTAGCACACTCTCCAAATCATGAGGTGGGATCCATGAAAATATATCTTATTTTTATTGTGTATATCCTCATCTATTCCCCACCATAATTAGTAGGCAATTTCTTACTATGCTAGTTTGTCGGGCACATACTTGGGGAGGCATAGGGGTGCTACCTTATGGTCTATGACCATAATCATAGTCTAATCAACATACAACTAGTAATCTCCCCTGATCATTAGTGTGTCTATAATTATTTTAGATATCTTAGGTAGAGGGGACTCATAGATGGTCAACCATACTTGGGGGTAGACATCCTCTGCAATGCATACAATGTTTTAGGTGTATGTGTATATGTGCATGAAGGAACAAGAATCACATATATAATTTTTTATACAGTCTGGATGTGGGATTAAGAGTTACCCATTATGAACATACACTATGCTAAGGATAACATTAATATAGTGGGACATCATGTAGAAATGGCATCCTTAGGTCCTCTTATATTTATGTAAATTCAGCTCCCATATCCTTGCACTGATTACTTCACCCAAAGTAAATGTAAACTATGAGGTCATCGGTAAGTCCAGCAATAGAATCCACTTAAGGAAGAGGAATTCAATGTTGGAGTAGCTAAATAACCTATTTAAAATGTCCATCCCAATTTAGATTCCCATCCTAAATTTGGTCACCAGCATTGGTTGCTTATTCTTCAAATTGATGGTCTCCTTAAGAACCATCTAGCTACTTAGTATTTTCTCAATTGAATTATCTTTATTCGACAAGACTACTTGATGAAAATCATAAGTAGAATCTGAAATGGGGAAGGAAAGATATGTTTGAAATGCATCCTTTGAGATGCATGCCCTAACTGTCATGTGTTCCAAATGGTGTAGGAGCACACCTTCAGTCACCTTCCCAATGAAGTACAAATCTCATAGGAGGTCAATGCATGGCAAGACCTCTGGATCTGTTGTGATGAAGTGCATTCCTTAGCATTTTAAGGAGAGGAGGTCTGCAACCAATTTCCATTGAGATGGAGTCAATCTATCTTCATATGTATGCACTTTAACCTGGTGTATCACCTACTACAATGTTGAATAATTATTGTAGTCATTATTGAATACTATGGAATCAAATAATATATCATTGTACTCAATCAAATTCTTGATATAAAATCTTGATGGGGTTAAGATTCTTTGAAATTGTTAGAGCATTTAATGACTAAGTGGTGATTATTTAATCCTTAATCTATATTAGGTGATTTATTAAATGATAATATTATATTATTTATTAACATGAGGTGGAAACCTTGTGAAAATAAATAACATTATTATAATTATTTAATAGTTACCAATATTTTATTTATTCACAATAATTACCTCCCTTCAAAATGCACTATAAAATAGGGTTTACTCATATTGGTTATTCATTCATTCATGGGATTATTCATAGGAATTTGCTCAAGAGTTTTGTGAAGGTTGTTTTAGAGAGAAGTGAGAAGAGAAGTTGTATTGGGATAAAATTGTTTCTTGATATATGAAAATAACTTTTGGTGGGTTTTTTACCTTCTATAGGTTTTTCCATGATAATTAATGTGTCTATGTGTGTTCAATTGATGTATTCATTATATGCTTTGTTAATCAATTATATTCTAGATCTTATATATGCATAATACATTCATTCAGTAAATTTGATATGGTAGTAGCCCCTAAGGGAGTATAGTTGGTGAAGCAAGCCATTTACATTCAATTAAAAATATATTTTATAATTATTTTCAATCCTAATATGGCCATGAAGGCATTTCATATGGTGTAAAATTTTTCTTAGTTTATTCTTTGATTTGTGGAGCCTAACAATGATCACAATGAGCATTTAAATCTCAAACAAGCAACCATACATCAATCTGAGATCATTTTTTTTCAAGAAAATATTTCTTGGGATGCCATTTTCAGATTTGTACAGTGCATGTAAGGAAAAAAAATCAGAAACAAATCATTTGAATCATTCTTTATGAGATTTGGTACTCTGAGAGGTCATTGTATGCATATTTAAGCATTCTCAATTCATTTTGAAATCATAAGAAGCTTTCATCCAACCTCTAAAATTTTTTCTAGAGCCTCTTCAATTCACATATATATCTTAGAGGACTGAAACAACAAATTCTCCTTCAAAAAATTTATTTTGAAGCTTGTTCTAGCTTTAACATGGAATTTAAGGAGGATTCCCAAATTTCAATTGATTTGGGGGCATGTACATGCACCAGTAAATTCTCAAACTTTCCCTAAGTGCCATAATCAGCTAAAAAAATATTATGAGGTAAGTATAATGTTTTTAAATTTTATTTAATAAATATTTTATTTATTTATTATAGACTTTCCATGCAAGCAAGCCCTGGGTCCCACTTTGAATAGTTATTTTTACCAAAAAAAGTTATTAAAACTTTGAAATCTATTTATAATTTTCAAATTACATGCACGTATTTATTTTTAGTTATTTTTTTTAAGTAAAAATCAAAAAAATAAGCTTTAAATATTAATTAGTGCATATTAATTCATAAAAAAGTTGTTAGATGAATTGGTGGACATTATTTTGCTAGAAGCTTATCACTAGGGAGGTCCAATGTTCAAAACCCCCTAAAATCCATTTTATAGTTATTTTTTAATTTGGTCAAATTAAATTTAGTTTCATTCTTAGTTTGCATGTCAAGATTCATGTTTTCAAAATCTTAGTTAACCAATTGACCTTGTTTCAACATTTGATCTAGTAAAAATTTAGACTAGCATAGTCGTGTAACCATTTGATCCTTAGGTTTTCAAACCTTCTAGATGCATCTACATGATTCATTTTGTAGTTTGAAATTTATTATTATTATTTACACAAAAAATTTAATAATAGTGACTAGGTGATCATTCTGAGTGTGATTCTTTCAACACTTAGTTTAGTGCATTTTCATTTCAAGTTTTTGTATTATTTTGCATATAATTAGATCCTTAAATCAATGTGCACTTTTGATTTAATTTATTTTACAAAAATAATATAAAAATTTATTGAAAATGTTAATTTTTAAAAAATTTCTTATATTAGTGTACTTTTACGACACTTGTGACACCCTATTTTATCTTAATTTTTCTTACTTTATCTAGCATTAAATTAAACAATTATTATGTGTTTACACTTACAAAAAAAAATTTTACTATCAAATAAAGTTCAATTCACATAAAAAATATTTTTGTTGTAAGTATTTTTTTATTGTCTTATTTAAAGGGAAGTTATAGCTTCATCTCATTTTTCCTTAGATAAATGTCAAATTATTAATAGAAATAACTATAATATATGAAAAAACCATGTTCAATCCAAATTAATGGCCCACAAATTATGGAATATTGTCGTTGGGACTAAAAAATCCCCTTTTGGATGAAATGTGACCCCTAAGTTTACCAATGCATTTCAACAAAAATCTCAAGAAGCTATGTCTATTATCTTATGAAATTTTAAGGATGAATTCCTTCTCCACATTGGTAATCAGGTGTCTCCTAACAATGCTTGGAAACTCCTTGAATCTATGCATGAGGGTACTCATCTCTCAAAGATTATTAATTTAATCCTTGAATTGTTAACTACACTTATGAAAGGTGATGAAAAAGTTATGAATCTTATTACTAAAATTAAAAATATTAAATCTTAATTAGATGGATGTAATTATAATTTAATAAAAATTATAATATATGTAGTAAATTTGGTCATAAAAGGAAAAACTATTACAAAAACAAGGATAAAAATACCAATCAAACTTCTAAAAATAACAAAGAGAAGAAATATAATCAAAACAAGCAGAAGAATCAAAACCCTAATTAGAATAATAATCAAGATTCAAATATTATTGTTTTATATACTGTTTTATGTGTTTTAAATGAAAATGAATGGATTTTAGATATTGGTGCATCGCACCATATGACATGATTATGTAATAATTTATGTGATTCTAGAGATATCTCTTAAATAATTTACTTAGGAGATAATTTACTTTTAAAAGCAACTAAATAGGAAAAGTAATGTTTTCAAATGTTATTATAAATAGTGTTTTATATGTACCTAAATTTAAAAATAATTTGCTATCTTGTTCTTAATTTATAAATGATAATTTTATTATAACATTACTTAAAGATAGTTGATCCATTTGAAATTATTATGGTTCATTGATTGTTGAAAGTGTTCAAAAGAATGGTTTGTATATCTTTTCTCCTTATGCATATTTTTTTTCATCACATAATAATAATGAATCTCAATTATTGCATGAAAGATTAGGACATGTTAATTTTATAAGTTTGCATGATATGTCTGAAAATAATCTTGTTGTTGGACTTCCTTCTATCCATTTTCATCATAAAACTTGTGAGGGTTACTTACGTGATAAGTAACATACTAACCTCTTTCACAAAAATTATCATGTAAATTTTTCAGATCCTTTAGAATTGATTCATAGTGATGTTGTAGGATCTCTTGAAGTTATATATCTTAATGGTTCTTTGTATTGTATTACTTTTATTGATGATTACACTAAAATGATCTAATCTTTTTTCATTGAAAAAAAACTGATGTGTTATCTAAATTCAAAGAATTTAAAGCTGGTGTTGAAAATGCATCTAATTTTTCTATTAAAAGATTAAGAATTGATAATGGTGATGAATATGTTAGTAAAAACTTTGATTGTTTTTTCATTAGTTATAGTATTTAAAGGAATCTAAAAACTCCTTATTCTCTTCAGCAAAATGGTATCGCTGAAAGGAAAAATTGTACCATCATAGAAATGGATAGAACAATATTACAATTAGTAAATATTATTAAATTTTTATGGGTTGAAGCCATGAGTACTACTATGCATATTCTAAATAGAGTCCCTACCAAATGTTTTCATCTTTATACCCCTTTATAAATGTGGACTAAAAATAAACCTAGTATGGCTCATCTTAAGATTTTTGACAATCCTACTTCCATCTTTATCCTTAAAGTTAAGAGAAAGAAGCTCGACCCCACTTTCTATTCTTGCATTTTTATAAGATATAGACGTAAGTCAAAAGGTTTAAGAGTGTGTTATCCTTCTAAATGTTAAATCATTGAAAATAAGAATGTTCTTATTCTCAAAAAATCTTTTTATGAGCCCTCTGTGGATCCTCCTTAGTATTCTTCAGTTGATGAACTTGAATCTCATGTTTCTCTTTGTGATGAAATAGATGCCCTTGAATAAGTTGATCACGTTATAGATAACTTAGATTTTGGTGAAACCCCTGAGTTTTAAATTCAATCTAAAACACTTAAATGGACAGATTTCTTAATTTAATCTTCTAATATTGATAACTTTAATACATTAACTAGAAGTCAATATTCTTATCATGCATTAATAACTTTGTATGAATGTGAACCTCAACCATTTGAGGAAGCCACTCAATATGATAGATGGAATGTTGTTATGCAAGCTGGATATAATTCCTTAATTAAAAATCAGATTTGGGATATTGTCCCTCTTTAAGGAATTAAAAATCAAATTTGGGATATTGTCCCTCTTTCGCCTAAAAGGTATATTGTCAATTTAAGGTGGATTTATAAGATTAAATATAATTCAATTGTAAAATTAACAAGTTTAAAAATAGATTAGTTACTCATAGATTTACTTAAAAACTCAAGATTGATTATGTTGAAACTTTTACTCCTGTAAAAAAAAGAGTACTATTAGACTTCTTATTACTCTTACAGCATAAAATGGTTGGGTTATCCACCAAATGAATGTTAAGAATGCATTTCTAGATGGTGATCTAGAAGAAAAAATATACATGACTTAGCCTAAAGGTTTTATTGACCCTAATAAAGAACATTATATATGCAAGTTAAAGAAATTTTTATATGGTTTAAAACAAGCTCCTCAAGCTTGGTATTCTAAGATTACTTTTTTTTCTAAAGAATTAATTTTTTTCTAATTATTATTCAGATAATGATTTCTTTGTTAAAGTTGAAAATGGTCATTTGATTATAATTATATTATATGTTGATGATTTATTGATTACTGATGATCTAACTAGTTTAATTCATAAATATAAGAATAAACTAAGTCAAATATTTGAAATAATTAATTTACTCATTTTGTATCAATTTTTAAGAATGGATATATTTCAAGATAAACATTATATTGTTGTATCACAATCTCTATATGCACATAATCTTCTTTTTAAGTTTAACATGCTTGATTGTAAATCTACCACTACTCTTATTGAAGGTGGTAATAAACTTGATTCTAAACTTGCATGTGAAAAAGATAACCCTACTTTATATAGATAGCTTATTAGAAGTTTAATTTACCTAACCACTATGAGGCTAGATATTTCATATGTTATTAGAGTTTCTTCTAGATTTATGCAAGATCCTTATTTTGATCATTATAAATTAGCTAAACATATTCTTTATTATATCAAAAGAATAATTAATTTTGATTTATTTTATTCTTCCATTGATAATGCTAAATTATATGGTTATTGTGATGTTGATCATGTTGATGATACTTTAGATCACAAATCTACTTAAGGATATGTGTTTAAGTTTGGTGCAGATGTTATCACTTGGAGCAGCAAGAATCAACCTACTATATCTCTCTTCTATAGAAATGTAGTACATAAGTGCTATTAAATCTATTAAAAAAGCCATATGGCTGCAAAAGCTATTGGGAGAACTTCATTTGGATGTTTCTCAAAGTACCATCTTTCATTGTGATAATTAAAGTTGTATAGCTCTGGCAAAACATCTAGTGCAACACTAAAAAACTAAACATATTAAAGCTTATATGGATTTCATCTGCTAGAAAGCCCTCAATGGTGATATTAATTTTTAGTTCTATCCTATGGATGAACAAGTGGTAAATATCTTCACAAAACCACTTGATGCTATCAAATTTTGTCAATTTCGTACAATGTTGGGCCTCTCGGAGCTGCCATTGAGAGGGAGTATGCATGACAATGTCACTTCTTAATAGCCCTATGTTAGTTCTTCTCATTGTAAAACATTGTAAAAACTTCATATGAAAGTTATATTATTTAAGTAAACTTTGTGTGGACATTTTACTTTTATACCCCAATACATTAAAAAGCATAATTTGTAATGGAGGTCCTTATGTTATAAAAGGATCTAAATATGCTTAGTGATTTTTTATGAGAAATGGTGAGATGTAATCTCACAATCATGCTAGCCTAAACTTGTTTTCAAGTATTTTACGAATTATAATTCCTTTTGTTTCAAAAGGTGACTTTTGGTATGATGAAGGTTTTAAAATCTTTCAATTTTATGCATAGTATAATTCCTTTATGGTGTCTATGGATTGTATCCCCACGTAATATTAAGGGAGAGTGTTAAAGCATTTAATGAATAAGTGGTGATTATTTAATCCTTAATTTATATTAGGTGATTTATTAAATAATAATAATAATATATTATTTATTTACATGAGGTGGAAACCTCATAAAAATAAATAATACTATTATAATTATTTAATAGTTACCAATATTTTATTTAATTACTCTTCAGGATGGTTGGACCCGTTATTCACAATAGTTACCTTCTTTCAAAATTCACTATAAAATAGGGTCTACCCCTATTGATTATTCATTCATTCATGAGATTATTCATGGGAATTTACTCAAGAGTTTTGTGAAGGTTATTTTGAAGAGGAGAAGTGAGAAGAGAAGTTATATTGGGATAAAATTATTTCTCGATATATATGAAAATCATTTTTGGTGGGTTTTATACCTCGTAGAGGTTTTCCCACGGTAATTCATGTGTCTCTATGTGTTTAATTGATGTATTCATTCTATGCTTTGTTAATCAATTATATTCTAGATCTTGTATATGCCTAATGCATTCCTTTAGTAAATTTTATAGGAATGCCTTAGATGAGGATGTCATTTCTTTATTGATTGTTTTCATAATGTTTTTGTTTACAAGTTAGCAACTTGACTCTCCTATGTGCACTATACACTCAAAACGTTGGTAGCTAGAGATTATTAGTAGGGAGGCAAGTGAGTTTGAAGTTGTCTTATGATCAATGCGCATGTTGTTGGTCCTCCATGCTTTGATATAGCTTTGGCATTCATTTCCAGTTCATGCATCATTAATGTTGAATGCCTATAACTATGATTTATTTGTTTAATTTTAACTTTTCCACTTCATTTGGAAGGTATACCATGTAGGCACTATTGATGGTTAATGGGAGTGCCACATCATTGAATTTTTTCAAGTGTCATTTCATCACTTCTTTTTCTTTAGTTTACTATGCCACAGGGGCTATTGATATTTGGGAGTCAGGATATAACATAAAAACTATGTTCACGAGGTAAATGAATCTCCCAAACAAAGTTCTAAACACTTTTATCAAAAATGAAAATGAGCCAAACAAAAGCCCCAAATAAATTACTTGAAAACCTAGATGA
The DNA here is from genome assembly GCA_037957365.1 of Torreya grandis. NCBI lineage: Eukaryota > Viridiplantae > Streptophyta > Pinopsida > Cupressales > Taxaceae > Torreya > Torreya grandis. The sequence continues at coordinate 731,113 of JARHVA010001747.1, forward strand.
GCCAAAAAAAAATTTCAAACAAAATTTCTGAAGACTAAAATGTTGAACCTCTCCTTTGGATACTTCCACTAAACAAATGTTCCAAACAAATCCTCTAAAGACCCGTTTCATGCCAAGTAATTTTGTTGAAGAGAATTTCCGTACAAATCCTCTAAAGAATTTTGTTGAACAAATAATTTGAAGACCAAAATGAATCAAAGTGTAAAACTTTCAAAAACTTGAGTCTCGAAGAATAAATGAGAAATCCAATTGGCAAATAGAAAATCCAAACAATTATCCCAAACAAAACCCGTGAATAAATACTATAAAGAGTAAATTCATACAAATGGTTTATATAGGTACAAAGTGCTTAAAACTACCAAAGATAGGCTTCCAAACAAAAGTTCTAAAGACCAAATCTTGTTGAGCACAATTCCAAATAAGTTTGTTGAATAATTTTTTTGAAGACTATAATGAGTCAAACCCTATATATACATAACTTCCAAATAACATTAACAGGTTAGTTCGAATAAATAAAGCATGTTCATAAGTTTGTTGAGGAGCAAGTTTAGTTCAACACATAAATATCTCTTTGTAGAAGACTATCAAGATAGGCCTAGACCTTTTCAGAAAGATAGTGGGTCCCTATTCCAAAAAAGAGAATGGTGGGGATGTTGGGTACAAAAAGTGCAAGTTTAAAACTTGCAAATATGAAAGATAAGTAATTTTATAGCATTATGGGTAAAATAGAAGGCCCGTTTCATCAGAATAATATTGGTTAGACTAAGAGATTAAGCAATTAGGCATAGATAAAAAGTGTATACAAGCCTTTTGGCAGTGGGAAAGGTTTATAAGTTGAAAGAATATCCATAATATATATTTTCCAAGTGTACAAGACCGAGGTGATATATAATTTAGAAATAGAGTCTATAATTAAAATCACTTAATAAAAATGTGAATGAAAAACATGATTAACTTTTATTATGCACAAAATTTACAAAAATTGAAACACCAAAATGTTCTAGCTGAAACAATCTTTCTAGCATCATAGATGTTTTTAAAAAGGATGCTAAAGCTAAACATTATGTTAAAAAAACAAAAAATGGGAAAAAATGGCCTCACATACCTAATCAAGCTTCTAGGAGGCACATGTAATTTAAGGATTTGCACTTTTTGAGAATTATAAAATTTTAGTTCACATTGGTATTTCAACATCCACTTGGAACTAGGAGGGGCTTGAAATAGTCCCAAGACTAAATCGAGTTTTAAAATCCCAAATTGAATTGAAATTTGAAGTTTGGTCGTCCCATGACCTAATCAAGCTTAGGACCCCAGTTATATCTAAGGATTTATCTCAACATTTTTGTCAATTTGATTAAGCATTGCATCTTGCGTAATAGATTCAAGATTTAATTAGGGGCCTACAGACTTAATTAGATCTATAGGCCTAATTAACATTGGATTGAGGAAGGGGGTCATGAGTCCCTAATAATCTAGTCGAGGCTTAAGCACCTATTAACACATTGGAGGATTAACATAAAATCAACAAACCCTGATCAAGGTTTAAACCTTGACCAATACTACCTCACATTCACCTAAAAGTTTCTAGACCCACGCAGATTCTGTAGTATGATTAACAAAGGAAGCTAACCAATGCATGCATAAAGACCTAGTCAGGGTTTGGAACCCCAACTAAAACTTTGAAATTTGAATCAAACTACCGTAGACCTAATCAAACTTATAAGTCCAATTAGGTCTAGGGAATCTAACAAAAATTAGACAAGATCAAACCAAAAATAAAATCCTGATAATAACTGAGCACAAAAAGTTTTGACCCTGAATACCTAATTAGGATTTGAAATCCTGATTAAGTATAGAAACTGAGAAGTTTTATAATAAGTTATATTATACCTATTCAAGGATCTAATCAAGATTTTCCAATAATTTCTAAGTGTAATGGATGCACTCAAAACCCATTTTTAGACCAAGTATAAAATATGAAACTTTCTTACACAAACTTGATCATTTTAACGGGATAGGTTTCATAGGTTGATCGAGCATGTAAACCAATTTTATTCCTATATTATATCAATATATCCAAGCAAACCAAAATTTCAAATTCAAACTAGGAGGCATATACTCAAATTTCGTGCTAAGTGCTTTGTATTAAGTTTTTTCACCAAACGTGGTTTATCCAACAGATGTAGTTTTGACACCTGGTTTGACATGCAAATTGAAATGAACCACTAAGTTAGCTTGTGAGTCTCAAGAAAAACTAACCCATAATCATAAGTATGAGTAAAGCAAAAGGAAAAAAAAGGGGTTCCATGACTTTGGAGGAATTAGGGTATGTTGTGCAAACAACAACAATAGTCAATGTCAATAGAATGAAATTTGAAATTTGAAAGAGCAAGAAAGGAATGCACTTGTATGTGAGTAAATAATGTTTCCATGTAAATTTTTGTTGGAGATGCTTACTTATTGAAGCATTGGATAAGTATGCTTCCTTTATAAATCACATGGAGAACATGGACAAATTGAGGGTGATTAAACCCATATTTTAAATGTGACTAAGGCAAAGGTCATGGATTGGAAGACAAATTCCCCCAACCCACATGTAACTAATCTAACATCGATCCTGTAATCCAAAATTAATCTTGTAAACCCAATATGATAAAGTGGGAACCAAACAATGGGTTTTATATGGTAATGCCAGATCCATTGAGATTCACTCAATCTCCAAGTACATTACCCAAAATAATAATGAATCAAGAACTAGAAACAGACTTATAGATCCAAGTTTTCTCAACACTTGAAAATACTTAATAAATAACTACAAAGGTGAAAATGTGTAAATTTACATGAACCAACATCATGCCCGATTGAATCAATGCCAACTATAAACTATCATTATGTGCATAAACTATCATCATATCTTCTTTATTTTCTGCATTCTTACCTTTCAAATAATTTACTTCATTATTTTTCTCATATATTTTATTAGTCTGGCATGTATTACAATTTGTGGTGAAATTCTTTACAATGATATCATTATCATCCACCCTTCCCATTTGTTTTCCTTTTGATCATTTTAATTTATTTTCTTCTTGTTTGAGATTCGTTCCTCTTTCATGATTTAACCTTCCTCAAAGTTTTGCTCTTCTTTCATTTCATTTCTTGTACTAATAATTGATTTTTTTTTAAATTAGGATATATATATATATATATATATATATATATATATATATATATATATATATATATATATATAAACTATTTAAAAACTAAAAGTGATAATTAAAAATAATAATATTTATTATAGTTTAAAAAGTACTTAAATACTAATATTTTATTTTAAAAGTCAAAAATAAAAAAAAATTATAAATTGTAATTATATTAATTTATAAAAAATACTACAGATTATTCACAAGAAAAAGTGGGTGGTATGAAAGCATACCCCAAATTGCAATGTTCCAGGCTAGAAACTAAATGGCCTAGGATATTAAAAAAAACATAAGTAGTCCATGTGACCAACAACTAGATCACCATAAAATTAAAAATAATGAAATTTTGCTAGCATAATAAAGAGTCTAGTGGTAGGTGGAGAATCATGTTCATTTAGTTTAGTCTAACAAAAATCTAAGAAGTCATCATCCATAAGTAATAGATTCCAATCACTTTTTTCATTATTCACTAGCTTCGTGCCTTCTTGAGTAACTATTTGAGTGCCATATTACGTGGTTTTGGGTGGCAAACTAGATAGAGCCAAGCATAGGGACTTATTGGGGTGAAGAGGAGGATCCCAAGAACTAACCTATGCTAAAGGAGGTGAGTCTTTATAAGGTGAAGACCAATCACATTGGTTGTGACAGTAATGCCAAGAAAAAATTCTTTAGTGACTTCCCTAGTGCAAGAGAAAATTGCCTCAATGATATAGTAAGGTTTGGATATGGGCCACCTCTAAATCTACCTTGTTAGCTTATGCTTGAAACTACATAAACATATTTAAAATCACCATATCATTATTTTTGATAAATGTTAATTGTGCAATTGGTGGGCCGACCCCTGATCTAGATCCCAAGTGGGTTTTTAGTGCCTATACCTCCACTATGCCAATTAGCCAATTTTATGTCAATTGTTGTGGGTAGCCTAGTCACTGGTGGGATTTGACCCTAGGTCACTCTGACATGAATGCATCCACTCTAACCATTATATTATAACCTAGCAGACAAATCACCATAGCCTTTTTACATGCATCAAATAAATATCAACTGTATAGTTAAATAAAACCCTATTTATTTATTCATTTCTAGGTAAATAAAATAATTTATACTTCAAATTAAGACAAATCAATTTGAATTTTTTAGGCATCGAGGGATAGTTACTAAAGAGAATATTATACTAGATGAAAGGCTTATGAGGAAAGGGTTTGAAAAATCATGGATTCATGTCCAAGCCAACAAAACTTTTTTGCATAAACAAAAAAAAATGATTGATAGTCATAGTAAGGGTGCATAATAGATACTTTGCGTGAAACACACCTAAATGGATAAGGTGATGCCCTAGAGGTAATCCCTTATAAAATAATCACTTGGAAAAATGTAGAAGCTTGGGATCAGTAATGGCACTCAAACCAATTTAAAATATCCTACTCCAAGTATGAGCAATGGATTGGATAAACCAATGATAATTGATCTTTTCAATCATTGGAAACTAAGGTGATATCAATTCATATCCCTTGATAGGATTACAGTGAAGGAAGGAAGTTTCAACATACCACTTCTAGTCTTTGCACTAGGGTTTGGTAGAGTTAACAACAATTTTTTATAACATATCTATGGGAAAAACATTAGTAACCTATTGAAAGGACTCTTGGTCATTGTTTTGAAAATAAAAGTTAGTTTTAGCCTAAGGCCAATAAATCTAAGCCTAGGCATATTTGGAGCAAATGTCTTTAATTGTCTGAACGCATATTTTAAAAAAATTAAGGGAATGAACCTAAGGTACCTCCATGAAAGGAACATTATGGAAATTGATGAATAGTGACCACCACAAAGAGTGGTGGTTGATGGAGATAGCATCTTTAAAATCATCCCCATTCCATACAAGACATGGTTTAATAGCTTCCTTTCCAAATGTTCATGACAAAAAATAACCCAACAACCTTTATATGGGAAAGAAAGATAATAAGGTTTTTAAATCCTAGCCCCTTCCAAACCACTTGCCCATAGGGAGAACCCTCATAGATACTATTACATATTAAAAAATTACAAGCCTCTTTTCCTTTGATGTCTCACATAATCCATTTGACACAAAGAGGAGTGCCTTGATGGTAGACTATAATAATGCCTAAACCCCCTACCTCCTTGAGGTGACAATAATATTCCCAAGTTACTAGGTGAAACCTTTCCTATGCTAAAAAATGTCCCAAATAAAATCCCCGAGGATTTTCTTAAGACTTTAGTATGAGCCTTTATATCAAACCCAACAAGACAAATAATAGGCATGGATTTTAGTGAGAACCTTAGAGTAGATTTTAAATTTACTCGCTAGAAAGAGTATTTTATTGATTTAGTATGGGAATGTCTTCTCTTCACTATCTATGACATATCTCCAAAAGTGGGAAAGGGTAGATTGGAAATTAAAAGGGATACCACTAAAATTAAAATTTTCACAATGTTGATTCCATTTCCACGTATATCTTTGTAACCAAAGGGGAGAGGGACTAAAAAACTACCTCTAGCATTGGGATTTTCTCCATTGAATACTAGAACTTAAATATAAGTAGAAATTTTCAATGCACTACATTGTATGTTTGATATTATCTTCTTATTTTTATAAGAGTGAGGAAGGAGTCATTCGTGAAATGGTCATCAACAAACCTTAGAAGAGATATTAGTAAGAAGAGATATCCCTTTGACAAATCCTTATCCCATGTCATTAGCTAATAGATAACCAAACCCTTCTACAACTAGAACATATCGAGATGGGGAGAGAGGGAATCCTTTTATAATAGAGTGGGAAAAAATGAATTTCTCCAACTACATATTGTTGATGTTCATTAAAAAGTGAATAAGAGGTGTTTGCAGGAAGATAGATCCCTTTGATAAGACCTTGGGCCATGGAATTATCCATGATATAACCAAACCCTTACACAACTAGAAAATATGGAGTTGGGGAGAGAGGACATCCTTTTATAATAGAGAGGAACAAATCAAAATTATTCAATTGCATACCATTGACATTCATTAACGAGTTGAGAGGAGGTCTTTATAGGAAGAGAGATCCTTTTGACAAGATCTTGAGCCATGACACTAGCCAGCAAATAACCAAACCCTTATGTAGTTATAACATACATAGTTGTGGTGACAAAGCATCCTTGTCTAATAGATTCGAACAAACCAAATTTATATAAGCACATTCCATTGGTTAAGATATAAGTTGAGGCATTTAAAAACAAAATTTAAGTCGACTACAGAAATTTGGGACCAAACACTAGCACCTACAACATGGAGAGAATGAAAGGCCACTTAATGTGATCATAGGATTTCTCTTTGAGTCAAGTTTGATGAACAACATTTGTTGATTAGACCTACATGCCCACACCATGCCTTCCCAAAATGAAATATTGTTGTTTAATATGTATCTTCTTTTGATAAATCTTATTTTCTTAGTAATAACAGTCAAAGGGAGGAGATTTCAAATATGTGAAGATCAAGGGCCTTAATAATAAGTTTATATGAGACATTCATCAAAGTGACAAACCACCAATTGAAAATTTTCTTAGGATCACCTAACTTAGGTGTGAGTTTAATATGTTCTTTGTTATTGATTTTTTGAAGGCTTTTGGTGCGATATGCTTTGAGGTGAACTTCAAATAATTAATTTCAAATGGTGTCCCAAAGAACCTTTTAAAACTAGAATGGAAACACATCATATTCAAGAGATTTTTCATTGGCCATATGTGTGTTTAACCCTAAATTGAGATGGATCAATATAGTTCAAGGTTAAGAATATAAAAATGAATTAGCAAAAGGGTGATAAATAAATCTATAGCAGACCAATTAATTGCAAACTTAGATAAATAATATTCTGAATTTAAATGTCGAGATATATTAAACATACTAAGAACAACTATCATTTGATATAGAAATGAAATGAAAACAAGAGTACTTAGCTAGTTTATTGTGTGCATGTAGATATGATATGGAACATGATGTAAATACACTGGATCAATGCCCTAGATCAGTTGTTAGATTCTAGAAATTTGAACTCTATAACCTCAAACACATATATTGACTTTAGACGGTTGTGTCAACGCTTCTGTCTAATTTAGATGCGACTGTCTAGTACAAAATACATGTTGGATCTGGATGTGACCATCTAATATATTCTAGGTTATGTGTCACCTTCGCTTTAGTGTGCTCAGATCTAGATCATAGGCTATTGCTCTTTGTCAAATATCAAACCCCTAGTTCTTCACATTCATAGTGGTTGTGGAAAAAATAGGTTAATGGATTCATAGTGTTGAGTTAACCCCAAACACCCCTCTATCAATGAGTTTTGCCTACATATCCACTACTCTGAAGAGGGCCTCAAACTAATGTAGTTCTCTCCTACGTATTAGCTTCTATGTGCACAAAAATGTAATATGTAAAAAGTAAGTACAACAATGACCTAACTTTTAACTTGGCAAATATGACTCATGAAATGTTCTTTCAATACTTCAAAGCTATAGATGTGATTTTCCTATAACTAATATGGAAATAAGATAAAATAGTGAAACTTTACTCACTTGAATGCTTGATAGAGCAAAAAAACTAATCACCTTAACTTCTTGTAAGGAAAAAAATCCATATTCAAAAATCATTGTAAAAAAAAAAACACAAAACATACTTGTATGAAGTGGGTATGTGAGACCCATACATTCTATGAATATATATTCATAATTCAAAAGAATCTAAAGGCATATCCTCTAAACCTGAACTTTGCAGGGCACCACATTTATTCTTAAAAACAATATGTTGTGGATTATTTTGAAATTACCCAACGCCATTTATCTGGTCATTAAACTTTGAATTTATATAATATTACAAAATTAATCCACATAAAATAGCTATAAAAAATCGAGCAATGCTATATACACACGCTAAACATAAAAATGTCAAGAGAATGATTGTATATTATATTAAGTTCGAACAATAGCAACATGAGTGTGCCAAGACACCCAGATGTGGTTATATATACACCGCCATTTATATCACCCACTTTTTTTTTTTCAAAAGATTATACAGCAAGGGTGGAATGCTTTTGTAAGTTGTTTGTTAGCCTACTGTGTCTGTGACCTGCTTTCTGTCACCAACATTTTAATGGAGGTAGACACATTTGCTATTAACTAATTTTTTTTCCGGGTATGCTCCATCCAGCAAGCTTCCAACAAGTCGGAGTGAGAGCTTTCGGAGGATGTAAATTTAGAACTATCGAATTTCTAACTGGCAAGCACTCAACCGATACTAATCATATTATTGACTATCTCCTTGTAACCGGCAAGCACTCAACTGATACCAATCATACTACTGACACATATCTTATAATTAAGAAGCACTCAGCTGATGCCAATCATACTAGTGGCCATGCCCTGACACATATCATCATATAATTAATAAGTAAACCTTTCTGGCATCAAAGGAAGTCGGCAAGGGATTTGTATCTGTACCTATATTTTACCACTTTTGCTTTTCCTCCAGCCCTTCTTTTCTTTTGACTGCTACTGCGTTGTACCATGTCAATATTTTGCCTTGAGTCTACTTCTTCACATGGCTTGTTTTTATTGTCTAAATTTTGTTCCTCATCTCTACAACCCCCCTCCTTTTCACTCCTTTCTTGTATATGTAGACACCACTCACATATCAAATCTTCCAGTTTAATGTGTGGATACAGTTTGCTGCAGTACCTGAAAATATGGCAAAAACAGTCAACTATTAACATCACTGTGGTGAGTAAAATTAAACATAGAATTTCAGGAAACTTAGATCTCTACAAATATTGTAACCTATGTTGATGACGATGGAAACATTTATGGCACTGAAACAGTTCCTTCTTAATGCCTATGTCTCCGCACATACAACATTCTTGCATGCCAATCTCTGACCTTTCAGAGTCTTTATCTTTGGACTCCAACTCAGCCTCATTCTTGTTGTTATATCGATTAGGAATTGTAGCTTGGTGGATGGTATGAGAACACACTTTTGCCATCATCATCGACAATTCAACTACAATTTTTTCATTCTCGACAATTGAACTACAACCTTTTGGTTAGAATGGCAGTTCAAGAATGATAGCTCATTATGCAAACCTGTGTGAAGAGTGTTGGAGAATGGATGTTATATATTCCTAGACATAAACTGGTCTGGTATCTCCCCAGAGTAGAAATAGATTGCGTTCAACGAGTCATAATTCTATAAAAAAACAAGATTCGCATGATCTGAAAGAAAGGAATTTCGTATAGGATGTCCACACCAAATTGCATATAAATTTTAATATTACAGAGCAGATTTTTCAAAATATTCAGTTGTAAGAGGATTCCCAAAGAGTGGTCCAAAGCAGATTCCAAAACCCTTATCTACAAAAGTTCAAATCGAATTTTGAAACACCCATAAATATGTCAAAAGTTCTCTTTGTCGGTACTAAGTCAATACATGTAAAATCTGATCGCATACTATGTAAAGGATGCTTGCTACTAGTGGGAATTTGGTATGTTCTGATTTGATGGGTTACATAGGATATGTTTTTTTTTTTTTTAAATTGCTATAATTCATTTGAAAATATTACCAATAAAGATGTTGAAAAAACTCTTACAAGGATTTTAGAGACAATTTCCCATTCTGCATTTGTAGAAAGGGATTTTTTTTAAATGGTATTTGAGGAACTTGATAAATTTGAAATAATAAGGTTTCCTTAAGAAGGGGATGTATTTTTAAGAATTTTTAAGAGGATTATAATTTATGATAGTAGGAGTGTTATTTTCATTATAGTATTATCTCATTAATATAAAGATTATTATGTCTAGAGGTGTTTTACAATAGTATTTAGTGGTGATAGGTTGTAATGTAATGAATATGTTTATTTTCCATTTTAATTTTAAATTTGATATTCATTTGATTGAATTTTTTGTGAAAAAAGTAATGAAATTATTAATAATTATAGAATATAAAAATTAAAATGAATGCACTCAAATTGATATCTTTTAGTGTTTTTCAAATAGATGTATTTATGATGCATGTACTAGTAATATATTGGATTTATATATTGCTTATTTTATAATGATTATGGTATACTAGGTTTTTATGTTACCATGAACTAACCCCTCAAACCAATAGGGATTAAATTTATATATAGATAAGTGTAGACACTTAAAAATGGTTCAGGTGCATTTATTAATCATAAAATTGTAATGTTCTAGGGTACTTATGTCTTTATTAATTAGTGGTCCAAATTAGGCGTTGTTTTGTTGATTATTACTCCAAGTTATGATTTATTGGTGCATTTTTCTATGTTTCTGTCATGTTTCTCTGTCTCTCTTCATCTCCCCTTCCTCCTCTTTCATCCCTCCCTGCCCTTTTGTGTTTTTGGTAACTTTCCCACAAATGTACATTGTCTGTTCTAGGGACCCATAAACAAATAGTGTATGTTTCTCAAGTTGGGCCCTTTTCACCCATTTTAGGCCCCCCATAGTTTTGGGTCCTCCTTTATTAGTTTTTTTCCCATTTGTTGTTGGGTTGTGCACCAATAGAGTCTTAATTTAAATTTGATAAGTATCGTAATACACAGGGACATTAACGTTCTTAAGAGATCAATGAATGAGTAAATCAATGTAGACATATAGAAAAAGCATTCAAAAATCTAAGTAAATTATCAAGAGGATCTAGAATTTAATACTACATTCTAAAAGAAATAAATCTTTCATTGTAGCATTTAAAGTCATAGTAGATGGATAGTGCGTCATATTGGACTCTCTAGCTAAACTAAATTTTAATTAGCATGTTATTTTTTATATTTTGTACAATTAAAGGAACTAATAAGTAATCTGTGCTTAGAAACCCTATTGACCCTAAGAACATACCCTAAAACAAATCCAGCGCCTTATCTTTTGCAGTGTCAACTTCCCTATTGGGGCTTCAAATATCAATTTTTAGGGATCAACTAAAGATTTAGAAATGTAACCAAGTTTTATGAAGCTCCAAACCTAACAAATGTATTTGTCAAACCATATTCTACAAGAAATTTGGAGTCCTCCATTTTGTGTCCCAGAAAAGTGGAATGTACGATTCTAGAGAGGTGCTTAAGTCACTACATATTTTTTGGGTTCTCACTATCTATCTACAAAAACTTTCATTATGTTATAATACTATGACTATTATTTCCAAATTTTGTGTGAAAATCAATATAATTATCTAAAGCCTATCTTTTTCATTTATTTCTCTAGACTTATAATAGTAATTAAATCTAGTTTGCTATTTTACATCTAAATAGACTTAATTACATTGTTTATGAGTATATTGTATTGTAGTTTGATGTAAAACCACTTTCTCATATTATTTATTGGTGAACACGATATAAATCGAACATGCAACGAACTTTTGATTAAGTTTACTTCAATATTTTACAAACCCTAGGGTATTTGTAAATTGTGCATGTTTTTCTCTTATGCCTTCTAAAGTGATTAGATCTTAATGTTCCAAACAGGATTAACATTAGGATAAATTTTAACCAAGTATTGATTTCATTAAGATTATTTTGGTTAATCCTAAATCTTTTTTGAAAAATAAAATAGACACCAAAAATGAAGTTAGTGTTTTTCCCGCTATTAATTTTTTTATTGTTAGTGATACTAATATTATTTTGAATGATAGTGGTATGAATGGATCCCAAGTTGATAATGCATATGATCATGGCCACCAAGATCATATCTAGATGAACACGAAAGAGTTGAAAACCTTATATGTTTTAAGAACACCTTATGCCCAACCCTAATCAAATAGTTAAATTGATACATGTATTGAAATATGTCCAAAGAAAAACCCCAGGTTAATAGGCTCAAGCATGGGTTATAGTACAAGACATACCCTATGAGATAGAAAATGAATACCTCGATTATCACGACGTAGATCAAAAACTTACCTTGTGTAAGAGATCACCTTCTATGCCTAATAATATAGTCATTTTCTAATTTTCTTATGAAACTAAGTTCCTCATCATGTTGTTATTGATCCTACTATTGTTAATGATTCATTTGCTTCTCTAAATAATATGATTGTTTTTAAAGCTCCTCAACATCCTCACTTGCCCTCGGTGCTTCCCATTTTTTCCAAAACTCTCAATATGCTTATAAAATTCCTCTGGTTCAACCATGTACTGCTTATAATGCTTTTCAAATCGCTTCTTTACAAAATTATTCTATTCTAACTTTTTCTACCACGGCTTATTTTCCAAATCCCAATCTTACTATTATGATGCATGCATTATGTGACTTGCAAAATTAGATTAAGGTGATTTCCCAAGAGTATCAAAATCCAAATAATAGGGTCACTTCTAACAACATTATTCTCAATCCCTTAGCAATATAAAGTGATTGTATACCCTTTTACAATAGGATTTTAGCTCCAACGTTTGAATTATTCAATTGAAAAAGAAACTTGTTTTATCATATTACATATTTATATGCCTCTTACTTTTATTTTTCTCATAATAATAAATTGGTAACTAACTTATTTCCAAAGAGCTTGAAGGACTATGCACTTGATTGGATTTATGTTTTACCATGTGGATTTATGTTTTCTTTTACAACATTAGTGTATGATTTCATAGCTCATATTTTCATCAATTTTTTAATTAAGGTTACCTTCACATAGATATTTGAAATCAAACAAGGATCTAGTGAGACTATTAGTGACTATGTGTATAGGTTTAAGACTATGGGTACAAAGATAACTTATCAATTAATGGACAGTGAACTTAAAAATATATTTTATTATAGATTTCTTTCAATCATCAAAGACAACATAGTTTTCAACACTTATCAATCTTTCAATGAGCTTTGTCATGTGGTTAAGGACTTTGAGCTCAAAAAATTTAGAGGCGAATATGCTTAAGTATAGGTCTAATGCTCCAACTTCTAATGGTGTCAAGTCTAAAAGTAAGATAAATTTCAAGGCTAAAATTAATGAAAATACCTTGCAACTTAAGAGTGAGGCTAAGAATGTGGTGAATTTTGTGGAACAATCAACTACAAGGCTTATATTATCTCAATAAAGGAAGAGTGGAAAATTTACAAGATTAAGTGAAAGTGTATAAAATATGTTTCAAATATTCATTGAATGTAATATGATCATGTTGCCTCCCATTAGAGAATTGTATCAATCAATACCATTGCCTAAGTGTTATCATGCAAATTCATTCTTAAATTACCATAGAAGTACATGACATTAATAAAACATATCAATTACCTTGAAACATAATGTTCAAGATCTCATTGATAACAACCAAATTTAAGTGGAGGGAAGAAAAAAATAAAAAATAAATTGGTGGCTCCACCAAATAAAAATTTATAAATATTTACCAAACCTCTTCTAAACTATAATACTCAACCAAAAGATAAAGGCAACGTTCATATGACAAATAGAAAATATCAAAGGGAACCACCAGAAAATATTAATGCCCATGTGGACTTCGTGGAAATTTATTGGTGTGATTAGTGTTGTTACAAGGAAGAGAGAGCCTCCTCTAATAATGTTTCATGATAGAGATATTCCAAATGATAGATCTTACAATAGACCTATATTCATAAATTCCTTCAAAGGGTGAACATTAACAATAAAAGGATGGAGTTATGGTTGAGAATGATTCAAGTATCATTATATGCAATGATAAATATATCAATGGTATTATAATCTATAAAAGAGACTTAGTTAGTACTTCAACAATTATTATGGGATATGATGGTATTACTAGAAAACCACTAGGTTGTATTCTTTTGCTTGTCATAGGGGGTCCTAAGATGGTGTTAACTTGGTTTCATGTGGTATTATATAATATATATAATGATGGGTTTATTGGTAATAAAATGGATAAATGAATTAATATAAATCTCATCCACCCTATACCATTAGTTAAAGTTAGTGCATGAGGAAAAATTTATTACAGCTCATATAAATGTTTATTATCCATTGCAAAAAGAAGTTTAATAACAAGCACTACTTAAGGAAACACCAAATAAAAAATTTAATATTAGACCTCAAACAAGAGATCATAAAGTTCAATAACCTAATATTATACCTACAAGTGTATGGTTGTCTAAAATTCTTAATTCTATATAAATAGAAGTGCTTGAGAGTGATTGATTTATTAAAGATAATATTCTTACATATGATCACGTTGTTATGTAAGAAGGTATAGTAGGTAATTAGGATTATGTCAATGATAATGACAATGATGATGACAATGTGTTATCTTTATTAGACTCATTGATACAGTTTCAACCTAATTTGAATTTAAATGATAAATGTGCCACAGATTATATAGAATACGATGATGAATAGATTGACTATGATCATATTATTGGTTAAAATTGCCTAACAGATTGTTTAATAACATTTGAAAATGACAATTCTCTAAATTTGTTATGTATACTTTTCTTTTTGTTTATTGCTTCTCCTAAGACATGCTTCTTTTCTTTCTTTTTTTTGGTTAGCTTTCTTTATATTCTTATGTTTGGCATGTGGATTTTGGGATTCTTTGTGTCTTCCTCTGCTTTCTCTTGTGATGGGTCACTCATGTGGATCCTCATTTCCTATCTTATTTATCAATTCTAATTCTAATTTATTTCTTATGTGTCTACTTTTTTCTTGTTCTACCTTTTGCTTCAAATTTTCCTAGATTTTAGTATTGTTTCTTTTCACTTGATTTCATGGTTTAATTGTATGAGATTGACTTCTCTCCTTATTGTTTAAGAAATGTGAAGCCTTTTTATCTTATACACTTCATTATTCTATTTTTTATGGTTTACTCCTTTTTACCTTTACTACTTGTTACATTTTCTTCTATTTGTTTTGTCCCATCCCAAAAGTAGACACTAAATTCCAAATGATGATAGAACATATATTCCAAAAACATGTTTATAAACACAAAAAAAATTGATAAATATTTCAAGGGTCACTAAGGACCTCCTTATAGTTTTTTTATTTTCTTTTATGTGATTTGATTATTTCATTGATTGTTTCATGTCTTTTAAAATTACTTTGTCTTTATTTTGTTAAGTAAAAAGTTACAATAGTTTGGCATATTATGACTCTGTTAGAGTACATATTATATTTACAAGTTTATCTTCTTATTAAAAGAGGTTATACTACAATTATTACTTATAATATTTTTACTGATAAAACTATTGAGATAGATCTAAGATTAATGTGAATAGGTATATATACATAATTGAAGACACATAATAAGTTAGGGGCACATCCCTTACTCACTATAAGAACATTATGGGACCATTTCAAGTTATATCTTTATTTATTGTATTTATCATATTAAGATTTCATGTGGCCTTATATTCTTTGGTATATATTACGTGTTAAATGTGTTCTTATATGCTTATTATTTTCATTTATGTCCATGTGCTTGTTATGTTGCTTATAATCATACTTTATCAATGCTTGAGTATATAGTTACATTTTTTGTGTCATGCTTGATATTATAGTTACTCTACCTAATATGTTCTTATTTCCATAGTTGTATTGCGAGACGAGTCTTCAGTGTGCATGGATTTTCTACTGTATATTTAATATGAGTTCCTTGCTTTCTTTATCTACTTTATGTTTAATATGCTCTCCTTACTTTCTTTGTATTGTCTTTGTTTGATATGTGTTCCTTACTTCCTCTATCTACTATGTGTTTGATATGTGTCTCTTGTTTGCTATGTCTACTATGTGTTTCATACATGTTCCTAGCTTGCTCTATCTACTTTTTCTTTGATGTGATCTCTTTTCTTCATATGCTTATTTTGTGTTTGATATGCACTATGGTGCTATGATTTATATCATGCACAATCCTCTTATTTTCCAAGATCCATATCATGTAAATGTTTTCATGTTCTTGTTGACATTTCCATGATCTATATCATGCATTTCTTGGGGAAAGAACCTATGTTTATGCCTAGCATTGATATATTTTATGCTATTGGTACTATATTGCTTTTATTTTTCCTTCTTTTGGGGCCTTCTACATTTGATTTACTACTTGCATGTCACCCATATGAGACATATTACTCCTATGATTTCATTATTTACATTTTCTCATGTGGGGAATATTCTTATTTCTATTACATGCCCATATGGGCCATATTACACATGCACTTATATTATAGATTATATCACAAGCATGTGTATGTAAATTTATTTATGAAGTACATACTTCTAAGATTGTATCTTTCTATGTCAAACATCAATGATTTTATTTTCTATCTTATAAATGATGCAAGTAATCCCTTTATTTTGGGATGTGTGCAGCACAGGTTCATCTCATATTTAAAATTGAAGCCACATATTCCATCATTTGTCCATACTTCAAACAACAAAACATCAAGCTTTACATATTCATTATAGTTTTTGTTCCTCTAGATTAAGGTATTACTATTTTGCTTATTAAGTTAGATATCTCTAACACATGGTACCCATTCCCACCATGGGATATATTCAAGACATTTTTTAGCCTTGTTTTTTTATCACTAAAATTTACACTAAAAATATATGCAGGTTTTAGCACAAGTTCAAAAGGCATGGAATTATATATCTAGGGTATCCATATATCTCTAGAAAAATGAAGTGTATCATTTTTAGTTTTTCCTTTCTAGATTTCAATAAATCATTGAACTATATGTAAGTATCCATGTGTAAATGTCCTTGCAGGTTTCACAAAGGCATTGGAGTTGTTGATAGAGCTTTAAGTGTGAAAAATATGGTATCCACCCTTTTCCTATTATAGTTTAAAATTTATTCATGTGCATGCATGCGTGCGTGCACGCACAAACACACACACACACACACACACACACACACACACACACACACACACACACACATCAAGTGGGGCATTACGTAAATATCTAAAAATGGATCATGAGCACTTATTAGTTGTAAAAGTGCATTATTCTAGGGTACATGTGTGTCTATTGTTTATTGGTCCATTTAGGCTTTATTGGCACATTTTTTGTGTTTTTATTTGCCCCTATCACATTTTCTTGTCGTTTCCTCTCTACTCCTTGGCCCCTACCCTCTTATGTTTTTAGTAAGTTTCCCAAGTACATGCATTAAGCCCAAAAGTGTATAGTGTACATTTATGGGGGTGGGCCTTTCTCATCTAGTTTTTGGGTCCCCTTGGGGATTTTTCTCTATCCTTATGGGTTTTTTTGCCCATTTTTTCCAACTTACGCTCTAATTAGGACCTTATTTGATTTAGAGAAGTCTATAAATACACATATATATTAGATAATTTAGGAGACCAACACTAAAAATCGTAGATAAACATTGCATCACATTAGATTGTCTAGTTGAATTGTGTTTTACTTGGCATGTTGTTTTTGATACCGTGTATTGTTAAATGTCTTGATAAGTAGTTGGTGCTCAAAATACTTGGAAACCTTGATCACATACACTATCCTATTAACGCATAAAGAAGAAGATCAATTTTCTAGAGATCGGAAAAATATTCATAATTAAAAGCAGTGTTTTTAGAGTCCTGAACCTAACAAATACATTTGTCAAATTAGATTATATCTTCCTATCATCTATTATAAATGTGGAGTCTGAAATTTTACGTGTAAAAAATGTGGAAGGTACAATTCTGGGAAGGTACTCAGATCACTATGTGTTTTTTTGAGTTCTTACTATTTAACTACAAAAACCTTGATTTTGTTGTTAGACTATGAAAACTATTTATTTTAGGTGCCAAAAATATAAAATGTATACTTCTAAAAAAATACTTAAATTTTACATTTTATTAGTTTTCATTATTTAACCACAAAAATACTAATTTTATTATTAAATTATAACAACTTTTTAATAATAATAATAATAATAATAATAATAATAATAATAATAATAATAATCATCATCTTTGACATTTAATAGAATTGAAATCATATTTAAATTTGATATTAATATTTTACATATTGCATTTTGATGTAAAATCAGTATCTCATTATCTCATAGGAAGATTTTAGAATGGTGGGAACAATTACAAAACGCAAAGATTAGGCAATGAACCTTTACCGGCGAATAATATTATTTAGAAGAGGAAGAGGAAGAGGAAGAGGAAGAGGAAGAGGAAGAGGATGAGGATGAGGAAGAGGAAGAGGAAGAGGATGTGGATGTGGATGTGGATGTGGATGTGAGCACATTGTAACCAAAACTTCCAGCGTAAAGCCAACAACTTTCTTTTTTAAAACCCCACTTACTTCTATGTAGATAGATTTATCTTTCTAACAAAGAAAGTTTAAGGGGCAGAGATACCATATTTAATACTCAATTGAGTGAATGGGATGGGACGAGATGATCCCCACTCAAGATTTGATTGGCAAACAAACCATATCTCTCACTGCGCTTTACCTTTTTATCCTTGTGTTGCCATTGCTGTCGCCGTTTTTGTCTTCTTTTTTCTTTAACCACATAGATTTACTAAACATTTAAATATAAAATGCTCATCTGATTTTAGTTCATTATTACAATGTTTACATATTGATTGATGTCATCGAAAAAAGTGTTATGAATTCATATAAAGTTGACAAGAGCATATCTGCAATTGATCTAAAGGAAATTTCAAACCAAAAGAGAAACTGATGTACTTGAGAGTAATAATACATCCATTTTCTATTTGAAGACAATGCTTCAAGTAGTGGTGCATTTTTGTTGATAATGGTTTAGATAGTTTTATCTAAGTTGATTTTATGTAGGATTTGTAGATCCCATTTTTTATGCTTATATGAATATCTCTTATAACATGTGTCTTTTGTTTGAAGATAATGATTCACGTAGTGATGCATTTGTATTGATAATGGTTCTATCTAAGTTGATTTTATGTAGGATTTATGGATCCCATGCTTGATGCCTCTATGAATATCTCTTTTAAACATGTAGGAAGTATTGATGAAAAATATATTAATTAGGAGGCAGATGATTGATACCAATACTAATTCCATGTAGGAAAGATGTAAATTGAACATGCCAAGTGTTCTTCATCTTTTATTCGCATATCTTCATATATGATTGAAAAGCTTTGAATGGATATTTATTATGGCCAATTGTTATATTTGTGATACATCATAATCTATGAAACAACATCATTACATGTGTCATTTGTTATTTATAAAACTGCATACCTATAACTCATGCACTTGATTACTTTTCATGATCCTAAAATGAGTCGGTGTAGACTCAGCAACTATTGGAGCTTATTCATAAAACTTGTATCAACACATGGGTGCGAATGTCCCACCTCTCAGAGATAAAAAACCTTAAAATTTTGGGAGGCCAATAGTCAATCCCTTAAGAAGGTGTTATTGTTAATGGAATATAAAATACATATGAGGTGATACACTTGAGCACTGAATAGTATATCTCACATGATCAAAGCATGAGTCAAATGAATGCACTTAGGAACAATATGTTTGATCCATCATTGAATTTTCTCAATAACAAACTATCATCAATAAAAGTACCAACAAATGTCAAAATATATACTCGTTTACATGTGAGGCATCAAAAATGATTAGCAAAGCCTTACTAAGTGTAGAAACTAAATATACTAGTGAAACTTTTTGTATCTAATATAAATCATAAATTTGACTATAACATTATATTCCTATTATAAAAACCATCAAGAAACTATTTCTATGCAAAATTTATTGCAAATTAAACCATGAATAGTCGAAGTGGCATCTAGAAAATTGTGAATAATAGGAACAAAATTCCAAATATTCAAAAAATATATACCATTACAAGAAAAAATAAGAACGATGAAAAAAATTCACTTAAAAATGCCTTTGTATGACCAAAATATGGTCTTTAGAATTCAGGATACCAAAAATAGAGCAAACCCCTAAGGAATCGTCTGGAAAAAAGCTATCAAATCTTGCAAAACAATGTCCAAACCTACAAAAACATCGGTCTTGCAACTCCAAACAAAATTTTAAAAAAATCTTAAAATGTTTTCTAAAATTTAAGAGAGAAATTTATTATTTCCTTTTTTTTTCAAAAAAATATTTTTTTGAATGTCTTTTCTTTAATAATCCAAATTTTTAAAATAAAATAAAAACATGTTTGACATTTTTTCAAACCTCCATTAATGGAGCACCATAGCTCCATTTTTTATGAAATGAAATTGAAAAATGAATTTCTCGATCATTCTGGATGTAACGGAATTGTTGAAAACTCTCTAGGAAGCTCTAAAAGTGGTGAAACCAACAAGGTCCCTTAAATGCAACTTCAACATACAACCTATAAAATAGAAGAGGAGATGATTTCTAGATATTAATATTATCAATACAATGAAGTGCAGCTTAGGGAAGATTTGATACCATGTTAGAATATGGTGTAGGGACCATGAGGGGTAGTTCTAGTACAACTTTCAAGATCTGTGAAGAAGCAAGCTCAAGAATTTTACCCAAAATTACATGTGCATACCTTTGAAACAGATAAAACAAATATATATAAATATGTCAAAGGTATAATGATTACCAATATATCAAACTCAAATATGTAAGAGGGACTAAGACTCTCCTTATATGAAGAATACAACACAAAATAACTTAGTAACTTGTTTTCATCCATACCCTCCAATTGATTAAAGAGATTAGTAAGAAGGTTTAAGATAGAAATGAATCTCTATTTGTAAGGATATTAACTCAAAATAGACAAACCTTATTTTGAGGATAACCACTAGAGATATTCTTATTTATAAGTGACTTAAAAATAATTCATTATAAATAAGTTGTAGATAATGATGTGCACATAAATAAATATTTTTATATAAATACTACTAATATAGTTGTATCTTAGACTATATAAAAGTATATGTCCTAATATACATTAACACATGATCCTCTATATCTTGTCTATATGGGGACATTGTTAAGTCCAATAAAAAAAAAGTCATTGTTGCAGAGACCGCCATCTACCAGTGTCTAGGAATGCAAATCCACCACAACCACAAGAGTTGTGATAAGGTGAATGTTCATGGTGGGACACTTCAATGCCTACTCCATGAAGGGTGCCTACCATGAGCTCCAAAAACACAACCTTGTGAAGGTGACCATCAACGGGTAAAATTTGGAGGGACCTAGGTGATTGCACATGGAGCACTCCTCCAAGGGTCCAATAGATTATGGTGGTGTTTAACCTCCAATCAGACTTTCTTAGATTACACTTGTATCTTAAGAATAACATTATATATTACTTGCACTTTGTTAGTAACATAAGAACAACCATCATGCGAGAAATGGTCAAATGTTAAATTATTCCTTTTTTTCCATAAATGAAAAAGAATTTTAGAACTAAAAATATGCCATATTTGGTTGTATTGTGCAAGTAACATCATTTATCCTCTAGTAGTACCATTTTTCAAGAAAATAATTATGAACGAAATGGTTGAAAAAAAATATGTATCCATTTCCAAGTTGACTGAGCATGTTTTCAAAACTAAAAGAGATGTTTGAGTGACTTTGAGTGATGACAAGATGGACACAATGGATTGGCCACACCAAAATGAATAAGGTGGCTACCAATAGGCATACCTTGGTGAAAGATACACCACATGAAATGTGCATGCTTGGGCTTAATAATTTATTTCCAAATTTTGGAAAAACTTTTCCCCCAAGTCATTTCAGACGATTTAACTTTCTAGTGAGCATTCAAAGAATCCACACAAATGAACTAAAGAGAGAAATTGATAAGTAATATAGGTTTTATACTAGTGAAAATGAGTTGCAACGGATTACTTCCAGTCAATCCACCACTTAGTGAGTGATTGAGTTCCACTTTTGTATAGGTGTTCATCTTGGAGAGTTATTTGAATCTCAATAAGTGATGAGATTGCATTATTGTTAAGTTGAAACTTGTCATCTAGGATAGGCCAAGGGAGCCAATCTTGAGAACATTTACAAAATCGGTCTTAAATAATCTTTATCCCTTTCCTAAAAAATATGAGACTCTTAACCCATGGGACCAAGTAAAAATGAACACCATAGAATGATATAACCAGAAATTACAAAATGGAGTGATAGTTCAAAAAGAGGCCACTTCTAAAACCATGTCCATCACAAATTAAGTGAGTCTTTAGTAACTCATGGGCTTTCCATATATACTAGGCCACAAAGGAACCCACAATTTTGACAAAGACCTAAGTGAGCAAAAGATAGTATACACCAAGACCCTTTCAAAATTTCATGCCATTAAGATTGCATTAAGAAATGCAATGGTGAAGCAGGACCTTCTAGACCTCATTTCCTTCAAGGGAATGAATAATTCACTTGATACATAGTGAAATACATTGGAGATTGACATTAGACCTCCCATATATTTAGGTCTACAGAATATATCCCAAGAAATTATAAGAAAACATTTAGATCCTTCATAATTGGCCGAGAGAGAATTTTTAAAGAGATTTTTCAATTTCGCATATGCAACCTTAGAACCCAACAAGATGAATAATATACATAGGTTGTTGTAAGGACCTTGGAGCAAATCCAAAACTTGCTAGCCTAGGAAAGGGGTTTAGTGACCCAATAAGCAATTTTATTCTCAACCCTTTGAACCACATAGTTCCATAATTCTAAAGGATATGCCTAAAAGGCAAAAGGAATGCCTAGGAATTTGAACTATTTTCCAGGTTGTATCCAATACCACCTATACCATTAAATCCTTTGAGGTTGAAGGCTTTTTAATATTGTATATAGAATTTATTTTTATTCTATTAAATGGAAGAACCAGAGGTTAGACAAAAAATATGTAGACATTGAACGGCATTGGAAAAAAAAGCCTCTTCTTTAGTTTAAGAGTGGGGAAGGAATCATCAACAAAATATCCATTGCCCATATAACTCTAAAACAAAGGGAGGGGTATTACCTTTAACTAATATTTGTATGTGTAATCAACTAAAATATAGTTGAATCCTTCAACCATAAAATGTAAGGGGTTAGAAGGAATCCTTTTCTAATGGATATGAACAAACAAAATTCTTCAAACTACTCTTCATTAATAGTGATACAATAACTAGCATCTTTAAAAAATATTTTAATATTTTTCATAAGTTTTTCACTAAAACCTAAAGCATGTATCATGGTTATGATAAAAGGCCACTCACTTCTATCATAGGAGTTCTCAAAATATATTTTGATGAATAGAGTTTTTTGTGTGAGGAGCAAGCTCATTCCATCCCTTTCTAGACTACAATAACATTATCAAGAATGTATTTGTTGAAAATGAAACCATTTTTTTCAAGGTAGAAAATGAGAGGCAATAATTACCTCAGTTGGAGGCACGAGATTTAGCAATGATCTTATAAGATGCATTCAAAAGATTAATAGGATGTTAGTTGTTAATTAGCTCTAGGTACCCAGTCTTAGAAGTGAACTTTCTATTTTCTTGATTATTGAATTTACCAAGAGAGTTGATCCGAATAGCTTGCAAGTAGACTTTTTGTAAATTTGGACCTATAAAATCCCATTGAGTTTGGTAAAATTCACAAGGGAAATTATCTATTCATGCAGCCTTTTTAGCAACCATGTGAGTTTTTGCTTCATAAATTTCTTCAATTGACAACAAGCAATCATAGGCAACCCTTTGGCCCTTTGAAATTTTGCAAGGAACCACTTGTATAAATTTACTAAGAGCATCCCCATGAGCTAGGGTATTTGGCTGATTGGAAACAACTCCATGATAATGAGATATAAAAACACATAAATATATGTTTGTCTATAAAGAGAACTAATATAAATGCATCTTAGACTATAAAAAAGTGTATGTCCTAATATACACTAACATATGATCCTCTGGGTCTTGTCTAGATGGGGACATTTTTAAGTCCAATTGGAAAAAAATCCTTATTGCAGAAACCTCCATCCACTAGTGTCTAGGAATGCAAATTCACCACCACCACAAGAGTTGTGATAAGGTGAATGTTTGCAGCAGGACACTTCAATGCCTACTCCATGAAGGGTGTTTGCCATGAGCTCCAAAAACACAACCTTGTGAAGGTTAACATCAGCAGGAAAATTAGGAGGGACCTAGTTGATTGCACATGGAGCACTCCCCTAATGGTCCAATAGAGTATGGAGGTGTTCAACCTCTAATCAGACCTTCTCGCATTACACTTATATCTAAAGAATAACATTGGATGTTACTTGAACTTTTTTAATAACGTATGAATAACCATCACAAGATAAATGGTTAAATATTAAATTGTTCCTTTCCTTCCATAAATGAAAAAGAATTTCAAAACTAAAAATATGCCATATTTGGTTGTGTTTTACTGAATTTGGGAAACTATAGGGGTTAATTTCATAAATAGTAAAGGAATCTGGATTAAGGGTAAAATTAATAAATGAATATGCCTTAATTAACCTACTGATTTGTTGAATTTGGAAGTGTTTAATTAATAACAAACAAGAGGGAAGAGAATAAAACTTAGCTAGTTTTGGACTAAGATGGAAGATTCAGAGGTTGATATTTACTAGTCTAACTAGGTAGACTGTTAAAATAGGACCCAGAAGTCTATTTTTTGCCTAGATAGGAGCACCAAAAATGGGACACCTGGAGGTCCAGCACTATAGTCCTAGTTTTGGTGTTGTAGTCTTGTGGGTCTAAGCTTTCTAAGATTTTTGGGTTCTATTCATCTATTTTGGGGGACCCTACATATCAAATTTCAGCTCCTGAGAGTCATCAAAACTCATTGTAAGTCTATTTCCATCTTAAGTACCTGTACTTGTCTGCACACATGGAAATAATAAATAGATCAACAGCAAAAGGGCAAAAAACTAGGTTAGGGGAAAAATGATCGCACAATCAAGAACCCCTATTGTTCTAATTGTTACCTACATTAACCCTCAAGTTAGGGTCTCAAATCTGATGTAGTTCTCCCTTAGGGAATGTGTCTAGTCAATGTGCATGATTGATGCAAGAATGAATTTCACTTAGGCCCTTCCTTGATCAAGCATGTAATGTATAGAAATTGAGCTATACTATAGACTAATTTTTATTATGTCTAATGTGCCAAATTAGTAAGTGTTAGATATAAAATGCCTTGTGTAGTCTTTTATATAGGATACTCATTATTTTGAATTTGGGAGCTTTATTCATATTTGGCCGACATAGGGAAACTTAGGAATGAAGCAAAGAAAAAGGGTAAGACTTATCCTATAGAAGAAACTGACCATTAGAACGAAAATTGGGCTTGGATAACAGCACCAAAAACTAGACACCCTGGGTTTCAGTGTTGTAGTCCATATTTGGGCGTTGTTGTCTAAGGGGTTTGGGACCTGGGGGGATGGGTTAGGATCTAAAAGAGGTCTCTAGGTTTGAAAGGGTCAAACCTGGTAATCTATGGATGACTGGTAATAGGTAAAGAGATGTCTAAGGAATGTAGTAAGACCAAGATAAGATAGACAAGAGGACGTCGCTAAATGTGAATAAAGCTCATATTCTCTAGTCGGAGTCTCCTGTGAAAAGACCATGTAAAGACATAATATGTGTGTTTGCTTGACCAATTTAGGGTGATTACATTTTCCCCCATTTTATTCTATTGATGTAATGAAATAAAGTACTAGAGTAAAAGAAAGAAAATAAAATGCATACTTGGGCTTACCTGCATGAAGATAAATATGCTGAAAAGGGTCCAACTTCCTAGCCAAGGAAGTGGATTGAAGAACTGAAATAGTGCTCAGAGAAAGAAGGTATCCCTATAATAGATGCCCCCTGTATTGAACCTCAATGTTGTCCAATAAGAGAAGAAATGATTGTAATGGATGCCCCCTATACTGAATCTGAGTAGTGTCTGGAAAGAGAAGGAATCCTTGTAATGGATGCCTCCTGTACTAAATCTGAATAATCTAAAATGGGTTTGAGAAGTGCTCAGAGGTCTAAAACCAATGTCTATCCTCTGTCCCACACAAACTCCTAGGTTTGAGTAATACTATGGACCAATCACTGCAAATGACCATACGATCCATCCGGGTGACAACCTGAGTAATGCCTGGGTGTACACTGAAAATGTTGGTAAATGTGTAAGAAAAAATGGCATGTCCTACCATCTCAATCTATATAATCCTAGAAGATGAAGGACATGAACATCTGTGCCATGCCCCTAAATGTAGTATGTGAGTGATGCATCTGGATAATCTAGAAATCTATATAACCACATGTGATATGATTTATCATGTCATATCTCATGTGCAAAATTAGAGATCAAAATAATGTGCTCTATACTATGCCTATAATCTACTATCTGGTCTATAAATGTGTCATGCTATGTGAAGATGTATGTGTGACACATGTAGTACTATACATGCCCCTGAATCTAGTATCTGGATAATTTATATATTTGTAAATCGAAGGTGTATCCCTCTAAATGTCCTAAGTAATGCTAAGTGATCCTAATGTAATCTAAATCAATGTATAATCTAACCAATCTGAGCTGAGTAATGCTAAGTGACCCCTAAAATCTAAACCACTCATGAAATCTTGACTGATCTGAGCTGAGTAATGCTAAGTGACCCTTGGAGTCTGAACCACTTGTGTAATCTTGACCAATCTAAGCTGAGAAATGCTAAGTGACCCCTAGAGTCTGAACCACTTATGAAATCTTGACCAATCTGAGTTGAGTAATGCTAAGTGACCTATGGAATCTAAACCACTTATGAAATCTTGACCAATTTGAGCTAAATCTGATAATTTAATTGCTAAAGGTGTGAGAACCATGGTGTACCAAATAGGTATGCTGGATAAACTATGGGAATAGGGATAGTATGAATCATGCCTCCCTTTTGGGGAAAGGGATGAAATCTATGACAGAGGAGGTTGAGCCAAAAGTAAGGACTAGTGGTGGAACATATAGAAACGTGGTTGGCATGTATCAAATGGATTGAAAGGCCATTGTTGAATTGGTCAAATTGAATTATCAGGAGTGAAAGGTATCTTTGGTCGATTAGAATCAAAGCTTGTATCTAGATTTAGTAGATATATAGAAGGTATCGTGCCATGGTAGGCAAATGAGGTAAAAATAGATTGAATGGGATGAAAGAGTGATTTGATCGAATAGGTTGGGTTGTTTGAATGTTTTGAATGGATGTTTGCTTGGTGAGGACAAATCTAGGTACCAGATAGGTATACAGACATGTGTGTTATGGTAGGCAAATAATGTAGTAAGAGGTGAGTCCTGCTTTATGTTGAAGGTGTCATTATCATGATTCTGAGGAACAAAATGGATTTATAAAAGCTCAAGTTATGGGCAAGTAGAATTTTTCTTTTATTGAGAAAGTGTTTTGATATAGGGAAGACTTGACTAAATCGTGATTCATTTGTGTATTGACTAGTTTGAGATTGGAGCTGTGGAGTGAGAAGATGCCAAGGAGATGAGCACCTACCATGACCCATTATGAGTAGTTGGTATCACAGATTCAGGCTGGCGAGGAGGTTTCCTTGGTGAGTAATGATAGTTTTTTTACTTTTGTTCATATCTAAGGCCTGATGTTGGCAATTTTTAGTTGTTTTGAGTCATTTTAAAGTATTCTAAAAATTCTTTGACTAGTTTCGGTGATGTTGTCCTAGAGTTAACACTGATGTCTAGGATGCAATGTTGATGTCCAAGTTTCAGCACTATTGTCCAGTGTTAGTGTCCTTCTGTAGTGCTGTTGTCTAATCTGGATAGTTTTTTCAATTTTTGAGATGTTCCTACTTTTGTATTTCTTAGTTGTTTATCCTTAGTATGGTTGTCTAACATATAGTCTCCTTACTGGGGTTTTCAGGGCAAGGTGTAGATGAGAGAGCTTCATAGAGGCCAGGTTATGGAGACTCTAAGATTATTGTCATTATCTGTTGATGAGCATGTTGTTATGGATAGGGTTGGGTTGGGTCATGTATATGATCTTGGTATAGTGTAGTGGGATAGATATTTGATCACCACCTTATGTGAGAGGTGGAATGATGATATGTGTAGATTCTGGCTTCTGACAGGGGAGATTATTGTGACTCTATAGGATGTGTATCAGATTTTACATTTGTCGATCAGTGGATGACAAGTGTCATTGTAGGATGACATGGGTGTGGATGCCATTGATCATGCATCTAGATACTTTTCAGGGATAACTACAAGAGTACACTGTAGAGGTAGTGACAATGATATATTACTATCAGTTATTGTGCAGTCAAGTGTTCCACACCTGTGAAAGTGGTTGGTTGTATTATTGGCTTCTTTTATTATTGTGGATGGTAGTGGACTATTGATTGCTTATAGGATGCATAGAGTGGTTCAGAGTATTGAGATGTATGGTACCATGTTTTCATGGGGGAGAACTATGCTTTCTCATTTGTACAGAGATTTATATAGATTTACATAGGAGTATTTTAGAGGTGGTGTGGGTGCAACCACTTTATTGCATTATTAGGCTTATGAGCATATAGCAGTTTTATGATCAATTTGATTATCAAGGGTGAGTTGGGCATATCCACAACCATTTTGTGCACGTTGGACTAGTGAGTTGGCTATTCGATCCCCCATGATAGATTATTACAAGTGATTGCTGGATAGATTGGTGGTTGATGACATTAGATGGAGACCCTATAAAGGATTTCCTGGATGACCAGAGGATGGAGAGCAACTATAGTACATGAGAGTGAGTTGTTAGTTACATGATCATTGGTCAAGAGTTTATGAGCTCTTTCAATATGAGCACGTGACTAGGTAGTTCAGATTTTGATAAGATGTTCTTCCTACATCATGGATATGGTTGAGGAGTGTATGAGTACCAGTGAGAGTGGGAGCTCATCCTAGATTGATTGAGGTGGAGTTGGAACCATTGCCATTGGATGTGCAAGATGAAACTATAGATGTTCTTGATGTAGATGATGAGGGGTAAACTGAGGCATATATGGTGTGGAGGTCAAGGCATCAATGGGCTCCACTATATCCAACTGGTGTGCTAGATGTTCTTGAATATGAGCAACCTAAGTCAATTCAAAGGGTGGGAGGTAAGTGGTTGTAATGTGGCCTATATATTTATGTATGTTTTTGTTGTTACTTTTAAATTATATATGGCTAACAAAGTGTAATGTTGTTGCACTCAGGTGAGGTGGTGGGTATGTAGAGCGAGGCACATGCTAGTGTTAGTGGTGGGGATGATGTGTTCTGGGAGACTATTATTGAGTCTACATTGCATGAGATTACATGGCATGTTTTTGATGATGCTATGGAGGAGGGTTTGATAGAGAGAGCTATGGTTATGGCTGGTGTTTATGCTCAATTGTTTGATCGATCTGCTATAACTACAACTTCATATGTTAAGGCAGTAGGAGAGAGAGAGAGATGAGCTTAGGGCTGAACGAGATAGGCACAGGATGCCTCCCCAGATTATGGAGTGGTGAGCTCTAAGAATTTAGATGATTATAAGGATATTCAGTGGTGACATGCAGACTTGCATGAGGCATATGGTCATTTGTTGGAGTGAGATAATCGATGTAAGAAGCATTCAGGAGCTCGAGGAGGTGGAGAGGAGTGCTAGACAAGATTATCGGATGAGTACTGGAGGAGAGAGTGAGACAGAGAGTGGGGGCATGACCCCTATCCATGATTGATTGACCTTGACATGATGTATATGTTTTGAAAACTTATGTGTTATATAGATACTAGTTTGATTTTGAAACTCATGTGTATGTACGTTATGGATTCTATATTATACTGGTATTGCAATGTTGTGGTTTGGAATAATTGATTTGATGTTTGATGTTGAAGTTGTATATGCTGGGTAAATGGTATGTAGGATATGTGATTTGATTGTGTTGATATATTTGGTAAGATGATATTTAGGATATGTTTGGATGTAATTGTTTGATTTGTAATCATATGTAAGCAACAATCTTGTTAGTTTTTTTTAATTGGTAATACTGATTTAGTAAAGTGAATTGGTTTGTAAGTAGGATATAAGTAAGGTCTAGCTTCTGAGATTGGTAACTTGTTTAGACAAGTTGAATTAATTGGATATTGGAAAAAAGGTTTGTATCAGTTTATTTGGTGAGATATGGACTGTGATAGGTTGGTTTTGGCTAGGGATGGCTATCTGGAATTAGGAATGTTAGTTGTTAGTAGGAAGGAACAGTAAGATAACACTGTGTGTGTATTACCTTCCCATGAGTGTTTCAAGAATACAAAGGTTAGCTAGACCTTCAGATCCATCGTTGCCCTGCTAAGTGAATTTATAAACTAATGCTGAAATGAATGTATGGTGTATCACACTATGTTATAACACTATATGAACCCTATCAACCAAGTGAACAAGTGCCCATATTGCTCATGCTGTGTAAGACCCTGTCCTAAATTTGATGTCGTATGTGATGCACTAACTATAGCAGGTTGTGATAACTCTATAAAATGTAATCTGACTAATTGTGTTGTTGAAACTTTATGTTGTAGAGAATGCTCATTTGATCTCAAAAGTAATGGAATTTTTCATGAAATAGGACCTAGAAAGTCTTCTCAGAGTGAATATCTCTCTAAAATTTTACTTTGTTATCGTGCATGTGATGGTGTTGGATAAGTCTATGGAACTGCACTATGTATTCCTTGGCCAACAGTGTTATATGTAGGTTATGTTCTCTAAACTAGCTTTGAAACCTTTTGAATAGTTGGAATAAGAGATCTCCTATGAGATTATATCCTAGGAACCACATGACTTGCACGATGAGTGACTGATGATTCCTATAAAGAAATGTCCTAGGATGACTCAGTCGTGGAAGAATGAGGTCTAAGGTTCCATGATGGAGGAGATCTCTATGCCCCTTATGTTAATGCTATAATATCATTATCAACACATCTAGAAATGCAATCTCAAAGTCCAAAATAGGTATCTGTATTGTGTCCACAGATACGATGATAATTAAAAAAGGGTCGATATGGTTGTCTATGTAAAATATGTGGATCTTGTCGATGAATAGAAGGTAATTTGATTAACCTCCTAGCTAGTAGTGCTAACAATATGATAGATGGGCTATCCTGCTCTAAGTCAAACTATAGTGGTGTTGTTGGTTGGTAATTCTCTGTATTGCATATTATGGGTGGTGTTCTAGAAACTTGCTCTTTGTTCTTGATTGTTTGATTTTTTGGTTGTGGTTTCCGATCTTATCTAGGACATGGTGGATGTTGAGTAGTAAGAATTGTATCTAAAGATGTTGTTGTGAAATCTAGAGTAATCTGATCAATTGAATCTGCCTCAATCAATCCCAATTTCTTTTCCAAAGCTAGAACTATGTAACATAAATGTCTAAAATAAGGCTCTCTCTGATATAGTAAATGCTCGAGGAGAGGTTGGCAAAGGCCCTTGATGAAGATATGTTGAACCTCTAAATTTGTTGTTTTGTATATTAATCTTAATAAATGATCTTTAAATCTTAAGATGTACTCGCTTATTGGATATGAAGAATGTTGATGTAGTGTGTCAAGTTTCTCATATGTAATATGAGGCCCCGTGTTTATACTATAGTTCTTGAGAAAATCCTCCTCTAGGTCATCATATGTGTGTAATGAACCAATGGGGAGTAAATGAAAGAACTAATTTTGTGCTTCCCCCACTAATGTCTACTAAAACAACTTGAGTAGAATCAAAGGACTTGTCTAAGGTGGAAAATATTTTTGAAAGGCCTGAAGGTGTGTGAATGGATCTCCATTTCCATCAAATTGAGGTAATGATGGTGTTTGGAGATGCTTAGGTAATACAGCTTTTATGAATGTTTTTGGAACAGGGTTACCATATAGATCATTAGCATCCATCAAATATTTATAAGCTTTGTTTTCTAGTGTAAGGAGATGTACTTGGTGTTGTAATTCACCAACTACATGCATCAAAGAGATGATCTCTTGGGATGGTCAAAAATTAAGGACATCTATCCTTTTTCTACAATGTTATAGAATTTATTTTATTTCTCAAACTAAACTGACTTAGAGGCAATATGCTAACAAACTAACATATGCCTTTACAAAAGGATACTATATTTTCAAAATATTATAAAGTTTTTACAAAATAGATATCAATTAGCTGGTTGGTGGGCCTTGTGCCTAAAAACTTTCTTATTGTTATTGAAGGATGTTCATAGCCTTTTGGTTTTGCTCACTGACTAGTTCCAATTCCACATATGGTCTTAAAAGACACTTCTCATTCTTAGCCAGAGCATTCAATTCTTTGTCATTTATAACCATGGTTTCTTTGATGCTTCTTGCCTTAGCTATATTTTCTCCTACATTAAGGATCATGTCTAGGATCCTACTATTGTCTTCTCTAGACTGGCCTTGACTTTTACCTTTCATTTTTTGAGTCACTAAAGGATCCCTATGATTGAATTCATCATCCTTGATGATGCCTAGGATAATGGTCTATATAGGGTTAGTTAGCTATCTTGAAGTGGTTCATTTAATCATTAAATTTCATTGTTAATTTTAGCCATAGGAATGCTACATTTAGTAATTGGATCATAAAGAGGTGGTGTGCTCACTTGAACCTTGGGAGTAATGGTAGCTTGGAGCTTGTGAGAGGGATGTGGGCTACCATTCTCTTTAGGTGATGGGTGAGAATTGGGTTCTACTGTAGTGAGGGGTGGCTTGGGGGATTCATTGGTATCTTTATGTTTTAGTGAATCACATTCTAAATTAGTAACATATGTGCTATTTAAATTAACATGTGCATGATTGGAAGTAGAATCATTCATAGATTTAGAATCAGCATTTTGGAATCCATGAGACTTAAGAGGAGTGAGAGAATAGTTAGAAGTCTGAGATGCATTTTCTTCTTCACTATATGCATAGTAGTCATCATTACTCCATGCATTATCACAATCTTTATTTTGTTCATTTGATAGAATAATTTGAAGCATCATTTTCATATTCACTTTCATTTTCATACTCATTTACATGTTCACTATTGTATTCATAATCACTTCCATCATTGCTAGGGAGAGGTGAAAGAGAAAGATTTGATTCCTTTCTAATATGCAATAAGTTATCATTGGATTTTGGAATATCATGTAGATCTATGATATCCATGGATGGAATATATAAATTTTCTTCATTTGCAACATGAGAAGTAACAGTAGAAGAGTTATCATTTGAACATTCTTTTGAAAGAGTAAAGTTAGGAACACATAATGCATCATTTGAACTATAATTTGATAATTTGATTCTATTGCATTTATATTTTTGTATTTTAAACATAGCAGTAGCAAAAGGTAGAGAGAGATTGCGTTCACGTGGACCTAAATCAACACTAATGAGATGTTCATTTGAAAGTGCATGATTACTTTGTGCATTTTGTGCATTGTGCCTAGGAGAATGAGGTGAGAATTATTTTTCCCATTTAGCAAAAGTATTATTTTTAAAAGGAACAAAAGAGATAGGTTTTAGAGGAGATGTATCTGTATATTCTTCACTATCACTTTCGTATGCATGGTAATATTCTTCATTGCAACAATAGTAATTATCCTCATTAGATATAAAATCATTTTCCACATTTTTATCTAGTGTGCAATTTTGTAAATTGGTCCATTCGTTATCATAATTGTGAGAAAAATTAATAAATTTATCTATGGGATGAGAAGGATGAAGTGCCTTTGTGGCCATTTTATCACCAAAGAGAAGTTTGAAAAATACTATGAAGCAAATAAATGCACAAAGAACTACTAACATTGAATTTTGAAAATTACTTTTGCTAACCCAAATAATTTCTAATAAATTCAAATTATTTTTCTAAAAATTGTAAGGGAGGGTAATTTGAGGTTTGAGGACCTAGTTTGGGAATCTAGGGTTTTAGAATTTTTAAAAATTATGCAATAATTTTAAATTATAAAAATTATTTTGAAATGGAATAATTGCACTATAATTTATATAAAAATTAAAATTTTGGAAATTAAATTTTTGCACAAGAAACTATTGATTTTGAAATAAATTTTGACAAGGTAATTATTTTACAAAAATTCCAAAATAATTGTCTAAAATTGGCAAAGAGGTAGGCTTATTATTAGATGACCTACTTTTAAAATCTAGGGTTTTAGTGAATTTATTTAAAATATCTCAATTAATTTGTAGTTTTCTGATTTTTAAAGTTAGGAAAAATCAGAAAAGTATTGATAAAAATCAAAAATAATTAGCCCTAGGGTTTCTAGGGTTTTTGAGTAAAAATTTGAAGTCGGGTTCACCAAATATTTTATTGAATTTGGGAAACTATAGGGGTTAATTTCATAAATAGTAAAGGTATTCAGATTAAGGGGAAAATTAGTAAATAAATGTGCCTTAATTAACCTACTAGTTTATTGAATCTGGAAGTGCTTAATTGATTTCTAAAAATAACAAAGGGAAGAGAATAAAACTTAGCTAGTTTTGGACTAAGATGGAAGATTCAGAGGTTGATATTTGCTGGTCTGGCTGGGCAAACTATCAAAAATAGGACCCAGAAGTATGTTTTATGCCTAGATAGGAGCGTCAAAAATGGGACACATGGAGGTCCAACCCTGTAGTCCTAGTTTTTCCATTGTAGTCCTATGGGTCTGAGCTTTTTGAGCTTTTTGGGTTCTGTTCATCTATTTTGGGAGACCCTACGTACCAAATTTTAGCTCTTGAGAGTCAACAAAACTCGATATAGGTCTATTTCTATCTTCAGTACCTATACTTGTCTGTGCACATGAAAATGGCAAATAGATCAAAAGCAAAATGGGGAAAAATTGGTTTAGGGGAAGAATAATCACACAATCAAGAACCCTTGTTGTTCTAATTATTGTCTACATTAACCCTCAAGTTAGGGTCTCAGATCCGATGTAGTTCTCCCTTAGGGAACATGCATAGTCAATGCATACAATTGATGAAAGAATGAATTTTGCTTAGGCCCTTCCTTGATCAAGCATGTAAATCTAAGTGTGATACATAAAAACTGAGATATACTATTGACTAATTTTTATTATGTTTAATGTGTCAAATTAATAAGTGCCAAATATAAAATGCCTTGTGTATTATTTTATATAGGAGACTCATTATTTTGAATTTGTGAGCTTTATTCATATTTGGTCAACATTGAGAAACTTAAGAACGAAGCAAAGAAAAGGGGTAAGACTTATCCTATGAAAGAAACTGACCGTTAGAACCAAAATTAGGCTTAGACAACAACATCAAAAATTGGACACCCTAGGTTTCAGCGTTGTAGTCCATATTTGGGAGCTATTGTCCAAGGGGTTTGGGACCTAAGGGGATGGGTCAGGGTCTAAAAGAGTTCACTAGGCCTGAAAGGGTCAAACCTGGTAAGCTACAGATGATTGGGAATAGGCAAAGAGATGTCTAGGGAATGTACTAAGACCAAGATAAGATAGACAAGAGGACTTGGCTAAATATGAATAAAGCTCATATTCTCCAGTCGGAGTCTCCTGTGAAAAGACCGTGAAAAGACATCATATGTGTTTGCTTGACTAATTTAGGGTGATTACAGGCTGTATTTTGAAAGTAACATCATTGTATCCTTTGGTAGCACCATTTTATGGGAAAATACTTATGGATAAAATGGTTGAAAAAAAACTATATCCATTTCCAAGTTGGTTGAGCATGCTTTCCAAAATAAAATAGATACTGGAGTAACTTTGGGTTCTGACAAGATGGACACAAGGGATCGGCCAAAATGAATAAGGTGGCTACCAACAAGCATACCTTGGTGAAGGATACACCATATGAAATGTGCATGCTTGGGATTAATAATTCATTTCCAAATTTTGGAAAAGATTACCCCCAAATCATTGCAAATGATTTAACTTTCTAGTGAGCATTCAAAGAATCCACATGAATGAGCTGAGGAGAGAGAAATTGATAACCAATATGGGGTTTATACTAGTGAAAATGAGTTGCTACAAACTATTTCTAGTCAATCCACCACCTAGTGAGTGATTGAGTTCCAATTTTGTGGAGGTATTCATCTTGGAGAGTTTTTTGAATCTCATTAAGCAATGATATTGCATTTTTGTTAAGTTGAAACTTTTCATCTAGGATAGTCCAAGAAAGTCAATCTCAAAAACATTTACAAAATAGGTCTAAAATAATATTTATCCCTTTATTAAAAAATATGAGACACTTAACCCATGACCATGGCAAAAAGAACACCATAGAATGAGAGAACCAAAGACCACAAAAGGAAGTGATAGTTCAATAAGATGCCACTTCTGAAACATCTCCATTGCAAATTAAGTGAGTCTTTAGTAACTCATGGCTTTCCATATACTTTGGGCCACAAAGGAACCTACAATTTTTGTAGGGATCTAAGTGAGCAAAGGAGAATATATACCAAGACCTTTCCAAGTCTTCTTGCCATAACGATTGCATTGAGAAATACAATGGTGAAGCAAGACCTTCTAGACCTCATCTCCTTCAAGGGAATGAATAATTCACTTGACAAAGTGTGAAATACATTAGAGATTGACATTAGACCTCCCATCTCTTTAGGTTTGAAAAATATATCCCAAGAAACTCTAAGAAAACCTTTAGATCCTTCAGAATGGGATAAGAGATAATCTTTGAGGAGATGTTACAATTTGGCATATGCAACATTAGAACCTAACAAGATGAATGATATACATAGGTATTTGTAAGGACCTTAGAGTAAATCTATAACTTACTAGCTTGGGAAAGGGGTTTAGTGACCCCATAAGTAATTTTCTTCTCAACCCGTTGAACCACCTAGTTCCATAACTCTGAAGGAGATGCCTAAAAGGCAAAGGGAATGCCTAGGAATTTGAACTATTTTCTAGGTTGTATCCAATACCACATGTACCATTGAAGCCTTTAAGGTTAAGGGTGTTTCATTTATTGTCTATAGCATTTATTTTTATTCTATTGAATGGAAGAACTAGAGGTTAGACAAAAACTATGTAGACATTCCATGGCATTGGAAATAGAAGCCTCTCCTTTAATTCAAGAGTGAGGAAGGAATCATCAACAAAATATCCATTTTCCATCTAGCTCTGAAACTGAGGGAGGGTAATACCTTCAACTAATATTTGGATGTGTAATAAGCTAAAATATAATTGAATAATTCAACCACAAAATGGAATGGGTTGAAAGGAATCCTTTCCTAATGGATATGAACAAACCAAATTATTCAAACTGCTCTTCATTAATAATGATACAATAATAAGCATCTTAAAAAAATATTTTAATATTTTGCATAAGTTTTTACCCAAACCCTAATGCCTATAGCATGGCTACAATAAAAGGCCACTCAATTATGTCAGGGAGTTCTCAGAATATATTTTGATAAATAGAGTTTTATGTGTGATGAGTAAGGTCGTTCCATCCCTTTCTAGATTGAAATAACATTATCACAAATGTATTTGTTGGAAATGAAACCATTTTTATCAAGGTGGATGATGAGGCACAAAAATTATCTCAGTTGGAGACAAGAGATTTAGCTATGATCATATAAAACACATTCAAATTATTCATAGGACATTAGTTGGTAATGAGCTTTGGGTACCCAATCTTACGTGAAACTGATATTTCCCTAGTTATTGAATTTACCAAGAAAGTTGATCTAAATAGCTTTCAAGTAGACTTTGTGTAAGTCTAGACCTACAATATCCCATTGAGTTTAGTAAAATTCACAATAGAACACATCTATTCATTGGGCCTTTTAGTAGCCATATGATTTTTTGCTTCATAAATTTCTTCAATTGACAACAAGCAATAATAGGCAACCCTTTGGCCCTCTAAAAGTTTGCAAGGAACCACTTGCATAAATTTACTTAGAGCATCCCCACGAGCTAGGGTATTTTGGTGAGTAGCAAAAACTCCATGATAATGAGATATAAAATCTCTCAAAATATCTATAATATTTTTGAAGCGTTGATTAGTGTCATAGATGGCCTTCACCCTATAAAATGCTTACTTGGAAAAAATAAGGGAGAAAAACTACTTGGAAGCTCGATCTCCAATTTTATACCAATGCATACGGGCATAGATTTGGGTGCCATGAGCTCATAGGTTTCTTCAACCTTGAGCTTGTGCCTCCACCTAAAAATCTTCTTTTGAAAATCCTCATTGAGAGGAGACATCTCCAATTCCTATGAGGATAGAAGGTACTCACAACATGATGCCCCATGTGCTTTACAATCAAATTCAATAGCTTTATTTCCATAGGTATGAAGGAAAGTTGAAATTCAAGAAATGGAAACCTCCCACCATGTTATCCATCCAAACTCCCCTAAGGGCAAGGAGCAAGGTTATACATTTGAATGCCCATATATAGAGAGGGAGGGGGGGGAGGGTGCAGGTGGGGACGGGGGTTTCAAGATATCTATATAGATTCCATATCCTATACCCCATATATAGATAGGGGCCCCCCACCCCACAATATAGATTTTAATTGGCACCTCCACCCCCAACCCCCCACCCCATATATAGGTTTTCATTGTTGAGGTGTGTTTTGCTCAAGTAGAACTGATACTTTTGCTTCTTTAGTTAAGGCTTCTTTTGTTAATACTTTAGTTTTAAAGGTTATGATTTGTGAACATTAGGGTAGAGATGTGCATGATATTGATAAATGTTGGAAATTGTATCCTTATAAAGCTTATGGTAAAACAAAAAAAGACTCTTCTTATTATTGGAAAACAATGAAATCCACTCAATCAAAGGATAAACATATATAGATCCCTAAATATTTTGGGCCTATAATGAATTTGGTGTGTCTTTCAGAGATAATTTTTGGATTACAAAATATAGAACATCTTTTGTGAAAGGTCAAACTTATTTTCTTTCTCATTTCATTTTTTATCTTTTATTCCATTCTTTGCATTGTTTTTGTAAATTTAGTCTTTGGTATGGTGTTTCGTAACTCCTAAAAAAATTGTGCATGTGATTAATTGTTTAATATGTAGTTATGATTCTTATTCTTTTTGGTTCATCTCTTTTTAGGCATATATATAGGTAATTGAGGGTTGGTGGGTCACTCACCCTTTATTAACAAAATAAAGAGATTACAAAAAACCATAACCTCATCGGATTACAACTATGATATCCCAATAAGGGGAACAAGTCCATGCAATCACAACAGACTAAAATTTACCAAGATAGGCCCTCATCCATATAGACAACCAAAGAAACCCATGGAAATACATATCCATCGGGTCGTTCCCCCTACCATGGGCCCACCACAACACACACCTCAAACCATTATGTACCTCCCTCACTATTCCCATTGTGAGAGCAAAGATTACTATAGAATCATTTATGGGTGACTCACCCATTCTTATTCTTCCTTATAATTGTCTAGTCCTCTCTAACCCCTGAGTTCCCTGAGTAACCACACAAGAATTTGGGGGGATACCAAAAGCAACTTAGCAGTTCACTAAAATCAATTTTGTACATGCATCTCTAACATCCTCCATAATCTTCCCTTAAAAGTTAGCGAACGTACGATTGGCCAATTTTGGCCCACATACCAAGCTTTTTCCTAGATTGAACAGATGAGCATAGTTCCTATTTGAGTGAATGATCAAATGACTTGTACAAGATTTGAAGGACTAGACCATCATAGGACATCATGTAGAAATAGACATATCAACTTGATTATGCATTTAATAAATGCACTTAGGGAATCAATCAAGGCCAAAAGACCACATAGGCATGATGCTTTCAATATCAAGATCATCCTCTATAAATTAGGTGACTTGATGAGTTATCTATCTCAAGTTACAAGCATTTAAAGTTAATACAGTAGAATGAAATGTTTGGAGGAATGTTAAGTTTGAGCTATGAAAAATAGCCATTTGAATTCAAGAAAGAAGATCAACAGTCGATGTTCAATCGTACCAAAGATCTAATGATGAGTGGCAACCTGACAGTGTCAGTGGGTCCCAAAGATCTAACGACATGCATTTGATTGTGCATCAAAGATCAATGGTGAGGATCAATTCAAAAGGTCAACATGAACACATGACTGACAAGTGTCAATATCTTAGGTACCTAAACAGAGATCCAACAGTGCGTGGTGACTGACAGGGTCAGTGGGCCAAGCAGATCGACAGTGCGTGATCAATCATGCAAGAGTAGATCCATGGCGAGTGAGAGGTCAACAAGTCAATGAATCTCAAGAACAAATAAGGAGATGTCAAGTGTCTTAAGCACATTAAATTGGTAAAATATCAATGATACATGTTCGAGCCATGCAAAGGAAGATCAATGATGCATGAGAGGTCAAAGAGTCAGTAGGATCTTGCGGAATGAATGCAGAGCTGATAATTGGCATAATTTGAGAAGGCTTGGATCAAGATCAATAGTTAAAATTGAAATTAGAAAGATAGGGACTTCAAATGGAGAATAAATGTGACCAAGGTCAAGCCAGGGCAAGTATTTCAAAGGCCGTATACTGCCATTGGAGCTCGATCAAACACCATTGATTAGACATAGTTATACAGTCATGATGGTTAATGATGAAGCTCCGCCATTAAAACATAGACAGGATTGTTGACCAATTTTTGGTCCTATAGGCCAAAATTTGGGCCCCCCTTTCCTTTTCCTTGCAAGGGTCTTTCGATACAAGTTTTGGCTAGTCCATCCCGCAGTTGCCTTGTGTATATTTTTCTTTGTCAGGCCTTTTTCCATGAAAAAACCAAGTGTTTTCTTCTTTTGATTTTTAAGTGCTTCGGGTCTGGCAAGCAAGAGTCGACTTGAAACTCATTTTGATCTTGGATGCTTAATAGGGCAAGTAAGTTACTTCAGAGGGCTTTCAATGGGCAAAATGGACCAAGTTCAAGAGGCCGAAGGGTCATTTTCAAAAAGTCTGAAGGGTAGGTGCCCTTGCAGAGGGCACTTAGGTGGCAAGCAAGATCTTTTCAATTCTTGTGAAAGGTGACTTAGAGGTTGAGGTGTCCTTATGGGGGGTAGGCAATGAGAAAAATGGACCTTTACAAAATCTTGAAGGGCAACTTTGGGCTTTAGGTGTCCTTGCAGAGGGTAGATGGTCAAAGCAAAGGGTCAAGGCAGAAAGCCTGAAAAGGACTTGCCCTTCAGATAAGTCGACAGGCCAAAGGAGAATTCCTTCAAAAATTTTATTTGAAGGAAATCCAAGGATGAAGACTCAAGGAAGAATTCTTTCAGACAAAATGTCTAAAGGAATTCATTCAAATATTTTGGAAATTCAACAATTGAAGAAAGTCCAAAAAAATTCAAAAGATAAAAGTCTAAAGGGTAGGTGCCCTTGCAAAGATCACTTGGCTTTGAAAAGAGTACCTTTTAAATTTATCCAAAGGGTTACTTTCCCTTCGAGAAAGGTTCATTTTTAAAAAAGCCGAAGGAATTGTCCTAAAGGTTGACAAGCCTACGAACGTCAAATTCAAGGTGATAAGCTAGCCATTGAAATTCAACTATAGGTGACAGGCCCGCAAAAGTTAAATTCAAGGTGGTGAGCTAGCCATTGGAAAGTAATCAAATAACAATTCTTTCAGATAAAATGTTCAAAAGAATTCCTTCAAACCTTTTGTCTGAAGGAATGAAGGAAAGAAAGCCCACTAAAGAAAGGTCCAAAAGTGCAAACTCAAAAAGGAAATAATTTTTTTGGATAAAATGTCTAAAGGAATTCCTTTAGACATATTATCCAAAGAAATTCAAAGGCCCGAGAACTCAAGGAATGACTCAATGACCCAGCAAGGAAAGGAGCCCAGGAGGGAATTCATAAACACTGAGAGCCCGAATTGCCAAGAAAAGGGGAAAAAATAACAAGGTAGAAAAAAGCAAAGCAAGTAACCTAGGACATGGCCATGCACACATAGGACAAAAGCTCAAAATGCTTCAGGTGGCGTATCAAGTCAAAGCATAGACCCAAGGGTGAACCAGACCATGGTAGGTGGCACAGGAGTCATCAACAGGAGAAGTAAATACACTTAGGTGAAATAGTCTCCATCGAAAACCAATAAAGAGATTGGTTGCGAGCATTGAAGAGGAGTGGTGTTGAGTTGTGGAGCTAAAAGCTACACCAAATGAGCAAATTACAAAGTTGTTGTATTTACACAGTCACCGACGTCGGTCAGGGATCGACTGGAGGCTGCCGACGTTGGTTATGGATCGGCTGACATCAATCATATGCAGGGAGACAGGGACCGATGTCGATCACCTGTGCATCTCAAAAGTCTATTTTCATGGAATGAACAAATTGTTTGCATGATAAGTTTAACTATTAGTTGTAAGTCCTCGTTTCTATTTTTGGCAGGATTGATTTGAACCTTTGATTAAGAGGTGTATCTAATGGTTGAGAATGCATAGCTCATGATCCCTAATTCTATATAATAGGGATAGATCTTCATAGCTTGTATGTAGATGAGAAAAAAGGTGAATCAATTCAAGTAGCTGAATTGTGTTTATAATTGTGAGAGAGAACTCTTGAGGGAAAGATATATGTACATCTGAGAGGTGTGAAAGAAAGAGAGATTTCTTCAATTGTATTTATTTCTGAAAGAGTTTAATACAAATTTTCATTGTTTCTTGTAGCTCATGTTCTTTGCTGATTCTGATTTCTAGTTACTTATTATTCTGGTTTAATTCCGTGTTTAGTTGCTTACACAAAAA
This sequence comes from Torreya grandis, assembly GCA_037957365.1. Taxonomy (NCBI): domain Eukaryota; kingdom Viridiplantae; phylum Streptophyta; class Pinopsida; order Cupressales; family Taxaceae; genus Torreya; species Torreya grandis. The sequence goes on from JARHVA010001747.1 coordinate 773,977, forward strand.
TAATCAATTGTTGTTGTTAGATCCTGACAAGTGGTATCAGAGCTTGGGTTCACTAATAGGTGGTTTCAAATCTGTTTAGTGTGTGTTGATTACAGGTCACTCACAGGGGTTTCTATTTGAGTGAGAGTATAGCAATGGCAGAAGAAAGTAAACTAAGAATGGAGAAGTTTAACGGCAAAAATTATCAATTATGGAGGATGCAGATAGAAGATTATTTGTATCAGAAAGATTTGTACTTACCATTGGGTGGGGTTTCAAGCAAGCCCATAGATATGCAAGATGAAGAATGGAATGTTCTTGATAGAAAGGCTCTAGGATCCATAAGGTTAAGCCTGGCATCTTCTGTGATTTCCAACTTATCACAGGCAAAGACCACAGTAGAGTTAATAGATACTTTGGCAAATTTATATGAAAAGCCCTCAGCTTCAAATAAAGTATATCTTATGAAGCAATTATTTAATTTGCAAATGCATGAAGGTGGATCTGTATCTAGTCATCTAAATGATTTCCATGCGATAGTAAATCAATTAAATTTAGTCAAAATAGTTTTTGATGATGAAATTAAGGCTCTCTTAATTTTATTCTCTTTACCTGAAAATTGGCATAGTTTGGTAATGGCAGTTAGTAATACTGCATCTGCTACAAATATCTTGAAAGTAGATGATGTTGTTAGTATAATCTTGAATGAAGAAACTCACAAAAAAAGCACAGGGGAAACATCAGATAATGCTTTAAGTATTGAAAGCAGGGAAAGGCAAAAAGAGAAGTGCAAGCAAAAGAGATCAAGGTCTAAGTCAAAGATGAGAGGTAGATCCAAATCTAGAAATGGAAAAAAAATAACCTGCTGGAATTGTGGAAAGATAGGGCATGCAAAGAAAGATTGATGGTTGCAGGTTAAAGAAGAAAATCAGCATGAGGTAATGAAGAAGTAAAAGTTGCAAGTATTGTTGCACAAGATGCTTTTACACTTTCTTTGGATAATAGAATAAAATCTTGGGTTGTAGATTCTGGTGCCTCTTTTCATGCTACCCCAAATAGAGAATTTTTCAATGATTATGTCAAGAGAAATTTTGGAAAAATTTATTTAGGGGATGATGAGCCTTGTAAAATTGTTGGCAAAGAAAAAGTGCAGTTAAAATTGCAGAATGGCAACACATAGGTGTTGAAAGATGTCATGCATGTACCCATCTTGAAGAGGAATATGATTTCTGCAGAAAAGTTGGGGGATGAGGGTTGCACAGTAACTCTCACAGCTAAATCTTGGAAGGTTTCCAAGGGTGCACTTGTATTAGCCAGATGTAAGAGAGTAGGTACTCTCTATTTATGTAATTGTATTACTGATTATTCTCCTTTTGTTCTATCTACTTCAGATGTAGATGCAAAGTTATAACACTGTAGGCTTGGCCACATGAGTGAAAAGAGAATGAAAGTTTTTAAGTCAAAAGGTAAGCTTTCAGATTTGAAAAGCATAGATCTAGATTTCTGTGAGCATTGTATTTTTGAGAACTAGAAGAGAGTGAGATTTCTCAAAACTGGGTCAACAAAAAAGAAGCACAAGTTGGAGCTTGTTCACACAGACGTGTGGGGACCAGCTTAGGTAGCTTCTATTGAAGGATCACAGTATTATGTTTCTTTCATTGATGATGCTACAAGAAAGGTATGGGTTTATTGCATAAAAAATAAATCTGATGTTTTTGACACATTTAAAAAATGGAAAGATTTAGTTGAGAATGAAACAGGTTTGAGATTGAAGTGCCTTAGATCTGGCAATGGTGGTGAGTACTGCAGCAATAAATTCAAAAGTTAATGTTCTATGAGTGGAATACGCAGGGAAAGAATGGTTCCAAAGACACCTCAGCAAAATGAAGTTGCTGAAAGGATGAATAGAACAATTTTGGAGCGTGCACGGAGTATGAAGTTGCATGCTAGTTTGCCCTTATAATTTTGAGCAAAAGCTGTAGACACTACAATTTACCTAATTAATAGAGGACCCTCTATTGCTCTGGATGGTGGAATTCCAGAAGAGGCTTGGGCAGGTAAAAAGGTAGATCTTTCATTTCTCAGAGTTTTTGGTTCTGAAGCTTTTGTGCACATTGATAAAGAAAATAGAAAGAAGCTGGATGCTAAGTCTATGAGGTGCACTTTTATTGGTTATGGCTCTAGAGATTTCAGATTTTAGTTGTAGAATCTAGGAACTAACAAAATTATTAAAAGCCGTGATGTTGTTTTCAATGAAAAGGTGATGTACAGTGATCAGCTCAAGAAGCTAAATAATTTTGAGCAGAGCAATGTTGATTTAGATGAGGTGATGATCCAAAATGAGCTCGCAAGAAAGAATTTTCACACACAAAAAAACACAAACACCGACGTCGGTCAGTTAGGAACTAACATCGATCATATAGGAACCGACGTCGGTCAGACAGTAATCGACATCAGTCAGACAGCAACTGCCGTCAATCTGGTGGAACCGACGTCAGTCAGGTACAGGCCAGGAGATGACTGAGATCGATAACTAATAGAGAATTTGGGCGGACAGCAAGCAGTGAATGAGTCTCAAACGCCTAGGAGGAGGTCAGAAAGGGTAAGTAAACCTCCAATTCGATATTTCCCTTTATTATTCTACTTATTGCTCACTGATAGTGGAGAATCAGAGAGTTTTGATGAAGCAATGCAGGTAGAAATCCAAAAATAGTGGGAGCTTAGCATGAATGAGGAGATTGATTCCTTGAAAGAGAACCAAACATGGGGTTTGGTTGAGTTGCCAGTGGAAAAGAGAGCACTGAAAAACAAATGGGTTTACAGGTTAAAGGAAGGTGAGAATGGACAGATGAGACATAAGGCCAGGTTGGTAGTAAAGGGATTTGCACAAAAACTAGGTATTGATTTTGGTAAAAAAAATTTGTAATAAAAATGACTTCTATTCGGACTGTATTGTCTTTAGTTGCTATTGAAGATTTGCATCTTGAGCAACTTGATGTTAAGATAGCGTTTATTCATGGAGATTTAGATGAAGAAATATATATGGATCAGCCAGAGGGTTTTGAGGTCAAAGATAAGGAGAAACTTGTGTGCAGGTTGAAGAAAAGTTTATATGGTCTTAAGCAAGCTCCAAGACAATGGTATTTGAGGTTTGACAGGTTTATGACTGAGCATGGTTTCAGTAGATGTCAATCTGACCATTGTGTTTATTTTAAGAGATTGGATAATGGTAGATATATTATCATGTTGTTGTATGTAGATGATATGCTTGTTGCAGGTTCACACATGCAGGATATTTATGAGCTTAAGGTAAAATTAGCTCACACATTTGCCATGAAAGATTTGGAAGCAGCAAATAAAATTCTTGGCATGAGTATTAAGAGAGACAGAAAAAATCACAGGTTGATTTTGTCTCAAGAAGATTATGTGAACAAAGTGTTGGAGAGGTTCAATATGCAGGATGCAAAACCGGTAAGTACACTTATGGCTAGACACTTCAAGTTGAGCAAAGAACAGTGTCCTAATTCACATGATGAGGTAGAGTACATGAGTAGAGTTCCATATGCTTCCGCAGTTGGAAGCTTGATGTATACAATGGTATGTACTAGACCTGATATTGCCCAAGCAGTAGGAGTTGTCAGTAAGTTCATGGCCAATCCAAAAAAGAAACACTGAAAAGCAGTTCATTGGATTCTCAGATATTTGAGAGGGACCAGCAGTAGGCATTTATGCTATGGAGGGTCAAACACTTCTCTACATGGGTATGTAGATGCGGATATGGTAGGTGACTTGGATGGCAGGAGAAGCACCACATGTTATGTGTTCACTGTTGGTGGAACGACGGTTAGCTAGATTTCAAAGTTGCAGAAGGTTGTTGCCTTGTCTACTACAAAGGCAGAATACATTGCAGTCACAGAGGCTAGCAAGGAGATGATATGGATGACATGGTAACGAATTCAACCTTTCATTCAAGAACCAAACATATACAGCTTAGGTACCACTTCATTAGACAGGTATTAGAGGATGGTGAGTTGAAGCTGGAAAAGATCCATACAGATAAGAACCCTGCTGATATGTTAACAAAGCCGGTAAAAAACAAGAAGTTGAATCTTCATTCAACTTTTGTTGGTCTTCAAGATTGAGCTTGAAGATGGAGACAAGCTAGAAGATGTTGCTGTACAGGTACAGGTGTAGCTGTTTATCTCCAAGTGGGAGATTATTGAGTTGTGGAGCTAAAAGCTACACTAAATGAGCAAATTGCAAGGTTGTTGTATTTACACAGTCGTTGACGTCGGTCAGGGATCCTCAACGTCGGTTATGGATCGGCCGACGTCGATCATATGCAGGCAGACAAGGACTGACGTCGGACACCTGTGCGTCCTAGAAGTCTATTTTCATGGGATGAACAGATTGTTTGCATGATAAGTTTAATTGTTAGTTGTAAGTCCGCGTTTCTATTTTTGGCAGGATTGATTTGAACCTTTGATTAGGAGGTGTATCTAATGGTTGAGAATGCATAGCTCATGATCCCTAATTCTATATAATAGGGATAGATCTTCATAGCTTGTATGTAGATGAGAAAAAAGGTGAATCAATTCAAGTAGCTGAATTGTGTTTGTAATTGTGAGAGAGAACTCTTGAGAGAAAGAGATCTGTACATCTGAGAGGTGTGGAAGAAAGAGATATTTCTTTAATTGTATTTCCTTTTGGAAGAGTTTAATACAAGTTTTCATTGTTTTTTGTATCTCATGTTCTTTGTTGATTCTGATTTCTAGTTACTTATTATTCTGGTTTAATTTCGTGTTTAGTTGCTTGCACAAAAGTAATCAATTGTTCTTGTAAGATCTTGACAAGTGGCCCATGTTTTCTTGCTTTGCCATTAATGAATAGCCAATTATGCTCATTATTGAAGAGAGCATGGCCCAGTCAACATATCTTTGGGATGGCCTTGTGGATTGCTAGGTGAAGTAACCCATGCTCTTGTAGGCCCAGACAGCAAGGGCAATGACTTAAGCACCTACAGCATGGCTTTCACATACGCATTTAAGAAGAGACGGTAGTAGCATGGGCTAGTGGTCGCCACAGAAGTGATTGATGTAGCATGGGCTTCTTTCCCTTGACTGGTCAATGACCTATTTTCTCAGTCCTCTATATAATTGTAACTTCTCATTTGAAGAAGCATCTCTCAGCATTATATGGTGAAGCCCTGAAGAATTTACCTTAAATCAAAAGAATAATTTTACCTCCATTTGAGTTGCACTTTTGTTTATGTATATGGTCTCATCTTATGTTCAGTCATTTCCTTTTATGCTTTCATAAGTTTATACCAGCATATCTAGTGTATTGTGAATCCTTTTTTGCAAGTCAATAAGAAGTTTCAGCTCAAAGCATAGGTGCATATGAATAGACTATCCAATAGTGTGTCTTTTGGACACCTCTGGTAGTTTTTTCCTCCCTATACCTTCATAGGATCCCTTGTTGAAACATTGATGTTGTCATTTTCTCATTCAAATGAAGTGTTTGTTGGCTTCTCTTTGGTGTAAGTGTAGGTAAAAGTTGAGTAGACCAACCAGTTTGGTGCATCACCACATTAGTTAGGTTCTATTTTTCAATTTCTCTCTCTCTTTTCACCCCCACATTGTTAGCAGTAGGAAATCTAGGGCCTCAAGGTGAATCAAGGGGAGCTAGCCCCTAATCTAGAGATCCATCCCTCAAGTTTGCCACCCACAGCAAGAGGAATGTTTCCATTGTGTCACGTGGAGGAAAGGAGTTGAGTATCCTTTCAGAGGGTGAAATCCACAACGTCAAAAAGGACTACTGGTTAAAGTTGTGTAACATGTCAACCCCATTCTCTAAAATTTATAGGGTTATTACATTGTTGTGTTCATTTCTCTTTTAGAAAGAAGTTATGTGACTTGTAGGCTTTGCATCGATATAAATACCATATGAAAACCAACAAGTTGGATTAGTTTTCAATCTATAATATAAACCTATGCCCAGATATTAAAGTAGGGGCAGATATGAATGGTTATGAATGAGTGTCTCATCTTCTACATAATCATAGCACTGGAAAATAGGTACCTATAGCTGCTCCAAGCAGACATGGCATGGCTCTATCTAGATTTCAAGGTACGAGGATTTTTTCCTCATGAGCATGTCAAGTGAAAGGTGGCGTGGGAGATCAAAACAAAAAGATCAAGTGGTTAGAGAAGTAGTTAGGGTACTCAATGCCATTTAGATCTTAAATATCTTTTCTCTAATAGACTTAGTCATGACTCATCACACAAAATATACCCTCGTCTTCTAGTGCATTTCTCAGCCAATGAATAAAGCTTGAAGACTATTGGAGCAAATGAAGGTTAGCTTGTTGATGAAATATTAATGCATGCGTATAGAAAATAATCAAATAACTGCCACCACATATCTTAGTTATTAATGACTCCTCCATCTTTTTATGCATAATCCCCATCTCTCTCATCCTAATCTACTATAAGTACAGGCTTCTAAGCCTTGAAATGGATCCCTCTCTTGGGCATGACTAGACTCTATCAAGATTGAGCTTTGTAACCTTTTGAGATAAATATGATTGTTTTCAGAATTCATTATTCTGGTATAGTGTGTTCACGTTAGTTTTATTTGCATATGTGGTAAAAATCTCTCACTTGCCAAGTCTTGATCTCACCTAGCTACTCATTCATCTTGTTATGCAGGTCATGTTTAGTGTTTAATGCCATTTGATTGAAGCTAGTATGTGGATAAATTGATTGGTTAGTGTCTTGAATCATGTCTCTCAATCACTTCCCTCAGGGTTTGATCATTTAGTGAACCTCTGCATGAAATATTGATGCATAAGAGACATTTAGTATTATAGATCCAGTCTTTAGCTTGTCTAATTAGTCTTTTTTATAAGCTCAAGTAAGAGTGGATAAGCAATCAATTTAGGTGGATCACCAACATTAGCTTAGGATTCTATTTTATTTATCTTTCTCTCCTTTTTCACCCCAATAATCAGTAGGTTTTAGTGGAAATGAGCTAAATGATGCATCAGAGGAGCTAGCCTCATTAAAAATCCTAGAGGTTTGGCCCAAAATTAGATAACCCACAATCTAGGGTCATTTCCAAGTTGGACTAGATTTGGATAGAGGACCTGAACAATCTCTTGCCCAACTAGGTTGAAATCTAGACCTCCAATAGTTCTGGCATGCCTGGTGGGACAAATATCCAAAAGAGTGAAAAGATTGTTGGTGTGCCTTTCCTCTAATCGGCTTTTGGAAGCAAGCAAATTAGCACCAATGGCAACTCCGAATCAGATCTTTTAGTTGTAAGTAGTCCAGGTATGTCTCATTAAAGATTTAAACCAGTTCTTGCATCTCAATTGACATATGAGGTTAATATGAATAACTATGGTGGATTCTCCCATCATTCTTCTCCTTATTAGTAGTTTCAAAATGATCCATATACATCTTGCTATGATCCTCACCAACAGTATGAGGACTTCTATTAGTCATATGTGAAAGAGTACTGCCCTGATCCTCCCTATGAACAACTAACCCATCATGATATTACCCCTTGTTACCAAGATCATCAAGCCTTCTATGAGTCTCATCTACCCCCTCTGCATCCTGGTTACCATCCTGATCAGTCATGGTAGTTGAATGACATTCCTGAACAGCTCATTCATACCCTAAGCCATTTCATATATGGCCTTAAAAAAATATATTGGACCAAGAAAAGAATATGATAAACATTGATACGTTGAAGGGGTATGGGCAGGAAATTCCAAAACATGTCATTAAAGGGGTTAGGACTTTATTGCAGCAGGCAAAAGAATGGATGTCTTTCATTAGGAGAGGTTATTCTAGAAATAGTAGTGACATGCTTGACATAGATGAACTCATATCCAAGATTGAGGAGAATTTGGGAGCCCATGAAGAGCATCAAACACCCCATTACCCACCCTGCCTTCCCTCATTCACCCCATGTCAACCTCATGTGGAGCTTCCCATCACCACTTATAAGCCCTCACCAAATGAGTTTCAAAGTCATCATATTCCCCCCAACTCCTCTCAACCTTCCCCTCATGGAAATCTATCCAAGAGAGAGTCCAGGAGGAAAGGCAAGTTTGTGTTGATAGAGCCAACCATCATGAGAAATCAAGGTCTAATTTTGAATCCTCCCTTGCTAGGAAAATTGAAGCTACAGATAAACATTTATACCAGACATTGGCAGCTACAAAGGTAACATCACCTCAACTGCACATGCCTCCTTTCATTCCGTAAGCAACCCTGCAATCTATGCAAGAACCTCCTAAGCCTAGTTTTCCATCCTAGAACCAAGTGTTGTAATCAAGAAGGAAAGAGGAGCAATCAATCAAATCTAAGGTCACTCAATCCCCACCCCACCCTCCTTAAGAACCCAAGTCATTTCCATCATGGAAATGCATTCAGAATAATATGCAAAAAGGGGAAGTCGTGATTGTTGAAGACAAACAACTAGATGAAAGGAATAAGGTATACATTTCATCTCTCTTGGACTCACTCCAAGGATCTTTATGCCACTTATGGAGAGGGAACCCATTCTTGAAGAGGTAAACATTCAAATTTAGATTGAACCTACAACTGATGATGATGATTTGGCTGAGCTTGAGGAGGAAATGATCCTTGGGACACCTCTTGATAGGAACAAACATGATTCATTTTTCCATAGTGTCAAAGAAGATGAGTGGCAGGAACAAGTGTGTGTAGAAGATGAGATCCCTTAGGAAGAAGTTTTAGATGTGCCACAAAAGGTTGTCTTTCAAGAGCCTTTTGATCACATACTAGTCCCACATCAAAATACTTCTCAAGAGTTTGCTCAACGTTATGCTCAACCTCAGGGATAAATTCTACCATCCCTCTCATGGGCGAATCTAGAATATTGGCTAAAAATATTGTGAGATTGGTAGGAAGTGTGACCTTCCATAAATAAGATTACATCTTTCACTTAGAGTTGCAGTAATTCATAGCCACATGCTTATTCTCAAAATACCTTCAATGTTTGAAAGGTAGTCTCTCATAATTGAGAGTTTTAATCTAGAAATGATCCTTGACTATTAACTTGATAGTAGCTGGAAGGTCTTGAGAAATATCCATGCAGACCAGGTTATGCATGAAGGTAGTATGATGAAAGTTCTTAGTAGAAGTGTCCATTGTCATCAACTCACCTAAGGCACTCCCAATGGTCAAAAGGCAAGAAGCTGACTAGAACTAAAGAAGATGTGGTAACTTAACCCAAATAGGTCTGGTGGTGAGGATTTCTAATAGAGGATTGAAAGCAAGGAACCATGGCTTCATGAAGAGAAGATGTTGTTCCCAATTCTAGGTCTAATCTTGGAACACCTTGTTTCAGTATTCTATAGAATCACACACCATAATGAAAAACCCCTAGCGTAGAGGTAAATCTTCAAGCTATCCACCATAAATTTCTACCATGAATCAAAGACCCATTTATGCAAAGCAAGTAGGGTTGGCCATAACTAGTCAAATCTGCAGATCAAACCCCTGGCCATGAAACAATCCTCATTTTTAGCACCTCTTCCAATGCCTCATCCCCAAAGTATATTTAAGGACTGGTCATTTTATCTCTCATGGGCTTCACTTATGTGTTTCCCATTCTATCCAACCAAGAAGCAACTTCAATGAAGGATTTACCCCCACCCTCCATTGCCTTTCCCGACCCTGCCAAACTCAAAGTGTTCCCACAAGTGGTGGAAGGTGACGCATAGACATAATTAGTGTCCAATGACAAACCTTAAAACCTCCTCTGCAATGTTGTCAATGCCTCCCCTACCTACTCAATACTATGAATTGGTTGTCCATGTACCAAACCCTCTACATGCATTGTTGTCGCCTGGATAGACTCTTCCAACACCTTCCCTGACCAAATAGTCACCAAGTTCAAAACCCTAATGCGTGTCGACTCAAGAGTCATTTTCATAATCCCAGCATAAATATAGTTTTATTTGGCACTTAGATGTTTTTTTTCTCCTTTATTGTTCATTATTTGCAGTTTTTTATATGGTTAAAGCTATGGTTGTTTTCCTTACTTTTGTGCTTACTGATTGTAAGTTGTTAAGGGATATATTTAGAGATAATTTATTAGAGAGATTATTTTTTGCACATCATCTTCTATCCATGGTGATGATTCTTACATCTTCTTAGGGTAGGAAATGTGTTTGGTATGCATAGTATATATCTTTGTTTTGTCAAACTTCTTTTGACTGTACTCTATCTAAAATGGTATAAACACTTTGTTATGATAATTTTATCATTAGACTTTATAATTTTTGTTTAGGTCTATTTTGATTGCATAAAATGTGTGTAGATCATATTTTATCGCATGTTTTATGCTTAATCCAAGGTTGGTGTAAGTTTTTTCCTTTTGTAGGTTAGAGTAGGTCTTTTATTGTAATCTTTCTTATGTTGATCGTTGTTGCAAAGATGATTGACCTTCTTTTTCGAATAGGATTAATATTAGGAAATATTAATATGAACATTAATTATTATGTTTATAATATTAAATATGTGATGTGTAAATAATACTCTCATAAGATATCTCGTAGAAGAGAGTCTTAAGGAGAATTTGAGAGATTTTGGGAGAGATTGAGCGCTCAGGGATGTGGATCAGTGTTGACTCCTTGTATAAAGGAGACCTCTCTCCTATATATTGTACTCCCGTATGGTGAATATATCATCAAATAAAATATATGTTATGGTGCATTTTCTACAAATATGGGTTAGTTGTGCATAAACTATAATCAACTTCATTATCTGATATCAAAGCAGGTGTTTTTTTATTTTTCTGATTGCCTCATAAAATGTTAGAGTTGTTAATGGGGTTCTCCAAAATCATGGTTGCTCTAGTTTGCAGACCCGTACATCCATTACTTATGTATAAGTTTGTGCAATCCTGCATAAACAGATCCATATACAGTTGTTTTTTTTGTCAAGACCTCTACCGAATCCTACATAAACGGATCGTGTTTGTAATGATCTGAAGGATAAAATTATGTTGCATTGATCGTTTCATTTTTGTTGTTATGGGTTTTCATAGTTTTGACAAATCTGTATTATACGGATTTCTTCATTCTCATGTCATTCCAACACGACGTCCTTTGTATTCAGCGCACGATGCATTATCTCAGTTTCAATGGCGTAGTCCACCTTAACAAAGCATCCTATCCCATGATCGGTGTTTTTTCAATTGAATGAAATCTCTAGGGATTTTAAAAGGTTTCATCCAGTTCTATGGACGCTGCAATCTGTTATGTAAGTTATCCACCAGCTTGTCCTGAAGGTTTCGTTGCATTGTCCGTTTAAGGCATAACAATTCAACATCATATTTTAGTGGCACCAGGTTTCTTCCAAATAGCATCGAACTATTCATCCAAGCATCTCATCACTCGTCTTGCATGTGGAGATAGATCGAGCCATTCAACCAAGCGTCTCATCTGCATAGAACATCTTCATTTGCACCACAATAATATATGCAGTGTGCAGATTTCAAACACACCAATCCTACGCCTAATGCAACGCATTTCGAGGTATTTTTGATCAATTTCCCACCACACCGCCTATGCAAAGAAAGGTCTGACCAAATAATACAGAGATCTTAAAGTTTTTTATAGCTGAGTCTTAAAGAGAAGAGGCATTTTAATGCTTGGAATATGTTTTCATGCTGCAGTCAGATTGGTCATGTTATTTGTTTTTTAGTTTACTCATGGTCAATGGTTAATAAAGCCACGTAATATTAAAAGTGTCTAGAATTTATTTTTTCAATTAATTTGTTATGGCATGGAATCTATAGGTATAGTCTTCTCATCGTTCTTCATAATTTATTTTAAATTCGTTGAGTCTTTAGTTTATATAGTTTATTTTAGAGTCAAAATATTAAAAAGTAATTAAAGATTACTTTTTATGGGTTGTCCTTAAAGTAAGTTTTATTACTTTAATTGTCAAAAGTAAAAATTCAAAAGTGTCAAAGTTTTTTTTTTTAATGTTTATTTCATATTTGTGTTAAGTCATGAATTAGAGTTGGAGTCGAAAGTATTTTTTTGTTATTAGGCAACTTTTGTCATTGTTACTTCAATTATAACTAGATGCATTTTTGCTTGAATGGGACATCTAGATTGTGTGGGGTCAAAATGGATAAATTAAATTATATTGAAAATTTTGAAGATAAAGATTTTCATTCCTGGCAAGTTAAAACACAATTGCATTTGATTGGCAAAGACTTATGGGAGATTATGAGTGGTAAAATACCAAAACTGAGTAATGCAGATGAAGCCATCAAGTGAGAAAACAAAGATCGAAGAGCAACGACAATTATTTTTCTAGGGTTATCTAATGTGTACTTGCATCATATAGACCCATCAAAGACTTCAAATGTTATTTGAGAAACATTGAACAAGCTATTTGGATCACAAAAAGGAAGAGCAACAATGACCTTGAAGCATAAGCTATTTGGACTCAAAATGGAAGAAGGCGACAACATGGTGCAACATATAAATAAGTTTCGATTCATTCTAAATCAGCTAGTAGGGATAAAAGTAGATGTACCTAATGATGATGCAAAAGTTGTCTTACTAAATAGCATGCCGGTTAGTTATTCAAACATGGTTTTTACACTAACCAAAGTAAATCCTAGCTTAAAAGATCTAATTTATTTAGTGATAGATAAAGAAAATAAGAATATTGGTCGAAAGAAAAATGTTATGTATGTGAAAAATAAAAACAAATCCATTTCTAAACCGAAAAAACACTATGTAAAAGATAGATCTCATAGTTCAAGGAAAAGGTTTCTTTGTCATTACATAGAAAACCCAAACATGGTGTTAAATATTGTAGATAAAGATCACAAGATCTCTTTGAAGGGAAACTAAAAGAGAAGGCTCTCATTTATAAAAAAAAGAGATGAAGAAAGCGATTAGGAAGTGAAAACTACTTATTCAAATGATAAAGAATCAGTTGATCAAAACGGTGATGAAGACTTTTTATACTAGATAACTATACTAGACGCTGGAGGAAAAAGGAGAATGGAAGACACTTGTACCTCTCATTAGCCACTAATGATGGGGTACTATTTTGCAGTAATGACACTTTTTATTTTCAACTTGTTTGTTATAGTGTGAAATAAGAATAGAAGTGTATCCCTGTTCATGTAATTTTCAAATGCAATCCCCTAAAAATGTGATAGTATAGGGGATCCATATCATCAGTACTAAAGCAGATGTTCTTGATAAAAGTAGTTGGTAGACGTGTTCCCACTAATTTTTTATTGGTTTGGTTGATGTTCCCAGATTTGATTGATATAGTTCCCTTTGCATGGTTGGTATGTTCCCAAGTGGTCGATACATGTTTTCATCTTGGAGGAGGTTCCCATAATTGATTTATAGTGTTCACATTTCTTGGTTGATTTGTTCCCACAATCAAAGTGCAAGGAAGTAGCACATAGGAAGGTTAAGACGTGTATGGTGCTTAGACAAAGGATGGTGTTTCTTCCCCTGTTCGTATAAAGGGGGGGAATATTATGAAATATTAGTATGAACATTAACTATTATGTTTATAATATTAAATATGTGATGTGTAAATAATACTCTCATAAGATATCTCATAGAAGAGAGTCTTAAGGAGAAGTTGAGAGATTCCGAGAGAGGTTGAGAGCTATGAGGGATGTGGATTAGTGTTGACTCCTTGTATAAAGGAGACCACTCTCTTATATATTGTACTCCCGTATGGTGAATATATCATCAAATAAAATATGTTATGATGTATTTTCTACAAATATGGGTTAGTTGTGCATAAACTCTAATCAACTTCATTAATTAATGGGATATTTCTAATGATTTCACCTACAATTTTACAATATTATTAAAGACATTTGTATTATTCTTCTCTATTTTCTCAACTCACTGTAATTTTGTAATTGTTCCTCTCGAAGGAAGTTATCGTCAAGGGTGAGTATTAAGTAATGTCACATCCCATGATTTAGGTCGTTCTCATTTCAGAACCCCCAAATAAAGTTTAATATGAAGTGTTGGAGATTCATATATATTTCAGAATTTAAATATTCTAGAACCTTATTTTTTATTCCAATATGAATTTTTAATTCATATAATCCAAGGAATATGAAGTGGCATGTAGCCTTCACCTCTTTTGTCTCATTATGAGAATTATTAGAGCTGCATTTTATATTTAACTCTTATGCACTTTGCAGATATTTTTCTCTTACTATATCAAAAATAAGGACACTATGCACATACTTGGAAGGTTGGATAAGACTATAATTAGATTTACTTTGTAAGTTATTTTTCTCTTTTCACTTTGTTAAAAAGTCCATGGTTCTCTTCTTCTTAACCCTTATTTTAGTGTTTTTATTAGGCTTCTTCTAATGTTGCAACGTATTTTATTAGTTTCTCTTTTATTCTTTCTTAGAAGAAGTTGTATACATAGTGTTATCATTTAATTGCTTTGAGTCGTCTTTTAATAACACGTGGGGTTTTCTTCTGATGTACTAGTTTCCCCAATGACAAATATTATGTCTCAACTCTTTCATGGTATGGCTTTATGGTGAGTATTATTTGTATTGCATGTTTGCACTTATAATTTATTATTATTTATAGTAATTGATAATGTAATTATATATTTCAGGTCTGAATTTGAGGTTTTATTTTTTTGCATTATTTTGACATCATCAGTCCAACTAGAGACATTGGGTGATTGAAGCAATGTCATCAGTATGAATAATGTTGTTGACTAAGGATTTTTTTATCTTTCTACATCATCAAGTCAACTGATTATGTCAATTTTTTTGTATGATTTCATATTTTAGGTTTTATAAAGGAGTTTTAGTGATGGTTTAAGATGTTGGATTTGCTTGGATAGTTTTGTAGGTTTTCTAAATGTTTGGAGAAGGTGGGGTTGTGTAACCCCAACCAACACATGCATTGGTATGCTTGATACCTTGCATTTGTACTAGTTTTTCTTCATTGCATAAAGTATTAAGTTGACTGTTGCTTCAATGACATTAACAACTTGGTTAGGATCAGGAATGTTTTGAGTATCCAGGTGTTGAAGAAATTGAGTTGTGATTTTGGAATGATGCGGAAATGAATTGGTGTAAATGAGTTTTGGCTTGCTAAATAGCTTCCTATTTGTTTTGATCATCAAAAAAATTGTTTAGCATTAAGGAACTCGAAGTATCTTTCTCTAGAAATTATGTCATGACCAAATTTGTTTCTAAGGAGGAAAGAATACGCTAAGCTTTTAAGAGATTGATAGTTTTTTTGAAAATAGCCTTGATTTGCATGGAAACAACACAAATTTTTAGTATCAAACAATTGAGAGGTTGGCTTAGTCGGGTCTAATTCTCAAGGTCAAGGGTTAGGTAGTTTTGTCTTAAGTTCTTTGCTTAGAGGTTGATGAGTGCATTCTCTTAGTTGGTGATGGGAATGAAATGGATTTCCCATGAGTGGTTGAGAAAGAGCAATGTTTTAAGGGGAATTGGGCATGATACATGAATTGTTCTTTTGGTGTCAAAGCTAGGGTCATAAGTATCAAATACACCATCATCCATGGCATGTGAATTTTTGGGTTGTATGAGGACTCTGGTGCCTTGTTTTGGCGGTTAAGGAATCTTAAGTTGTCTCATGAGATGATCTTGTGTTTTGGCTTCATCAAAGTCTCCTCCAATGTTTTAAGAAAGAGACTGAAATTTATATTGCAATCTAGGCCCTAAGGTTGTTGTGAATAGACTAAAGCTTTCTTCACTCATATTATGGTCGACTTTATGGACCAATGATTTCTATCATTAGATTAAATCATGGGTGAATTCATGATCTAGTTTTTTAACGTTGACAAAGTTATCCAGATTGTCTTCAAGTAATTTATGCTATTGAAATTCTCAAACTAAATCATTCATTAAGCATTCTAAAGCATCCCTAGTCATGGTTTTATGCTAGTAGTTTGGTAATGGCGTTTGGTAATGGCATAAGAATGTGTCTTGTGCCAAACTTTGTAAAAATTATTAGAAGCTTTGAGATGTAAATTGGGTTCAATAAACCCATCATATGACATGGTTGGAGTGTTTTCTCCAATGTCCATGACTACTATGTATGGAGCTAAGGGCTCATTTTATACGTTTTGAAGGACCTTATTGTGAATAGGAGGTTATAGGTTGGGTTCCCATTAGCATATGTTAGGGAGGAAGGGAGAAGACATTGATTAGATGATCCCCATTGAATTTGTTGAGGTGTATTTGACATTTCTATAAGTTGAGTTTTCTTTTGCATGAATTGGTTAATACTTGATGTTTGCATGTGGACCATTCAATCCAACACCAGAATTATCATTTGGGTGTGATATATTGAAGTTGATTGATTTGTTTGACCTTTGGTGTTGGTTTCAAAGGGCATGGTACAAATTATCACACCTACCATGGTGGTAGTGATTACAGGAATTGTAGATGATGAAGAGATAGAGCGCATCATGTTGTTGCCATGTCTTGCTCGTGTTTGAGAAAAGGTTTGTCATAGTGGTAGGGTATATTTAAGACACAAATTCATAAGAGTTTGGATTTCCTCAAGGTTTTTCTCATATGTTGGGGGCTTTTTTAAAAAAATTGTTGCATTTCAAATGTAACATAAACATAGTCATCTTTTTCTCCTTCATGGTCACTATCTCATGGGTGGGATTTGTTTTTGCTTTTTTGTAATATCTAGTGTTGATCTTAGGAGGAATAATGGTTTTTTTGGTATTAGTGGAGTCTATGTTATAAGGTGGTGCTTGGGAGAAGGGAGACCATTGTGTGGCCTTCACTTGGGTACCATGGAGATATCTCATTGTGAGAATTGGAGAATAACTTTTAGGGATTTTAAAGGGGGAAGTTTTTCAAAACAAGAAATGTTTAACAAATTTATTGTGGAATTGACGGATTGAGCTTAGAAGCTAAAAATTAAAAATAACAAAAATAACCCAAACAAAGGTGGGGTACGATTTACGTCAAGTTCACATAAATTTATTGGACCTAAAATGGATCCCTATAAATAATGATCCTCTAAATATGAAAAAGGTAGAAGACCATTTTAAATCCAACACAATACAAATTGTCGGTCCACAAAGTGGTTCGGAGCTATAGATAATGGTCATGTGCAAAGGAGGTTGGAATGGATCAGTAAAGCGAACCTACACATGCAATCTCTAAAGAGATAGAGGGTGGACAACCTTACTAAATTCAAAGTGTCATTAGACATTCAAGCAAGAGCTATATAAACTAGGGGTGCAACTAGGAAGTAAAGTAAGAGTTATAAAGACTAAAGCACCACTGGGTGGTAAAGTAAGACCTATGGGTAACAATAATGTAAAAGATAGCAATGAAGTAACAATCATGTAATAAACTATCAAATACATGAAACATACAACATCCAAAATTTTGACCTAAGTACAAAATAAAAAGACAGATTATGTTTAAGGACATTTACCATTAGTTGACTTATAGGTGCATTAATCTCCCCATTGACTTGTTGGCACATGAATGAAAGATGGCTTTGAGTGACGTCAAGATGTTTAGGTGAAACCCTAATTAGACTAATGTTGGGGACTCCCATGAATTGGTATATGTTTTTGGTGTAACTCCTATTCTTGAGATTTTCAAAGCCTTTTGTAATAACTTTTCCTTGGTGTAAGCTCATCTTAACCCTAAATCCTCTTGTTCTTCCTAGGATGGAATTACATACATGATCCAAGCAAATGTATAGTGTCTTGTGTTGACAAATTACCAAAGGAAACCTATAAATACATATAAAATCCCTAAAAGTCAAAACTCAATTTTAACCAACGTCAATGGCCCAACTAAATATGTATAAAGAGATGTATGAAAATCAATCATCACCTTGATTGATGACATTGGATAAAACACTAGGTAGTACAGGATGTCCACTTAGGCCAATGACATCGGCTAAAACAAGGGAACTACAAGACGTCATCGACGAAAGCAATGATGTCATGTGTGTAGGCAATAGGGAGAAAGAGGTCAGAGAAAGGGTACACGAAGTAAGAACAACAAACCTAGTATTATGATGGTGATATGAAGGTTAAGTAGTAAGGATTGGAATCCATGACCTCTCACAAAGTGCTACAAGCCAACCCACCTGATCTCAATGTATGCGAAAGCATGCACTCAAGGAAATTAATATGTTGATAAGCCCTAGACAAGAAAAGTGTCAATAAAACAAAAATAAATGCATGCAAATTGGGCACTTTGAAGATAGCTCAATTGGTATTCAAAAAGTCATAATCAATGCTAGCAACACTTTGGCCATCCATGAAGACTTGCAACCAATGGAATTCAACTTGATAAGCAAGTTGGAAAAAAATTGGAAAATGACAAAGGTAGTGAAGAAGTTGATTAAAGGAAGAAAAAATGATGCAATCCACAAGAAGTTGGGATGAAATCACTGACCTTCGAGCTGGCAGGAAGGAATATCATTCCTTGCTAATGTTCTTGATTATTTGGTTCTTAAGGATGAGAAGCTTGAGCATGGTCTCGCTATTGTTGTTTTGGATTCCAATGAAGAAGTCGAGGCACAAGGAGCCTCGTATGGATGTTTATGCAATTGTTGTTTAGGGCTTCTATGTTACATTTTTTATGTCATTTTTTAGTATGATCATGGTGATCAAGGACTCTCGATATATAGTATATTTAGACTATAAGAATTCATGAAAGTTGTCTTTATACCACTGAACTTCCTTATTTATTCAATTTTTATTATTATTACTATATTAGCAACGCTAGTGTCCCTTTTTTAATTGAACTTAATTAAAAAAATACAACTTTCCCTATTTTCAAAAATTTTCGTATCTTGCTCCTAAAACTTTTGCTTTCAAAATTAATGCAATGTTAGCTTCAATATGATCCCTTAAACTTACTCAACATAATAAGTACACTAACGGTAAATGACCCTGCAAACTAATACTAAATAACCCTGCAAGAATGTAGTATTTAAGTTCAAAAAAATAGCTCTAAAAATAAATAATACTTTTTTTTAGCTTAAAAATAAAATACATTTAATCAAAATATAAAAAGGCTAATTATACAAAACAATAATAATATACATCTTATTAAAATATAAGAAAAATAAATATTTAAAACAATAGAAAGGGGTTTTGAACCATTGACCTCTCTTCCTTAAACCTTTACAACTTTCTATCAACAAAATCGATGCAAAACTTTAGTTGAAATAAAATAAAATGATATTGCGATATCCATGGAATTCGTGCGAGGCTCAAAACAATGCTCACAAATTCAAACCAACCAATCAATTGCCAATTCATATGAACTATTGAATAAGTACTAACAAATTCAAACCAATCAATCAAATACCAACTTTGCTTCTATTAAATTAAATTGAGCCAAATAAATAAGCTACATGTTGAAAATTGAATAGAAACGCAGATAAGTAAGCCCATATCAGACATTCAGTCAAGCAACAATTAGATTATTTTTACAAGTCATCCCATGCATATGAAGCCTGATCAACAACTAGATAGTCTCCTCGAATATCCTTCGCAACACGAATATTTTCATCTAAATATACTGTTTCAAACCTGCAAGAAGCCCAAGACAAGTTGAACATTATATTTTAGATATAATGTTTTCCATGTTTGAAGGCTTATACCTCATAAAATCAAAAGAATTGATGTGTGTACCCGAAAGAACAAACTAGATTTAGATGAAAATGCATCACTATAATTTTAATTCCAAACACTCCTTATGTTCATGCAATTGACAAAGTTTGTGTCTATTATCTCATAAATATTAGGTAGCAAAAAATAAGCTGGGCATTTATAAGGAGAACAATAGGAATACTTTCTCTGAAGACTGCAAGTTATAGCAGGAGAAAGTGATATTGAACAATTAGATGCACAGGTAATGCTCTCAACAAAGAGTGCAAGTTATAGCACAGTAACACCACAGGGGGCGTTGGGCACATTAGGAGTAGGAGTATCTGTAAAGTTCTTTGATGTCTTTCTAAGTAGCAATGCATCCATCGTAAAAGAGGGGAGCATTATTTAGGATGATGAGAAATATAAATATAGCATGACCTACTGATTCCCAAGCAATCTGCGCTCCATTATCACCGCACAGAATTGCAATCAAAACAAACTAATAGCCTGAAATCAAAGATAATGATTCTTCCAACATAAAATATAGCTTGAAATTTGGCTCGAAATTTCACACGTCCCTTAATAATGATAGTTCTTACAGATATTTGTTTAATAAAATAATTGGTTTTTACTCTAAAATGTTGTAATGTTAACCAAATGCGATGGGTGACAAAATATTTTTCTTTTTTAAAGAAACACATCTTAAATTACTCTAGAGAACAAATGATTTACATCAGTCGAGTAATATGTTTACAAAGAAAATCTCTCACTACAAAGGCCAAGGAAGAAAAGCACTTGGACCTGTGCCCCAGTAGACAAACAATTCACATCCTTCTAGAACCGCTCATGATTAGCTTGTATAATCAAGGCTAAATCTTGTCTAAAAAGTTGCAACTTCTACATGTCGAATGGGGAGGTATCTTCCTAAAAGTGGCTTTGCATCATGTCCTCCAACAGAAACTGATTGCTGCCAACCGAGTTGTATGCCATGCACTCTTCCATTCATTCTCGACCATCCAAGAATCTCCTAGAAGAAACCTTTTCCAAGAAAGGGGCAGTAAAGAGAAAATTGAATTCTGCTTGCAACCAACACCAAAACTCTCTAGAGTTGAACACTTCTAGAAGATAGGATCGATTGTCTCATCTTTCCCATGCACAGTGCACAAAGCATCCACAATACCAACCTTGCTCAACCGATCATTTGATAGCTACACCTTGATGCAATACTAACCATCCCATCACCTTCTGTTTGAAGAAGGTTCTTGCTTCACAAATGACTTGTCAGTGTCGTTTCATATCTCACTTCACAGTCCTTGACCAGCCACTGCTTATTCAAACAGAGGGCTATAGCATTAGACCATCGAAATTTGATTATACAGGTCTGTGTTCTTATAGTTGAAGAAGGATTTTTCATTGCTCCACTTTCAATCCCTCCAATATGGGCCTGTACTCTGTAATTGCAACTTGAAAAGACAATTATCAAGAATCAACATATGCTCTTGGAAAGCTGGTTTGTCAGTTGGCATTAACACTTGAACCCTGTTTAGGTGCCATTGTTGACCCTCATTGTTCCAAAGATCTCCCAAACAAAACAAGCCCTTCCTTTCCAATTATTTTCAGCAAAAAGGCAGAATCCAAACTTATCCACATTGCAAGTTGAATGTCCAAATACACCACGCAACTGGATACAAAGTATCTTGTGGATCCTCAAACTACCAATGAAGTCCGTCCGAGAGAATCTTCAAAGCAACACAAATTCTCTCAAGCAGTGCTGACCCAGCAATCATAAATGCTCTAGCATTATCAATTATATCATAAATCTGTAAGGACGCACTAATTTTATGCAGATGGAGTGAATTAAGGATTCTATGGTGAATAAAGAACTACCAAGGAGTCTCCCTTCACAACTCTTAAAATTCACTTTCTTGCAAGGGCTATTCCTTCATTCTTATGTCTAGAATACCCAACCCCCTGTAATCTCTTAGTAAAGCAAAGACATCCTAGGTAACAAGAGGAAGCCTATTTCCCCCCGTTTGTTTGCCCAATAAAAAAAATCTAAGGATCTTCTCAAACGCCTTATAATCATCTTGGGAGAGAACTCAGATCCCTGTACTCAAAATTTGCAATCATACCACACTTCCAAATGTTAAATTTTTGCTCATTAAACCTTTGAGATTCCATAGGAAATGGATAGTTTAGATTCAACTATTTTCTTTTGTTTTCCAGCTTTTATAATTCTGCTGATAAAAGACAAAATACTTTTGCTTACAGAAATAAACATAATTCTAGCTTCTGTTACCTGAACTCAAAACTGCCTTTCTATCCGTTATAAAATTCACAAACACCTCCATCTAGCTTCAAATCTGCCTCTGCACTTCACAGAGAACATCGCTGATCTGTAGGTATGTTTCTGAAATTCCCTATCTAGACTGCTCAGGCCACATTTGATGTCTCAGAAGATCAGACTCAGATATTTATTATTATTTTCTTAGACCCGAAAAAATCAGGGCCGGATTAGAGATTATAGAGAGAGAAGAGGGAGCAATGATTTGAGCATAAAGGTTAGAGAATGCACAAGATCTAAAGTGTTCTTCATAAACTGATATTGAAACTGTCGACTCCTCCTAACTGTCAACTCACTCATAATTACCAAGTCACCACTACCAACCAACCCATAATTAATATGACCATTACATACATTCTAATAAAATACTTGAAAAACTATCTAGGAACATTTTATGGACAATCTTCTTCAAAAGCTGGGAATACCAAATTGTTAGATGGAACTATCCCAATTTGGCATTATGAGTGAGGCATTCCCTATCATTGGTTCCTGCTGTTCAAGATAAGCTTAAAGCTTGTTGAGAGCCTTGTTCTTCCCTCAAACTGTGAAAAGTTTGTCTAATATGTGCATCCTTTCTTGGGGGCACCACCCTTTCCATTATCTCTTTTCATCTCCTTCCTCCTTCCAAACATAATTCTTCAATCATTATTTCCTCGCTTTCATTATCCTTATGTGCTCGATTTTTTGCAGCTTCTTCATTTTTTGAAAAGTCGTTCTACCATTAGCACATACATTTTGCATTAACTTATCAAATTCTCATCCAGCAACGTCATCTTATCATTATTAATCTATGCTATAGGTTAAAACCTTGAGCTATGCTTGCTAATCAACTCAATCCATTTCTCAATCCACCCTGTTTGGGGCCATTCACTCATTCAGTTCTTCATCCCTGCTTGTATCTTTCACCTTGCTTGGGGCAATTCAAAGTGCACACCCTATTTTGGGATGTCTTCTCAAATCAACCCTGCTTGGGGCAATTTAATCCTTCATTCTTGGAAATCAAAGCATGTAAGGATTAGCTCGAAAGGGTTAATCTCGTCCGCAAGTTAATATTCTCCATTCATGATCCTTTTTATATATTATTGTCATCCCATTTTCTCTCCCATTTCTGGAAGAACTACATTGCCTTGAGGTCTTTTTGGACTATCTAGGCAGCGCTCAGTTCCTAAGGTCAATGCGACCACTAAGAACTAATTACCACCCTCATTTTTCATCTTTTCTTCTCACCAATTGTCATCACTAACAATACCCTCTCAAGTGGGCATCCCCCATCAGGGAAGCTCCGAAGTTTTCTCAACCTCCCTATGATTTAACATCATCTAATCATTCCTTTTTATTTTTTTCCTCCTTTTTTTGGAAGAACTACGTTAACCTGAGGTCTTTTTGGACTATGTAATTGAAATCCATTTGGAGGAGAAAGAGTAATTAGATGAAAAGAAAAAGAAGAGTGGCCGCGTTGACCTTAGTAACTGATGTCCATTAGGAGGAGAAAGAGGAATCAGATGAAAAGAAAAAGAAGAGTGGCCGAGCTGACCTCAGTAATTGAGTGTTGCCTACATAGTCCAAAAAGACCTCAGGGCAATGTAGTTCTTCCAAAAAGGGGAAGGAAAAAATAAAGAGGAATGATTAGACGATGTTAAATCATAGGGAGGCTGAGAAAACTTCGAAGCTTCCCTAATAGGGGATGCCCATTCGAGAGGGCATTGTTAGTGATGAACAATCAGTGAGAAGAAAGGATGAAAAATGAGGGTGGTAATTAGTTGTTAGTGGCCGAACTGACCTCAAGAACTGAGGGCTGCCTACATAGTCCAAAAAGACCTCAAGTCAATGTACTTCTCCCAGAAATAGGAGAGAAAATGGGATGACAATAATATATAAAAAGGATAATGAATGGAGAATATTAACCTGCAGATGAGATTAACCCATTTGAGCTAATGCTTACATGCTTTGATTTCCAAGAATGAAGGATTAAATCGCCCCAAGCAGGATTGATTTGAGGAGACATCCCGAAATAGGGTGCGCACTTTGAATTGCCCCAAGCAAGGCAAAAGATACAAGCAGGGATGAAGAACTGAATGAGTGAATGGCCCCAAACAGGGTGGATTGAGAAATGGATTGAGTTGATTAGCAAGCATAGCTCAAGGTTTTAACATACAGCACAGATTAATAATGATAAGATGACGTTGATAGATGAGAAGAAGTTGAAAAGTTAATGCAAAATGTATGTGCTAATGGTAGAACGACTTTTCAAAAAATCACGAGGCCGCAAAAAATCGAGCACATAAGGATAACGAAGTGAGGAAATAATGATTGAAGAATATTATAATTGGAAGGAGGAAGGAGATGAAAAGAGATAACGGAAAGTGTGGTACCCCCAAGCAAGGATACGTGAAAGGGAAGTGAATTTCGGAAAAGAATATCCCAATGATAAAGATGGAAGCTTAACTTGCCCCAAATAAGGTGAAAGTTGTGAGCTTGGATTTGATTAACTAGCCCCGAATAGGGTGGAATTTGGAATGAAATATCCCGAGAATGTGTAATAGTTGGACTAATGACTTACCTCAAATAAGGCTAATTTGGGAAGAACACATCCCAATACTAAAATGATTTGATCAAGGATTTTGACAAGATTTAGAACAATACAATGTTTTTGAATTTTGTGGCTTTATATCTCTTGTTAGAGAGTTTTGGCCTTTTTTAATTTGTAGTAGTGTTTCTGATTTTCCTAATGTTTATGATTTTTGAAATTTCTGAAAGTTTTTTATGCTTTTGAAATATGTGAATGTTTTTTCATGTTTTTAGAAAATTTGGATTTTTTTTATGTTTTTGGAATATGATATGCAAGGAACAATAGCAAAGGAAAAACATGTTCTAGCACTAGGATGGGATATGAAAGTAGATGGAAAAAATGAAAGGATGATGGACAATAATGGAAGACAACTAGGAATAGATTAGGGATTTCCAATGACCATGTCACATGAGAACCAAACGTCTAGTCGTCAAAGTGCTGCTAAGAGGGTATGCCAAGATGTTTCCCAAAATAGGGCTAAAAACCTCGTCCACTTTTGTAGCAAAGTCAAGACAAGAGTAAGGATTTGATAAGATGGACAAGGATAAAAAAGGATGGGTAAGGGGATGGATTTCTGAATGCGGAGTCTAATAGATTGGATATTGTGAATGGAATAGATGGCCAAAATGGCTTCAATAGGATGAAGGGATGGAGCTGCCCCCAAGTGTCAAGGTTCTTGCGGACAATGAATTATTTACGCATAATGCCAGAAATATAGTTTTCATCATGGTACTTGCCCAAGGTGCCACAAACACGGTTTTCACCATTGGATGAATTATTTCTCTCTTTTGATTTTTGAAATTTTGATTGATTTTTTTTAAATGTTTTTTAGCATCTCAACTCATTGGAGAATTATGAGATGCATAATGTTGACCCTTTTCCAGTTTCTAACCCATATGCCTATTCTGGATAGCTTCTCTACTACAATCTTGATACTGATGTGGATTGTACTAATGTCATTGTGAGCCTCGTAGATTGTTGGTTTTGCTTTCTTTGAACCTCTAAACTAGATGTCTTCATAGCCTCTATGGAAAAAACATCTCCGGGGAGGGTAAGGTATGATAAGCATTGGATAAGGGATCAGACTTGATAAGGGGATACTGGACTTGGACAGAGGATATGGTCATGAAAGGAGGTATAACTATTGGAATGCCAAGGGAAATTGGGACTTTCAGTCACACACACCATGGATTATTCTCGATGTGACATGATTTTGAATGTTGTTGGATCAAAGACCTCTGAAAATTCTCTCAAAAGGAAAGGACCACAAGATTTTTCTACTCCTTAGGCCTGAGAGTTGTTGCAATTTGGATGATTTTTAGGTTATAAATTGTTCTGATATTGACTTTGATAATGTCTTCATCATGCAATGAATAACTGATTTGCTCATCTATTGGTGTCTCAAAGAGATTTTCACCAAAGTCTTCGTGAATGTCTAGATTTTGATTGGAATTGTCCAATAGCACCTCAAAGAAGTTTTCACTAAGGGACTGAAATTTTTTATTTTGATTTTTCCCTAGTGCCTCAAACAAAGTTTCACTAGAGAACTTGCAGTTTTTACTTTGATTGCCCCCAAGTGCTTGAAACAAGGTTTCACAAAGGGGTTTTGATTTTTTAATTGGACTATCACCTAGTGCCTCAAACATGGGTTCACTACGTGATGCTAATTTTTTATCTTTGGAATTGTCCTCTAGCACTTCAAACAAGGTTTCACTAGAGAAATTGTCTTCAAACTGGATGCTGCTTTAGATCCTTATAAATTCTGAAACTGATATGTCACCATGGAATAAGTCCAATAATGTGTGATTTTTTCGATCCCAATTGACAGGTATAGGAAATGGGATACTAAAATAATGGATAAGTTGATAGTGGATGCAAAAAGGATGGGTAATGGTAATGGGAGGATAAAAGGCAACACAAACCCCATAGAGACTACTAGGAGAACTTGTTTCAATTCCAAAGGAAACTTCCTCAAAATCCGTGGAAGAGTCACCAACATGTTCAAACTAAGTTGTTATTGTTATTGGTGTTGAGACCATCCCAATGTTGATGTTGTTGCTAACAGTGATTGTGAATTTGACGTGGAATCTAATGTTGATTGTAGATTTGATTGCAACGTTGACTCTAAATCTGCTTCTAATAATAAAGTTGATCTTGTTTTGGATTTACCTACAAAGAAGGCCTATTGAATTATGTTGTCCACAAGTACCTTTTTCACTGTGCATTTGGAAATGAAGGCTTTTGGACGAAGGAATTCCCAGAAACAAAATGGATTTTGGGTAATGGATGTATAATAGACTGTTGGTCAATAATGGATTATTTGAAAACGGGCTCATCGAAGAAGAGTTCGTCAAAGATCGGTTCATCACAGATAGGAGGTTGGTCAAATGGTGACTCATCAAAGATTGACTCGTCAAAGATAAATGCTTCGAAAAAAACATCGAAGATGGGTGATTTGTCTTGATCTTGACCTGGAAGTGGACTAGTTTAATTATGATTGAGAATGGATCTTGGCACATCCTCATTCGTTGAATCTCAGACTTCGACATTTTTGGTTCTTCAGTAAAAGATGGCCCTTGGAGGGGCAATGACATGACATAACTGGATGACTAGATTGGTTGTGACTCTAAGGCCGGAGTGGATTTTGGACTAGTGGATGAAACATCAAAAGTAGACACCAAGTGGGATAGGTTTTGGCTAAGCTGAAAGAGTTGAGATATCACATCTTGACTTACAAGTGGGAATGGTTCAGTGAAGGCCTTTTTGGATGTGAACGGATTTGACTCTTGAGGTGATTGTTGTGGCTCAGGGGCCAACTGGATGTTGGATAAAGGTGCCAAAATGAATTTCCATTCGCTAGTATGACCATGATCAAGCTTGTAGCTAGTAGATGCTATGTTTGAGTGATGTTGATGTGAAAAGGTGTGACTTTGCCTATTTAGGATGGAGTCTAAGTTTTCAAGATTGAAATCCGCATGTAGTCGAGCGCCTATTTCTAAGAGTCGTAAAAAGATATCATCTTTGTTTTCAAACATGTATTGTTCGAACTTGGCTCTATCTTTATCTATTTTGGATGCCATAGCCTTAGAAGAAAGGATGAATTTGGAACTGTTGATGTTCGATTAAAGAAGGATTGGAAATTTTGGATTTGGAATTGATAGGAGAAAATGGTCTTGGGATTGATTGATTGTAGAAATTGGATTTGGAAAAAAATAGAGAAATTGGACTCGGGGTTCCAATGATTTGGATTTAGAAATTGGATTTTGAATTTAGAAGTTCAAGTTCAAATGTGGAAGTTGGACTTGAATGTGGATTTGAAATGAGATTTGATTTGGATTGAAGTTAAAGGTGATTTGGAATTTGAATTGGATTGGATTTGAATGTAATATAGATGTGAATGGAATTTGGAATCAATTTGGAATTTGGAAGGTGAGTTTGGAATAGTTGAACTAGGAAGAGTGAATTGGGAATGGTGAATTGGGCATAGTGACCTGGGAATAGTGATTCAGAAATAGTGACCTGGGAATAGTGATTTGGGAATTAGCGTTGAATCAAAACAGCTAGCATAATGGCATGGTTTAGACAAGAGGCCTATTTATTTGGATAGTATGATGTGAACAAATTTCAACAACATAACAGGGATTATAGGAATGATTTCTGACCCGAAAAACCGGCAAAGTGATGCCTTGATGCATAAGTATATATAGACTAGGTTGTGGACTTGGTATTGTGGCGTAACTTGTTTGGAGTTGTTTTTGGTATAAAGTTGTCAAACAAACGGGTTTGAGAACAACATACATGCAATCAATATACAAGCATCACAACTTATTTTAATAACTGACACGAGAGTACTCCACATTCACTGATCCTTCGATACACTTGCCTTTTAAGAGGATTACAAAGTTTACGATTCATTAAATAATTAATACATTTATTGGTGGTGTTTTAATCCCACCCTTATCTCAAAAGGTCCGCATGTGAAAGGCATCTCTGGGTGTTGTTGCCTTTGCATCCCTACGCCAATGAATGTTTCATGGTTAGAAGGTCTTATTCTAATTTTTACAATGGGCATTCTAGTGGTCCCAGTATACCTTTCGCTATGTGGGCACAAATTCCGTCAGTGAAGAAATCCAAAATCAAGCTATTCGCAGGAGGGTCTAGTCCCTTCGCGATTGTGTTAGCCATCAAATTTTAGTGATCATGCTATCGGATTTTTGGATTCTTCGTGGGACCGCAAACAACCTTAGGTATTGGAGCATGAAAACCCCTCACGTCGTGGTGTGTGTAAAATGCACAACCGCTTAAGTATTTACTGCAGTATACTCAATTAATATTCCCCACCGGATAAACGGGGTTTGGTACGAATGTTGGGTATTGAAGTCCCAGTCACTATACCCTAAAATAATTGCAAGAAGGTGATGAAATCCCAATTGTGCAATCTCAAAGAAAAAGGAAAAATATTACCTTTCTGATTCACAAGTATCCCCCAAAAGGACAAGTGAAGAACATACTTAACAAATCTTCCGAGATAAAAACAAGTTGGTCACCTCACATTTCTGGGTCACCCAAATAGGAGAGAGCATATGCGCAAGGAACCACACAAAACACACAAGCAAGAAGTAGATGATTAAAGCAAATAACTTGAAAATAACAAGTGCTTTAGTACACCAAATTGAAATATGAATGAAATAGTGTCTTAATTGTATACCACATTCTTTGACAGCAGAAACCTATAAGAAAAGCATTAGAAGTTTCTTGGTGGTCTTTGACAAGCAAATTTTTTCCTTTTGGTTTTTTTAGTGGTCTTTGACAAGCGAAAACTGTGACAAACAAGTTAGAATGCTAATAGGTTTTATTATCTTTGTTGATGGACAACCTGAAAACAAACATATTAGTATTCTTATGTTTGCTATTTTACGAACAGTCGGTGTAAAACACAACAGAATTAATTAGAAATTCAGAAAATTCATGAGAACATGCAATTTAAAAAAAAAATCATCTAAAACAGAATCTAGATGAGCGAGAATGGCCCTCCATAAGTCAGGCTTTGGGTTTACAACCTGTGAGAGGAAAGAGCAAAAAACCCCTGCAAACCTTATGATTTTTTTTCTTTTTCTTTTTTTGAGCTCAAACTGGCTCAAAAACCTGCAAACATATTGTTATAACATAGTCTTCCTTGTCTATTGAAACCCTGCAAAAAGAATAGAAGATAACGAAAACATTTCTAATCCTCAAGGATTGCCTAAAAGGTGCAACAGGAGAGTATACGCATTTTAATTATCGTTAAAAGAATTGAAACCTTCAAGAAAGACAAGAAGAATCGAGGGATTGTGAGTCCCACCAGGCATGCCAAATCTATCTATAGGATTACAATCAAGGGTTAGAAATTTAGCAAAGAATAACAATGAATATCAAATACACATCTAACACCTAAAAGCCTAAGACCTCTATGAGCAAAGGCAAAGAGAAACGAAACCGAATCAAGAAAGTAAATAAACAATGATTATACCTTCCATCGTGGATCATTCACCTTGTCGAAAGCGGATGTGGCTCTTGATATGTAGCTCCAAAGGGGGTTGTAACAATGTTGCCTAAGTTGGCAGCATCTCCTCTTGGAAGCTTTGAAGAATAGATGATGAAAAAGGGGGTTGATGCACAACAGGGTTTTGAAAACTTGCAGGGCTTCATTGTGATTCTTGAGCATGGAAATGAAGGAGGTCTAGGGTCTCATTTATAATATTCTTGAATGAACTTGAACCATCCATTTTGAATGTGAGATGGAGGGTGGAGAATGCAACCTCCACATCTCACATGCATCAAGCAATTGAGCCAAAGAGGAGGATTAAGATTTCATTTGATGGGGCATGGACTTTGTAAAAACCCTTACTAGAATTTGCACGAAAGTTTCTGATATTTCAATTTGACATATTCTATTTGTCAAATAAAAACAATGCATTGATTGAACTGGGCACTTCCAGTGGTAAGTAGTTGCAGATATAACAGTGATTTCAATGCATGTGTGATATACAGATTTCAATGGGAATACATATCAGATTTAATCACCAATTTACATATTCAATTCATTGCCTTGACTGAGTTACAACATCACAGAGAAATAAATAAAGCAGCAGTCACAAACACTGTCGACCGAGCCAAAGACACTCACAGGTTCACATAGAATCGATACACATTATATGCAGCAGCAATATATATAGTTTGCAGACTCATACAAAGCAGTTCTGAGCAATTCTAAGAGCTAATATTCACTTGTACAGAGGTCTGAAACATACAGCAGCAACTCAGAACTAATATCAGACATCACATGGCATAATAACATAGAAAAAATACCCGTATAGACCTCCAAACGAGGTACTGTGTCAACAACAATGGTCTGAGATGATTGCAACTTCAAATCAATGCCTAAAACTGTTTGATAAGCCAATATATTGTTAACAGCAATGAGCAGATTGATATCACTGAAAATGATCCACACCCTGCCTCTTTGTTCCCCTGCGACCCCTTAACAGCCCAGAAGGGCCAGAACCCTTGCAATCTTCCACGTACAGGTTTCACTGAGCCCAAATTGGAGAAATATGGCTGCGCCTAGGTCAGATATCTCACACCTATCATCTGGAAGTCTCACGCCCTTATTATGAGTGCATTCAGCAGGTAGGAGGTAGGCATTGAAACCTACAGCCACTGTAGAAGCCACGTCCCAATCCCCTGATGTGATGTGGGAATAATAGGTGCCCAAAACTATCAGTAAAACTGCCAAAAACCCCACGTCCTAGGTATGGAACAATACCTTCAAACAACCCCCTGAATATGCAAATGCAAATATAACTCAGCGCCTTCAGATATTCGTGCCAAAATGAAGTATAGAGTTTGTAGCAGTTATACAGCATAATAGGCGCCTCCTTGAAGTGTAAAATGATAATATGCACAGTTCCATAAACACTGAATCTGTATACACCTCAAACCCCACAATATGCAAATGGTATTTCATTGATCCTCAAGTTTGTCTCAGAAGGAGACCCACAAACTTGTGCAATATCATCTCCCATGGAAGACCTAAGTAATCCCCCCACAAACCAGCTAGGGTGGAATCATTTCACCACCGAAACTGATCTTCTCTAGAAGGTTTTTGTCTTCCAGAAGCTGAGATGAACTAGGTTCGATCTCGAGAACCACAAGGGTTCCAATTAAAGAAAATAGAATAATCTGAGCATAACCAAATGAGCTCTCATAACCTTCTTTTATACTTTTTCCGCCAACTCTCTAGAAGTTTCTATTTAAAATTCACTTTTAATTTGAACTCCCATTTTTTCTCCGAAAAAAATATTTTTATTAAAATATTAATAATTTTACACACAAGGTCCCCGTTTAATACATCCATGATTTAAAACATTTCATCCTAGTTCCGACAAGCTATAATACTAAGGTGTCTTTTAAATATTTTAAATAATATTTGGCAACCTTAATAAATTAATTAAAATAAAGCCATTAATATAATCATTTTGCAAAAACTGCCGAAATGCATCAAAATCGAAAACTAACTACACTAGAATTATCTCGATAAAGAATAATGATAAACGGAACCGACCAGGGAAATTTCTATAAATAGACGCCCTCTTCAAGATTCTTGGAGAGCACACTAGAAGCTACAAATAACATCTGAAAGCATCAAATAACTCCTCTAAACTATCTGAGTTCACTGGTAACATCAAATTATCTCTCTGATCACACAAACCCAGAAAGCCATCTCCAACTACAAAGCAAAAGAACCCGAAAATAAGGACATTGCAGTCCGCCCTTCCCAAAGATTGTTTGTCCTCAGGCAATGCCATTCCTGTACACCATGGCCAAAAACCAGGATCCCAGATGACCCTATAAAATGCTCCACTATATTTCTGCTGCATCAACTAGATAAGACTAAACTCAACACTGTTAATCACTATCAAAATATGAAGCAATCGACCAACCAGATGAATTCCCGGATCCCACAACGAAATTGGAAGTCCATCATTCCCAACCCCTGTTGACTTCCACTGTGCCACTCTGATAACCAGTGGAATCCAAATGAGCCAAGTCTTTGATTCCTGTTTTTGTATGCAACCATCTGACAGAAACAAAGTAGGAGACTTGCAAGCTTTGAATTCATCTTCTGAGGATGGAAGCACACCATACCAAAGTGAACTATGTAATCCTATATCCAACCCACCTTTATGTGTCATCAGAAACATGGTCAAATCATACGTACGTGGGTTGAAAGAGAATTTGTGAGCATACCTCACCATGCAATCAAGGTGAAATTCACCCACTTGCGCCAATGGAATTCCTGAATAGTCACTAGGATTCCATACTTCACCACTACCATCGCATGCATCAGGACGTGTCTCACAACTTAGATCATAAAGAGCAGATTTTGCATTAGCTCTGTAAGCCTTCTCTGCAATCTTGATGGCAAGGTCTCCGTCTGAAAGCAAATGGAGGTAATCTGATTTCATTACCTCTAAAGCATGTTTGATAGTCCACAGATTTGGTATAGCAGCTCCAACCATTAACCCCTTCTGCCTTTCTTCAAGTTGGGCTGTCCAAAGGAGGTATTCAACGAATTTGTGTGTGCTATCAAAATGGGTTAAGGTTTGTACAACCTTATCTTCAGTGACTTTCAGCTGATCCTTCAATTCCCGTGACTCATTAGGCCAATGATCACAATCAGCTGCATAAAATGAATTTTCTGATTTGCTATCATGTGTAGGAAACTTATCATCATAGATATCAGTTTTCCCACTAGTAGATGCCCTGCAATCTTCAAGAGAAAATGATGGGATGGCATTATGAACTAACATACTGTCTTCTTAAGAATCTACCTTCTTATCACAAGACGTATCAATAACAATCTCTACATCACCAATATAGAGACCTGTGCACATTTCACTTGTGGATGCACTAGATGGTTCTTTTTCATGGATAACCATTGTATCATTCTGCTCCTTTTTAATCTTATCCTTTGCACTCATTCCACTAGTGTCATCTGAACCTGTAACCAAGATTGATGTCTTCACATCTGCATGCACTTCAATGTTGGCTGGTCCACAAGGTGTACGCTTAACTATCTCATTCATATCTATGACTTGAGCCTTCAATGGGCTCTCCAAAAGAGGTGACTTAAGATCCCCATTAAGCAAACTATGTGTATAATCAGAAATTTCTAAATCATACCTCTCCTCGAGCCCATGCAAACTTAATGCTCCTCGTGCTTGACCATCACAAGAGACTCTTCCCTCAAATCATGAGTAGTACTATCATCCTCACGCGTTATCGCTGTCATAGATGACTGAATTTCTGACGTGGATGATGAAGAATGTGTCAAGCTCAACTTATCACAAAGCTTATCAATCTGAATTTCTGATTCTTGAAGGGCCAATTGAGTGCTCTTCAAAGAATCCTTGGTAACCTTGAGCTCATAGGTAAGCTTATCAACTTCCTCTTCTCTCCCTTTTAGCACATCAAAATAAATCTCATCAAGCACGAGAAGATGATCCCTATCTGAAAGTAGGTGTAGGTAATTAGATTTCATTACCACCAATGCTTCTCTAAGTCCCTGAAAGTCTGCAAGGGAAAATTCTTCTTCAAGGCTCTTATGTGTTCCTGGAGCCCTCCAACAATAATTTGCCATTAACCTATGAGTATCATCAAAATGGTTTATGACTACAATAAGCATGTCTTTATTTACCTTCAATTGCCCTGCCAAATGATGGGACCCCTGAGACCTATCATCTTCATACAAATTTTCTGATTTATAATCAGCACCATGCTTTCCAAAATCAGCATCCTTCATGCATAACTCCCGAGAAGTTAGATCAGCATCAAGAGGAAATTTATCCATCACCAAATCTTTATCATGATTAGGTGCTAACACATCCGGATCATCATAAGCATCATCACTAAGATAAGATGTTGAATCATCATCATTAGCTGATTGAAAAACATCACCATATATGCTATCAACATGCTCATCATATGCACTAGTGTAATCAGCCTCATAGGATTGCTCTATTGGTGTGTTAAACGCTGTTGTTTTGTCAATCTCATTGCACACATCCTCAACATGAATAGATGCATGGCCTTCTAAGGAGTCATCCTGGGGTTCTATCAAACATCCATCACGAGGTATGGCAATCTCGTCATCAACCACTACTGATTTGAACCCCTCTTCTTCCACCTGCTCTTCATCAAACAAGTAGGGCTTCAGCTTACCCTCACATTGTTTGATAATATTGTGTACCAAGATATAAGCAGCTGTAGAAGTACCTTGTACTTGCTTCAGAACAGCCAATAACAAAAATAAGATAAACTGGAAAATACCATCACTTTCATTAATAATTGAAGCCATAATGATTCTCATATAATCAGGGATAGATTTGTCATGGTCTTCACTTATAGAGTCTAGAAAATGATGGAACATTTGAATAATAAGATCATCACAATCATAATCAATCATGATAACACATGATCTCACCTTTGC
Source organism: Torreya grandis (assembly GCA_037957365.1). NCBI lineage: Eukaryota > Viridiplantae > Streptophyta > Pinopsida > Cupressales > Taxaceae > Torreya > Torreya grandis. The sequence goes on from JARHVA010001747.1 coordinate 809,100, forward strand.
CATCCATTCTAAAACCTTTACCCTCTTAACGAAAGGACACCTGATATCACCTAATCCCTCAAAGCTTTCAATGATCAAGTGCAAGATCTCCCTCATTTTGTCATCCTTATAAGGAACTTTAGGAGCTGTAATCCTTATAATTTCACTTAGACAATGAGTCATAGTAAGTCTTACCTCCTTATCTTTGTGTCTCAACAACCTGTGCTCATGCAAGGAAGTCATTGCTGGAGTCATAGCTATTTGAATCAATTGGGAAGGCGATTGATCCACCATTTGCAAACAATTTACCACTTCCTCCAATGAGCTGAGAAGAACATCATTTGACGGAGACAAGTGTCCAAGTTTATCTCCTGCAATATATAGCTTCTTGCCCAACTTTTTGTCGCCCACTGAACTAGTAAGATTGTTTACCTTAGTGTCTGCTTTCCTTTCTTTTGCAAAAAGAGGTTTTAAAACTTTAGGATGTTCTAGAAGTTTCATTAGATTCTTATCATAATTCTCGAAATTTTGTTTTAACTTTGTCAAAAGCTCCTGCATAGACTTCATCGTTCCCAAACCAACAATCAGCTGCAACTGTTATAGATGAGTGTTGGTCACTCAACAAAGCAATATGAAATTAACCTTACTATTAACACCTCATGCTGGCAGGATGCACAGCTCTGATACCACTATAAAAACCCTTACTGGAATTTGCACGAAAGTTTCTGATATTTCAATTTGACATATTCTATTTGTCAAATAAAAACAATGCATTGATTGAACGGGGCACTTCCAGTGGTAAGTAGTTGCAGATATAACAATGATTTCAATGCATGTGTGATATACAGATTTCAATGGGAATACATATCAGATTTAATCCCCAGTTTACATATTCAACTCATTGCCTTGACTGAGTTACAACATCACAGAGAAATAAATAAAGCAGCAGTCACAAACACTATTGACGGAGCCAAAGATACTCACAGGGTCACATAGAATCGATACACATTATATGCAGCAGCAATATATATAGTTTGCAGACTCATACAAAGCTGTTCTGAGCAATTCTAAGAGCTAATATTCACTTGCACAGAGGTCTGAAACATACAGCAGCAACTCAGAACTAATATCAGACATTAAACGGCATAATAACATCGAAAAAATACCCGTATAGACCTCCAAACAAGGAACTGTGTCAACAACAATGGTCTGAGATGATTGCAACTTCAAATCAATGCCTGGACTGTTCGATAAGCCAGTATATTGTTAACAGCAATGACTAGATTGATGATATCACTGAAAATAGTCCACGCCCTGCCTCTTTGTTCTCCTGCAACCCCCTTAACAGCCTAGAACCCTTGCAATCTTCCACGTACAAGTTTCACTAAGCCCAGATTGGAGAAATATGGTTGCTCCTAGAGGTCAGATATCTCACGCCTATCATCTGGAAGTCTCACGCCCTTCTTATGAATGCATTCAGCAGGGAGGAGGTAGGCTTTGAAACCTACAGCAACTCTAGAAGCCACGTCCCAATCTCCTAATGTGATGTAGGAATAAGAGGCCCCCAAAACTATTAGCAAAACTTTCAAAAAACCCACGGCCTAGGTATATAACAATAACCTTCAAACAACCCCATGAATATGCAAGTGCAAATATAACTCAGCCCCTTTAGATATTCATGCCAAAATGAAGTATAGAGTTTGCAGCAGTTATACGGCATAATGAACGCCTCCTTAAAGTGTAAAATGATAATATGCACAGCTCCATAAACACTGAATCTGTATACACCTCAAACCCCACAATATGCAAATGGTATTTCGTTGATCCTCAAGTTTGTCTCCGAAGGAGACCCACAAACTTGTGCAATATCGTCCCCAATGGAAGCCCTGAGTGATCTCTCCACAAACCAACTAGGGTGGAATCGTTTCACCACCGAAAATGATCTTCCTTAGAGGGTTTCCGTCCTCTAGAGGCTGAGATGAACTAGGTTTGATCTCGGGAACCACAAGGGTTTCAATTAGAGAAAATAGAATAATTTGAACATAACCAAATGAGCTCTCATAACCTTCTTTTATACTTTTTCCATCAACTCTCCAGAAGCTTCTATTTAAAATTCACTTTTAATTTAAACTCCCCTTTTTGCTCCGAAAAAAACCTTTTTATTAATATATTAATAATTTTACACGCAAGGTCTCCGTTTAATACATCCATGATTTAAAGCATTTCATCCCAGCTTTAAATCCCGGTTTCGATGAGCTATAATACTAAGTTGTCTTTTAAATATTTTAAATAATATTTGGTAACCTTAATAAATTAATTAATATACTTTGCAAAAATTGTTGAAATGCATCGGAATCGAAAACTAACTCCACTGGAGCGATCCCGATAAAGAATAATGATAAACGGAACCGACCGGACAACTTTCTATAAATAGACGCCCTCTCCAAGATTCTTAGAGAGCACACTAAAAGCCACAAATAACATCCGAAAGTATCAGATAACTCCCCTAAACCATCTAAACTCACTGAGAATATCAAATTACCCCTCTGATCAAGCAGACACAAACCCAGAAAACCATCTCCAACTACAAAGCAAAAGAACCCAAAAATGGGGACATTACAAACTTGATTAGAATTTGTCCTCCAAGCGGAAGAGGAATTTCAAAAGTACATGGATAATGAGGAACAAGTCAAGGAATCTTAGATTAAAAAATGGAGGAAAAGGGATAATGGGGGACAAGTGAAAGAAGAGGTGAATATAAAATTCATTCATAAAATAATCTGAGGATAATATGAAATATTTAATTTTAGAAAGTATGAATATTTCAAAATCCATGGAACTTCTGATTAGGGGAGGAATAGTTAATTAATTTAGATTAATTAAGTAATGAATAGTGAACAATAAATATTGAATAGTGAAGGAAATCATCCAATATGCAATTGCGACAGTGAATGGATGACTCGAAATGGCGCATTGCCCCAATTAGGGATGCCCCAAGGCGAATTCGGACTTATATGTTGGATGTGTAGAAGAATTTGGGATGAATAGATGATTTGGATCAATTTGTGTGCAAATGCTGGAAGTCATTCCATTTTGCAATTTAGACACATAAGGTGGTGAAAATGAACTGTCTACAATATGTACTTGGAAAGCCCCTTTAGAGGTTTTCAAACTTAGTTTTTTTTTATGTTTATCCGACTAGGGGTTGCCCTTATGGCCTTGAATACAACTTCAGTTCCTACCATGTCCTATCGTTTGCAAAAGTGCCATTGCTTTCAATGATTTATTTTTGTTTGTGATGGCATCAAGACTATCACAAATATCTTCTAGACCAAGAAATTGCCTTTCATGCCCTAACAAAGCTCATTTTTAATTCACTTCAACAAATTTCAACATAAGTAAAGTTATTTGAGAGCTTTTAATGAACAATTGCCATCACAAGCTGGGAATCTTTGCTCCCAATTGTCAGTGGGAAGATTTAAAATTGAATGTGATACCCCATTTTGGTATTATAAACCAAGCATGGGCTACATCAGCTCCAACTATTCACGATAAGCCTACTGCTTCTTGGAAGCTTGTTCTTCCTCAAGATGTGGAAATTTCATCTAATATGTAGTTGGAAAGCGCTTTTAGAACCCAATAAACTTGTTTTGTTTGATGTTTAACTTACCAAGGGTTTCCCTTAGGGCCTTGTATACAACTACCAATTCTTACCACGACTTTTTGCTTTAAAAAGTGTCATGCCTTTACTGCTTCATTTTTTTTGAAGGGGCACTGAGGCACTGAGACGATCGAAAAAAATTCATCCCGATGTAGTAATTGCCTTTTGTGACCTAAGCCCAATGCTTGTTTTCAGTTCACTTCTACAAATTTCAATACATGTAAAGTTATTTCGGAGCTTTTGATGGGCAATCTCCTTCACAAGATTGGAAATGGAACTGTGATACTCCATTCGCATTATGAGCCAGGGAGGGTGTGTATTTACCATGTTATCGACTCCTACCACTCAGGATAAGTTTAATGCTCATTGGAAGATTCATTCTTCTCCAAAATGTGGAAAGTTTGTCTTATATGTACTTGGATATCCCCTACCAAATAGACGAGCATATCATCAAAAAGCACAAAGCCAAACTTCCGCAAAAATGGATTTAATATGGAATTCATCAAATTTTGAAATGTAGACGAAGTGTTGGTGAGACCAAAAGGCATAACAAGAAAATTCATAATGGCTTTTGTGTGTCCTAAATGCCATTTTGGGAATATCCTCCTCCCAGATTCTGATTTGATGATACCCTGACCTAAAATCTAATTTGGTAAAAAAATAGCTCCATTTAACTCATCTAGCAAAACATCAATTACATGTATAAGAAGCATATTTTTGGTGGTGATCTTATTAAGCTCTTTGTAGTTTATGCACATGCACCAAGTGTCACCCTCCATATGAACCATCACCATTGGGGAAGAATATCTTAGTCACCTAAGTCTCGAGGATGAGGTTTTAGGGGCAACGAAAAAATTCTTAGATTTTGGATACAATGTGGGGGCATTGTTAAAATAATATTTTTACTATTTTAATTTTATTCAATGAAATTTAGGGTTTTAAACTTTATTTAATGTTTTTCGAAGTGCTTTCAAGATTAAAGCTCATTTTTTTTAAATAACCTTTTTTTTTGTGGGGGGGGGTCTGTTTTAAAACAAAAGCATCAGAGATTTATTTTTTTTTAAATTGGGGACATCCCCTCAAAGTCCTTGAGTCCCCAAAACATCCACAACATCACCAAAATCTAGGGGACGTGTCCCCGCATGACACTAAAGAGTATGCCCGTTGACAATGACAAATAATACCTACTTCTTGCATCTCCTACGCTACTCACTCAATCTTGCTCATTTGCATGTGTACCTGTAAGGTCTAATTTTGCACAGTTGGCTCCTCAGAACAAGTTGAATGGCATGGTCATGAACTCTTTTGGGTCAAAGTCCTTTCAAAATATCTACAAATACAATTTAGTGCTTGTCAATAATAGACTGAAGATGGTGTTTATGCTTGTGATTCTTGAGCTTCTAGTCAAAATAATTGTGCCACAATTCCAAATTATCCTTTTTTGAGAAGCTTTTGCATTTGATGGGAACTCACTATTTGTGGCGCCTTTGCTTGCAATCCCAAAATCTGAATGTCTAACCTTATGAGCAAAATCACATGAAGAGCTCCTGGAAGTTCATTAATGCAAAAGCATCCTTGGCATGGACATCTATCAGGCATATTCAAATGCATATTTTCATTATTCAATAAAACAATAATCAATTCCAATATTTGGACTTTGCCTTCGAACTCCACGGAAGTCATCCTGATGGGAATAAGCGGTGATAATATTTTTGAAAGGGAGTTCTAGGCATGCTTGTCCTTACATGGCTCATAGTGGCTAAGTCAAGGATATAGAGTTCTGGGAAAGCCCGAGACGAACTGAGGACACGTTTGATGTGAGTTTGTGTTCTTGAGGGTGTGTGCATCATATTTTAAATTAACAAAGGTTTGCCCAGATTTTAAGCATTTGACCTCTGTGAAGCCCAAAATAAAGGTAGTTGAAGGAAATGGAGGAAAGAGGGTGTTTCAGTAGGTAAGAAACTACATTCCAGGATTTTCTTAGGCTGAAAAACATGTAGCGATCAAATGAAACAAGAATCCATCGATTTAGGGGCGATGGAAACCAATTTGCTCATTGTTTGGGCATTTTTGAAGCAATATGCCAATTGGAAGCTAGGTGATTGCTTCAGTCAAATGGGAAACATCATGAATGATGCTTTGGATGCCTAAAACATGTGGAGAACATAAAACAACTTCATCCATTGGAGAAGGATGAAGGGAAAACGGATTTGATGCCCTTGGAGCCATTTTGGGGGAAAAAAGACAGAGAAAAAAAAGATGGAAAGGTGGTGATAGGGCAAGAGAAGAATGGAAAATGTCTCTGAGAGACCCAAGAACACACAAAATTTGATCCTTATGATTGATAACAGCAGAAAATAACACCGGCAAAAAGAAGAGGAAAAAGACTTGTTTATGCTTGGGAGCAAGGGTGTGAAGACTGGGATGTTTGGGGCAGTCTTAGAGAGTGCCCAAGGCATATCAGTTGAAAGGTCTAGGTATGGAGAAAGTTAATCCATTGCCAAATGTGAAATTCAGACATCCTCCTCGCCAAGCAAGTCATTTTTAAGAAAACAGGGCAAATTTTGTAGGAAGAATGATACGGAGATTGAAGTAAATACCAGGGGCAATGAACAATAGATTTGAACTAGGTTTTTCGTTTTATTTAACGATCAAACTTCAAAAAACAAAATAGCAATTTGTTTTGCAAAAGATTTTAATTGTCCAAATTTAAGCTAATTGCTTGACAAATTGCAAATTTCATGTTTTCTAATTTATGTGAAGGTTGAAAAGAATTGTTTGTAAGATTATTTGATGTTTAAAATACATGGGGATCATTTGTTTACTTCATAACCTGATAATCAACTCCACCAACCCATTCATGCCGTTGGGTACTACCTCAACCCCAAGTTTTTCTTCTCCGATGACTTCACAGTTTTTAATGGGGAAGTTATGGAGGACCTTTCAACATGCGTTGAGAGGATTACGCCTAATGTTGAGGTGAGGGACTTCATTATTCCAGAGTTGCAAAATTACAAGCATGCTAGGGGGAGGCTTTTTTTTCGCCACTAGCTATCCAATAGAGATCCACCCAAACACCAAGTAACAAAAAATGGAATCTTATATCTTACAAGTTACAAATTTACAATTATTAATTACTTACAAACTTAATTATTAATTACTTACAAACTTTCTAATATCTTGTTTGTAGGTATTTGGTGGGAAGATTGGGAAAGAAATGTCCTAAATATTCAAAAGCTTGCCCTCTAAATTTTAACTCAACCTTGTAGTGCTTCTGGATGTGAGCGCGACTAGAGTTTGTTTGAGGCCATTAACACGAAGAAGCACAATAAGTTAGCTCAACAACGCCTCAATGACCTAGTTTTTGTGCAATACAACCTTTGTCTATACACAAAAAAGGTAGAGGACACATCGCAGGAGCCTACGGATTTGGATGAGATTGATTCTTACAATGATTGTACTACGCAAAATGAGGAGACCCCTTTGTTCACAGAGGACGAGATTATTGATTTTGACAAGCAAGCTATGAAGGGTGTAGGTAATGGTACAATAGAAGCAAGAGAGATTAGATTGGATGACATCCTTGTAGATGATGTTGAAGAGTAGGCAGAGGAAAAGGCACTGCCATCTAGTACCAAGGTGGAGCCGCAAGCAGAGCGAGGAGCCGCAGCAAAGTGGGAGGACTAGACCCTCTCAGTCTCCCCGATTTTTCACTAAAACGGGGAAGAGGAAATTGTAAATTCTTGTAATTTGTAACTTGCATGGATATGCAATTTATAATGATAATTTTCAATGACAATCATCATAAATTCATAAGTTATAACAGTTCTCAGCTGGCTTTTGTATTCGCATGATGATGCGATTTTGTAGTCTATTTGAATTCAAATCTAATTGAAAACACTTCCCCAACGTTTTACAGATTCATTTGATACATTTTGTAACTGTATTTTGTATCAAAATTATGTTTTTATAAGAAATTTAAGTATTTTTTAAGTTGCCGAGTTTTGCCGAGTCAGAAAAAAATTGGTCTGCCAAGTCCGACTATGTGAACCATGCTTTGTACTTATATATCTGTCAATTTATCAACCTCTTTTCTGTTGTCTGTGGACAGTGATATCAATTTTTCTATGCTTTATGTTTCTCATTATGCATGCTACACAATATGATTAATTTCATAGTTAAATTATATGCATTAAACCCCTCAATAATAGTATCATCATTAAATCTTGCTACATTACTGGGAATCTTCTTATAAATAATTCCAAGTATCCTTTTTGGGCTTCGAATTCTGTGAAAACTCGTGTGTTTATGCAAGATATTCTTTTTTAGTGTCTCCAGAAGCATGTGGCAGCATTTTGATTTTGAGATTCAACTTTCGCAAACACGTATCGGATTCAGCACTGCATTCTGGTTAGACTATACAATCATATTATATTATTACACTAAAGGAAAAATGAGTTTTATTTAATAGAAAAAAACAGAAGCTATTGAGTACATCCCATTACCAAACTAGTTCCTTTTTCATAATAAAACTCAACACTTTTGTTGAACATATGCAGAGAAGAGAACTCCCTATCGCACAGATTAAATAAATTTACCATAGTTTTCTACTAATGCTCTTGCTTTGAATGGTTTACAACTACTTTCATTTCCATGGACTGGCAATATGACTCAGCACTACTGGAGAATATATTGCAGAAATACAGCTCCTTATCACAGAGATTCAAGAAAACAAGTTCTCATTAGTTTTATATTCATGTGTAAGCTTTCAGTGGTTTAATTTGACATATGGCAGCTTCAATTAGTGACTATTGGCTGATGCTTATTTCACTTTCAAGGAAGATTTAAATTATGTTGTAAAATTCTCATAAATATCGATACCAAAATTCTCATAAATATCGATACCTCCATAGTCACAATCTGACAGAAATTGGAAATTAGAATGCTAAAAACAGTAATGCTCAAATGAGCATGTCGGAGAAACTTACCAGCCCTGACCATAAGGAGGCAGGGGAATCTTCCAGTTTGCACCTTGAAGAATCGCACTTGTGAACCTGCAAACCAAATATATAGAATCAATCAATACTTCAGCTATAAAATAATAGATTAATATAAATAGGATATTAGAAGAAGATGCAAAACAGATGCCACTCATTATTTCTTTTTAGAACGTAATCTACGAGTCCCACTTTAATATCAAAAACTTAAACTCCACTACAACAAACTAGCCTTCAACAAACTAGTCTTTTCTCTTCAAATACAGGATTTTAATAGAATATTAAAGTTTTTGGCAAAGAACATGCTATGTATTAAGCTATTTGGTTCTCAATATATAGAATTGTATTGTCACGGAAGTAGGCTACCAGTGATGTGATTTAATGCATGAGGCCATGTTGTGTCCCTGCATTTGCAGATGACACTGAATTTGGCACTTCTTTGGTCACTCTAATTTTTAGGAGTGCTATTTTGAAATATGTTATGACCTCTATATATATTTTTTTTCATCTTTTTATTTTAATCAAAATGATGCCATGAAGAAAAGATAAATGTATTGCATAAACAAAGTAAACTTCAATAATAACTTTCGAGTTGTATTTTATTGATAAAAATATGCTGGAATACATTAATAGAGAAATAATAATAGTGTAACTAATTAGAAATCAAACACCTGGCAGAAGATCTTTCCCAAATCAGAATCGTTGTTGTTGTACAATGTTGTTCCAGCCACCCCACAAATCAGATTGCCATTTTAAAAAAAAACACACTTTCAATCCAATGCAATTTCTTGGATAACATTGCACACAAGAAACCAGAAAGGTTTTGTCCTCTAATCTCTAGATCCAAGGGTTTTCGCCCTTGAATCTATAGATGAGCTTTGCCTACTATAGCTGCCCATTCTAGCTCTGAAAATATGTGAAATGAGCATAGATTGATCCTCTCAAGGTTAGGCAGCCTCTATTTATTCATTGACATGCTCCCAACCCTAGGCGCCTAGCCTTAGTGTCAAATAATAAATATCATTTTTATTTGATACGACACTAATATCACTTAATAATCAAGCACCACATAACATGGCGTTAGTGTAATAACATAAAAATGGCCAAGTGGTCAAGAAACCTTGACCTTTCATCAATAAATCAACCAAAGCTTGAACGACTCGTCAAAAAGACCAGACATAAAGAATATTATGAACAACTAACTCACACCCATATCCAACGATACGTTGCATGACATGGGCCTATTCCCATAGCCCTCCAAAAGACCTTAATAAATAGGAACAAGGTTTCCCCAAGGCACTTATAATGGACACATACACTTAAAAATCTCTGAGGCAAGAACAATGTCAACAACAAAAAGAGCCCCTAGGGTAAATCCACCATGACGAGACTAATGGTGAGGGTCCTGCCTCCAACTAACCTCCTAAAATTTAGGAAATTTTCCTAAAGTATAGGAAATGATCCAAAACTCATAAAAATACAAGGGATAAATGAGCAAAACCAATCCTCACCAGTATATACTTCTCTAGCAATCACCCCTCACCCATCTAGAAGTATCAAAATGGGCTCTTGGATCCCACACGAGTTGACTCAATACAAAGGGGATATTACAAGATGAGTCTTCACACATTCACATATTTTTAATACTATTCTATAATATGTTAAATTTAGTGAAGAGAATTTTGTATCTATCTTGAGTTATAAAAAAGCTATTCTTTTTTTTACAATTACGTCCATCGGGATTACAATTGTTTGTATTGTTTTACCAAGAATATTGAATGGTGATCAGTATCTTAGAAGTAATCATGAACTTTGCTTGACCACAATAACTATAAATGTGTACATTGAAATTTGTGCCCCAAATTTAATACATTACACGCTCCTTAGTCTTGCCTATTTTGTCTGAAAGGATCCGAGTCCATTTCCTCTGATTTCAGTCACTAAAGTGTTGTTCACTGAGAATCTGAGATACTGATCCTCCCATGTATTGATGACCGCTTTGAACAATGTTCATATTGTGAAAGAGTGTCATTTAACAGTTTATCAGAGATAGAAGTGAATCTCTTATCTATTACATGCATGGAGCTCGGTGTGATATAGAAAAACATGAAGCATTCACTTGTCTCTACATATTTATGCATGTATTTTATTTACCTTCGACTGATTGATAACCCTAGACTGGGTTATTCTTGTGTCTGTTCAATTTCTCATATCACACTCAATAAGCATTTTTCTTGATGATACCCTTTTTCATGTTTTAAGTTGGAATATTTGGTTTAAAATTGGGATCTGATCAGTCCTAATATATCATTCTTCAAATTAAAATTGAAGTTCTTGGTATAACCACGCAACAATGGGCTAGAATTAGACAACCACCATGAGCATATGGTAAGAAATGAAAGTTAATTTAGCAAGTGCATGTACTAGCACAGATCCGTGTAAACATGGATCTGATATGCACCAAAGGTATACAAAAGACTCAAAGTGCCAATCCCTGTGTTCTTACACTTATGCTGCGGTGGAATTTCCACCTTGAGTCTTTTTGATATGTCTTGGCGCATATCAGATCAATGTTAAGATGGATTTGTGCTTATAATAGACTTTTCCTAGCTCCTTCATTGCCACAGTCCATAGAGACAATTGACTTGCAGTTACCTAATCTTTTGAGTTTTGAATGTGCTATCTTTTTGGAAAAGTGTGATTTATAACACCAGGTGTGTGCATTGTATTTTTTATTATTATTAATATTATTATCAAGATTTGCGTGTCTATAGAAACGTTGGCCATAGATGTTCCCCACGCATCCACCCACTCGCCTCGCCCCACACACACACCAAAAATTCCAAGTTAAACAAAATGCACCTCTGAATGCAAACTAGATTTAGAGTACAAGATAAGTCATGATTAATAGGAGATATAAGGTTTCCACAGTCCATGATTCACAAACAAGCAAATGCTTCTGGATAAACCTGTGTGAAAGCACATTAACATGAATCAACGTTTGGATCAGACTTTGTGATCCATCATCAGGGTGAAGTCATGATTAGTTTAGTAATACGCAGTTATGTTCAGTTCAGACTTTCTTAAGGAGTAAGTTAATCTATTTTATGGCCCTTCGAGAGAAAATAAAGGAGTTCTGAAGTTGGAAACAAAGTGATATTCTTAAGACTTAGTTCTGTAATAATAAGGGCATTTATGCTGAAACAGCAACAAGAAGGCACAACAATGGCCTTGTTTTTTGTGTTGCACATAATCAACATAAGTTACGTTTTTTATATTATAGAGGCTTACTTTTAAGATCTGAGTAAGATGCAGTTTGTCTTGTTTCAAGGTTTGTGTTTCACCCATGAATCTGGATCATCTAATTATGCATTCTCAAGCAATGTTAAAATGTTTTGTGTCTTTGACAAAGAGCCAAGTCAATGCAATTTTTTGTTCCTTGTGCCTTTATCATTCCGTTTCCATGGTAGCCATTCTATCCAAACTTCTAATTGACAAGTTTGATGGTGCTAATTTTCACTTTAGAAATTCATGATGGAAATCAAGAAGGGACACTAGAAAAGAGTGGATGGAACTAAGCTAAAACGTGCTTCTAGAGCAGACACAATTGACAAATAGATATAGAAAAAAGGAAAAGCATTAATAACCATTGTGCTCGATGTTACATATTCTTCTTGTTAGAGATACAATCACTAAGAGGGGGGGTGAATCAATGATGCAAGATATTTCAACTTCAATTCCAATCCTTTCAAACCCTTATGTAATTACCACAAACATTCATAGAAAATACAAGTCATTCATAACAATGAACAATAGATAATGCAAGATCATACACACAACACAAGATCTATGTGGGAAACCCTCTTGGGGAATAAAACCCACTCTCAAGCCTGCAAACACATGGACTACTTGTTCTATAAGGTATTACAAACATGAGACTTTAGTGGAACACCCATTCCACAAGAAGCACCTGCCCCTAGGATGGTCAAGTCCTTCTGACCAGAATTTAGTGAAACCCCTGTTCCATAAGGAGCACCTGCCCCTAGGATGGTCAAGTCCTTCTGACCAGGAATTTAGTGAAACACCTGTTCCACAAGGAGCACCTACCCCTAGGATGGTCAAGTCCTTCTGACCTAGATGTTGAATACCCTCCCAACACCTATGATATGAACATCTCCTGAACACTGATTGCCTACCAATCTGATGGAGATACAATGTATATCAGCCCCCTTCACTTCTTCACACAGCCACAAACATCCAAAACCACCTTTTGGATCACACTACACTTCTCAACAACTCTGTCACAACCTTAACAACATGACCAAATGGTCATACACACAATCCACACTCTGATTTGCCTCTCAAATCAACCTCCAAACTTACACAGACATCATCTATCATTCGCTCACACTCAAGGCATCCAAAACATCCTTTTGAATCACTATGGACCTCTTCGATCAACCTCAATCTTCAAACCTATAAGAGCACTATTCTTGACATCAAAAATATGACCTACAGGGCATACACACAGTCATCAACCTGCTCTACTCTACAACCCATCCACTGGGCACACACCCTTTCCTTCACTGCACAACTCTCACACACACCTCTTCTCTCAAGTCTCTCACCTCTAGAAATCATCATCTTTGATTTCACCATTTATAGAGCCTTCATAATTATTATTTTCTTGGTCAGCCTTTAGACTTGTCTTAACCCTTAAGACATCTTACATAGCTCAATACTATCCTCACAGGTCAGCCATAGCAACTATGGGTCACACTTAAGCAGCTACGCCTTTCAATTAGGCCTTAGTAGTCGTTATAGGTCTCATGGAGACCTATTCCCCCATTTAGCACTCCATTGAGCAAATTAAAAACACAGGACCACTTCCAAATGCATAGGTCCACTCCACATGACCCCTTCGACATCCTCAAATGATCACAATTATCACAACACTCCTCTGCTAAAGCTAAATAGATCAATCTTTGACCTTATACACAAAAACACCATAAATGAACACACAGTCAACTTCTAAGCATTTATTCATACTGAATATGGATTGATCAAACCTCCAAAATCCATACAGATCATCCTCAAGGAGCCTACAACACTCTCCAATAGCTAAGTCCCCTTGAAATATCCAAATACCATCAGAACAGCTCAAAATATCCTTCTCGGGTCACTTACAAAACATGGTCAAATACACAATCAACTTTGAAGCTCAATAACTTTGATTGTACAAACATTCAGACCTTCTAACCAGGTTCTCTGGATGCGCCTTGAAGTCCTACACAACTTTGTTTTTTATTGCACCTTTGAATTCATCCTAGATCAAAAAAATGAGCAAAATACTCCAGACTGGTTTTTTCCTTTGTTAATTTAAATATTCAAATTCCAATAGTCATTGTTAAACATCGAACACTTTGTCAACATCTCATGTCCTCGCATCGCTTGAACAAATACACATCGTCAATCTCCCTCGAAAGTACCCTGATCTTTAAGTATACTAAACAACTGTCACTTTGACCTCATCTTGTGCTCCTTAGCAACTTTGACCAAATACGCACCGTCGATCTTCTTAGAAGTAGCTCGGTCTTTACCTTTGCTCATTGTTAAACATCGAGCACTTGTCATCATCTCGCTGCTTCCTGACAATTTGGAATAAACACACTCCGTCGATCTCTTCGAGAATAGCCTGGACTTTAACCTGCTTAAACGTCAGACACTTTGACCTATTTGACTCAATACGCATCGTAGATTTGCATGTACGAACACCCACTCACTGTAAGATCCTTATCTGATCCTGGTCTTTAACTTCGTGCAAATTCGACTAAGTATGGGAACCACTATAATCTGCCTAGAAGGCCAACTTTGAACCTTAATAACTTTTGATGTGCTTAATCACATGTCCTGAAATTTAAACCATATAATCTTCTTTCATAGGGAAGTACATCCATATATCAAGCTGCTCCTGGAACCTTCACACGTATGAAATATGACACCATCAAACTACTTACTCGGCTCTTCTTGAACTTAGACATTAAGGTCAAATTCATTTCGCACCGTAGATCTGTGATGCGATTAAACGCGCACCGTTAGATCTCTTTTGCAAATTTGGCTAAGTATGGGAAAATGTTGCAAACTGCCTGGAAAGCCAACTTTGCACAATTATATCTTTTGTTCCACTCAACAGCATGACCTGAAACTTGGACCATAGCAACTTGGGACTAATGTGATCACACCTATATGACCAACTCCCCTTGACTCATCCATACATGGCAATGATGACATCAACAAACTGCCTACTCAGATTTTTTTGTCACAGAACCAGCTATGCCAAGATGAACATAATGAAGCACTGGATGATTACCATGCACTTCCACAAGCTCTCCAATCATCCTTGACCTCTGATAGGCCCCTCACACATGGTCAATATTTCAGACCCATCCCTAATCATGCCAAATCTGAAGATCAACCAAGCATACTTCAAGCATACTAGGACAAGCATACTGCACACTTTGTCAGACACTTAGAATATCAAGACACTTCATCCACTCACCTGAACACCTCCATGACATCACTGACAATTCTCCAACACTTCTATCTAACATGTTAACAGTTGAAAGCATCCAAGAAATCTTAGAATGGATTATGTCAACTATTAGTCATAAAAAATGACCCTAAAATTATAAATTTATATTCAAGAATGTTAGTTTAACTGAAGATGGCTGAAGGTTAGAAAATTTGCACTGATGTAAGTTGTTTCAAGGCATTATTAAATCAGTTGGAAGTAGAAGGATATCCTATCTAATAGGATGAACATTGGTGACTATCCTATACCTAATATCTAATATATTTAAACATAGCCTTCAGAAAGAACATTCATGTAATTCTAGCTCTCCAACAATAACCACAACAATATGCAAGTTAATCTTTAGAGATAATTTGAAGCATGCTATAATGTGAAAGTTTTCTGGAATCAAATGTGTGGGTAGTGTTGACAATTCTTCCACAAGACAGATTGTCTCTTGCCATTCGGAAAATTCACATCTCCATCCAAGGAAGAAAGAATACATTGGGAAAGAATACATTGTTTTTTATTTTGTGAGGGCCTTTGCTACAACAGGAATTCCTTTGGACTTTTGTCCAAAGGAATGGTTCATCAAAGAAGTTTTGTTTTCACATTGCTTCGGAAAAGTTCAAAAGACCATTGCAAAAATTTGGAAGGGACACTAAGGAAATCTGAAGGAATGAGCCTTGTTATAAGTCCGTGGAATTGCAAGGGGTGTCTTTGGAAGGCAGAAAAGGGCAAAACAAGAAACCCAAAGGGCAAGGTACCCTTCGGAAGGGTCATTTTCAACAATCCCGAAGGGCACCTACCCTTCAAGAAGGTACACGTCAAATTCAGGACCCCTGCAAAAAACCCGGGTGCCCTACAATTTTTCCGAAAAGGGCGCAGATGAAGGACAGAAGCCCTTGCGAAGGGCACTTGGTTAGCAACAGGACCATTGCAATTTTTTCGAAGGGCACAAAGGGAGAGCCACAAGCCCTTGCGAAAGGCACTTGGTCGGTGCCTGGACCATGGCAATTTTTCCGAAGGGCATTTTGAAGGTAAAGGCAAAGACAGAAGAGAAAGGATTAATTCCTTCAGGCTTTTTGTCCGAAGGAATTCTTTCGGACAAAAAAGTCCGAAAAAATTCGGAGAAATTACAAGGAAAACAAATCCGTGGAATAAAGCCAACAAGGTAAAGGCAAAGACAAAAGATTCGGACTTTTTGTCCGAAGAAATTCAGAGAGGTCCGCCAAAAGACAAAAAACCCGACAAAGGAAAGTCCGAAGCAGAGTTCAAAAGACAAAGGAAGATATCCTTGGGAAAAAAGTCTGAACAACTTCCTTCGGACTTTTTGTCCGAAGGAATACTTCGGAGGATAAACAGAGACAAAAGCCCACGGGAAAAGATGATGACAATTCAAGCGGACAATTTGTTCGAAGGAACGAAGGGTAAAGCCAAAGGCAAGGTCCGAGCACAGATAAAGCTGAGGGAAATAAAGCCGCGGGAGAAGTCATGGACAAATGCCAAAGAAAAGGAAACCCTGAAGAATTCCTTCAAAAGATCCGAAGGAGATAAGCCCGAGGGAGAGGGACAGAACATAATTCCGAAGGAATAAAGTCCACAGGAAATGAGTGGAAAAAGAGAAGTCAACCAGCAAAAGGATCCACAGCAATAAAAATCCGAATGGGAGATAACAAAATTTCCGACGGAAATCAAAAAAGGCAAAGATGAACCCAGAAATAAAACCAACGAAAAAATAAAGGCTAAGGAGATAGCCAAGAAATCCAAGGAAATATAGACTAATATAGAGAAAATACATCCAAATATAGAATCCCGCCAAAAATAGACATGAACAAGCAGGCCAAAATAGGATAAAATGCGTGCAAGCAAGGGCTATTTTCAATTGACTGGTCCAAGCTTCAATTGACTGATTGTTGAAGTCAAGCTCATCTCCGGATCAACTCATGTGCTTTCAAACATTCCAACTCAACTTCCAACGGTTCAATTGGAGTTCTAATTTTAGCATGGCGTTGGATTTCATGCATGATATCTTCATCTCATACTTTCAAGAGTTCCAGCAACTCACGAAGAAGCTAAAATTGGAAACTTGGCGTAAGCTTCCATGCAAAGAGAGGTGGGCGTTTCAATAAACAAAGACAAGTCCACTTCCTCTAGTGCAAGGAGCTTCATGCAAAGACAAAGGGAAAACATATTTTATTAAAAGGCCAAGTCAGCCTGGAGTTAATCTAAATTGATCCTTCTCTTCAATTTTTTCAACGCCAATCTTTGGCTTTTGTAATTCTCTATAAAATGGCTTTCAGCCTTGATTAAAAATCATCCCTCTTGGCTAGACCAGACACTGCCATTGGTGAATTGTGTAACCTTTTCAATCAATAGGACTGTACTTTCAAATTTCAAGTGCTGGTATAGTGTCTATTCATTCAGCAATTTGCATATGTGGTAGATTTCTCTTCCTTCCCAAATTTTGATTCGTACCTAGTTGCTAGCTTATCGTATCATGCGGATCGTGTTAAGTGTTTTTTATGTCTTTTGTTGAAGCTGTAAGTGGATGTTAGGTGGCTGTAAAGTGTCTTTTATCAGACCTCTCTCCATCGTTTTCCCTTATGTTTTGGTCATTGGATCGAACCTTCTCACGAAATATTTATGCATAAGTGATTGATTGAAATCAAAGGTCTTCATTTTCCCTTGTTTGTTCAGTGTTCAAGGTTCCAAGTTGAGTGGATCAATCTTCTGGTGTATCACCTTTATTAGGTATGATTTCCCCTTAAAGTTTCCTTCTCCCTTTTCCATGGTAGTCCGCAGCATAGAGTAGAGATCCTCATTGATACATCTTACAGGAACCAGCCTTCTCTGGAGGTTCTTCTCACCATTGAGGCACCCACCCTCGTAAGAAGATCCCATTGTTTCAACCGGATAGAGGATTGGCCATTTCATGCACGTCTTCGATTCAAGGCGCAGCTCCAAGTTGACAACAGGTAGTACACGGTCCAACATTTCAGGTCTCTCTATAGGACCCATCACCAGCGATAGATTGAAGCCAATGCTTGAGCCAAAGGAGGAGAGCCAATTTTCTTTAAATGTGCTTGTAGGCAAGTGGAGGAGGAGGAGGTCCGCTAGAACTAGGGTTGGTAAAGAAATAGGATGGAAGTAGAAAAGAAATAAAAGTTAAAATGGTTAACTCCTAAATAGGTTACAATTAAATACTTAAGTGTATTAACTATTTAACTCGTGCTTCTGGGAAAATCAATCGACTAACTATAGTAAGAGACTTAATTAATTATGTGGCCTTTTGATAAAGTCAATTGGCATTTTAATTATTAATTATGTAATTTTTTAGGAGCATTAATATGCAATGCTAACCCTCAATCACCAATTGCAACCAAAAAAAGATGCTTATATTTTTTCATGTTGACTTTCCATACATGAAGGACCATGCCTATGTGAACAGCACTACCAATAATTCTCATGATAGTTATGTGAACAATTCTAGGAATAGCCCCAACCCCTGAATCTAAGAAGCGTTCAGTGAAAGCAGATGATCTATTTTATCTGAAACAGCACATCAATGAGAAGTACCCTTTCTAAAGAGAGATTATAGAACAAGACCTAGAATTGAAATGTGGAAGCAAAGAAAGCTATGCAATGCAATACCAGTTAGACCAGGGATGAGTGACCTATCTATCAGCTCGCAAGCCCGCTCAACAACCACAGTAGAAAAATTATAACCATCAGCAACCTTTAAGAGGAGCCCCACTCCTAAAGTTCGCACTACACGTATTCCTTGCCACTCCATGTCGAACAATAGCCCTTACTAGTTCCACCCCTATGCTATAACTCTATGGGCAAATGAGGATTTACCTTAGTGCCTCCCAGCCCCCTTGCCAACAGGTACAAAAAGTAAATCCCTGGAAATTAGGAAAGATAGGGCCCATGCAAAACCAGAACTAGGCTCATCTCTCCACCTATAGCTATATTTCCACTACAACTGCGAGTAACCCTTATAGTTCCAACTTCCCACACAAACCAGGACACATGTATTAACCATGCAGAAATATACAATTACCATGCATAAATGTATGTGAAAGGCACTATAGAACTTGGCATAACATACATGCCCAGTGAATTATGCAATATGCAATAATGTAAAGGGCCAAACATCAGATAGAGGGAACATCCTTGTATAAACATTACAAAGCATTATACCCACTTACGACATCAAAATACTCGTCACTTCTCTTATTCCCATTTCCAAATACTGGCAACCTATCACCGAGACTCGTGATATACATTAGATGGTAGATTTTGAACATAATTCTCAGGTATGTAGCAAGGACACAATACTTGTAGGAGTAAAATGACAGATTTGGATGATCAATAGCAAATGATTGATGATTAAATCAACATGAGATGGTTGAGTTCTTTATGAGGCTTGTCCTCTTCTATCTTACCATCACCTACATGGTAGTTGAAAAACCCTAGGTCCTTATGTATGGTAAGTATATATTGATAACCACTAAGTGTTCCTTCACCATAATTGTATCAGATGACATCCTCCACCATCACGTACTAGGAAGTGGAAGCGTTTTGTATCCAAGTACCCCTTGAGGAATCACATTCATCAAGGATCATCCCCACATGTTTTCTTTCCTACCAGTACTTCGCATGATTCCATCCTTTGAGCCTCATGACCTGCTCTTGTTTGCATGGGAACCATTACAATCACGCCACAACATTGTTAACCTTCACCCCCCGTCTTGGAGTGGATCCAACAAATGGCCATGGGTATCTTGCCTAACAATATTCATGATGTTGCCAATCACACCATCCACCCTCTCCCTCTTCCCCTGCACATATGAAAAGCAACCTGCCATTGAGCAACCTAATTTATCTAGACCCATTGAGCAGCCCAATTTACCTGGATCTCTTGAGCAGCCTGAACTAGTGTCTGTTGAGGCTTCTCACTCAATACCAGCGTTACATTCCCATGTCACGCTAACCAGTTGGAGTGATTGATAAATAGTCCCCATTGTTTTTTACTGGTGTAGATTAAGGAAGCTTTCAAGTCCCTTGGCCAGTTGGCATCCATACACAGTCTGCTGTCACGATTCCATGCTAGACTTGTACAACTGTCGACTGTTACAGATAAGTGACAAAACTGTACTTGTACATCAATGGATATGATCAATGAGATTTAAGTGTTTGCCGGAAGGAAGCAGAACAAACACTTTTAGAAAAACCTACTGACCCAACAATAGACATTGGGATATACATGTCTAGAAGAAAATAGAGGAAGGAAAAATAATAGGAAAGAATGTGCAAGATGAACATATACACATAGCAGCAGATCAGCTTGCATAGCTATATACAGAATCCCAAAGCCAAAATATATCAGCCAATCTGCATAGAGACATACGAGATATATTTCACACTTACCTTGTTGATATGTATAGCAGTTTCGGATAACCAAATCAACTCACCCAGTGAATGGAGTATGATGGGCTTCAGTCCAATTCGCAAGTAGGTTCACAATAAAAACAGTTAAAGCAAAAGGAGAAAATTTTCAAAATATAATTGCTGAACTGAAGAACAGAGTAGCCCAGTTACACGATCAAGTAGCACCAATAGAAAAGGCAGCAAGAAACAAAGCTTAAAACAACATAGACGGAAAACAATGACCATTTATCCCAGCAACAAGAAAAGTACAAGATAGGCACAAGAACTTGGAGAATGAAAGATAAGACTTGGAATCTGAGATTGTTCATTTACAGGATGATTGTGAGGCCAAGGTCAAGACTAAAAAAGATATTATAGAAAAAGCAATTGAGGCTGCCGAGAAGGCATGCAGGGGATACAAGAGGTTAGAGTGGGACTCTAGATGGTTATAGGGATTGACTGTGGAGCTTAATTCACCATCCTAATCAGCTTCGCATTCTATGGGGTAGACCATGTCAGCATCACACTTTGTGCCTAGAACATCTGATCCCTGGGTTCCATCTTAGCCTACTCACTCGTCTGGACACCACACCATCCATACATTATGTTGGAAAGGATGTCAACCAATTTACAGGGAATGAATAGATCTGTCGAGTGATTTTTGGTAAATCTTCTTGTCATGACTTTTATATATGTCTAATTATGAATCAAATCACGTCTTCAATAGAAGAGATGATTATACAGGATGTAATACTTATGACTCCTATTTTAATTTTTTTATTACTGATAATTATGGTAAGGTCACATGCGAATATTTGCAGTCAACCGACTCACAAAAAGGTTCCATTAACAGGTAAAATTTGTGAAGCTTTAGTATCGAGTCTTCAAAGTTTCACAGAGAGTGATGGATTTTTGAAATCCCATGAATCTGTATTCTTGGCAGGCAACTAGATCGCTCCGGTGGCAACAAGCTTGGTTTATGGCTTTGAGATGTTGGAGAACTAGTGAATCCATTAACTCACTCAATATCAATTCAAGGATCTCCACGGGCTACCTTCATGGAAGGAACACCCTTTTTCCTTTTGAAAAAAATGATAATATTTATATTAATGTACTAGAAGGGTTATCAAAAAAAATTGCTTGTAAAAACAAGGAAAAGGCAGAAAGAGAAGATCATTGGGTCTTGGAATGATACATCAAAAGAACCAAGGTCTGACTTTCATCCATCAAAACTACATAGAATCGTCTTATCACTTTCTAATCTGTATCTATGATCTTCCCTAGTACACTTAGCTATTCTGCCAGTGATACATACATCTGAACGTTTCATATAGCCAGTACTATTTACAGTATTATATATATTCGCTGAAGCATCACATCTGATATGAACGTGAAGTAGCACTTGATTTTAATACAAAATTTGGAAGAAAAGATTACCTGGCATTTAACTGGATTATGAGGAATCCCACCGTTAAAGTGAGACAGGGTACTATCCTTATTTCCATTGCGAGCCATCCAAGTGGGATTGCCATCATTGGGGTTGTTGGTGTAGAGAGGAACCCTCTGAGCATATCCTCTAACAGTTGCTGCAGTAGAACTCTCCCATTGAGTGGCTTGTCTTTTAGATTGAGGCTCATGAGAAGCCTGCTCTTGGACTAGATCAGCAATGCTCCTTTTGGCATCTTCTGAAAGCAGAAAAGGTTTTATGGCTTCCAAACTGTTCTCATGAGGCCCAATAACAATACTCATATGCTCAATGCAAGCATTCATGGTGTCAATTTGTTCTTACTGCCGATGAATTACATGGAGGAGTCTAGTGATGCAGCCTTCAATATAGTGGTTTTGGACAACTTTCTCTTAAATGTTTCTGCTGAGACTCTTGAGGATGGTTGCAATTTCAGCCATGGCTCCTAAAGGGTTCTGGTCACATCTGGGATAACTGACAGAGTTATGGTTAAAGCCTAAAGGTTTGTTTCACCGAAGGCCCAAATTGGTGAGTCAAAGTCTTCTCGTCGGGAGGACGGGTATTCTAGGGGAGAAAATGGGTGGCTTGAGGAACACTGGGAGAAAATCCAAGAGTGGGGGATGCCCTATAATCACTGTTTCGAATGTTCAATTAACCAACAGGAAGATAAAACCCATAGTTACCAGGAGACTGGTATGGAAATGGGTACAAGGAGACGGACAGGTACGAGGAGATGGGGCTGGGTACTCCATTTTTCAGAAATATGGGAGAGAGTTACTTGGAGACGGCAAAAAGATATATATAAATATGTAAAATTAGAGAAAAAAACATTATACAGCCTAATATAGCCTAAGAAAAACAATAATAACTTTTTAAAGCAAAGAAATTACATGTCGACAAAAGTCAAGTAATTATATTGAAATTTGTTTTTGATATTTCATCATATCTAGGGTCAAGGGTACAAAATATATTAAAAAAACAAACCCTGAAAATACAAGTCTCTGAGACGAGTACCAGTCTCCAAGATGTGTCTATGGTGGTAGGAGACAAGTCTCCATGCAACACTGGTAAAACCTATTGAAAGAGGGTGCTAATGCAGTGCAGGCCCTGGCATTGATTTGTACAAATTCAGAAACAAAAGAACTTGCTGGGGCTTCAGGTAAATGGGGTAAAGATGAGACCTAACCCTTTGGTTGTATGACGGGTATTTTCCATAATATGAGTGAGACTCAATTCAGTGGAAGGAATCAAACTTTTGGAGCGGATGGAAGGAAAAAAATTATACTCGCCATTAGTCCCATGTACAGGGGTCATCTCCTTCTCATCAATATTGGTTGTCTTTTCATTCTGCTCTTGCTTCATGGTTGACTCTTTATCATTGGTCTTGGCATTTACGTGTTTTTTCAATCTCTTATAAACATTTTTGTTGCTCTGACTAATCCTTACAACTTTGCCTCCTTATAGCAAGAGTCTTGAGCCGTTGACTTCTTCGTAGAGGCATTTTGGGCAATAAACTGATGTCAAGTTGGGAGCTAGATATGAATCATGAATGCAATCTTGCCATTAAATCCTTGCATATTGAAGAGTCAGGTAGCTGGGATTCTTGTGTACCCACCAAAATTGATTTCAAGAGGGGAAATTTAGCATGAGATTGAGTAATATCAGGAGGTTGTTTTATGGAAAGCGATTCAATCTTTAGTACTTTTCTGCTTATACCAACCCTCTTATGACTACCTACGACTTTGAGCACCAACAGTTCATCTGAATTTTTATAAACTCTAACCCACTTGAAAACTTTTTTTCTTAGACAGACTCCACAGTTGCTTCCCATTATGTCCCTACGCTTTAAACCCTGTTAGACAGGAATACAATCAATTTTGCAGAACATAACTTCTGTTGGAAGTGGGCAATGACAATCCAAGGGAATTAAAGCAGGCCCTTAAAGAAAAATTGGTTTTTTATAGCGTCACACGCCAGATGCCAGAGCTTGAAACTCGCCATCTGTTCTCCTTGACACAGCTGTAAGAACATGCAATTGCAGGCCCCTGTGGGATATAGTGTGGTTAAGTCAAAGAAAGGTTGTGAGTCTTTGTCTGGCAACAAGTGATACTGTATATCCTAGTTGAGAGATTTAAAAGAGACTTGGGAATAAAAGGAGAAGCAGTCGATAAAACCAAGGTATGTTTAAGAAGGAATATCATCTCCTCTAATGGCATTCGATTCACATTTTGTTTAAGGATACGACAATGGAAAGAGGACTAAGAATTAGTGATAAGAAATTGAGTGTGAAGTCTTTGTCTAAGAATAAACAAAAGTTGGAATTCCCTTCTCCCTAGTAATGAATACAAAACCTGAGGAATAAAAATTATAAAACAAAATTCAGCTACAAATCATAAATGGGATGTGAAAGGATACAAATCATAAAGGGAAAATTAGCTACAAATAAGCCTTCATGCCCTACCTTGGAAGCAGTGCAGTCTGTGAAAGACTCAAGTTCATAGCCAAGTGCATTGTCTATAACACCTTTGGTAGTCGTATATGCCTGAGTTGGTGTACACACCACCTCAAAAACATTTTTTCCCTTAATTTTATCATTTATGTACCATTGATAAAGCAATTTAGTATATTAAAGTTCTCTTTGGGATTTCCATTAGATGTTTTATTGTTTTCCTTTGTTATCACAAAAACCTAGATTTTTTCAGAAATTTCAAATGTTAGTCTTTGGAATTAATGAAAAATAGATTTAAGCTCTAGTTTCAGCTGTTAGTTTTAAGCTATATTAGCATATTTAGATCAGGATCGCAAGTCTTCAGATTTCAGTTCCATTGGTTAGATATCAGAATCCCAAATTATGCTGTAATGTGTCATGCCCATTTTATTTCTTCATAAACAAACACGACACAACCATCTTGTGTACATCCAACCATAAAACATGAGCAGATATATGAATTCACATCAACATATATACACATATATGAAATCCCTACCCATAGTCATTATTCAAATAACAAGCGCAAGTCACTAATTAAGTAGTCAAAGGCTCAAAAAGTTCGGCCAAACACTAAAGGATTCATTCACTAGCTCACACCCACAGTTACAGCGTTATGACGTGAGATGGCCGTCAAAATCAACCTCGGCCACTATTGACACAGTCGGGCTCCACATGGCTGCTTCAACATGGTCCTTGGCCACGCTAGCTTTTCTTCAAGCTCCCACGTCCACTTCCTACCACTTGTCATTCCCCCGACAACCCGGAACTTCCCAGCTACTTCGCAACTGCACAACGAGTTGTGTTCACTGTTAACTCCACCGAGTTAGTGGGATGCTAACCGTGGATGGCTCCCGACGATCCGGTTGCCCAGCGACTACCGTACAATGAGCTATCCTGATGTCGCCCCCGGGTTAGTAGGATGGTGACATGTGGACGGCACCCGACAATCCACTTACCTGACAACTATCGTACAATGGGCTACACTGACGTCACCCCCAAGTTAGTGGGATGGTGACACGTGGACGGCTCCCGACAATCCACTTGCCCAATGACTATCGTACAATAGGCTATGCTGACATCATCCCCTGGGTTAGTAGGATGGTGACACATGGACAGCTCATGGCGATCTGTTGGCCCGACAACTATCATACAACAGGCTATGCTAATGTCACCCCCAGGTTAGAGGGATGGTGACACGTGGACAACTCCCGACAATCTGCTTGCCCGATGACTACCGTACAACAGGCTATGCTAATGTCACCCCCAAGTTAGCAGGATGATGACATGTGGACACATCCAGCCAACTTTCAAAAAAGCTTGGAAATCGACTAAGGCAAAAGTTGATAGAAGGCCAAGGCAAGAAACGGCTAGGGCAAAACACATGAATGAGTCGACATGGAATTCAAATAAGGCAAATAGCCATCAAGAAAGTCAATAATCGGCAAGACACAATCCGATTAGAAAGCCGAAACAAAGAAAGGCTTAAGGCATAATGAAAAAAACAGAAACAGTCAATCAAGCAAATTGGCTTAGGCACAAGCCGAAGCAAAAACGAGAAACATCTTAGACAATGGCGAACAGGATAAAGCAAGGCAAAACATATCTATAGATGAATTGTCGCCATTTATGCGACTGAAACTAAGCTTAGCTTCCTCAAAAGGTCTTTGCTATGCTAAAGTAGCTTGCGTTCGCATAATCGAATAAACTCGGCACTAAACCAATATTCTCATTGGTTTAGTCGACTAACAGAAGTCGCAAGGCAGGGTTTGTAGACACCCCATTCTGGCCACAACTAGCTTCTGATCAAACTTCAGACTAATTTCTACCAAACATTGCAAATTAATCCTAGGAATCACTAAACGTCCCAATTTCATCCACGCATCATTCATCAATGCTCATAATCATGTTGAGGCATCCATATTTAGGGTATTATACTATATACAACAATAACTTCTCACGGATTCATCTCTAGTCACCTTGCAACCTAACAACTAAAAGTTTGGCCTATGGAACCATTAAGCGGAGCACTTGAACAATTTTTAAAAGAGCTAAAATGCTAATTAATATGAATCAACTAATTAAACCAGATTAAATGCTTAGCTAAATAATCCATTTGCAATTAATGAATATCTAAAAATGAAATTTCAAAAATTCAAAATATCAAACATTTTCATCATTGCCTTTATGAGTTGTCAAGCTCTCCCAAAATATCTAATTTGAGAGCTATGCCTATTAATTGAAAATCATAATTACATGACACCTTTTTAACTCAACTGAAGTTAAACTCAACTCACCTAGGGTTAGTTTGAACTCATTGCATGTTTAAACTCAACATTAACTCACCTTGGGTGAAAGTTAACTTTGGAGGCTATAAATACAAGGCCCTACCTATTAATCAACAAGTTTTATTAGTGCAAAGTTATTATGCCAAAATATTTCCAAGAAGCTCTTTCAAGTAATGTCACTGTTGACGGCGTAAAATTGCGCTAGGTCTTAACAAATCAACAATGAGAAGTTTCAAGCTGTGGGACAATGCGGCTTAAAACAACCTCCAGGTTTTAAAGAAGCTGGTCTCTTCTGTTTTATAGGTGCCGGGGAAAAGGGATAGGAGACTAAACAGAAACGCAAAATGCAGGAATTAAAACCTAACTATAGCGATGCGCCTGAGAGTAATCCTAATCCTAACCTGAGCACAGAGAAACTATTATATGATTCAATTACATTTAAGAGCAGACAGGTGCATGATCAATGTAAATGATTGGAATAATAGAAATAGAGGCTCAAAACAGGGGAGTCTTTTGCTGAGATACAGGAATTGTCAACAAAGGCATAGTGTTCAATTTTCTTAATAGAATCCTTTACTCACATAAGAGGCGCAGAAGTCACGCACAGTTATGTAGAACTTCAGACTCCAGAAAACGAGACAAAAGCAAATAACATTTCCAATCACGACACTAGAAAATCTACAGAATAAACCAATTTGCAACCGACACAAATAACACCAACCAAGGCATGGAGCTTAAATTTCCTTAATTCATTTAGCCATATAAAGGGCACAGAAACATGCACGATTACATCAACTTTACTACTTAAGAAAATTCAAACAAGAGCAAATGATATTACTGGTCGAAATTACAATAAGTTTAAACTATCAGAAATCTCCCCCCTGTCTATTGATTTTACAATCCCCTTTATATAGTCCCAGATGCCTCTTGGTGTCACTTGCTTTCCCGCGCAATTCCTACTCCGTCCTTCACTCGCAGGGGACAAATCAGACGGGGCATTCAATGCCTTGGATGCATCCTGGTCTTATCAAGGACTGCCTGGACTGCGGCATGGCGAACCATGTCTAGTTCCTTTCTTCGCGCCTGAAATTCCTCGTTTCATCACCTCTTTGGCCGCTCAACTGTCTACTCTGTCTCTGCTGTTAGGGGACAAATAGACGGCGTCTTTAATACTTGCAAGCCCCAAAATCTACCCGGTGCACTGTTCTATCTACCAGGAATAACTCTCATCGAATTTCCCTCCATTTCACTGTAATAGGTAGACGGACACTTAGCCAATCTATGAAAACTCTTTCCTTTTGACTCGGAGGCACCGGAGGGCGACACTTGGCCGCTTCCGCTTTCTTGATACTTTGCAGCCTTAACAAAACAAAACTCAGTGCGTTCTTTGCCTTGGTAACCCTTAAGGAAGGATGGGTGCACGTGGCAGTACTCACTTGTTGACACTCAGCGCTTCATCGGTACTTTGAAATATCATCCGAGACCCACCACAATCTTCATTCGGCGATTAG
The DNA here is from genome assembly GCA_037957365.1 of Torreya grandis. Classification (NCBI taxonomy): domain Eukaryota; kingdom Viridiplantae; phylum Streptophyta; class Pinopsida; order Cupressales; family Taxaceae; genus Torreya; species Torreya grandis. The sequence continues at coordinate 837,496 of JARHVA010001747.1, forward strand.
GCTCAAAATTGGTCTCTCGAAAGTTGATACGTGGCGACCTCCGCTGCTCCTGGGAAGATACGTGGCATCTTCTGCTTCTCCTTCTGGGGGTATATGGCACCTTCTGCTTTCTTTGGGGATGGAGTAGAAAGGGACCCAGAAAGTGACACTTGGCAGCCTCCGCTGCACTTCGATACTTAGCAAAATGAACAATGCCTTTATGTGTTGAATGGAAAGCATTGGGGACCCAGGCATTGAAACAAAGGCTCTCGGCAATCGACACGTGGTGGCTTCCGCTACTTCTTCAAAAAGGTAATTCAAGGCCTCCGCAATTGCCACCTAGCGCTTTCCGTTCTCCCTGTTGCTTAGCTCGTTGAAGGTCTTTGTCAAAATAGAAAACACGAGCGCCTCTATGATACGCGGGTGCTGACACGTGGTGCGTTCCGCTTAACTGCTACTGGGTACGTGGCACGATCCGTGGTTCTCTGGAAAGCCACAACAAAGTCCTCGGAAGTCGCCAGCTGTCCATCTTCGTCTCCCGAAAAATGACACTTGGCCGCTTCCGCTTGAATCCAATACTTAGGCCAAAATTAAAATGGAAAGAACAAAAGGGCCAAAAAGGGACCGTGCTCTAAGGACGACACTTGGCAGCCTCAACTGCACTTCGACACTTAGGCAGAAACGAACCCGTCCTCTACTCCAAAACTCTGCGGCTTTGCTCAAAGTGCGCAGGAACCAGAATTGCAGTGCTCGAACCAAAAATAAATTAAATACGGTGTAGAGTAGGAAATTACTCTACAGTTATTGGCGACCATCAGGGATTTTGAGCCTGCTCAAAAAGAATCTGACTCCCGCTCGATCAAAATTTCAAAATTTACAGCTTCAAAAGCGCTGTCTGGAAGATAGACCACTCATGGTCGGATAATCCTTGTTTGCTCTGCAACTCATCAAAAGCCAAGTCCAAGCTAATGAGATCCTTGTGCGAGAAGGTTTGCAGGATCTGGGCAGTGGCTTTCAGCTTGGATTCTAGCCGGAAAACAGGATTCTAAATAGTCTCGACCTCCGGTGCTGAAGAATCGTCCTGCAAGCTCTGGAAAACTGTCTGATCCCTTTGTTTAGCCAGCAACAATGGTTGGAGTTGATCGGCCATCAGGACCGTCCTTGCGTCTGGAAACAGGGAAGGCAAGCCTAGTTGCACTAAATCTTCAATGTGTTGTCTCATCTCACCGATGCCTTCCTTCACGACATCGAGACAACTTCTGCAACTGTTGGCTGCGGCATTGCGACTGAGCTCTTCATTAATCCGTTTCGCGGCAGCCATCCTGTCAGGGATCCCCGCGGCTGCCAATATCGCATCCCTTGAGCTGTAGAGCTTTTCCAATAATGAATGAGAGTCTGCGACTCTCTAGGAGATCGTGGCCAAAGTTCTCTGTACTGGAGTTTCTACCCTTTCGCACAGTTGCTGTGCGTTGTGTAGGAAGGTGAAAAGTGGCCTGAGCTGGATAATCTCAGATGAGATCCTTGCCCACACCGACTCGTAGAGCTCTTTCACCACCTACATGACTCTGCCACCTCTGGGTCTATTGGCCAGCTCGATTGCCAGTTGCACCGCCCTCTGCTGCTCTGCCTGGAACTGGGCTTGAAAAGCCGCAACCTTGTCTGGTTCTTCCAGCAGCCCTTGCTGCGATTGAGTAACCTGCAGTTGGAGTCCTTCGACTCTTCCCTGCAATGTTGCGTTTTTCCGCCTTAGAGCTGTAGCTGCATCTTTCGCGAGCACAAGCTCTGCCTTCAACGAATCATTTTGGGCCTAAATTGCCCGTTGAGTCTGGAGAGAAACAGTATCTTGCAACTGTTTCTGCAGACTAGCTATTTCATTGTCCTTCTGATTTATTTGTTCGGCCAAACTATTATAGTTTTCCTTCTTCTGGGCCAAATCGGCCTCCATCTTCTGCAGTCTCCTTGATTTCTTCAAATAATCCTCTGTGACTGCAGAAGTAGATTCGGTCAGCAGCTCGACTCTATCTTCAGGGCTGAACAGGGACATGTCAATGGCCACTGCATTCATGGTGTAGTCCTCTGGCTGCATTTGTTCGCTCGGCCTAGCAACGTTGGGCGACAAATGGGTCACCATCAGCTGCTGTTGAATGGGGTCGAATTGCGACCTCAAATGTGGGACCGCCGGCGCTTTATTTTTTTACTCCTCTTCTTCTCCAATCGGGCTTCTCTTGCCCTCCTAGCAGCGTCATCCTGCATCTGGAAGGTGGAAGGGGACGCAATATGTCCCTCTGCGAAAGGAAATCCTTGTGGCAGGCCGTATTGGAGAGCCATTGGTTGGGTAGGGGTGAGTTGTAGGGGCATCTTCTTGGGAATGGAAGGGGGAAAATGGGGTAATGTGAGGGCCTGGGGTGCTGATGATGGGGCGGCTCGCGAAATTGGGACGGCAGCAGTGGCGGGAGGTGTCACCTGACTAGGTGGAGGCATTATGCCGGTAGGGTGGGGAATAGGTTGAGAGGGAGGAGGGGGAGGAATACTTACTTGAGGAGGAGTTGTTGTGGTCTGTGTTGAAGGTTCCTCCTCTGGATCCAATTGAAACTGCACCCTTCTTTTTCTGGGTGTCTCTGCCTCCGGCTACGCTTGTCTCCTTTCTACTTCTGTTGTTGCCGGTGGTGCTTGCGGGGAACCGGGGACTTCAATTACTCCCGATGATGTAGAAGCCTGTGGTGGTGTGGACGCCACTCTTCTTTGCTGTTCTACGGCCTCCGCAGCTTGCTCTGGAGCCTGCGGTAGTTGACTTGGTCCTGCTCCAGTTGCTTCCTGTTCCGCCCCAAGTGTCGGCGTTGGGCTTGTGTCTGGGCTAGAAACAGGGGATGGATGCCATTCATCTCAAAGTTCTTCCCACCTTTCATCTGAGTCCACGCCTCCGAAAGTATGGGTGGTCTGGGAGATTTCTTGCCTATATTTCCAATAGGCTTCAATTTTTTTTGCGTCCCAACCTTTGTTTCTCAGCTTCCTTCTCAAACCAGAGGTCATCTTGGTCTTAAGATCATACTCCCTCTGTTTATCATAGGTCTCCCATGGCCTGTTCGGTGGGAGAGGCAGGTCTGTCAACTCGACATAGAGACCAGGGGTGTCTTCCGCAGGATTTTTCCTGGTTTCCCAATAGGGCCGGCTTTCATGCACGATCCTGGTTCCAATTCTGTTTGTCCTCACTACGAAGGCTATGTAATCTGCTGGGTCATAAACCCACTTGTCCTCTATCAATAGGAAGCCCAGGGAGGTCAGCTTCCTCAACAGCACGGCTTCGGCTTCTTTGGCTTTCAGGCTTACGTTGCCTGCCATCCACGAGAGGTTGTACATTCTCCTTTTCTTCTTCCCGGAGCCGAATTCATTGACACCTGCCTGGTTATTTCCAAGAATGCTAACCGAAGAGTCAAAACTTTTGGTAGCAATACTGACTCCCCACAAAATCCGTGGACCCTTAAGGTCGTGTGATGGGCCCCAAAATAGTAATCACATGGGATGGGACAACTAACCAGGTGCTTCGTGACACTTGGGAATAACTTGTTTATAACAGGCTCGGGGCTAAAGCAATGGAGGACAGGGGTGACGAATAATTCCCAGAAGTCATATGTGTCACTGGTTTTTGATAAAATATGTGTCCATGCGCACACAGGGATGGTTCTTTGGGGATCGAAGGCTGGGTCATATAGGTTCAGGTTCATAAACCGGGAGAAGAGGTCGGGATTCTAGTGTAGTATGAGATGGAACAGGAAGGAAGAATACCTGAATATTCCTTGTGCCCTGAATTGGGTCAGCTGCTCGACCATTGAGAAGGCAAGGTGCTCGGAGAAGTCAAGACGGTACTCTTGAGTCTTGTCAATTGTCTTCAGCCTGAAGAGGATGGCCATTTGCTCCGCATATACCGCCGCGTCATCCTTCATGCCGAAGATGAGAGCCATCATCGACAGTGCGTCTTGGCTGGCGGGTGCGAACTGAGTCCTTGAAGCGGGGAGTGTAGGCACAGTTGAGTCTCCATCAGTCATTTGCAACTCAAACCTCAGAAACCTGACCTGAGTATTGACGTTTGCCCATGTCCTCTGCGCCCTTTCAATAGTAGGGAAGGTGGCAGTATCGTCGTATCGCAGGGCAAGTATGTCCCTGATCGCTTGAGGGGTGACCTGCAGCATGAAGGGGCCTTGCTGGATGGAGCAAGATTGTAGGTTGAGCAGGTCCGCACACAGTTCAATTATATCCGGGCATGGATGCACAGCTGGGACAATGAATTGAGCCAGTTGTGAGGTCCAGATCCTCATCTCGAATGTTTCATATTGTCTTGCCCTGGCTCTCTGCAGGTACCTTTGGTGTGCCCCCTCTCTGAGGTTCTTGCCACTGGCTCTTTGTAGAATCGGGTCCGCGATTCCGTCTGCATAGTCCCTGACTTTGGATGGGTCGTTGGTTTGGCCGACTCCCAGGGCTTTGGTTCTTGGGTAGCTGCTTGGTGGCTACGCGGGAGCAGCAGCGTATGATTTGCTTGCCAGTAATCTGTCGAGATATCCCGGTGCACTTGCTCCTTGTTGGGATGATGATGCTCCAGCCATCTTTATATCTCTTGTGCAATATCTGATATGAACTTTGCTCAAGATAAAAACACACTTGCTGAAACAATTTCACTAGGCGCTAACAATTGCAATGAGTAAGATATTTTTCGCAGGGATGCTTGAGAGTTGTAAACTTTAAAATCTGCTAAGGGGGTGTTTATGGGCCGATCAAGTCCCAAATGGCATTAATTTCGAGTGACCGTTAGCAAATCCTACTTAATCTTCGGGAAACAGCAAGGCGGACATGTTATGCGGCGCAAGGTACCTTGGAAATCTCGAAAAATTTGGAGAAGCATTTACTGCAGCAAAAAATAAAGAATTAAAGAATTCCTAAGACGCCGACTCTGCGTTTAAAACGTTTATTTTAAAAGAAAGCGGGAAAACATAAAAACAAAACAAAGCGATGCAGGAATGGAAACTACCTAACTACATTAATTACGAATCCTTATTTTCCTCCATGATCAAAAACGAACTTTCCCACGTCCTCTTTATGACAAGCCAACTTGTGTTGCCATACCGGTGATTGCAATGGATATGTCGTTGATGGAATGTTCTCTGCACCAGCCACTCGGGTCTGCCTGCACTCGGACGAGTCTAAGCAAAACGTGTGTTCGACATCTACAAACTCCTCTTGTCCATAAATGCCTGTCGAATGCTGGTTTTTCATGATGTCAGGTGTCATCAAGAAACCATTGGCTATTAGTTCTTCACTCTGTGCCTTTTGATACCCATTCTCTTTTGGCTCATCTTCTTTAAATTCTAGCTTTATAGTATCATCATGCTCCGTGATGATTGCATCTTCTTGAAAGGATGAATCTGAAAGCTGGCATACTTTCTGCATATTCAGATGAGTGTCACAGTCGTCTTCTCCATGTCTGGCCACTCCATCGCCTTTCTGAATGATAGTGTCACCTATCTCAATGGCTTGATCAAGGGAGTATCCATACTCCATGTCTTTTTGCAAAGCGAGGAAGAAGTTAGAAATGATCTCCTCCTCTTCTGAAGTTAAGGAAAAAGCTTGTGGCTTATCCTCTTGCTCATCAAAGGGGGTGCCTATGGTGATTTCTTCCTCATCTGTACTTATGGAATCTTCTTGACTAGCCATGAATTGAGCGTATTCTTCTGCATACTCAGCTGCTTCCTTCAAAATATACTCTTCTTCGGAAAAAGATGCAGAAGAAGGCTGTGATGGAAAACAAGAAGCCTCTTGGGGAAGGGTGGAAGGGGCTTGAGAGGAAAGTGAGTGATTGAGATTTTCTTCCCTTGTTGCTATCATAGGTTCCGCATTATTGGGGAAGTGATCTTGACAGGTTTGACCTTGCTCATGAACAGGGATGGCATATGTCTGATATGGGATTTGTGGTGGTGGATATGAAGTTTGATAGACTTGGTAAGGCTGGTTCTTATGAATGCTTAGCCTCTCTTCTAGAAATGCAATCAATCCACACACCTCCAGCATTTCATATGTAAGCTCTTGCCAATTTGCCCTTTCAATGGGGTCCCACTCACTTTTGATCAGGTCAATTGCTTCCCTCACTTGATAGATGACATGATAAGGAACCTCTTGGCCATATCCCCTTCTGTTGTCAAGCTCTAATACATATTTCTTAAAACCCAGCAATGCTTTTTTGAAGGTGAAAATAAGGTCAGGTTGGGCATGATATGTGGCATATTGGGGAGACTGGTCATAAAATTGGTATAGCTCATAACCATCCGCATCCTTGTTACTTGACATGGTTCCGGTAGAAGCCTGTTCTTGATTAAATATATAAGGAGAATAAGACTCATAGCTATGAGTTACAGAGTTATACATACCAAAGGGATTTCTTGATGATACTGCTTGATCCGCTGATGACTCAGAGTCGTTGTTGGTGTTGATGAAAAACCTCCAAAGGCTGATTGGCTGAAGAATACACCAAGAATTCTCCAACTTCTTTGTAAGACAGGTCCCACCGGGCGTGCCAAAAACTGTTGACGGCGTAAAATTGCGCTAGGTCTTAACCAATCAACAATGGGAAGTTTCAAGCTGTGGGACAATGCGGCTTGAAACAACCTCCAGGTTTTAAAGAAGCTGGTCTCTTTTGTTTTATAGGTGCTGGGGAAAAGGAATAGGAGACTAAACAGAAACGCAAAATGCAGGAATTAAAACCTAACTATGGCGATGCGCCTGAGAGTAATCATAATCCTAACCTGAGCACAAAGAAACTATTATATGATTCAATTACATTTAAGAGCAGACAGGTGCATGATCAATGTAAATGATTGAAATAACAGAAACAGAGGCTCAAAACAGGGGAGTCTTTTGCTGAGATACAAGAATTGTCAACAAAGGCATAGTGTTCAATCTTCTTAATAGAATCCTTTACTCACATAAGAGGTGCAGAAGTCACGCACAGTTATGTAGAACTTCAGACTCCAGAAAACGAGACAAAAGCAAATAACATTTCCAATCACGACACTAGAAAATCTACAAAATAAACCAATTTGCAAACGACACAAATAACACCAACCAAGGCATGGAGCTTAAATTTTCTTAATTCATTTAGCCACATAAAAGGCACAGAAACATGCACGATTACATCAACTTTACTACTTAAGAAAATTCAGACAAGAGCAAATGTATTACTGGTCGAAATTACAATAAGTTTAAACTATCAGAAATCTCCCCCCCCTCTCTATTGATTTTACAATCCCCTTTATATAAACCCGGATGCCTCTTGGTGTCACTTCCTTTCCCGCGCAATTCCTACTCCGTCCACTCGCAGGGGACAAATCAGACGGCGCATTCAATGCCTTGGATGCATCTTGGTCTTATCAAGGACTGCCCGGACTGCGGCATGGCGATCCATGTCTAGTTCCTTTCTTCGCGCCTTAAATTCCTCGTTTCATCACCTCTTTGGCCGCTCAACTGTCTACTCTGTCTCTGCTGTTAGGGGACAACTAGACGGCGTCTTTAATACTTGCAAGCCCCAAAATTTACCCGGTGCACTGTTCTATCTACCAGGAATAACTCTCGTCGAATTTCCCTCCATTTCACTGTAATAGGTAGACGGACACAGCCAATCTATGAAAACTCTTTTCTTTTGACTCAGAGGCACCGAAGGGCGACACTTGGCCGCTTCCGCTTTCTTGATACTTTGCAGCCTTAACAAAACAAAACTCAGTGCGTTCTTTGCCTTGGTAACCCTTAAAGAAGGATGGGTGCACGTGGCAGTCTTCACTTGTTGACACTCGGTGCTTCATCGGTACTTTGAAATATCATCCGAGACCCACCACAATCTTCATTCGGCGATTAGGCTCGAAGGTGGTATCTCGGAAGTTGATACGTGGCGACCTCCGCTGCTCTTGGGAAGATACGTGGCATCTTCCACTTCTCCTTCTAGGGGTATATGGCGCCTTCCACTTTCTTTGGGGATGGAGTAGAAAGGGACTCGGAAGGTGACACTTGACAGCCTCCGCTGCACTTCGATACTTAGCAAAATGAACGACGCCTTTATGCGTTGAATGGAAAGCATTGGACCCAGGCATTGAAACAAAGGCTCTCGGCAATCGACACGTGGTGGCTTCCGTTGCTTCTTCAAAAAGGTAATTCAGGGCCTCCGCAACTGCCACCTGGCGCTTTCTGTTCTCCCTGTTGCTTAGCTCGTCGAAGGTCTTTGTCAAAATAGAAAACACGAGTGCCTCTATGATACGCGAGCGCTAACACGTGGTGCGTTCCGCTTAACTGCTACTGGGTACGTGGCACGATCCGTGGTTCTCTGGAAAGCCACAACAAAGTCCTCGAAAGTCGCCATCTGTCCATTTTCGTCTCTCGGAAAATGACACTTGGCCGCTTCTGCTTGAATCCAATACTTAGGCCAAAATTAAAATGGAAAGAACAAAAGGGGCAAAAAAGGACCGTGCTCTAAGGATGACACTTGGCAGCCTCCGCTGCACTTCGACGCTTAGGCAGAAACGAACCCGTCCTCTACTCCAAAACTCTGCGGCTTTGCTCAAAGTGCGCAGGAACCAAAATTGCAGTGCTCGAACCAAAAATAAATTAAATACGGTGTAGAGTAGGAAATTACTCTACAGTTGCCATGCCAAATTCATAAGCCAACCAACCAAACCAAGGTGCAAAGGAAAGGTGGAGCAAATGGAGCTTCATTGACAAAGATTTCTTGATGCATATAGCCAAGCAAGCCACTTCAACAAGCCATTTTGGAGCTACAAGGAAGGTAAAATGATAATTTTCTTTGTTTTCTAGCTGTGTTTTCATTCTATGCTTGTTACCTATGCTCTCTCTAGTGTCTAGGCTAGAGGCATTAGTGTATAGTGTGTTTATTTCAAATTTATTCTCTTGACTAACACTATACTAATCTCCCCTCTATGAATTCCTTGTTCACAGGTTTAACCTAGCCAAACGCTTCTTAAGGACCTACTCGATCCAATGAGCCAACTAGTCTATTCCTTAGAAGATTACACTTCTAGCATCAACACATATACCCATTCATTCCATTAAAGATAAGAGGCTAAACAATAGATTTATTAAAATGAGACAACACCACTTCAAGGGTTGATCCACACTTTCTCATTTCATTACTCCTTTGCACGGGTGACCTTAGTCAATCCTAAAGGTTACATGCCTAGTTACATTAAAACAAGAGAGCCAAGCTCTATTAAAATCTTTCTTTTATTATAAAATGGTCTTGTTTAAAGGGAGGGTCTTCAACATATAACTTACTCAATGTTTCAATCCAGGACTCTTCCACAAGGCATATTTTTACCATAAGACATCGATATTCAAATTATAAAGTCAAGCTATATTGTTATTCACAATAACAATCACTCAACCATTTATTTGAGTTCCACTCATATAAGGATAAGCTTAGTCCATCAAGATAAATCACAACAGAATACAAGAGGAAACACAAAACGTAATCAATAGGTTGATCACTAACAGGTTTAATCCAAGTAAGCATACTAACACTCTATTGAAAGAGCCATGTAGGCCTAAGAGTTGCTCCTCAAATGTCAAATTCCTTCCAAGAAGGTTTATAGTCAAACCTATTGTTGCTTTCAATATTATAAGCTCAAGACTTATTTAAGATCCTATCTCACGTAGATTATGCCAAATCATAACAGGATCAACCATAGCATGATTCATACATAAGAACACAATGCTATTACTATTATTAATAGCATAGGCAGTCTAATTCACTTGCTTTCTTATATTGATAAGTCCTTTTTATTTAGGTCATTTAAGAGTAGATTTATTACAAGCAAATCAATATGCATTGAACAAAGCAATCACAGGATAATAAACTGAATATATATAGAGTTATTACAAGACAAAGCAATCACAGGATAATAAACTGAATATATATAGAGTTATTACAAGACAAAGCAGTCACAGGATAATAAACTAAATATATATATATATATATAGAGAGAGAGAGAGAGTTATTACAAGACAAAGCAATCACAGGATAATAAACTAAATATATATATATATATGTAGTAATAACTGTATTGCAAGCAAATCAATATGCATTGAACAAAGCAATCACAGGTTAATAAACTGAAACTATATCACTTGCTTTCTTATATTGATAAGTCCTTTTTATTTAGGTCATCTTATCAATATAAGAAAGCAAGTGATATATATAAGTTTATTATCCTGTGATTGCTTTGTTCAATGCAAATTGTAATAGAGTTATCACAAGCAAATCAATATGCATTGAACAAAGCAATCACAGGATAATAAACTGAATATATATATATATATATATTCAGTTTATTATCCTGTGCATTGAACAAAGCAATCACAGGATAATAAACTGAATATATATATATATATATATTCAGTTTATTATCCTGTGATTGCTTTGTTCAATGCATATTGATTTGCTTGTGATATATATATTCAGTTTATTATCCTGTGATTGTTTTGTTCAATGCATATTGATTTGCTTGTAATAACTCTATTACAATTTGCATTGAACAAAGCAATCACAGGTTAATAAACTTATATATATATATATATATATATATTCAGTTTATTATCCTGTGATTGCTTTGTTCAATGCATATTGATTTGCTTGTTGTAATAGAGTCAAGCAAATCAATATGCATTGAACAAAGCAATCACAGGATAATAAAAGTATCATGTGATTGCTTTTTTCAATGCATATTGATTTGCTTGTTGTAATAGAGTCAAGCAAATCAATATGTTCAGTTTATTATCCTGTGATTGCTCTGTTCAATGCATATTGATTTGCTTGTAATAACTCTACTCTTAGATGACCTAAATATATATATATATATATATATATATACACACACACACACATACATATATATTCAGTTTATTATCCTGTGATTGCTTTGTTCAATGCATATTGATTTGCTTGTAATAACTCTACTCTTAGATGACCTAAATATATATATATATATATACACACACATACATATTCAGTTTATTATCCTGTGATTGCTTTGTTCAATGCATATTGATTTGCTTGTAATAACTCTACTCTTAGAAGACCTAAATAAAAAGGACTTATCAATATAAGAAAGCAAGTGAATTAGACTGCCTATGTTATTAATAATAGTAATAGCATTGTGTTCTCATGTATGAATCATGCTAAATAAACTGAATATCTCTCTCTCCCTCTATATATATATTCAGTTTATTATCCTGTGATTGCTTTGTTCAATGCATATTATTACAAGCAAATCAATATGCATTGAACAAAGCAATCACAAGATAATAAACTGAATATATATATATATCGATTAAGGCCCTTAACTTGGCCAGGCCCAGACATGAATATACAAACATCCATTAGAATTCATTTTCAGCGATGAATTTATCTAAATCAGATATAAATAAGCAGTCTAGCTGCAAATCTCAACAGTAATAACCAGAATATTCAACTAGTAAGATACATAATGCTTGTGGCTCACATCTCGGCCCACAGAAGATCATTAACATATACATACATAAGTTCGACTGAGCACATGCTCAACTCTGGCTATAGCAAGCAATATAACAGAATAATCAATAGTTGAAGACGAGCTCCTCTTTGCTCCAAGTGCAACTTTGGCCAACAAAAGGAGGGCTCACCTCCCAACCTTTTGTCATTATTAAACGACTGCTCTAGGCACCCCCGAGCTCAGGACTCCCAGCTCCAAGCATGTTCACATCATGGTGCAAGGCAAGCAAAGGAAAGAGATAGTCTAGATGTCTTGGGGTCAAGGAGATAGCTACTCACAAGGTAACCATCCAAACATCTCATAGTCAAAAAAGGCTACCAACCTCAAATCCATTTTAGGAAGCATATAAACACAAAAAGAGAAAACACAATGATTAACGCAATCGGCATTCAGCCAACAAGTTATGTTCTATTAAGCAATCATGAGAGGGCTTAGGCAACCTAGCATCATGTCTGACATGAGAGACCTAACCATTCTTCCATCATGAAGAGTGTAACTAGGCATCATACCACAAGGAACCTCCCATTCCAAGGTAAGTAAAGATTCTAACAGTACCATCCATCATGGAGGAATGACTCAACTCCGAACTCCCACACAAGGGTAAGAACACTACGGGGTGACCCAAGCACAACCATAGAAAGACAAGTAAAGAGAAGAAGTAAGCCAAGCAGTTTTACTCATTTTGAACACAATAAATCAATCAAGAGTCACACAGACTTTATGCAGTAAAGCAGCGGACTAGTTAAGTCAAAAGAGAAGCCTACCAATCGATCCCGGTCCTTCTTGGGATCTTTTCTACAACTTTCTTCTAGCGGAGGCTCTCCTTCCCCAAGCTCTTTTGTTTCCCTTCTCCCTTCTTACTAAAATGGCCAAAAAGTCCTAAACTAAGAGATTCACCTTCCTCAAATAGGCATTTTTCTCCTTCTCACGACCCCATCAAAACATGTCAAGCGTTTGTTCTTTCCTTGGATCGACCAACCACTCTACTTGCCAGCCCATGCCTTCATAACTGGACGTTCTCTTTGCCAGTCCATGATGGCGCATGGCAGCTCTAACAAAATTCTATGGTTGCTTCTAAGACAGCCCACCTCCCTACACTGGGCTCAAGGCAAAGGCAATTAATGGACAAGTCTACAATTCTGCCACTAGACATTCTAGATGTTGGTCTACTTCGTCCTCATGCAATGAAGACGACCAGCCAAAGGTGGTTCGACCAACCCAATAGTGATTACAATCCATTAAGACACGCCAAGACTAAAGAAAGGGCCGAATGGCATTCAAGGCATCCAACTTGGATCAATTAAGGTTTAAGACAGGATATGGGTCAGAGATAGGATTACACATGATGCGACAATGCTTGGGATAGTCCTTGTTCCTTTGTTGGCAATGCCCTGTTCCTACACACTTATTGCACCCATGAAATCCTTCTATTATAATAGTCTAAGCTTGCAACCATAAGCATGCTAGATCATTTAATTTAAACCAACGTAATCAGCTTACCTACCAATTCATCAAGTCAAGAAGTGAGGTCAATATAGCACCTACCTAGTACATGTATAATCCAATTATAGTAGAGGGCAATAATCCAAGCATTGCTAAATTAGGCTTAACATCCGCATAATCCACTTATTCTTGCAATCAGCATCACCGTGGAAGTATAGCCATCAAATTAGCATAGTCACATTGTTCATAACCGAAGCATGTCTCAACGGGCCGTGAATAACATTATAGTCTAGAGTCAAATAAGAGTATCAATGATCTGTATACATCATGTATCCATAGGTGAGCTCCCTGTCATCCCACTGGCAGGGATCTTAATCTTATTAACCAATCATATGTTAATTAGCAATTGAAGTCATTTGTTGTTCATGAGATGCATTACATAATGGCATTTTAAGATCATATCAGATTTATAACAGCATAATTCTAGTCTTCAGCTGACAGCGGATATGGTTTATAAATTATGTTGAAGACCAAATCATGGTATTAGAAAGTTAACTATGAAACTATATTACTGTTCTACGTTCCTAAACTATTTGCAGAAGATAAATGCAGGAAATATTGAATCGCCAAAACAAATATGAAGAAAAATGGAGGCATCTGCTCACCCGATATGGATTGCACCTGCAAATACAACTATAAACACAGGAGTAATCACACAATGGCAGCTCTCTATATTGCATTAACAAAATAAGATTGAAAGAGATACATCTTTTAGGTTTTTCCCTCACTATATACTTAATGGGAAAGGAAACCCTACTTAACACGTGACTTAAGCCTTCGCTAATCCTAGGTGGATGAAACATGACTTAAAGAACACTAGGACTAAAGACTAACAACTAAAAAATATATCTACTAATATGTTGTGCCTAGGTACACAAAATGCCCTCCCCCTTAAAGATCTTTGTACCCAAAGCTAGTAAAAAATTGTATGGGTGACTTCCTAGGATGCACGGGACGTACAAAATTTTGGGATATGCTTTTAACATATAAGCAGTGTAAATGTTGAGAATGGACCCTGTGACCACTAAGTCACAAAATATAGCCCAAACCAAAACACCAAACAAAATAACTTAATAAAACCGTGAATGAGAATATTGGCTTTTATTTGTTACTCCTCAAGCCCCCTTCCATTTTGAGGCACGTTTTTCTAAGTTGTGGAAGTTTTTTATGCTTGCTTTATGCTTGCCCATGAAATTTTCATTTTCAAGCATTGCTTCTTCCGCGGGGAACCCCTTCCACTTGATATTCCATAGTCAGATTGTCCTATTTCGCAGCATTTTTACCTCTTCTCTAATTATTCCTTCCAGCTCCAAGACTAATTGGCCTTCTTCATTCGTGGTCAGGATTTTTTTCTTTGGTAATATATAGGCTCCTACCTCCCCCTTCAGACACAACAAATGGAACACATCATGAATTATCCCTTCGTTCATGATATCGAGTGTATACGCCACTTCCTTGACTTTTGATTGAATCCTATATGATCCATGTAGTATTACAACTCAAAAAAACTCACCGAGTAAGCTCTAGTCATTTCGAAAATGATTAATTAGTTTGTGATTCGCAAGCTAAGTCAACGCAGGGAAATCACGAGTTTCGATGAGTAATTTCCCACAATTAGTCGCCAAAACTCACAAATATCCTATGTTGACTCAGTTGTGGGAAAAATATAACAATCTGTGACAAAAAAATCATTTTTATCAAAAAAACTCAAATTTTTTCTCTTTCTTCTTTTATAAAGTGATTTTGTGCATTTGATAATGATTGATACTTTGGACTCGCATAGTTTGTACTTTATACTCATAGAAAAAATTTCCACAGAGAAGAATTCGAAGGCCATGGAAGAAGGAAATTATGCTTGGCTCTAGGGGCTCCACCCACACCCGGGGTGTTGCCACAAGACCCAACAAGGAGTGCTGCCCCTTGACCCCGTTGGGGACTGTCACCCCTAGACCCCCACTTCTAAGTTCCAAAGACAAAAATAAATAGTGGGGGAAACTGCATGGACAAAAGGCAGTATTTTTATTACTCCCATGCTCAGTGGATGTCATTTAGCAATGTTTTAATGTTTTACATGTTATTTAAATTTATTTTAAGAATATATATATATATATATATATATATATATTTAGTACCGATAAAGTTGTCGAGTAACTGCCAAGTCCTGAGTCTAAGTCAAAATTTTGGGCTACCGAGTAATTGCCAAGTACGAATTTTAATGCTATGGTCTATAGTATCGTGGTTGGAGTCTCTATTTTCCCTTTTCCTTTAGTGTCATTTGCAGCGAACATATCCCCTACTTCAAAATTGTCTTGTGTCTTGTGTTGGTTGCTTCATCCAATTCTCAGTCATCGACAAATTGTCCTTCATTTGTCTCAATATGCCTTACATCTCGTCCAATGCCTCTACTGTTGTAGGCACCTTGCCCAGTCCATTGGTGATGGAGGCTTGTAACCATATAATCCCTTGAATGGGAACATTTATGGTGGAGTGGTATGTGGTGTTGTCCCAAAATGGACCAGATATAATCATTCCACCCAATTGCTCTGCTTGAACCCTGCATACATCATAGAGTACTCTTCCAAGCATGTATTCACTACCTATATTCCCATCTATTTGAGGATGATAGGCAGTACTCATGTTGAATGTCACACTGCTAACTGAAACAGTTCTTGCCAAAAAATGTTCTAGAAGATACAACCCTGATCACAAATGATCCGTTGGACGATAACACATGTTAGAAATAAAGTTTAGCAACCTTAGGACCATTGAATCCTGCCTTTGTCATAGGAATGAAATAAGCATACTTGGTCAACCAATCTACCACAACAAATATTTTATCCTTACCTTCAAATCTTGGCAGGTCTAAAATAAAGTCCATGGATACAATTTCCCACTTCTAATTAGGAATGGCATTTGGTTGTATTAGACCTAGGGATGGAACACTCTCAGCGTTGTTCTGTTGACAAGTGCCACATTCTTCCACAAATTGTGAAATGTTTGCATTTTGCTAGAAGAAATTGGAGGTCATGTTTTTTTAGGTTTTTTGGAAATCTATGTGTGACCTAATAGATGGAGACTCGTGTCCATGCTCAAATACCTTCCGCACTAGAGGGGTTCCATGCCTGAAATAAATGTGGTCTTTGAAGAAGATGATGCCATTTCGGACTAACCAAGCCTTTCCCTTTTGCCCACAATTTAATGTCTTAACTGGACTATATCAGGGTCACTTATATAACCCTAGAGAAGATCTTGTAACCAAGTAGGTTGGATAACGGAGATGGCATGAAAAACAGGTGGATCCTCTTGGCATGACATTGCATTTGGCACCACATTCTCTTTCCCCTTCTTATATAGGATCTCAAAGTCATATGCTTGTAGATGACTAATCCACTTTTGTTGCTCCTCTAAGTTCCTTGAGTCAGCAGGTACTTGAGGCTGAGATGGTCAGTTTTAATAAATAAATTGCTCACCAATAGAAACTAATGTCACTTGGCCACTACATGTAGGATGACCAACATCTACTTGCTATACGTTGACATTTACCTCTCTAGGTCATTTAACTTCCTGCTTTCAAAGGAAATGGGGTGATCATCTTGAGAGAATAGTCCACCGAGCCTAAATCCAAAAGCATCACATTTGATGATGAAAGGCTTGGTGAAGTCTGGAGTTTTTAAAACTAGAACAATCACAAGACCTCTTGAGGTCCTCAAAAGCATTTTGCGCCTCGAGAAACCAATTGAAAGTGTACCTTTTGGTGAGATCAATTAATGGGTGAGCAATGGCAGAGAGATTTCTTAGAAACCCTCGATAAAATCTTGCCAGGCCCAAGAAACCACAAGGTGTCTTAGAAGTGACAAGCCAATCACATATTTCCTTTATTTGGGCAAGGTTTGTGCATACCCAACAGCAAAAATAATGTGACTCATGTGTTCTAAGGATGACTTAGCAAATTCACACTTAGAGGCCTTAGTATATGGCCTCTCTTTAGCTAAAATATCGAGAACAATGCTCTAATGTTCTAGATGGGATGCTAATGTATTACTCTAAACAAGGATATCATCAAAAAATACAATAGCAAACTTATAAAATAAATTTACTGAATACCTTGTTCATCAATGCTTGAAAAGTGGGAGGTGCATTGCAAAGCCCAAAAGGCATGACCCAAAATCAATAGTGACCTTGATGAGTTTCGAATGTTGTCTTCTCTTGGTCCTTTATCAGGATCGAAATTTGATAGTAACCAGATTTGAGATCTATTTTTGAAAAAAACTTTGCCTCATGTAACTCATCAAGCAGATCATCAATCCTGGCATAGGGAACTTGTTTTTTATGGCAATCTTGTTGACTGCCCTGTAATCAACGCAGAGACAATATGCCCCATCCTTCTTCCCAGCTAGGACCATTGATGCAACATAAGGGCTCCTACTAGGGACAATGATCCGAGCCTCCAATAGCTCTTGTATAATCTATAAGGGCATACCATTGTTGGACCCTTTGTAGGATCAAGCTCAATAATATGTTCCAACCTCCTGCCTAGTGGCAAACACTTTAGTGAGATTTGAAAACTACCTTGTATCTGAAAAGACACTCTCAAATTCATGGAGCTTGCTCATGTGGATTTGAAGAATCCGCGTCCGTACAATACAAGCCGGCCATAAATCCAAAAAGCTCCTTCAGAATTTAATTTATTTGCCTTGAATCAACAATCTCGATTTCCCTCATAAGGATTTAATAGTATACTTGTGGTGCCCTTGCTTGAATGTGTAGAACCATTCTTGGTGATTGGTGGAGTATGTTCGTAGTGAGTACAACCATTGAACACCCAATACCACATCCACTACCCCAATATCAACAACACATAATTTATCCTTCAGGGTATGGTCCACATTATATACCATTCCTAGGCTTCAATGATCCAGTGCCCTGCTATCTAAATGGTAGAGCTCTCATAAGTGTTTAGATGGAGACCCAACCTACAAACTTGATTCTAGTCCAGAATATTAAGTGTGCAATCACAATCAACCATGACTAAACCCCAATTTTTTTTATATGGATAAAAAATTGAAGGTGTCAAGACATTACAACCCTATCATTGCAAAGAGGGATACTGACGGTTCCCATGTTTCTACTACAAGATAGGACTGACTTTTTGGTTCACAAATTAGTCCAGCTCACACTTAACATCACATTGCTTAGGGGTATCTTCATTATTCGGTTCAAGTTTAGACTCTAATTGACACACATCTTCAACCATGTAGAAGTTTTTGGGGTTACACATGTGGCCCTTACATCCGGATTTGTAATAATTATGATATGGGTTTGCAATTTGGGGGTTACAGTTTGTGACTGCGTGACAACTAAGGTTTTTCAACCAAAAAAAGGGGCTTCCCCACTTTCCAGAACATAAGGTCTTGCTTCTAATAGCTTTTGCATGGATCTTTGAGTTCTTAGCCATTTAAATAGCATCTTCAAGAGTTGTGTTATTAAACATCCTTATCTCAGTAAGTTGGAGATGTAGATATCGTGCACCATGTCTTTTAGGAGTTTGTCCTTCGACTCCAAAACTTGGACTTTCTTGGTATACTCTTCCACAATTATCTCTCTTCGGAAAAAAAGCATGTGTTGGGTACGATATGGCTCATCCTAGTTTCAATCTGCTCTTTGAGTCTACAATTTCGTGATAGCCATTTGCTTCCCCATGGATGAATTGTCGCATCAAGATGTTGCAAAGCCACATTTAATTTATGTTCAGCGTCATAAATTCATTGCACCTTGAATGCTAGCCAGACCTTACTAAACCATGAGTGTGCCTCTACTTCCTTCCCAAAATCTTACTGTGGGATCTTGATATACAAGTTAAAAGAGGATTTCTGTTCTCTTCCTTCCACCGCCTCCTACAACGCCCCATCCAAGGGATCAAGGTCACCCCAAGGGTTGACATCTTCTTCTTCAAACTCTGCATGTACTAGGATTTTTCCAAAAGAGATCAACTCTTTGATATTTGTCGTGAATTATATGAGCAATCCCGTCAACTCTTTGCCACAAACTTTGAAGTATTTTTTGGATAAACCCCCTCACCATTTTTGCAGTGGAAACAAGAACAGTGTAAAGTTTTGATGCCACTTTTTCCATTCCTAAACTTTTCCCAGTTAACAAATGCAAAAAATATTGAACAGCAAAAACAATTATGAAAGAAAATGGTGGCAGTGACTGGCACCAACTCACTTGAGATGGATTGCACCTGCAAATTTGACTATTAACATAGAAGTACTCACACAACGGAAACTCACCATGTTGCATTAACAATATAAGATTGAAAGAGATACATCTTAAAGGATGTTACCTCACTATATACTCAAGGGGAAAGGAAACCCTACTTAACCCATGACTGTACCCTTCACTAATCCTAGGTGGACAAAACATGACTTAAATAACACTAAGACTAAGGACTAATGACTAAAACATAAATCTAATAATATGTTGTACCTAGATACACAACATAATCCATACTTGATCGCCTAGGCATTGTATAAACAGGCTTTTATGCCCAATGTAAAGGACTGGCCACATTGTTCACCAGCCTATTAAGGCATTTTTATTACTACAACGCACAACACTTTTCCTTGCAACTATGCACAAGGAACAAAACAATACAAAAGCTTCTTTATATTTGCTCACATATACCTCTACTATGTGATTCTTGTAAGATCTTAGCTTATTTTGTCTATTAGATACTCCACTCCTCCCCTGAGACACTTATATAATCCATCACACTGATCATAGATAGGAAGTTGATATTGAGATTTTCTATGTGAAAGCAATTAGTATCAGGATTTCACTAAGGGGCCAAAAACACATACTGGCTGATTATGCCACAAACAAAACTGCACAATCCATAAGCATAGGAAACCAAAGTCTAACTTCTAAGCACAATTTTTTTTGATTGAAAAGCGCACTTTATTATATAAAAAAAACGTTACAAAATAAAATACAGCTACTCATACAAAAAAGATGGGCGGAAAAGTCACACTCCAAAATCACATCGGGGTATATAAGCCCCGAGAAAGCAGCAGAAGCAACTAGAAGGCCATACCGACCAGAAAGTCTAACAAGTGAGCACTAACAACCAAAAAAAGATAAATCACAAACTAACAAACAATTAAGCAGCAACAGCGAACATGGTAGCAGGTGGCGGAGGGTCCTGAGGCTTCCCTTCCCACCCCCCGTCAGCTAGGGGGTCCTCATCCAAGGTAAGAGGCTCCCACCCATCATCCTACTGCTCTTGAGGAGTTTGTTGTGGCTTCTCAAAGTTCTGCCGAAGTAGAGAAATGGCAAGCGCCAAGCGCGGGAACTTGTCCTGCTGGGGAGCCGCCCAGCCTCCTCTACTGCCACTGTCACGACGAGACGACCCACGCCTAGGAGATGGCCAACGAGAGCGAGGAGAGGAACTCCTCCAACTCCGGGACCTATGGCTTCGAGACCGAGAACGCCTAGCTCCACCACCACGTCCCCAAGGAGGAGTGTGATAGGGCGGCTCCCGACTGACAGCGCAAGGGGCATTACGCCAGTGATCCAGCAGCTCATGTAAATGGTGAAGTTCTAGCCGCACTTTCTCCGTCTGACTCTAGATCTGAAGGGTAACATTGGAGATCACATTAATTTTGTTAGAAATTGAAAACCCAATTTCCATAGCTTCATGATTAAAACAAGATTTATTTCTAAACTTCCAGATTTGAAATAAAATATCAGTGTGAAAAATCTGCCAAAATATGTTGTATCTTGCAGGAAGCAAGGCTGAGTCCCCTAAGAGAGCCATTTTCCAGGTGAACATTTCAGCACTAAAGGGTTTAAAAAGAGAGTGAATCCATCTCCAGGCAGACTGAGCATGGGGACAAAACCAAAAAAGGTGCTTAAGGGTTTCTAGGCGGTGACAAGCATGACAAGTGAGATTTGGAACCCCCATATGCTTGAGCCGGTCTCCAACAAGGAGCCCTTGATACATAATGCACCAAAGAAAGTGAGCTTTTTTAGGTTCCACGAGAGCCCACCATATATTATTAAATCTCCTCAGCCAGACATGGTGAAGAGAGTTAATACTCCAACGTCTGTTGAGTGCCTCAATATCTATATGCTGGGAAGCAAGAAGATTATATCCCAATTTAGGGGCATAACGACAAAAAGGAGTGGCTGTAGGCCAATTCCAATCCTTCCACCACAGGGTGAGAGAGGACACTCCAATTTTGTGTAGATACTCTCCAGATATGACATTCTAAATTCCAAAAAGAGATTCTTTATCTTCTTTGTTAAGCTGAAACCTAGCTTTCACAATATTCCAAGGTAGCCAGTCCCGAGAGATCTTACAGAAAAGATCTCCAATGTGTTTATTACCCTTTTTAAAAAGCCTAAGACTTTTTATCCAAGGAACCATGGCAAAGGGAACATTGTGGAAGTTGAGAATAGGGGACCACCAAAGAGATTGAGAATTAATAGAGAGACCATTCCTGAATCCATCTCCAACCCAAACTAGGTGAGACTTAAGCTTCTCCCAAGCCTTCCATATGCTTTGTATGACAAAGGAGCCAGTGATTTTGACAGGCATAGGAGTGAGGAGGGTATGCAAGTCAAGACCCCGCCATGCCTTCCTGCCTAGAGGAGATCCTTGAGCAATGCAATTTATGATAACGATCTTCTAGGCTTCATCTCCTTCCAAGCCTCTTATAATCCACTTGACACTGAGAGCAATGCCCTGAAGTTTAATGTCAATAAGGCCAAGACCACCTGCTTCCTTAGGCCTACAACAAATGGCCCAAGACACTCTGTGAAACCCTTGATGGCCTTCAGAATTGGCCCAGAGAAAGTCACGAAAAAGCTTTTCCAACTTGGCATAGAAGGCATTAGAAAGGGCCCAACATGAAGAGTAATAAACATGAGTAGCAGCCAAGACCTTAGAGCAGATCTGAAATTTCCCAGCCAGAGTAAGAGGCTTTGCAATCCAATAGGCAATTTTTTTTTCAACCCTCTATATGACATAAGACCAACGATCAGCAGGGGAAGACCTAAACGCAAAAGGAATGCCAAGGAATTTAAATTGAACGCCTGGGAGGATCCATTGCCATTGGTAACCCTCAAGCCAATGGAGTTTAGGAGACAGAGATTGTCTGTAGCATTGGGTCTTTTTCCATTGAATGGAATATCCTAAGGCCAAACAAAAAATATCAAGGCATTGCATGGCATTCCAGACCGACTCTTCATCTTCTTGGAGAGTAAGAAAGGAGTCATCCGCAAAGTGACCATTAACCAATTGACAATCCAAGGCAAGAAGAGAGATACCTTTAACCAGCCCCCTAGAAGTATAGTCAGCTAAAAGGTAATTAAAACCCTCTGCAGCAAGCACATAGAGGGCAGGGGCAAGCGGGCAACCTTGTCTGATCGATTTGTGTAGCTCAAATCTGTGAGACTGAGCACCATTTATGGGGATGCAAGCTCCAGCATCCTGAAAGAGCATGTTGATAGTGTGCACAAATTTCGGTCCAAAGCCAAGAGCCTGCAACATGGCCGTGATAAAGGGTCATTCTATGCAGTCATAGGATTTCTTAAAGTCAATCTTGACAAAAAGAGTTTTCTGATTGGAAGTTCTAGCCCACTCCTTGCCTTCCCAGACAACTATCACATTGTCCAGGGTATAACGATTATGAATGAAACCAGTTTGTTCACTCCTCACAACCAAAGGAAGGATATGTTTGATCCTAAGTGCCAAAGCTTTGGCAATGATCTTATAGGAAACATTCAATAAAGTAATAGGCCTCCAATTGGTCAACACTTCTAGGTCTCCAGCTTTGGGAATGAACTTAATATTGCCTTGATTTATGAGGGTCCCCAAAGAATTGGTAGGCAAAGCTTCAAGATAAACCTCATGGAGGTCAGGGCCCACAGTGTCCCATAAAGAATGGTAAAACTCACAAGGGAACCCATCAATTCCAGGAGCCTTAGCAGTGGCCATCTATGTAACAAGTTCCTTAAGACATTAAGACTAAGAGGTCGATCACAAGCGACTCTTTGGGCCTCTACAAGGTTACAAGGAACAACTCCCAAACAATGGGAGAGAGCATCTTGTCTGGCAGTAGTATCTGGTTGAGACGTGAACACCTCTTGGTAGTGAGCAACAAATTCTTGCAGCACCTCAAGTAATTTGGTTAAACGCCCAGCTGCCCCTTTAATGGCCTTGATCCGATCGGCCGCTTGTCTAGACCAAAGCAGGACAAAAAATTCCTTGGTCACTTTGTCCCCCACTTTGAGCCAATGCATTTTGGCATGCAGTTGAGCTCCTCTGGCATTGTAAGCTTCAGCAACTTGGAGTTTGTGTCTCCAGTTAGCTGTGTGAGCCTATAATTGTACATTAAAAGGCAAGGCTTCAAGCTCCTGGGAGGCTCTGATAAACTCTTGATTGGTGGCATGATGAATACGCCGTCTAAACGAGGCAGCCTATTTGCCATATATTCTAAGGAAAGTGGCAGTACGTTTGATACCATTACACCACCACATAATCCAGCCAGTGGACCCGGTGGGTCTTGGAGCAAGATTCCAAATACGGCCAATGTGATTCAAGGTATGCTCGTGCTTGAGATGGGCAGTGTTGAGGTAAAATTGGGTGGTATGCACCCGAACTTGAGGAGTAGTCCACTCAACATTGAAGCAAATGGGGTGATGGTCAAACAGAAAGGTGTCTAGTATAGCCAAGACAGGCCGGACTTGTACATGCACAAAATAAAAAAGATCTTATTCAGCTAACAGGACCTGATCGAGCCTTTTGAGCACCCTATCCTCACCTTGGCGAAAATTAGACCAAGAGAACCAGGGTGAGTGAGAATCTTTTCGCCGGCGGTGATTGGGGTCAAACACCCCAAGTTTGTCACGCAAATAGAACCAAGCCTCACGTTCTCCTGCACACCACCTCATGGGAAGCTGCCCTTCTTTGTCTATTGGTGACTCTACCATATTCACATCACCACAAAGAATCCAGTAAGCATCTGGAAGTGAGTCAGCCAGCCATCTCCACAACAAGGTACGCTCAACAGCATCATTACAAGCATAAAGATTAACTAACCCAATTATGCGGTTGTCAAAATCAAAGAGCATCCAAACCACACAATTTCAAGGGTCAGACCCCCATGAGATGATGTGTTGGGACAACTCTGGCGCAAATAAAATCACAACTCCTCCTCTGCCATACTCGTGACGAATGGCCTGACAGATGGCCCCAGGCCAAATAATGCGTGCCACAGAATGAAGTATGAAGTCAGAAATCTTGACTTCTTGTAGGCATAATATCTTCATGTTTGAAAAGAGCTGACAACTGTTCTTGACCGTATACTTACGCGTCGGATCAGTAAATCCTCTTACAGTCCATGAATAGACTAGCATGGAGAACTATCAAGATTCATATCTCCCTCTTCCGTGAGGTCTGAGAGGGCTGAAAACCTATTGAAAGCAATGGCCAGGATTCTGAAATCTCCTAGAGTAAAGGGTTGCCGTTTATGCGACCCATATTCATCTTCACCAGAAGGTAAAGGGCTATGAGATCAGGCCTCGAGAAGCATTACAGTATTTGGTTGATTCAATTTCTAAATTTGTTATATAAGTAGTAGGTGCATGCATCAACAAAAAGCATCGATATATACATGCATAAACATCCTAGAAAAAGGGGTAAGGTATGAGGATGTATGAATATGCTATAAATTGCTGGCTAAGGCAAATACAAACAGAAATTTTCTACCCGTTATCCTCCAAAATTGTATATTATAATGCAGGATAAGATGTGCTTGTCCAGCTTATGAAGTATAGTTGCACTGTGTGCACTGACAGATTGAGCCCTTCATACAAATATTGGAGTTTATACAAGCATAGGCCACTGTAAACAAATATTTACTCAACCAAAAGTAAAACACAATCTAAAAAAGTCCTAGATTGCTCAACGGATTTGAGGCAAGCAGGGGGGAGCAAGGATTTTCACATCGTAAAGAAACAATCCATTCCCACAAATTCTTGGGTATCTTGAAGCAGCCAACTTGACCAGATAGTAGGTCTCAACCTCCTTACATCGGCAGAGGGAAATACTTGACCTGTGGGAGAACTAGAGGTAGGGATCAAACGACAGCGTATGTGGGCTGTACTGTGTAACCATATTATGAACGCACGCATATGTTCCACTATAAAGAGCCCGAACGTAGGTGTTAAACTTATAGCAATGCATATTCACACCATGTAACCATATTAAAGACTATAAGACTTATCTAAAATTTACCTGGGGCATGGCTGGATCTAGCGCCACACCCAGACAACAAGTGTTACCAATTTACAAGGAAAAAATAAAAAATGAAAAAGCCTCGGGCTTGTATATCTGTAGCCAGAATGATACTTCGTTGGGTTTTGCAGAGGAAGGATTCCTGCTGGTAAAAATGCAAATGTTAGCTTCAAATTGCACAGGTGCAAGGGGTGAATTAGTAGTTCTGTAGTTTGACTGTTAAGATGATTGCCAGTGTCTTTTTCTGAATTGTTTTGGGCCATGATGTTCGATGGTAATTTTCTACTTTCAAGATACCCTTGTATATAGCAGGGAAAATTTCGAGGAATTAATAAAAATACAGTATAAAATATCTGGCTAATATTTCCATCTGAAAAGGAAAAAAAATAGATAAATACAAGTATTCTAGGCTAAGGCAGAACACAAAACTTACTACTAATTTTAATGCTGTTAAATTTTGGTTAACCTGTAATTTAAAGGTGTGGGTATTAATTTTTTGAAAAAATAACCAATCCGTACAAAAACAAGGCCGTAAAATTTAATTTTTACCTATGGGTGGATGAGTTCAAATGTGATGAGAAACTACTACTTGCCTGAAATTAACTCGTTGTGAAGAAACAACTTGAATGGTGGAAGCAACAACAAAAGCACCTGATGGAGGGAAAGTTATGACATTGTTCAAGGTGGCACTGTCAACATCAATGACCTGCAGGATGTCGCCAACTTGAGTGCCAAACATAGGGGCTTTCTCAACAATAAACAGCTGCTCTTTCTCTGTAGTCCATACCATTCTCCATGTGCGAGAAAGCGAAGAATCTGTAGTAACTGTGCCTGCTCCAAATACAGCCAGAGCATCAATTGCTTTGATTATTTGGGAGCATTTTGATGGGTTTTTCTGCGTTCTTAAACCACGTTCCTCGCTTGAAATTAGATTTAACAGATCATCCCTTGCTAAAATTGCTTCTCTGCTTGATGTGGGTACAACACCTGATGATGATATCACCTTCAATTTCATACTATTACGATTCCCATTGCCATGAATTTTACATGGAGATCTGGTGTACAAAAAAGAAGTGGAAGGATTAATTATGGCAGCCATTGCCGGAGCCATGTTGGCTGAGCAGGCGTGTTTCCATATCCATGTTTTGTAACTCACTCATAAAATTCCAACCGCACATTGAGGGTGTTTTTAAGGACCAATGGTTTTATTATACCTGCTGCTACTATAGTTTCGCCAAAAACAATTAATTTGCATTGGAAAACGCTTCAAATCAATAGAACTCATAATGTTTGAATGATAACTTGTAAACTATGTTCAAAATGTATGTTTTGCTCCAATCAAATCTTTCTAATTTTTCATGATGTTAAATTTTTTAATTTTTATTTTATTTTGTCATATTTAATTTGTGTATTTGATAAGGATATTGATTTTATTTCATTTTTTATGAAAAAACCAAAAAAATAAGAAACATTTATTATGGTTACAATTTTTAAAGTAGTGAATGTACAATAAATGCGATCATTAAAAATAGAAAAATAAAAAACATTTATCATGGTTGTAACTTTTAATATAGAGAATAGAGAATCCAAAAATAACAACACGTCTTACTTACCATTGTGCATGGCAACTCTGAGTCATTTGATACTCAGTGCAGGGCAAACTATCGAACGTCATGATCATGAACTCAACCCTGCACACTAAAAAAATGCTTGTATTTTAGGGCTTCAAAAGGTAAACACAATGATATGGGCATCAAATTTAAAGACTATAACACCCACATTTAATCAACAACACTATTTCCTATACACTTTTTAAACAAAAAAAAAATCATCATACTCTTATCTTGGCATAAATATGACTTACATGCATTAATTTGTTCCAAAACCCCAAGACTTTTTCCTATGGCACTAAATTTCACCAATTTGAAAGTTTTAAACACAAAAGCAATTCTCAGATATATGAACATTGCCAAATTGACCTCGATTTTCACCATTTTTATTTTAAAAAACTCGTTGTAGAGCCAATTAAATGCATAAAACTAGATTGATTCCATGATCTTCATGCATCAAAAGAATGTGAATACATGTAATGCGGTCAAATTTAAACGTTTGAAATATACACTTCACCAAATTAGACAAGATTTTTTGACATTCGACACCTTGGAGATAATCACACATTTTAAACTCGATTGATTTTTTGCTCTCAATTATTTATTGAAACAAAAAAACAGTAATTTACAACCAAGAATTATATAAATATATAGCATTGGAAACACAATGTTTAATAAGTAAATAACCATCATTAAAAAAATTGCAAAAAACAACACACTATTTAAAAAAAATGAAAACATTGGCAAAGATAGAGCAAATTTACATTATCATTTGTAACAAAGCCTTTTACTGACAATTCAATCGAAGGTTAAACGAACACGACCTCAATTACAAAGCGATCTACAGAGAACGATTACTATAAAAATGTAACATTTAAAGTGAATTGTTTAATAAATAACAATTTATAGCAGTCATGACATTTTCGCCATATACGGTGCCTCAATGTGACTACCCTGTACCTACACAATTCGTTATCCTGAAACTTGTTTTTACGACTTCAAACCTAAGCAAATTGAAAATACAACAATGATATAATGCTGAAAAATATGTTACCTTACCTTAACAAGAGTTCCTCCAATTTCCATTGGAATGAAGGTTTAAAATGCGACGAAATTAAGGTTTTGGATGTCAGACATGTGCACAAGGAAAAGATCGAACAGGTATTATACAATGACAACTACTAGTTAATATAAACTGCAACTTCACCCACATGAAACACGACACCCATTAACAATGTGGCATGAAAAACAGGGTCCGTGTTATAGGACTAATAAAAACACATGCACAATAATGACTTGAAAACCATTGACGTTCTAACAATACCAGGGCACCGTCAAATATTTGTTGAGGTTAGAAATTTTGGTCCATTACACCTACCCAAATGTAAACCACACATTAAAGTGACTCTAACCTCCTTGACACCCAAGTATTATTTTCTCTAGTGTTTAAAACTATATTTTGTCCGCACAGTGTCATTTCTATTTTGTAAGATTATTTATTGGTTTCCTTTATTGTTGCTTTGAGGCTTCAAAGACAATCAAAATCCCCCTTTGTTGGAAACCTTGCCTCGATCTGATGTAGACCTATGACATTTAATACTTAACCCCAAGCTTGTCCACTTGTGGGTAACATATCCCTCGGTACAGGGCCAATGCATATGCCCTGATGGTGGAGTCTGAGTGTGTTCCAACTGTAGACAATATAAATGAATTATATAGCACCTCAATCTTGTACGCTTGGCAAACTCAGACCTTGGTTCCTCTTAGTTCTAAACATTTTCCACTTTCAGAAGTCTTGCAATTACTCTATCTTGTGCCCCTTGGCCTATCTCTTAGCCTGACCAATCTTATGTTAATGGCCCAGATCTTCTATCTTACCAATCTTATGTTAATTGCCCTATTATAGAGATAGTTTATCACCCTTGTACCTTAGGCTATCTCTATCCCCTTCAACCCTAGATTCATAATCTATAAATTTAGGGATAAATATTTGGTGAACCTAACCTTTGAGCTTAAAACCATAGCTACTTTAGGGATTTCTATCTCTTTTTTTGAAACACATTTTGTTTTTCGATTAATCCTAAATATAGAGTGTTCAAATTTATAAAAGAATCAGATCTTCTCTTTTATTGCAATCATGTTAGCTATGGATAACTCTATTAATTATTTCATGTTCCAATATGTTATAGTGGTCATTACTCATTATATCTCATGCCTGATTAAATCAATTTGATCTATAAGGGGTTCCAAACATGCATTCGTACATACTCCTTGTTCTAATGTTTACAATGAGTTTTTACTTATTACTCAAAGCATCAAAGGGAGTGCATGAAATAATCATCCTCCCCATGTCATATTACCACCAAATCCAAGGATATTACTGCTAAAACTTCACTTTTGGATTTGCTACACCATTCATCCCATTATAAGGATGTCCTTTTGGATGCATTATATATGACCACACTCCCTTGTAATGTCGAACCACCATATGTGGCCTTTGTCTTAAATTCCATCAAGTGGACTGAGCATAATATATCCTTTGAAAAGGAGGATTTATCGCCTTGACATCTTATAAACAACTGGTTGCCACTCTGCATCTAGGTGTGTGTTTGCAAAAAAATGATAAAACAAGTTCTTGTAGATAATGGTTATGGGCTAAATATTTGCAACATATATTTTTTCTCCTTAATTGGCATTGGACCTTGTTGGCATGAAAATTTGTCAGGAGGATAAATTGGTGACTTTACGTCAACAACGTGGGAAACAAAGTCCCTCTCCTATTAGTAAGTGGAGCTACCTTTATTGAAAGCCAAAATAGGAAAGCAGGAAATATTTACAAACAAAGGATTGTAACTCATAGGTAGTAATTTTAATCTAAAAGTATGAAAAGAATCTTTGAGAAAGGAATATGTATCAAAGGAGGGAGAGAGGGGGGGAGAAGTTGTTTGAGCAACAAACTCGTCAAGTTAGAAACCTGAGACTAGATGAAAGTGTTAAGAGAAAATTTTGATTTTTGAAAGAGGAAAAACTCTCTCATTCAATGGATCAAAAAGACATAATCATATCCTTAAGGATATGAAACATACACCAAAAGACTATTTGACTCTAATAACAGAAACTAATAACTTTTTATATTTTTTAATAGAAACAACTAAAAAATTGCCTTTATTCCCATCGAGATTTTTTGCGTGTGTTGAAAATATAAATTACAACTCAAAATATAAATTTTGTAATATAATCTCCTATTCTCAACAGTTTGAAATTTATAACAATGATAATGAAAATCAGATACAATGAATTAAGTGAAAGACATAATTCAAAAGATATAACTAATGAAAAGTTTAGAAACACATTTCTTGTATTGATTCTAAGGAGTAGAAAGATTTGTCTCCTTTTACAATGCTTTGCCAAAAAAAAAAATATTTTGAACCATTATTATGAAGCTCTAACTTGTATTTATAGGCTAAAATGGGTTGTTATGGTGCAAAACCACCTATTTTGCCTTTTTATGGAAGTGTTAAAACACCAATGAGAAATCACAATTTTGGAAAGTTGTAAAAACTCTTTAAGCAATTAGCACCACTTGAGAAAACAATTGAGGTTTTTGCACTAATTACAAAATCACATCGTCAACGTGCACAACTTGAAAAAGCAAGTTGGAAATTTTGAAAAGATAATTTGAAAAAATATAATGCACATTTACAAGGGGAAAAGAGTGCAATAACACAAGTTAGGTACAAAGAAACAAAAGAAGAGAATGCAGGAACATTGAAATCAATTTTTTATTTTTCTTGTTGTTGTATTGACAATTCCTTCCCTTTTAAGAAGTCATCAAATCTCTAGAGAATTGCCCTGATCAAGTCTTCATCCGATCTATTTGTGCACCTGTAGGCAATGTTTGATGAATAATCTAACTCTTTCATTCCCTGATGCTTACCTCAGAGACTATTTATTTTCATATCCAAATTATCCACATTCACTTGGCACTTAGATAACTGACGAATTTCTTCACGATCAAATGTAAATGTAGTGGCAATGTTCTGAATTCATTCTTTGAATTATCAAACTATAGTCTCAATTGAAATTAGATTTCCCTCTTGATCTATCATTGACAAAATGACAATCCAACTTTTTGACTTCGATGTTGATCTCCATCATTGTGTCACTTCCAAGTGACCTTGCATTACTGAATTTTTTAACACATTCTCGAAGGGGCTAGATTCTAAATTTGGTGGCCCAGAGAAATTCAATTTGATAGACAATTTCGTCTTTATTGATTACCCATTTTTCAACAAGATCAACAGACGGAAATTTTGAGAATTTTACCAACCAAGGCATGAGTTCCTCCCACATTTGTTTCTCCCAAGCGTATCTATTTTCCTTTGTTGCTAGTAGTTCATATTGTGATTGAATTTTAGAGAACATCATCACTGCGATGAGAATTATTGAGGACCTTTTATCTACAAATTTTTCAATCTAGTCTTTCATCGCATTACCCATTTGGCCCACTTTTCTCACTCTTTCCAGTGTCTCAGCATGAAGACTCGATGAAGCGATAGTTGATTAAATTAGCTCGATCAATCTATGTATTATTGAGTTCAATTATTCCACTTTCTCTTTTAGTTCCTCGTTCGTCACTTTGTCTTTATCTATTTTTTCAAAGATGGTGCCAATCGCCAACTGAACATCTCCTTTCATCCCTTCTCTAGTTGATTTTTTCAAATGAACCCTGGACACATGGTAGCCTTCAACCCTAATTTCTGACTTATCCATTTCAACTACAGGAATGACCACCTCTACATATTTTTCTCTCTTTTCATCTATCACCATTCATGAAACTGTCCTTGCTTTCTTTGGCCTCTTTGAGAAAGAAGATGTCAAGGTTTAAAACTCTATCTCTTCAGGTTCAACATTTTTTCTTATTTTTTTTACTACTGCATATAACCAATTTGAAGTTGTCATGCTCGAAGAAGGCAATGGGACAGAAGTTGAAATAGGTGGATCAATCATGGCTATAATTGAAGGTGTTTTCTCAATTGGTATACCTTGAATAAATGTTTTAATTTGCTCTTGTGTACTAATTGTTTCAAGAGGGATTCTTGGGGAAGGAGCAATGGGCAACTCAGGATTTGAAGGAGAAGACAAATAAATAGGAGTAATCTCTTGTAAAGGAAAAACAGATGACATAGGGAACATTATATCTGAAGCTAAAAATTGTTGAGTTGTGTTCTATACCAGTTCTTGAGAGAAAGGAAAGCTATCAACTGAAACTTTTTAAAGAACTAAAATTTTAGGAGAAGAAAAAACATTCTCACCAAACATTTTTATTTTCAACTTGATAGTCTTTCATAGTTGAACATCTTACTAAGTAGCTTCAGATTCATGTGCCTCTTCTATCATGAGAGGTTCTCCACTAGGGCCTGCCTCATTTGTCTTTCTTGACTTATCTTATTACTTATAAAAGTTGTCAAATTCATCTTACCCAGGAGGTGTAGGGAAATCAATATTCATAACATCAACTCCCTTGCCTTTCAACCATCTGAGAGATCTATCAAGTACAACATTTGTCCTACTTGTAAGAGAAGTAAATTCCCTTTTGTCCCAATGTACTACGGGCAATGACTTTGTCATGATGCCCTCTCTTTCAAAGATGGGGTCCAATGTGACCTCATCATCTACCAACTATTTCAGCACTTTCATTATGCCAAACTTGATTATTTATCTCATGATAAACCATGAATAGTCTTTGATTCTCTCTACTTTTTCGTCATCATAAATCATCCAATAGTCATCAAAATGTGGAATATGTTGAAATGGAGACCAAGATTGTGTTCAATTAGCCCCCTATTGTCAAATGAAGGTCTACTTTCAAATACCCTGAAGTTATAATGAGACATGTATTGCTCAACTATATTGGCCTTCACTAATGAAGGGCAATTATCCCTGCCAATAGAGATCAGAAACTCGATCTCTATTTTGTATCGACTTGTCAAGGACTTGTGTGTTTCAACAAGTTATCTCACCAATTCCATCAATGTCCATTTATCGCTGACATATCGTGGGAGCATGTAAGGAGATATTTCACAACCACTGATTCTCAAATAATTGAATATTAAGAATTGTATAAACCAAGCTCCCCATCTTGCTATTTTTGTAGTGGTCGCAATTGATATTCTTGTGTTGAAGAGTTCTTTCTCAAACAACTGGATGACAAAATGAACAAAGCAATCATTAACTCTTTTAAAGTGACGGGCACTTTCCTTCAATGTTAGCTAGGGATAGAAGTTGTTCACCATTACTTCCTTGAAATCGTCCATTGTATGCAATCTGTTAAAATACCTTCGACTTGTTGCAGCATAAACAAGGTACAAAGTCATGTAGAATTTTGACGTGTCATTTAATTCCATGAGTTACTTATGAATGGAATTGCTAATCAATTCACCCCAATTGATATATTGTTTATTTCAAATGATGAACCAGATGAATCCGTTCATCCATATCTAAAAATTCTTGGCTATTTGATTTTTCATTGTCTTATGCAACAAAGTGATCATGTCACTTATCTCATCTTTGAAATCTAATCTTGCGATGTTTTTTGGAAGTCGAGTGGAAGAATGCTTCGGCTTAGTCAACCAGGGTTTATAGACTTGTTTAGAACATGCTATAACATTGTCATTCCAAAAGCTTTGGGAGGACTCAGGTGTTAGGTGCACAAATGCTTCGCGATTTAGATGATGAAAAATATTGTCAATTTGCTTAGGAGCAAAACTCGTTATCAATTCCCCTTAGGGATCTCTCACCTCCCGCGTCTCTGAGTTATAATTATTTGCTACAATCAAATCTAACTCAAGACACTGTAATGACATCGAGAAGTTGTTCCCTATGCCAAACTATTGTCATGAATATTCTGGGCCGGATTTGTTTTATGTACTACATTCATTCTTTCCTAAAACTCATCCA
Organism: Torreya grandis; assembly: GCA_037957365.1. Classification (NCBI taxonomy): domain Eukaryota; kingdom Viridiplantae; phylum Streptophyta; class Pinopsida; order Cupressales; family Taxaceae; genus Torreya; species Torreya grandis. The sequence continues at coordinate 871,425 of JARHVA010001747.1, forward strand.
AGTTGATGTGGTCAAGATTGGTGTCAGCGATATTTTCAATGTTGGACTCTAGTGACGAAGGAAGTGTAACACCTTGAAATTGGTACTTCATGATTTCTTTGCCTTTAGTCGAAATCTCCTTCCCCAGAGTATGAGACGAAGACATCAATTTGAGAATAAAATTGACAAATTAAAAAATTGATAGAAAAACTCTTGAAAAATATTCCCCTGTTTTTTGTGACTTTTTAAATTTTCTAAATTTTTAAAAATCCCACAAATATATATATATATATATTTAAGCCACTGTTCGATGTTGAGAGAATTCATGACCATGCAATAAACTGAAAAAATGAAAATTCATTGTTGTCAAATTTATCCCTAATTTTTTACCAATTCAAGAAAAATAAAACTCTATTAGAGAATCCCATCAACATTTTCAATATCTTCCTCAAACCCAAAAATACACCAATTCACAAACATACAAAATAAAAATTCTCAAAATTTAAAAATAACAAATATCATACTAAACTTTATTCATTCAATTTTATTCTTTTAATTTTTCACCCAAAAATCTTTATTATTTATTTTCCTCCACTTAGTTTTTTTTTCCTTCTTTTTCCCACAACAAATTTTTACTATTTCTTTTATCCACTTGGCAATATATTTCTTTATTCCATTCAAACCCTTCTTAATATTTTCTCTTACCAACCTAGGTGTTGGAAAATTAGAATGATTTTTTTTTGGGGGAGAAAATTTGCTTGAACTGCTCATGCATGCAGTGGTACGGTTTTATTTTGGTGAAGAAAAAATTAAAATTTGGTTAAATCTCACTATTATAGGGAATCATACAATTTCTCTGGGGAGTAGAATAATTTTTTTGAAAAAACTTATACCCAATGAACCGTACGATTTGGTGGTTAGAGGAAAAAATAAAAAAAATCATCAAAAGAATCTTCTAAAGTGCTCAAAGGAAAGCTGTAATTGAAATTTTTGACAAACTTCGGCTCACGCTGCTCACACATAGGTTGTACAATCTGCTAGCTAGAAACTTTTTGAAGAAGTTTTAATAAAAATCACATTCTTTTGAGGATTCATATGACTTGCTGAAGCGCTCTACTATGGAGAGAAAATATGGAAAAATATTCCCACAATAAACAATGGCTCTGGTCGTAAGGCTTGGGAAAAAGAAATAAACTCTATAAATTTTGTTTGTGGAAATTGCACGACTTTCTTAGCTGAGAAGAAAAATAAAAATTTAATCTTGCTTCATTTTGGATTTGTACACTCGGCCGAATGGTGCTTTTGTTGGTTGAGAGGGGAAAAAAAAAAAAAAATGTTTATCGAAAAGCACTGCTAGTTATGTCTTGGAAAAGATTTTAAAATTTTTTGTGAACTCACCAATAAAAATATATTCACGAAAAATATTTTAAAATTTTAATATGTTTTTACAAATTTTACGAAAATCAAAAATATTTTTACAAATTACACGAATCGAATTTTTTTTCACAATTTGCACATGAATTAAAAAATAAATTGCAAATTGCACCAAAACCAAAAAACATTTTGTAAATTGCATGGAGACCGATTTTTTTTTTGCAATTTGCACAATTTGTGAAAAAGAAAAGTGTGTTTACACAACTCACAAAAAGCAAAATGTTTTTTGCAAATTAGAGGGAACGCAAACGGATTTTTGCACAGAGGGTTCAAACAAGTTTTAAAACACTTCGAGATAAAAACGGAAAAAACTGTAAATTTTTAATTAATCAATTTTTGAGTAATTAATTAAAATTTTTGATTTTTTCAAAATTTTAACATTTTGTGGCGAAAATAAAAAAATTTAGCCGTTTATTTAAAAGTTGATTCTTCTATCGATTTTTTGTCGTTTTCAAAATCTGTGACAACAGAGCTTTAGATTTGAAACCATCTAATATCAGTATCAAGAGATTTGATAATATTTCACGATAAGTTTTGAGACAAATAACATTAAATATTACTATGGGCACCCATACATTACCTACTTTGTACCAAGTTATGCCAAATGATTTGAACTATAACACTCTCTTAGGACAATCTTGGATACATGAGATATATGTGGTTCCCTCTATGTTGCACATATGCTTAAAATGTAGTCATCACGATTCATTTGCACATGTCCAATGGATACTAATCCCTTCAAACATTGTGCAATGGTCCAACAAACCAATAATATTACACCACAATCTTATAAACCTGATTTTAATTCTCGAGATTTGCTCAAATATGGGTACAAGGGACAAGGGTTGGGTAAAAATGAACAAGACATAACTCATTTCTCCTATAAATAATACAAACTGACAAGATTTGGATTTTTTTGAAAATACTACTAAGCACAAGCATATCTCTCACAGTACCACTTGTTTTAAAAAGGCCAAAACATAATGTATGAAGACCTCTACAACTGAGCTCAAATTGGTCAACCCTCCTCTAATCGACAAGAGTGTTTCCACAAAAAATTAGACACTAGATGAGTTCTCCAATGATGAATCATTATTAGATTACTTGAGGCCATATGAAGATCTCCCTTCCTTCTATCATAAGAATATGTTTTTTCATGCCACCTCTACTCATGCTTATTTTGGTGAGAATGATGATACCAATGTCCAATATAATACATCAAACACTATTCCTACCATACCATTTATCATAGAGAGATCTACTTTGTTAAACACAAAAACAATCAATTATAACTTTGGAATGAATAAGGACCCTCTACTAGTTTTAGTTGCTACAATGATACATGATGATGAAGAAAAACCCTATCGATGGGGCCTCTATGATTATTCTAAACTCTTTATTTGGGCTTATTCGGATATCCCTGGGATTGATCCATTGATCGCAATGCATAACATATTATTATACTCGGATGCAAAACCAATAAAATCAAAAAAATCAAAAAATGCATCCTAAAGAGATGTTATTGGTAAAAGATGAAATACAAAAGCTCTTAGACGTTGGATTTATAAGAACCATTGCACATTCTGATTGGATGTCCAATATTTTTTCTGTTATAAAACTTAATGGTGACATTCATTGTTGCACTGATTACCACGATTTAAATAAGACTTATCCTAAAAATAATTTTTCATTAACTAATAGTGACATGATTGTAGATTCTACAATAGGATATGAGACATTTTTGTTTGTGGATGGATTCACAAGATATAACGAAATCAAAATTAACCCCGCATCAAAAAAATATCACATTTACCACTCCTTAGGGTATATTTTGTTATACAACTATGCCTTTTGGATTAAAAATGTGGTAGCTACATATCAAAGGGCCACAACTCATATATTTCATGATTTTATACACAAAATTGTTGATTTACTCATTAAATCCAAACATTGCCAGCACCATGCTACTAATTTATAAAAAATATTTGAGCCCTCGCAAAAGTTTAATGTTTGATTAAATCCAGATAAATGTGTTTTCGGGGTATTTTTAAGAAAGCTCCTAAGATACATTATTTCTTAGTGAGGCATTGAGGTTGATCCAAAAAAAGTAAAATTCATTGTAGAAATGCTTCGTTCAACTAATCTAAAATAGTTACGATGTTTACAGATCGAATTCAGGGTATTTGACATTTCATTTCTCAGTTGGATGATAAAATAATTCCTTTCGCACATTTGCTAAAAAAAAATTGTATGGGATGATGTGTGTCAACAAAGTTTTGATAAAATCAAAACATATTTATTAATCACCAATACATATACCTCATATTTCAGATACCACTACTTTACATATCAACCACCCATGAGGCCCTTGGGACCCTATTAGCACAATTTGATAATAATCATAAAGAATGTGCAATCTATTATATCAATCACTAGCGAGTTGATTATGAACGAAAATATACAACAATGAAAAAACTATGTTTAGCCTTGGTTTTTATTACTCGAAAGCTATGTCATTATTTGCTCAATAATGAGGTTCATATGATAATTAAAGAAGATTCATTAAGGTTCTTTATGAATAAAATGCACCTAACCAACCACATCGGAAAATGGGTGATGTTACTTATAGAGTTTGGTCTAAAATTTGTAGGCTAAAAGTTCATAAAAGGTCAAGTCATAGCTGACCAATTGGCTGCAACTCCCTTACCAGATTTTTTTCATTCATCGAAAATTTTTGTGATGAGTTTAAGGTATATAATATATCTTCCAATCCATAGACAATTTTCTTCGATGGATCAAAATTTAGAATAGAGGTGGGTGTTGGTATTATATTTTGTACCCCTAAGGGTGAATACATGTCTTTCTCTTATAAATTAATATTTTTTTGCACCAATAATATAGCTGAATATGAGACATTGATCATCGAATTATCCATAGTATACAAGCTTCATATAAGAGACATTGGTATGTCCTTAACCTATAGTGCGTCTAGGGATATGTGTGGTCGATTTATGGCTTACACATTTTCATATTAGATGTTCAATTTCTTGATATTCTTAGTATGGTTGATTTATGAAATAACCATGGTTAATTAGAGTATATATAGGAAGTAGTGGTTAGTATTTTATCATCATCTTGTAAATTCTATTCTTATTGCATTGTTGTGGAGGTTGCCCCCTCAAAGTGGCTTAGTTATAATATTCAAGTATTCTACTATTTCATCAATTGTTGTTGTGGATCTGCTTATTTTGATCTTAATTCTATTATATATAATTATATTGTTGCGAATCATATAAATAATTTTTTTACAAAAGATAAGTATTCTTAACTTTGTTCCTTCTTTGTAAGAGTAGATAGATTTGTATATGTACTTCTCTTACATGTATTAGGATTTCATATACATTAACATGAGTATAGATTTTCTATGCATGTTTACTTTTTATGTTTATTACCTCCCATTTTATGCCAAATGTTTTGATGAGGTTTTTAATTTACTTGCATATACTTAGTGAATATGAAAACATAAGATCTAGTTAGGTTTATTGCAAAGTTTTGCTTGACTGGAGGCTTTGAAATCCTCCCTGGTAATTTTATTATGGTAAGATATCCCTAGATTAGGTCTAGCAAATCTATCTTCGTCGTGACTTTGAATATACAATATATCAACAATAAAAAATGTAAGTAGGATTTATCTTCTTCGAATTAGGATTGATTTACAGATCAGTTACATTTCTCTTTGTATGCATTGTGATGAATCTATTCCTTGCAAGTTTTATTTTACACCTTATTTTGTCATCATATTATATTTTTCTATATTTGTAGTATTGTATCAAACCAGTCAGTATAGTTATAACTTTCTATGTGCAGGTTTAACACACAATCACTTCAAAATAACTATGTTTTGTTTATACAGGTCTTCATCAAATACAATGTACTAGATCAAATAACTCAACACAGTATTCTTCTTTAGTTCTATATTGACATACATAGTTGAACTAGTCGATTCTATCTGTTATTATCTTCTTTCAACATACATGTCCGCAAACATAATCGAACCAATCAACTCTATTCACCATTTATTTTTTAACATACAGGGTTTTGCGAACTTGGTTGAACCAGTTGACCCACTTAGAAATTTTTTGAAATAGCATTTGAGCATCACAACATAAGAATTTGTAATCTAAAATTTCTTCATGATCATCAAGGTTCCTTCCTTTTTATCTCTATCATTTCAATGTTTTTTTCGGCATTATTGTTCATAAGTTTACACTTTGTAAAACTGTAGCCCTACATCCAACTAGGTCAACTTGTTTGACACAGTTTTATAAGCTATCTTCTGTCTAGAAGATAGAGTCAACCTATTCGACTGTGTTCTTATAGACCTTGCTGTTGAAAAATAGTAACGACTTAATTTACTCTATTTTATATTTTTTGCATATAGTGTCATATAAACTAACTTTGTACTATTTTCAATCAAGAAATTAACCTATATTTATTAGTAATTAATTCACCTTTCCTTTTAAATTATTTGCATGCTTAAAATAACTCACATAGATTAAATAGGTGGATTTTTTATTTATCATTTTACTCACACTATTTTTCTCTTTTGAACACACTATCAAATCACTTTACATTAAAAAATCATTAAACATTTCTCTTCCCAAGGCCTGCCTACTTGGATTTTATCACTAAAGGGGAAGTCGACTTGATTTTTTGACCAAGTATAAATACATGGTTGATGGTACATATTAGTAAAGCACCTGACACCCTTATCACTATGAGATTGTGAAGTGAGGGAGTAGATCCCAATAGCAAGCTAGTACCATTGCCAATACATGTCCCTTTCATTTCTTGTTTGTTCTTTGATCATTGTGTATTATATTGTAAAACGTGGATTGGCCAACATTGATGTAAGGTTTGTGTTGTATGTTCCAATTAGATCAATCACATTGACCCAATTTATTGTGTGCATACTTTTATTTTGCTTTAAATTTTTCTTGCAAATTTTTTCTTTTTTTCAAAAGACTATCATTCTAATCGATACAATCTCTTACAGACTCTTTAGCCTTTTTACATGTAGTACACAGTCAACTTACATGACTATGTATCCCTATATTCTTGTTTAGTTCTCTATTCAGTAGTACACATTCAACTTGCATGACTGTAATCATTGTCTTCTTGTTTAGTTTTTTTTAGCAGTACACGATTAACCTACACGACTATGTATCCTTGTCTTACTATTTTATTCCCTAGTTTACAGAACACAATCAACTAGTTTGACTATATATCCTATTTTATGATTTACTCTTTGCATCTCACTTTTAGCCTCCTTTTCTCATCATGAATTTATTGTTTGAAGATAACACAAAGTTAAATCTAATAGAGATGATGAGCTTTACCAATCCTAATAAGTTTCCCTAAAAATAGCTTGTGGCTTCCACTTTAGATGAAATCAATGTGCATGTGGCCACTCACACTACCAATTATGGGACTCCTCGTTAGTTTGTAACCTTATTTTCTTTTTAGAAGATCAATTGGAATTAAAGTACATGCCTGAAATGTTTTTCTTCATTAATGAGTTTCTTATTGACAATTTTGACCCCACAGATCAAATTGCCACCCTTATCGTTCGAAGCTTTTCATGTAGTTGCCAATTTGCTTTTGCTCAGAGTATTTTCAAAAAATAAAAAATAAAATAAGACTTTGGGTTTGCAAAAAATACTTTGGGCTTTGTCATATCAGTTATTTCATTTGACTTATTGTTTTGTCCAAGCATCGGAATCCTTTCGAAAGGATCGTTTGCAAAAACCTGAAGGGTTCTTTTTCAAGGGTAGAGGTTACAAAAAACCTGAAGGGCACTTTCCCTTCCGAAAAGTTCATTACAAGAATTTTGAAGGGTTAGAGTCCCTCCAGAAAAGTCCACTTGGAAATTTCAAAGGGCTTGTCAAAAATCTCGAAGCACAATTCAAAAAGGTCAAAAGTCACTTGGTAGAACCCTGAAGGGTAGAATTTCTTTGGGAAAGTTCTTTTCCAATAAATCCGAAGATAGAATTCCTTCATACTTTTTGTTTGAAGGAAGTGAACAAGGACATGAATTCCTTCAGACTTTTTATTCGAATGAAAGTGCCATTTCAAATCTAAGGGACTATTTCAACTTTTTGAAAGGGTTTTTTCCTTAAAAAAAAGTCCACTTTACAATATTTCGAAGGGTTCATTGGAAATGCCGAAGGGTATATGCCCTTTAATAAATTTCACTTCTAAAAGGTCTAAAGATCATTTGCAAAAATTCAAAGGGTCAATTTCATGGAAAAATAGACCATTTCAAAAAGTATGAAGGGCAGGTGGACAAATACATTTTTTCTGAAGGGTACCTTCAAGTTGTCCGAGTGGACCATTTCAAAAAGCTTGAAGGGATATTTCATATGCCGAGGGATCACTTTCCCTTCGAAAAAGTCACTTATCAAAATGCTGAAGCACAGTATGGGAAATCCTGAAGGATAATTTTCACAGGAAAGAATTCCTTCCAACTTTTTATCCAAAGGAAGTTTACAAAGGAAAAGGGCTTCGGATAAATTGTCTACGAGGAAAAGGACTTCACGGAAAAGCCGAAGGGATAAAACAATAATTTCAAAGGAAATAAATAGTTGAAGGAATTCCTTCGAGAATAAATCTCAAAGGGTATCTACCCTTCGGGAAAGTTCAAAACAAAAATCTGAAGGGTTATTAGCCCTTCGAAAAAGGACTTTGCAAAAATATTGAAAGGACATTTTTAAAAGCCTGAAGGGCATTTATCAAAGGACAAAGGTTCCATTCTTTTGGGGAAGTGACAATAAAAAAATCTAAAGGGTTACATCCCTTCAAAAAAGTCCATTACAAAACTTGAACAAAGGAAATGGAGGAGAAAATCTAAGGCAAAGGGGAAAGAAACCAAGAAGGAAATGAACAAAAAGAGATAATCCATGGAAAGGAAAAGATTAAAAAAATATGCCATAAAGTCTGAAAGAAAGAAAACTCTATGGAAATAAATATGGACATAAGCAAACAATCTACATGCAAGTGTCCCAAGCCCGAAACAAAGCATGCAAAAATGAAGAGCCGAGAACAAGAGGCCAATAAATGTCAAGGACTTGAGAAGGGACTTCATGCATGCTCCTCAATCTTTAAAGAGATTTTTCATGAAGATGGAGTTAACTATTCTTATTTTGGAGTCGATTGCTTTTAATTTAGAGTTGACTGGTTATCAAGTGCCACATCTACTCATGCTTTCCATGCAAAGGACTCCTCTTGTTCCAACTCAGCTTCAAGATTAATCAACAGGCAAATTTCTTTCAAGATTATGGCACGGCTTTCCATGCAAGAGCTTGACTTGTCAAACTTGGGTCCACCTTATCCCTTGAAATGGAATTCTAAGTTCAACATTGGCATTGATTTCATGCAAAGGAGATTGTTTTCATGTTACGGGCAGTTTAAGTTGAGTCTATATCTAAAGATTGGCGTATCATTTTATAGGATGAAATTTTGACTCAAACTTGGACTCTTCATCATTTTCAATGCCAAAGAACTTTTCATGCAATGGCATAAGACAAAAATAGATTTTACTTGAAGGTTGTGATAACATAAGTTTGACTCATTTGATCTCCTCTTCTATTTTCAATGCCATCCTCTTAGTTGTTCTATTTTTTTCTATGAATTGTATCCCTCTTTTGGAAAGATCAAATTTTGCCAAAGATTGAGTTGTAACTTTTTTTTCAGATTAATAGAAGGACTATTATTTGTTTTTAGATTTCAGCTGCTAGTATAGTATATTTATGTCATTGATTTGCATAAGTGATAAGAGTTTTATTCCTTGTCAAGTCTTGATTCTTACCTAGTTACTAGCTGGTCACATTATATAGGTCATGTTCCATGTTTAATGTTTTTTGACTGAGTTTACAGTGGATGTAAGTGGCTGATTAGTGCCTTAAATCAGACTTATCCTTTCCTTTCCCTCAAGCTTTGATTATTAGGTAAATCCTTTTTATGAAATACTTATGCATATTGGTCAATTGGAGTTGAAAGTTCAGCTATTTTCTTATCTAAATCAGTGTTCTTAGGAGCTCAAATTGAGTGGATCAATAAAAAATACAAGTGTATCACCATCATTAGATAGGATTTCCATTCAAGTTTCTCTCTCTTTTTTGATAGTTTGTAGTGTAGAGCAAAGATCCTAATTGATACACCAAAGGGAGCTAGCCCATAGAATCTAGAGATTCAACCCACTTAGTAGGTCACCCAAAACCTAGGATTGTTTCTATGTTTTAGTAGACTGTGAAGCCCTAAAAATATTTTTACAAGGGTGTGAGTCTGATTGACAATAGTTTTTGGCATGCCCAATGGGACTCACTGAATCTGGTCTTGATAAAATTGTAGTTGCAGCAGTGTTCTTCATGAAGCATTTGGTGATTTCAAACTCAAGCAATTACTTCTAATAGTCTAGGCACAGTTTCCATGTAAGTCTATTCTGATTGCATTATCATGAATGAGTTTTGATGGTTGTGTATGAAGATAATTCCTATGTTATGTTTCCTTATTATCCCTATGATGAATCATACCAGCCTTATTATGATACCTATGAGCCTCTTTATGAGCCTAATCAGTCTTATTAGGAGTCTTATCAAAGCTATATTGAGCCTTATCAAGTTGCTCATGATTCTTATTATCAAGAGCATGATTCTTACCTTCATTATGAGCCATATCAGTCTTAGGACTAGATTTTATCTTTCCCATATGGCTATGATGTTGCATATGAGCAGTCTTGTCTTCAAGAAAGAATGAATGAAATAGAGCTCAAAATATTAGCATATGCAAGAAAAGTTTGTTTGAACTCTCAGTATGAAGAATTGAATGGTCTATTTCAAAATGTGTCCAATGATCCAGAAGAGATAAATGAGCTGTGTAATCTTGTATTGGAGAAGATGGAGGCTTGGGAGAGGCAAAAAATCAAGTTGAACCACTTGTCTATAAAGGGTTCTTGTGTTCCTTATTCTCATGAAGTTCTTAATCATGCCCAGTGTGTGACAAGGGAACTTCCTAGTTGTATTCAAAAGCTTATTCATGAGACTAAACCTTCTTATAGTCTCCTCTCTTCACCACTCATCTCTCAAACATGATTTATCCATGAGGACAAAGAGGTTTTAGACTTCGACAAGGTGATGGCCAATTAGAAGGAACATAATACAGAGGTCTTTAAGAGTTTCTCTTTCTCTTCTCTCCAAAACTCCCTAGATAATTGCAATGTTCTCCAGATTCCAAAATATGATCATGATCAACCTCCCATGCTTCATTTTCCCTCTCAAACAAATGAATTTTATCACGCTCTCACCATCTCCCTTCTTCAAGAAGACCCTGTTGTCTGGCAGATTGAAAAGGGGGTTGCAGCTACAGGTCAAGTTTTTGTAGAGTGTGAAGAGGATGATTTAGGTGTGTTTGTGGAATATTTTCACATTGATACTTCACTTAAGGTTGTAGTTTAGAATCCAATTATAGTTGAGAGTGAGAAGGTTGATCTTGATGAGAAGGAACTCCAAGAGGAGTTGGTACAAATTAAAGTCATAGCTGAGTTAGAGATATATCCTATTGAGAAGGATCCAGATAGCTTTCAAGCTGATCCTATTCAATTGATCAAAATGAGGAACAAAAGGATGATTGATAGCTATACTTTGAATCTCTGTAAGAAATTGAAGATCTATGTATGGATATATTACCTATGGAAGAGCATGTTTATGAGAAATTTGATCAAGAATCACCTATCCAAGATCATAACATAGATTGGTTTGCCTATTCAAAGTTCCTTGAAGAGTTGGATGAACTTACAACAGTCGATAAGAAGGATGTGGTTACTCAAGAACAATGCATAGATGAGATATCACTTGACAAGGTGGTAGATAACAAGCAGTATGAAAAAGATCAGGAAGTACTTAATGAGTTTGCCTTTGTTGGTGATTGGTTTGTTGTTGATGACTCATTTGAGAAGATGCTAATACTATTGGTGAACAAGAAAAATGCCTCATCAAAGGTTATGATTAATAAACATCCTGCCTTGCAACTTGTACAATCTCTTGGAGTGACTGAGTTTATGAATTTTCCTTTTAATCTAGGTGGATCATGCTTTGTCATGGTTAGCTAGGTTCTTTGTTAGTTTGGTTTTCCTTCAAGTGTTGTTCAAGTAAACTAGTTTCATTCTATTTTGTTCTAAATAAGTGCTTATTTGCACATTTGCTTTGCTTAGTTAGGTTTCCCTATTTTTATGTTTTTCCCTTCTTATTTTGAAGGATGAAGGTTACTTCATGTCTAGTCAAAGGAGATTTACAATCATGGACTAGGTTTACCATTGTTTTGTGAGTTCAAATATCATGCATATGGCTAGGTTCTCAAGCATAGCGGCATGCTTCCCAGTTGAGTAGCTAAAATGTTGACAATTTTGACCCCACATGTCAAATTGCCACCCTTATCGTTTGAAGCTTTTCATGTCATTGCCAATTTGATTTTGCTTAGAGCATTTTCAAAAAGGGACCAAAAAAATACTTCAGGCTTGCAAAAAATACTTTGGGTTTTGTCATATCAGTTATTTCATTTGACTTAGTGTTTTGTCTAAACATTAAAATCCTTTCGAAAGGATCATTTGCAAAAACCCAAAAGGTTCTTTCACAGTTATGAGGGTTATTTTTCAAGGGTAGAGGACCATTACAGAAAACCCAAAGGGCACTTTCCCTTCTGGAAAGTTCATTACGATAATTTCAAAGGGTTAGAGTCCCTCCAAATAAGTCCACTTGGAAATTCTAAAGGGCTTGTCAAAAACCCCGAAGGGTAGTTCAAAAAGGCCAAAAGGTCACTTGGCAGAAACCTGAAGGGTAGAATTTATTCGAGAAAGTTATTTTCCAATAAATTCAAAGATAAAATTCCTTCAGACTTTTTGTTTGAAGGAAAGTGCCATTTCAAATCTAAGGGACCATTTCAACTTTTTTGAAGGGATTTTTTCCTTCGAAAAAGTCCACTTTACAATATTCTGAAGGGTTCATTGGAAATGCCGAAGGGTATCTGCCCTTTGAGAAAGTTCACTTCCAAAAGGCTAAAGGACCATTAACAAAAATCTGAAGGGTCAATTCCATGGAAAAGTGGACCGTTTCAAAAAGTCTGAAGGGTAGGTGGATAAATACATTTTTTTCGAAGGGTACCTTCAAGTTGTCCGAGTGGACCATTTCAAAAAGCTCGAAGGGCTATTTCATATGTCAAGGGATCACTTTACCTTTAGGAGAGTCACTTCTCAAAATGTCAAAGGATAGTATTAGAAATCTCAAAGGGTAATTTGCATAGGGAAGAATTCCTTCGAACTTTTTGTTCGAAGGAAGTTTACAAAGGAAAAGGGCTTCGAACAAATTATTTGTGAGGAAAAGGACTTCACGAAAAAGCCAAAGGGATAAAACAAGAGTTCTGAAGGAAATAAAAATCCAAAGGAATTCCTTCAAGAAAAAATATCTAAGGGTATTTTCCCTTCGTGAAAGTTTAAAACAAAAATTTGAAGGGTTATTAGCCCTTCAGAAAAGGACTTTGCAAAAATCCCGAAAGGACATTTCAAAAACCCTAGAAGGCATTTATCAAAGGATGAAGGGTCCATTCTTTCGAGGAAGTGACAAGCAAAAATTTGAAGGGTTAGAATCTCTTCAAAAAAGTCTATTACAAAACCCGAACAAAGGAAACCGAGGAGGAAATCCAAGGCAAAGGGGAAAGAAACCAAGAAGGAAATGAACAAAAAGAGATAATCCGTGGGAAGGAAAAGTTGAAATAGATATGCCAAAAAGTCTGAAAGAAAGAAAACTCCATGGAAACAAATAGGGATAGAAGCAAATAGTCTACATGCAAGTGCCCTAAGCCCAAGCATGCAGAATGAAGATCCGAGAAGGGACTTCATGCATGCTCCTCAATCTTGAAAGAGATTTTTCATGCAAGTGGAGTTAACTGTTCTTATTTTGGATTTGATTGTTCTTAATTTAGAGTTGATTGGTTATCGAGTGCCACATCTACTCATGCTTTCCATGCAAAGGATGATTCCTCTTGTTCCAACTCAGCTTCAGGATTAATCAACAAGTAGATTCCTTTGAAGATTATTGCATGGCTTTCCATGCAAGAGATTGACTTGTCAAACTTGGGTCCACCTCATCCCTTAAAATGGAATTCTAAGTTTAGCATTGGTATTGATTTTATGCAAAGGAGATTGTTCTCATTTTTTGGGCAGTTTAAGCTGAGTCTCTATTTGGAAATTGGCGTAGTATTTTGCATGATGAAAGTTTTACTTAAACTTAGACTCTTCATCATTTCCAATGCCAAAGAACTTTTCATGCAATGGCATAAGACAAAAATAGATTTTACTTGAAGGTTGTGATAGCACAAGTTAGACTTAGTTGATCTCTTCTTCTATTTTCAATGTCATCCTCTTGGTTGTATCTTTTTCTATATAAGTTGGCTTTTCAACCTTGAATTGTATCCCTCTTTTGACAAGATCAAATTCTGCCAAAGATTGAGTTGTAACCTTTTTTTTAGATTAATAGAAGGACTGTTGTTTTCAGATTCTAGATGCTGGTATAGTGTATTTATGTCATTGATTTGCATAAGTAATAGAGTTTCTTCCTTGTCAAGTCTTGATTCTTACCTAGTTACTAGCTGGTCAGATTATGCAGGTCATGTTTCATGTTTAATGTCTTTTGGCTGAGTTTACAGTGGATGGAAGTGGCTAGTTAGTGCCTTAAATCAAGCCTATCCTTTCATTTCCCTCAAGCTTTAATCATTAGGTAAATCCTTTTCATGAAATACTTATGCATATTGGTCAATTGGAGTTGAAATTTCAATGATTTTCTTGTCTAAATCAGTGTTCTTAGGAGCTCAAATTGAGTGGATCAATCAAAAATAAAGGTGTATCACCATTATTAGATAGAATTTCCATTCAAGTTTCTCTTTTTTTTTGGGATTTTGTAGCATATATCCTAATTGATACACCAAAGGGAGCTAGCCCTTCGAATCTAGAGATTCAATCCACTTAGTAGGTCACCCACAACCTAGGATTGTTTCCATGTTTCAGTAGACTATGAAGGCTTGAAACTACCTTCACAAGGGTGTGAGTCTGATTAATAGTAGTTCCTCAACATAAGGGAAAATACCCTTCAACTATTTACAGTCTCATGATAAGGTGTCAAGTATAAGAACCCCATTCACCCTCCCCTACATTCTCTCATGGATTTAGGGGTGATAACTTCTTTGCTTCTCAACCCCTCCCTTCTATCTCGACTCCTTCTCACACTATGAATTTTTATTCATTGATTTATTCAACCTCCATGCTAAGTATCTCTACTAACATCATAGGTTCAACATATAGTGGGCATTTTTGAAGGCCCCTCCTCCTCCTCAATCACTCCACTAGTGCATCATTTTTTACCAATGGTAATAATGCCAAGAGTGCTTCTTTTTCTTCTAATGTCAATCCTTATACTAGTGCATCTTTCACTACACATGCTAATCATGCTACTAGTGCCTCATTTTCTACCAATGCTTATCAAGTCACTAGTGTCGTGCATGCCACTAATCATAGTGCAAACCAAGCCACTGATACCAATGTTAACTTTTTGCATGTCATGTAAACTAGTCAAAATACCGCTCAAACCCATCAAATCTTATTACAAACTCTTAATTAAATGAATGTATTTCAAATTAATAATGCCAATAAAATGGTAAAAATGTAGAATCATATTATTCACCTTCAAAATCAACCTTAAAAGGTTCCATGAGGATCATAAAATCAAAATTCCCCCAACCCCCCCTTCGGGATTCCCATGGTAACCTCATTCTTCAACCTCCCCTTGTTAACAAAACCATTAAACATCTTCAAAATGAACCTTTTATACCTCAAATTTCCAATATAAACATAGGAGGTATCACACCTACCATTATTTACATTGGGTCAACCAATCCTACCTTACATTTAAATATGTTTGGTAATCTCTACAAAGATTAGGTCAAATTAAACACTTTTGTTGCTACCAAGATATTAGTGAAAACACTCTTTGTAGATGCTTTAGATTGGTACAATCAACTCAAATCCCATTTTATCACTAGCTTGGAAGATATAGTTAATTCCCTAGTATAATATTTTCAAACTAGTGACCTCCGTGAGAATACCTTGGCTCACTTTATCAATTATCAACAACTTGATACCAAAACATTACAAGCTTTCATTAAACAGTGGAAGACCTTGTGAAATAATTGTGAGAATAACATGGTAGATGATAATATCTTTCATCTATTCACTAATGCTATTTATCCCAAGTTGTAATATCGAGTTAGGACTCTCTCTCCAATAACTTTAAAAGAAGCCCTTGACCAAGCCAAACACCAAGTTTTTCTCATGTTCCAATTTGATCCATCCCAACCTTCCATGGGCACTCACATTCTCATTAAAAATAAAAATCATCATGCGACCAATGATGGTGTCACCAATTTTTATGACACCATTCATAATATTCAAGCCATCACTCTCGACAATGTTGTGGAGCATGCTCCCCTCTAAACAATGCCCCTAATCCTTAATTTTCCCAAACAAATAACATTAATGTTCATAAACCATTATCCTTATCCGAGCTCCAAAAATGTATACCAAGGATTCTACCACAAGAGCTTGACCCCAATTATCCTATGAAATCATGGTGTGATCCAAACAAATTTTGTCGGTTTCATTCAAGCTGGGGCCATTCTCACAAGACTTGTAGGAAATTACATAATTTAGATATGGATTTTATTCTTGGCCCAAACTTTGACATGATTCACTCATTCGTAGATGCCAATAATCATATGATATAGCCTTTAAAGCTCACAAAACACAAAACAAAAATCAAGCTTTAAACAAGGCTAATGCTCATCTGGCCATATATAAAGATCCTCTTCCTAACCATCAAGACAACAAGGACAAGCCTACTCCTTACACCAATAATGTTGAATGTATTATAGACCAAAATTTCAAAGGCAATGTGGTAAATATGACTAATATGTGAAGGATATTTGATTTCATTGATTCTAATCCAACACACATGCACCAAACCTCACTAACATTCTGTGTTATCCAAGATTCTTCCCCATCTCATCTAATAGAGTTGGGGCAATAGGACCTTATCTCTTTCCAAGAACCAATTCCAAAACCTCAACTAGATAATACCACTCATACTATTTCTACAACTACCCCAACATATCCACCCATAGACAACACTCTTCAACCTTCCAATAACATTTCTTCCAATCAATCACAAGAAATACCTAAATCAACTATCTATTCATCTAAAGACCATCAACCGATTTGTCCTTAAACTAAACCGACCATGTCTTATCAACACAAGTTTGAGTGCACTTCCAATCTTCCTTCTCAAGAGCTCTTCCAACATTACGCACCTTTATGTAGCAATCCCCCCATGGGTTATGATGAATGGGACCCCATTGCATAACTTACCAATCTCCCAACTCAAATACCCTTTCTTGAACTCATGTGAACTTCTCTACATCATCATAACCCCCTGATATAATTATTATTTGAAATGAACATCCCTAATCCTCCCCAAGTAGGGTGTGAAGCTACCTTATATAGGTTAGAAGATAGTATATTACAACAAAGCTAAGAGATGTATAGACATGTTGATGAAATAATGGACACTTCTCTCTCCCTAAAATTTTCTATTGCTTCCATGATCCTAGATGATATTCTACTTCATGCAGATGATCCTCCACTATTTATAATTGTTCAAATCAGTTATATCTAAGTCAAGCATGCTTTGATTGATGATGGTTCATGTACTCGAGTCACCTTTGTCGACTTCACTAAAACTCTTGGATATTCTGAGTGTAATCTTAAGTCCACATGGAGTACATGCCATGGTTATGATAGAAGGTAAATTCCTCCTTTAGGTTGTGTGTGGCTTCCTATTACCATCCCTCTTATCATTGTTCAACTGAAGGTTATGATATTCAACTTTCCCCTTTCCTATAAAAAATTTATTGGCAGGCCTTAGACTCATCGTACAAGGGTTGTCACCTCTTCTGCCTACCAATGTGTCAAGTTTCCCACAATGGTGCTATCTATAGGATTCAAGGAGACACAAACCCTTAGAATTTTGAATAATTTTAAGAACATGGTGTATTCAAAATTCCAACCCTTGAAACCTTGCTGAGTGTCCCATTCAGGGAATCTTGATGTTTCAATTTTCTTGTTAACTCTACCCGAGTTTATCATGGTCACCCCAAACTCATCAAGAATATACCACCTAACCTCTTAGATTCTGATGATGATGAGCTAGATGAGATCAACCTCAAGATCAAAACTTCAAATTTATCCTCTTATCTCATCACCTAACTTTCATCATCCTTGAAGTCACGTTCCCATCAACCACCTATCAACAATATACCCATGGTATTAACCAAAACTCAACATTCTATTCATCATGCCACTTATGATGAAAAGAACCTACCTACACCATCAAAATTCAAACACCTGATTATGATAATAATTATACTTTAGACGATCCATTTATATGAGGACTTGTGCAGGCTAAAGATGATGAAATCCTTCATTATCGTACTTCTTTGTTTTAGTCTTTTTGTTTATATTATCATATTCCTTCTTGTATATTCCTAATTCTAACATTCTTCCTCTTTATCACATGGTAGAGATGGAGCGAGCACATGATACACCTCCATTTTTAGCATAACCTTTTAGGATCATGCTCAAGGATCATGCTATGACCAACTCTTATCATTTCTCTTGATACTAAGATCCCTATATCTTATTTCCCAAAGAGATGCTTGCTACCACCCTTAAGCCCTCTATACATCCTACTTCCCCCTCTACTAAGCCTAGCCTGGTTCATACACCTGCTATACCTTTAGATGAGACTCATCCTGTATATGATTCTATTTCTCTTTTAGACGATCCTAGCTAAGTCTCTCCACTAACCCCACCTCCCCTTGGTGATGGCCTTTTCCCTTTGTCGTAGCTTGACCCCCTGCCCACCTAATGGACTGATCAACCTTACCATGATATTCATAGATTTATCAATCATTGGACTATAGATTGCTAGTTATACCAACCTTCTTCAACTTTTACTTCTACTCCTTTTGCTAGTATACCCCCAAAATATACTAATAAGTGTATCTATTTCTTCCATGACATAGATAATCATTCATCCACCCATTGTCAAAAGATGTGAAAATATATCAACATATTACATCCTACCTTTATGCATCCCAAAGATAATGTTATACCTCCTCCCAAGTTACTACTTGAGTATATTCCAAGGTATGGAGAGGTATATTATCTTTGGCATAAGTGCAGTAGCCATCACATTTATCATTACCACATCCTCTAACAACACCTTCATGATCAACTTATGACCATTATTGTGCCTGCTATTCCTCCTCACATAGGTCATACACATAATAAGTCTCCTCCTTCTTCATCTATGGCTCCCACTCTACCTCACCTGCATCTTCTCCACGTAACCTGCATCTTCTCCCCCACCTGTGGTTCCTTCTTCACCTGTGGCTTCCACGTCACTTGCATCTTCTCCCCCACTTGTGGTTCCTTCTCCATTGGTGGTGCTACCTCCTTGTTCCATAGATACCATTACTATTCCAACATCTATTCCCCTTCTTGAGTATTCTATGCATGAGATACCTCATGAGTATGATCCTTAAGCTATACCTATAGTTTATGCTGAGAATATTTGACAAGAGGTCTTTTCACAATTTCCCCTCAAGATAAATGAGACTCTTGTTGTAGTTAGGATCTAGCTTCACAAAGATATATCAAACATTATGGATAATATTTGTAGATACATTTATCAGTATTTATGAACATAGCTAGTGTTCTTTCATTATTCATTATGATTTTAGATTGGACTTATGATCCACTTTTATATCTATCTTATATCATTTGACTCTATGTCAAATTTTACTTCACTTATCTATTTCACATGGATATTTATATTATGCATTATGTGTTGTATATGGTTTCATTTCTTTCATCTTCTCATATGGCTTCTTTTCATTCTTTCCATGATTGTATGCTTATATTTACAATTTCATTTCTTTTCATGGATGTCTTTGTCTTTTCTCATGTTTGTTTGCTACCTTATCTCATCCAACATAGATAATTATTATTGTGACTTGGTTATACAAACCTTGCTGCCTTTAAGAATCCTTCTTTACCATGTGATCAGTTAGCAAACAAGTCATCTCATTGTAATCCTATTCTTATCGATCTACTTTGGATATCCCTTTATTCCCTTATTTCCTTTCACAAACTAAGCATACACATGGTTGAAATTTGAGATAACATATTGGTTCATAGACAAGCCTAAGTGTTTAGTCAGTCATATCTTTGGATACTTAGCTTCCTTTAACCAAAGTCTAAAGCTCATTCATGTGTATCACTTTTATCCCTCATGTTGGTTATTCCAAATCTGTGTGAAGGACTCATAAAATCCATAAAAATTAAAATCCAAATCATCTAAATAAAAGGCAATGATAAAAAAGCAACATACAAATTTCAAAAGTCAAATCACATTAAAAGATATGATTCATAACACATCTCTTTTTTATAATTGAAGCTCAAACTCCATAGTTGACCTCATTATAGAGATGAGGTCCATTGGAGTGCGGTAGGCCAGTAGATTGGAAAAGGAGAATAAAAAAATATTTTAGTGCTACCTACTTTCTCACACAAGAACCCAATCTTCATAGTAGATCGACAACTCTATAAGAGGTCCTGAGGAACAGGTAACATGTTGTGGGGAGGTATGTCCAATTTACTTTTCTTGTTCATACAAACAACATGATTTGATCTTAGTATCTCAATTATTTTCCTATACAACTTTATGCTCATTGTGAATGGGTATCTTTTGTATTTTGATAGTCACTAGCCATTTAGTGTCTTTCACGTGTACTTAATGTGCCTCATGTTTTCTAAGGTCTTTTCATTGATGCCTACACTATGATTTTTACATTCACTCTTTCATTACAACATTCCTAATATTTCCCCTTGAGAAATATTATCATGTTAACTGATCAATCCCCCTAGGGCTTTCATTTATGAGTTGCATTTTAAGACCATGGATGGGACCATGCCTTCCTCACAAATTACCACATTACAACCATATTTTAAAAATCATTCCCATAGTTGTTTCCACCTCATTGGTGTTACCTTTGTGAGTTGTGGTGTAAGACCATGGATAGGACCAGGGCTTCCTCATAAAATATTCTAATACCCAAGTCATAACGAAATTACATGTGTCAAATTTGAGATAAATATTGATTGATTATGAGTTCCACATCATTGACATGTTTCCCAGCTTAATTTAGTATGTTTTATGCTTACTTCATTAATCTTTCATATTTTATCTTCTTATTTTCTGATGGCATGTATGATTACAACCATTTTATTATTTTTTTCATACTTTCCATCTTGAATTAGTGTGATCAATTTAATATAATTTTCTAATTTTATTTTCTCTTTTATACTTTCCAACATGATTTAATATGATTGATTGACTTAATTGTTTTGTTTTTATAGCATAGATTTTTCATGAGCATTCCATTTTATTACATATTTTCATAATTACCAATGTTATATAGTGTGATTTTATCTTATTTTAACTTTGTGAACATCTTTTACATAGTTTAAAAACATTTGTTACCTCTTTTTACCGTATTTGGTTAATTATATTTAGTCATATTTTATCATTACTAGTTTCCCATCATGATATAGTGTGTAGTACATTTGTTTTTGATTACTTATACCTTTTCAAATTATTTTTGTCTTTTTTATTTTTAACCATGCATGTGTATCACATAATGCTAGAAAGGAAAACACTCAACATATATTTCTCATAGCATATACAACAAAAGCTAAATACATGTGCTAGAAATAAATATCCATTCACCAACATCCACAACCAAGTACAACTCATGAAATCACTACAAATGTTAAAATTAATATATATATATATATATATATATATATATATATCAATCATGTATTTTATATAAAATACAACATATAATATCTCCAGCTCTAAGGCTGGACTCCATCATGTCTATTTTGTGGCCTACCCACTCTACCCATATATGCTTGAGACTATCCCCTCTGAATGGTATGTTGTAATGAGGCAATTTACAATCTCAAACCTACTACTTGTCCCTATAATTTTACCACTTAGGCCTACACCTATCCAAGATGGATAGTGGTAGCCATGTGAGCCACTCTCTCCTGTGCCAAGGCTTGCCAAGCCTATGCCTCTTCCTCTCCCACCCTTGTCAGTGGCTATAGTCCATCCCCACATCCCTAAAACTACCTCACAACCTCCCCCACTAGTCTAAACCAACCCAATTGAGCTAAGGCATAGAAAACCACATGATCATCTAATGTAGTGAAATCATATGAATCCATCACCCCATCTAAAATGTCATGGTGCATGAACTAACCCGAGATCCCCATTTGATCTCCTCCATCATGGGATCTACAAAACCAAAAATAGATAAGCATCAAATCACACACACACACACATATCCAAAAACTATCTTTCTACTAATCATAATGCAACTAGTGTCCTATATCAAAAACTTAAATCAAAATTAAAACATTTCTCATCAGTGCTAGTGTCACCAACTATTGTCTCTCTATCCACTCACCCACCAAGAATAGTCTCTCCATCTGCTCATCCTACAAGCACCTCCTTCATGGATCACCTTTAAACTAGTATAAAGATAGGAGTCACCACATGAGCACATTGTGACCCTATCCTCAGAGGTGCCTCTATGGACCAATTATGTCTTAGAATGACTATTGGGTCCTCCTATGTTGCAGTCCTTGCCTACATCTACTCTCATTGATGGTGTCTTCATATCTAATAAGGTCATGGTGGTCACTACTATTATTATTATTGCAGTGCATGTTATGTGTCAATATCCATGTCCACGGCATATCTACCTACTAGCTCTATTTCTACCTACTATCATGCTAAACCAGTCTATGGTCTAACACGTCATGACCTAATCACTAGTATCTCTATTGGTACACCTCCTCCTCCCTTCCCTCTCGTATCTCTAACATGTCATGCCCAATAAGCAGGCACTACTAGAGAGGCCATCATGTGTGGGAGTTTGAACTATTTTAGCAAGCATGCCACCAGATGTGGCTCTACCCTAAGGTGAAGTGGCCTATGATCCACACCCATGCTAACCTTGTAGTAATAATCACTGAACTAGGCCATATGGTAGTAATGTGCGTATATGACTTCCACATGATCTCTCCTCATGTGATAGTATGTAGAGATGGCACATAGGGTATGACCCATTCTACATGGTCATGTATCTACCTCATGACCCATGGCAACCTATCATCAACCACATGGAGTAACCTAATTGGTTGACATATAGGGACCTCTCATATATCCAAGCACTCAACAAAACTATAAGCCCCATGGTCTTTTGCCCTCTAGACAACATCCCATACATATCATGTATTAGTTAGACTCAGATGATAGCCCTAAAATCATAGAGTGCTCCCTCATCTAGGATCGACTGACACAAGGCTATCACATATAGCAATACCTTATTGTCTAACTTGTGACACAATACTCGCATTGTCACAAGTCTTATCACTACCTTTCAAATTTTTAGAGTGGCCATAATGTAAAAATTAAATAAACTCACCCTCAATCCAAAGTAAATCCTATCTGAGCATGTCACCCATTGGGCTGGTGCTCATCTCTCCTTTAGATCCTCTGGTGTGTCAGTGATCATCAATGTCCCTCATATAGGTAGTCCAAACAACACATGGACATCCTCCACTATGATACCTACCTCAATGGTATCTTCATCCACCACCCATCAAAAAGTGTTGGTCAACAATTCCCATGCTTTAAAGAACATGATAATGAGATCAACTCTTAGTGGGTTCCACCTCATCTCCATAATACCTCTAAAACCTAACATGATCAATTGATATCTATCCACATCACTCAAATGATCCAACAAATTTGGTAGCCATGATGCATCTATCAGGCACCAATATCTCCTACATCTCTGTAATATATCAAACATCAAAGGATGTATCAACTCTCCATGTCATAAATAATCAAAATACATTCTTAAAAATTTGCAAATTAACTACTTAATTAGCTAGTTTGATTCTATTTCTCATGTGTTTTATTTATTTACACGATCGATCCATTTAATACTAAATCGACCCAATACCCTTTTTTGATACTAAATCAACCCTTACCATTTTCAACTAGGTCAGCCTATTTTATACTAAATCAGCCTTGTAGTACATAGTTAACCCCATTTTTGAAGACTATATTGCCCCTCTTCTACCAACTAAATTGGCCCTTTGATACATAGTCAACCTTCCCATCATTACAGACTAAGTTGACTCACTGCTACATAGTTGGCCACCCCTTAGAGTACTAAATCATCCCACTACTACATAGTCATCCCCTTGCTTTCTACTTGAATTATAGACTAAGTCGACTCGGTTGACTCTGTTCCTTCACAATGATGAATTTTTGACCATTTACCATAAATGCCTTAGGCATTTATTGGTCTAACTTCTTCCTACCCAATATCTAGTTCTACCCCTAATCTGCCTAAAAATTTTCTAGGGTCAATTTTGGTGCCTAGATTTTTCTTACCAATTAATTTTCTATATCTATCTCAATTTCAAATGAAACACTCAAATAATTGAAATTTACAATTGATTACTTGTGTTGCACTCGTTATGACCGCTATGCATCCTCCTCATATCAACTGTCATCTCCTCACCATGATGGCTCTCTGGTCTCAAACTAGGTCTCTCATATCTCTATTTTTTCAAAATAGTAAAAGTTAAAAATGAATTATTTTCACCCTATTTATATTTACTATTTAACATTATTTACCTGTCAAATATTGACCACCAGATTTCATCTTTTGATCATATCTTTGTTTCTCCTACCTCTTTTTTTGAACCATAAAATATTCTAGAATCATAACATTGTAGAGAATTTTTTTATATGTTACATGTATATTTTTCAAAAGTTTGATTTTCTAATTTTTTTCATTAATTTATGTAGGCTTGCCTAAAGTTCCCTACATTAGACACATTTATTTTTATTGTGTTTCATTCTTTATCAATAGCACTAAGGTAAGTAAAGTTATGTATTTTTTAATTTTGTCTTTTTATTTATCTTATTTTCTCCTTACTGTAATTTATTTAGCTTCAACATTGTGTGTTGATATGTTCTTTTCCTGAAGCACCATCTCATTTTGCACCTAAATGACATATGATGATCTTCGAGTGGGACATATGTATACACACAATATTTTCAAACTTTATCAATTATTGATGCTTTCTCTCTTACATAAACCAGTTGAGTCTCAATCTCTCTAAGTGCATGCCTTAAGGGGTGCACCAGAAAAGGGGTGGATAGACCACTGGTACTTCATAGGATTGTTGTCCCTATACTACCACTTGTTATCTACATAACCATCTCCTATAAGCACTTATTTAAGCTTTGTCTCCTCTTTTGCACCTTCATATAGTAATTTTTTAATTCCATTAGCCATTCCCTAAGCCTAAAACCCTTTCCAATGGTATACATTACACTATAGGCCCCATCAACCTTGTACTCTAATTGAAAAAATCATTTAGGGTCTAGGTCAATCCTTGGCCGACCTAAACCAAGACTTAATTTGATTTTGTCAATAATGATATAGATTCGATTGGGTTGAACCTGTAGGCTAAAATTTTAGAAAAGTTTAGGGTTAGATTCAACTATATACACACACTCATGTCATCATTTATAAAGGAAGAGAAGAAGAATAATATATTATGCATATGATTATCCAACATTCTATTTGAGGAACATAACTTAGGGTTTCAATACTTCATTTAGAGATACAAATCTTGTCTTGTGGAGAAGTCTTTTAGATGCATAGAGAAGTTGTGTAGCCTATAGCCAACTTGTCCTTGTTATCCTTACATACCGTAATAACCTCTTGAAAATCACATTTTCCATTGGAGATATTGAGGCTTGATGGGTTCATCTTCAAAGGTAAGTATTCGTAACTTTATTCTTCCTTTGTAAGAGTAGATAGATTTGCATTTGTACTTATCTCCCATGCATTAGGATTTCCTATACATTGATGAGAGTACAAATCTTTTGTGCATGTTTATTACCCCCCACTTTGTGACACAAGATTTGGTGAGCACTAGATTAGGATTATAATTTAATTACATATACTTAGTGAATATGGAAACATAAGATCTAGCTAGGGTTATTGCATATTTTTGCTTGACTGGAGGCTTTGGAACCCTCCTTAGAGATTTTATTGTGGTAAGAGATCCCTTGGTTAGGTCTAATGGATCCATCTTGGTCAGGACCCTAAATATCTAATGTATCAACAATCTAAAGTGTAAGTAGGATTTATCTTCCCTGAGTTATGATTATTTTATAAATCAATTGCATTATCCTTTGTATACATAAAGTAATTAGGGTTTGAAAAGTAAATGACCTAGGTTTGGGATTGAAAAAATCAAGATAGATGAAGTTAGGGTTTTAGATTTATCAGGGTGAAATGCAACAAACCCTATTAAATATGTAATAAATAAATAAAAATGTTGTCACAATATGAGATAATTATAACCCTACAAGGTGTAAGACAATGTAGATTGACCAAAATAGAATGAAAATAAATGGCTTACAACAAAATACAACACAAATGAATAATTATGTTTTGATTGAACATCATAACATGTACAATACAATAATAATACCTAATTAATATTTCCAAATTAATCAATATGAAGAAAACACATAGCCTATCAATATATATCTTGAATAAAACATAGTCTCAAGGTAGTCCCTTGAATTTGAATCTAAAAATGCAAAGGCATGACACGAACCTCGCCCAAATTTTTTAATTTAATATTAAATAATATCAAGATCACCACAAAAATTTTAGAGCTCTATAGCTTCTAGTCAGGTGATAGATAACTCTAAAATAAGTTAGTGATTGGGTTCACCTAGTTTTGATATCATGTTTTCTCAATATAATCTACCTGTTGTGACCCCTACAAATTGTGACACCTACATACTGATGATAAAATGTTTCCTCTTGCCCTAAAATAGCTCCAATGCCCCTATGCTAACTGAAAAGTTAAAAACAAAGTGATCTTCAGACCTTATGTTGGGGGTTTAAGATTCTAAAATGATGTTTAACTATCATGGCTCTAAGAATGGGAATTGGGAAATATATATGTCATAATAATAATAAATTGCATAAAATAAATCATTTTAGAAATGCTAGCCTCATACAATGATAAATGCTCTAATGATTGCTTAATATCTCATGTGCTTATGATTATTTTTTTAATGTTTCATGAAAATTTATTCTCCTCTATAAAATGAACTATAATGCTTATATATTTATAAACAATTAAATTCAAATTAAGGCACCGTTGATGTGGGAATTGACATCAAAGAGCTATAAGTGAAAAAGGTAGGACAAAGGGGAAGTGTGTAATCTAACTTCACTAGAACCATAAAAATTAAGACTAGAATCATATGATGTGTTGGTAGGATTATCTATTAGCCAAAGGACCAAACCATAGACACTGCAGAGCTAATTACATTACTGTAATAACATGACACTCTCCAAGCCAAAAGAATAGAAGATTTCACTAAATATATGTTTTGGTAAGAAATAATGCCTTGCAAAAATAAAGGATGACTAGATTAGATAAATAGCATGTCTAACACAGACATGACCATTGGATTATGTTGTATTGAGTCAATTTATAAACCACAACATTGTAATAGAATATAGACAACATAGAAGAGATAAAGTATAGATAGGAATTATAAAAGGTTACAGAGCAGAGTAACCTATGTAACTACTTAAGACAATATAAATTATATATATATATATATATATATATAGATACATTGTAATGAATGGTTATTATATATGCAAAGAAATAAAAGTTAGAACATGAATTATTGTGTACTATGTACTATTTGATTTACTATGAATATAGGTACTTTTTTTTCAATGTATGTTAAATATTCTAACCAAATACGAACCCTTACATCACATTAGTCTAATTAAAGTTAACCTTTATCAACATAAGTTATTTGTAGCCAACAACTTCAGATTTTATGTCAACATTTGGTGGCACCACATAGACTTTAGTTGACTAGTGTCCAAAGGGACATATCTTTTAGAGTTATGAAATCCTATGTTAACATAAATATAAGAGTGGTGGGAAGAAACATTGAAAAAAATCACATTGAAGTTAGGACATGTAAAACATTACCAGAAATAAAAGCATCATTTTTTAGATTGTAGAAAGAATAATTTTGGGTTACCTTTGAACAATTATTGTGGCCTTGGATATTGTGTAAATCCAAGCATACATAAGGTTAACACATTCACATTAAATAACCTATTCAATGAACTACAAAAAAACTTGAGGTTCTCTAATAACTTGATATACCCATAACTTAAGATATTGATTAATAGTTCGGGACTACCCTCAATTCATTCATCATAATTTGGCTTATATAGGGTTGGAAGAGTTTTGATGCAAATAAATACAAATTTTTGGAAGGGGCAAGGCAATGTTTATTAAACAAAGTACCACTCATCATCCACAACTTGTTTGTAGAATGAGGACTTGTATAATAGTTTTTTTAGGGGACATGCACCTAATGGATGGCGTGCGAAAAGAAGAGGGATCCTCAAAATATGTAAGCACTCAAAATATATGGTGTAAATGGTTGGGGGAGGTTAAATAATATGTAGGTTGTTAGGAAAGTAAGTAAAATTAATTTAATTAAGAAAAATAAGATTATAGTAAGAGGATAAATTAAAAATATATACAAGAGAAAATAGTTAATGAAGAGATGAAGAATCAGATGGATAATGAAAAAAATCAATCAGAGATTAAGAAAGAGAAAGAAAAGAGAAAAAAAAATAATAATGTTAAGAATAAGTAATATGGTAAATAAAACTGATATGACCTCTACCAATGAAAAGCTTAATGTTTAAAATCTTGATATTATCCCTCTGCCAAAAGTGAACAAGTTGATTGATCCACATCCCTTCTCAGGGATACGTCTCCCCGTTGAGGCGATCATTTCATGCCACGTGTCCGACTGGGAATCACCTTGGGTGCTTTGGTGATTGGCCATATAGGGGTTTGGAAGAGGACCTAGATCACTCTGGAGCTTTTGGTGTGACGACCAGTCCTTCTATTGGTATTAGAGCTAGGTATCGAGGTCAAGACTCACGAAAGCTAGTGGGCATGATCCACATCCCTTTTCAGGGATACGTCTCCCCACTGAGGTGATCATCACATGCCACCTGTCTGACCGAGAATCGCCTTAGGTGCTTTGGTGATCAGCCATATAGGGGTCTGGAAGAGGACCTAGATCACTCTGGAGCTTTTGGTGTGACGACTAGTCCTTCTATTGGCTCTGATACCAATATAAGGACTGGTTGTCACACCAAAATCTCTGGAGTGATCTGGGTCCTCTTCCAGACCCCTATATGGCCAATCACCGAAGCACCCAAGGTAATTCCAATTAGACACGTGGCATGCGATGATTGCCTCAGCGGGGAGACATATCCCTGAGAAGGGATGTGGATCATGCCCACCAGCTTTCACGAGTCTTGACCTCGAGACCTAGCTCTAATACCAATCAAAAGGACTGGTCATCACACCAAAAGCTCTAGAGTGATTTGGGTCTTATTCTAGACCCCTATATGGCCAGTCACTGAAGCACTCGAGGCAATTCTCGATCCAACACGTGGCGTGCGATGATTGCCTCAGTGGGGAGACGTATCCCTGAGAAGGGATGTGGATCACGATACCAATAGAAGGACTGGCCATCACACCAAAATCTCTAGAGTGATTTAGGTCCTCTTCCAGACCCCTATATGGCCAGTCACTGAAACACCTGAGGTGATTCCCAGTCAGACACGTGGCATGTGATGATTGCCTCAGTGGGGAGATGTATCCCTGAGAAGGGATGTGGATCATGCCCACCAGCTTCTGTGGGTATCAACCTCGAGACCTGGCTTTGATACCAATAGAAGGATTGGCTATCACACCAAAAGCTCTGGAGTGATCTAGGTCCTTTTCTAGACCCCTATATGGCCAGTCACCGAAGCACCTGAGGTGATTCTTGGTCAAACACGTGGCATGTGATGATCACCTCAGCGGGGAGACGTATCCCTGAGAAGGGATGTGGATCATTGATATTCACACCACAAGAAGACACAAATGTAGATACCAAAAGAAATAGAATAGAATAATTATTACATATTGTACCCAAAAAAGTCATGAATGACATGAAATAAGGATTAACATATTTAGCCACACTGTTTGAAACAACCAAATTATCAAAACCTTGGTTGTCGAAGATTAATTGATTACAAGTAGTTTGGCCCACATTGGACGAAGCCTAGAGAGTAGTGAAAGAAGTGAGGAGATGGTGATTAAGATATGATATGTTAATTATATAGTTTATCTCATGGAGGATATTTTACCAATAGAATAAATTTTAATAGTAAGTAATCAAGATAAAAGGTTTATAGATAATATAGAAGAATAAATAAATGTGGAAAGAGATATGAACCTTCATGAGAAAGGTGAGTCTGAAATAAGTAAGGAGTATTAATTAATGAGAAAATTGGTGAATAAGCACAATTAGAGATAGAAGATGTAGAAAAAGATATTTGAAGTGATACAACCCCCTAAATCCTAACCACAAAATTCCCCAAGAGGAAATGAATCATTTAAACCAATCACCATCCACTGGCCACTTTACAATAAACACGTACATCCATCCTTTATATAGAGAGATACATTTAGTGGAGAAGTAGCAAATTAATACCAAAGTCATTAAGAAGAGATTGAGAAAATAAGGGAATTCATAAAGAATCAAGTGGAAGTATTAGGAAGAAGATACTTATAAATAGAATTAACAATAGACAAAGGTTGTAACCATAATTTGGTTAGACAATAAAAATATAAGCATCTTCATAATTTTAATAATACTACAGGATCAAGTACATCAGGAAATCAGGTGAATAATAATAGCAATGCTACTAGTGGGATTCCTAACAACCATATGAACACTAAAATAACATAGAATAGGATGAAGTTGCTTCTGTTTGTAAAATACACAAAAGATGTGTAAGAACATCTATTTGTATTAGATTCATACTGGATGAGTCACAATATCATTGATTAAATATTAATGTTATTTAACTTTTTGGAACATTAAGAGATGATGCACTAAAATGGTATATGAATACCTATTCTTGAAACCCACTACATGGGTTGACATCCAAAAAACATTTTAGGGTGATTTTTACTACCCATACATATTAATGAGAAGTGTTAGTAAGATGAGAGAGTTGATAAAAAATGAGAAGGAAACTATAAAATATTACGATCAATTGTTTAAATCCATAGTGTATAGATTAAACAAACCTCTAAATTAAAAACTGAATAGAATGGTTTATATATATATTAATCCCATGCCTTAGAGACAATATGGATGGGGAAAATATTTAATGCATTTGCAGAAACATTAGAAATGGTGTCAAGCTTAGAAGCTCAATCTTGGAGATGAGATATAGATACCTCACTAAAAGACACTGTTGAATGATTACAATTGTAATTAGAATGGTTGAGGTCAAAACCAAAGATATAGATGAGGTCAGATGAGTATGGGACATTGCATAGTAAGCATACACCACTGTGGGTAATAATTTGGTGCACAACTTGTTGTGCATTGAAATTATAGGATAGAATGTTCCCTTAATGACATGGCAAAAAGAACATCGGTAATAAGATCAGTGAAACCATTGATGGAGATGAATCCTTTAATTAAACAAGCTATATATAATGAGAAGATGTATTGTATAATATGTAGAGTATGTAATCATCATCCACAACACTTATGTTCCATTTTTTAAGTGGAAGCACCTACAAATAAAATAATGTACTACAGAAATAATGGATTGTTTAATCACTGTAGTCAAAGTTTCCATGTTATAGATGCACTTACGAATATACAAAATAACAATCAGAGGAGTAGTAACAATGCATCAAATGTCTTTACCATAATTAAAAATGAATAATGCTAGTATATTTTAGCCTATGAAATAGTATCAAACACCCCATATAATTCAAAATTTTCAATATCCTAATGCCCCTCCATAGTACTATAATCATAATCAAGGAGGATATTGTATAAGGGAAAATTACCAAGGGGGAGAGGATACAATTAGAGTTATAACTGAAATTATAATAAGGAGATACCCCTACCAACTATTGAAGGTTTGTCAATGATGTCTCCAAGGTGACCAAGGTTTTTGATGAGGTGTCATGTGTGTTAGATTGATAATAACCAAGTGTGCTTCAGTGTTCTTCCATGGTTCTTCAGTGTTTGACTTAGTGAGGTAATTGATGAATGATATTGATGGTATGGACATGTTTTAGAGACCCTATGGGGTGTTATGAGTGATTTTAATGCTTTTTAAAGTGAATTTATTTCATCAAATTGGTCATATGAAGGTCTAGGTTCAAGCAATCTTGGTAGATAAGGCTAAGGAAGTAGTTTGATGATGTCATATTTTACACATGTGAAGGGTTCAAGAGTAGTTTGATACATGGATGGATTCCCCAATGAGATGTAATCATGTGGTTCAAATTTTAGGTCATGAGGTTGAGCGTATAAAAATTTATTAAGGTGGAAATTTGGCCTTCTAGGCAGATTGTAAAGGTTCCCATACTTAGCCAAATTTGCATTATTGAAGATCTACAATAAGCATTTAATTGAGCGATGAAGATCTAAGATGAGTAATTAATTAGCTAGAAAAGGATCAAATAGAGTGTGTGATATTATTAGTAGTGATCCAATAGTGCCTATTTAGTCAATATGTCAAAGGATGCTTAGAAGGCATAAAGGGTTGTTAAGTGGGGGAAGTTCATTGGAGTCAAATAGTCAATGTGCTCATAAGGCATGTGAGGGTAGCAAGTGTCTTGATCATGAAAGCATGAATCAAATATAAATGGTGAGTGATAAGATTTAAAGATAGGAAGCTCATGAGGATATCAATGGAGTGTATTTGATCAAGTTATGCAAGGACATGAGATGAAGACACGTGTCTGTAATATTTGCATTACGCAGTGAGCATTGGCATTTGAATTAATAAAGGAAAAACTAGTGCTCATTATTTTGCTAATATCTTTTCATCTAGGAAAAATTTCTTGATGGAATAAAAATAAAAGTTGAAGAAGACTTCAAGACTCATCTAGAAAAGCTATTTATAAGATTTGAATGTTTGTACAATTTAAAATATTGAGCTCCAAAGTTGAATGTATGTTTGACCATGTTCTATAAGTGGCCAGAGAAGGATATTTGAGTTATTCTTGATAGTATTTTGATGTTTCAATATGAATTATCTATTTGAGAGTGTTTTAGACTCTTTAAAGACTATCTATATGGATTTTTTAGGTTTGACTAATCCATATTTAGTGTGAACAATTACTTAGAAGTTGACTGTGTTTGTTGAATGCATTGACAGATTGAGTGACCATGTTACAAGAGTGAGTTAAAGGTGTTATGAGAAAAATTGAAGAATAAAATGATCATGGAGATGTTTTATAATTCTCTAAGTCTTATGAGAAGGAATTGGCTATCATAGTTTGCCCCTAATCAGTTATAGAGAGTCAAAATAGCTTGACTGTATATGACTAGTCTGAGTGATCATATTCAGAGAATTGATTTGAGTGCTTAGAGCCTTTGTTAAAGTGTTTAAGGCACATGGAGGTGTTTTATAGGTCATTAAGGGTTCACCCATGTGATATAATCATATGAATATGTGAAATATTTGAGTAGTTGCTTTAAAAGTTTAAGACTACATTTTTTGTGTATGAAAACCTAAAGAGCGAGGAGACTTAATTGGTAGGTTCAAGGTGTGAGTTAGTGTTCTAAGTGGCATAGAACCATATGGGATTGAGTAAGGGTCTATTAGAGATAATTTTTATGTGTTCAAAATATTGGTAAAGGATGAAGGTGGTCTAAGTAGTTTCACATGTAATGTGTGAATATGAAGGCCTATATATTTTAGGTCTCACCAAGACCTAATGGTAGTTTGGGGATAATAAGGTAATGACTGACCTATTAAGAGTGTGGTTATCACATGTAATATGTGTATAGACCTATGTTAAGTGTGGTTTAATTATGTAAAGTATATTGGCTGACCAAGATGGGTTAAAGGAAGAGAGTGGTATAAGTATAAGGTCTAATTGGAGTAATTATGCTAGTTGTGTATGTGTGGATTCAAGAAAAGGAGAGAACCTTCAAAATAGAAGGTACAAAACATTGAGGACCCAAAAAGAGTGAAGAGGATTAGTCATGCTTATCTGATCAAGTTGATATGGAAGGACAAATAGGTCATTAGACTTAATGAGCCTAGAAGAGGCAATTTGAGCGAGTTTATCCTAGAGGTAGCTTGAGAGAGATTGGAGGTGAAGAGCAGATAAAGGTGGTCATAATAAATTGAAGAGAAAAAATAGGTGTTTAAGATGATATATTCAAGGTAGCTGAGTGAGTGCTTGGTTGTTTAGGGGGTTAGTTCTTTCTTGTGCGATGGGTGTCTCACTAAACTAAGGGATGGGTGTTCCTTGATCAGTTGGTGTTTGTCTAAATATTGGATCTTATTTTATAGGAATTTAGTCCATATTACAAATTTCATTGGGTTTTATCCACCAAGAGGGTTTCCCACATATATCATGTGTTATGTGATTGATCTTGCTACATCTTCCTTGTTCATTGTAATGGTTAATTTGTATGCATCATGATTGTATGCATTGAATGCTTAAGAGTTGGGAATTGAATTGGATTATCTTACACCACTAAATCACCCCCAATTTTAATGATTATACCTCTAATAATTGGTATTAGATTAGGACCTTCTATGCAAGTTTAACCACTTTAAGGTGATCCAAGGTACAATATGAGTGAAAAGATCATGATGTTTGATGAAGAAGTTTGCTATGATAATGAGGAAGAATAAGTTGAGCTCATGAGTGCACTTAGTGAACTAAAGGAGAAAAAGAAGAGGAATCATAAAATGAGGAATATGATCAAACGTCTTGTAATGCAAGTTAGATCTTTTGAGGGGAGTTTGTCAGGTAAATCTATGAAATAGGAAAAGGAAAATAAAAAATGGATCAGGTTTATGGAAGATCAAGCATGTATATTGAAATATGACATGGCCAAAAGGGATAAGGAGGATATGGAGACCATCAATGATCTTAGAACTTAATTAAAGGCTGAAAGTTTAAGCATGAGGGCTAAAGAAGATGAATGTGTTCAATTGAAGGCTAATCCTATTTCCTTGAAGGATGAACACGAAAAGGTTATAATCAAGACATGCAAGATTGAAGAAGAAAAAAAGAGATCAAAAAAAGGCAAAGAGAATGGTAGCATGAAAGGCAAAAAGTCAAATCAGGTCAAAGGCAAAATGAAGACACCAATCAGACAACCAAATGCTTCAAGGTATGCAAAATATTTTATGGGTCATTATTGTGTTTGTCATCTTGTTGATCATAGCGCAAAAGACTATATAAGAAGAAGCAATCAGTCAAAGGGAGATTAATGCCATATTCAAACAAAAGGTATGGAAGACATTGTTTGCTATAGTTGTCAAAGAATTGGTCACATTGTTAGGTTATGTAAGCAAAGACCATCAAGTAAAGATAAGTTCAATCAGGCTCCTAGAGTGCAAGAAAGAAGACAAGATAAAGAGATCAATGTAATGAGATATTCATCCCAGAGTCATTGTTATGCATGCAATAAATTTGGACACATTGATAGAGAATTCAAGAAGAGAATAATTTATTCAAATAAAAATCACATTCATCATCAAGCAAAAGGTATGAATGATCTTATTTGTTTTATATGTCATAGAGTTGGTCACATCACTAGGTATTGAAAGAATAGGTCGAATGAGTTCTCAAAGTAAAATAAGGTGTATGGAGGTCTTAGTGTGTAAGGAAGGGGTCATAAATGGTTTTGGAAACCTAAGTATATTAGGAGAGATCAAAATGAGACCAAAGATGGTTTGATTTCCATGGTAGACATGAAATAAAGTCAAGAGTTTTTGTTGTCTACATTTGTTGACAAGTCTGAATCAAAGAATGAAGTTAAATATCTATTCAAGGTTAATCTGATGTTGAGGTAGGACTTCAAGTCAAATGAGAGTATGGAGATATGGGAGTATCCTAAGTTTTGGGACTTTTAGTCTCACTATGTCAAAGGGGTGTCTCTCTCTAGGCTTCAAGGAGACACTTTATAGAAAAAAGAAGCATGGTGGATGCTTGTTGGGTCTTGGTTGGTGTTACATGATAATAAATACATGAAAATGAGTTACGTTAGAATAAATATATGGATACAATAAGATTTCATCCATAGTTGGTTTCTTGAGGTAGCTTGATCTAGTGTAGTCCCTTGAAAGTACTTGGGAGCTTGGTTTCAGGTGAGTCAATAGCATTGTGTTTGTTCTTATTGTTCTAATTAGTAGTATGGTGACTCTTGAGAGAGGAATTATGGGCCCTAAAATTTTAAATATTGGTATGGATTTAGGGAGAGCTAACTTAGGTGTCTTGAGTGTGGTATGATGTTTTGACATATTTCTTGTAAGGAAGATGTGTTAAGGAGCAAATCTTGGTTATATATGTGGGTCATGATGTGAGGAGGAGCATATGTGAGATGTTCCAGTCATGGTAAAGATATGAAGAAGTCTAATAAAAATGTGAATTCAAGCATGATTATATGATGACTTGATCAAACCATGTCAGGTGATTTGACAATGTATTGAAAGCTCATGCATAAACAAAAAAAGGAGCTTTATAAATTTTTAGGTTCTTAGATCAAAGGACTGTGTAGTAGAATCTGATTGATAAAATAGAGTTGAGATTAGTTGAGTTTGGTTTTTCAAACTGTATGAGGTGGATTGGTGATCTCAGAATGTTATCATGATCATTTTTTGGTGTTTTGGCATGTTGACTGTTGTATGTGCAACTTCTGTAGGCTGGGTATGGAGATTTCTAAGTGTCATATGAAGATTTGCAAATTGTCAAGGTGTCTTTGTATTGGTGTTTGACATCAGTTAAAAAGGGAGATATGGTTGGATTTTTGTCAATGATGTCTCCAAGGTGACCAAGGTTTTTTATGAGGTGTCATGTGTGTTAGATTGATAATGACAAAGTGTGCTTCAATGTGCTTTAGTGTTCCTGCATGGTTCTTCAATGTTTGACTTAGTAAGGCAATTAATGGGTGATGTTGATGGTTTATAAATGTTTCAAATACCCTATAGGGTGTTATGATTTCTTGGATTTATTATTGAAGTGGATGGCTTTCATCAGAGTAGTCATATGAAGGTCTAGGTTCAAGTACTCATCTTGGTAGATAAGGTTGAGTAAGTAATTTGATGACATCATATTTAAAATATGTGAAGGTTTTAGGAGTATTTGAATAAATGGATGGATTCTAATATGAGAGGTGATCATGTGGTTCAAATTTCATGTCATGATGTTGAGCATAGTAAAATGTATTAAGGTGCAAATTTGGCCTTCCAGTCAGATTGTAGAGGTTCCCATACTTAGCCAAATTTGCATTATCGAAGATCTATGACAAGCGTTTAATCAGGCGATGAAGATATATGATGAGTAATTAATCTGAATAGATTAGGATCAAATGGATCAAGTTATCTTGTTAGTAGTGATCCAATAGTGTGTATTTAGTTAATATGTCAAACTATGCTTAGAAAGCACGTGAGGATGCCAAGTGGCAGAAGTTCATTGGAGTTAAATAGTCAATCTACTTAGAACTCACACGAGGGTGCCAAGTGTCTTAATCAAAGCAGCATGGATCAAAGATAAATGACAAGAGATGAGATTTAAGGCTAGGAAGATCATGAGGAGATTGATAGATCACATGTTATTAAGTTGTGTGAGGACACAAGATGATGACATATGTCTGCAATATTTGAATTACATAGTGATCGTTGGAATTTGAATTAATAAAGGAAAAACTAGTGATCAATATTTTACTAATATATTTTTATATAGGACAAATAAGTTAGTTAAAATATTTGAATGTTTGTATAGTTGTAGATATTGAGCTCTAAAGTTAACTATGTATTTGACCATGTTCTGTAAGTGACCAGAGAAGGATATTTGAGTTGTTCTTGATATTATTTTGATGTTTCAAGATGAAATATATATTTTAGATTTTTTTAGACTCCATGAAGACTATCTATATGGATTTTTAAGGTTTGACCAATCTATCTTCAATGTGAACAATTGCTTAGAAGTTGACTATGTTTGTTGAATGCGCTGACAGATTGAGTGACCATGTTGTAGGAGTGAGTTGAAGGTGTTTGAGTAGAATTAAAGAATAAAATGAGAATGTATATGTTATATAAGTCTCTAAGTCTTAAGATAAGTCATTTGTTGTCATAGTTTTCCCCTGATCATTTATGGAGAGTCAAAATAGCTTGGCTATATTTTGACTGTATATGACAAGTGTGAGTGATCATTCTGAGAGAGTTGATTTGAGTGCTTAGAGCATATTTTGAAGTGTATAAGTCACATAGAGGTGTTTCATATCTCCTAAAGGGTTCATCCATGTGATATAATTATATGTATATGTGAAATATTTTATTTTTTGCTTCTGAAGTTTGAGACTGTGTCTTCTATGTATGAAGACCTGAAGAACAAGGAGACCTAATTGGTAGGTTCAAGGTGTGAGTTAGTGTTTCAAGTTGCATGGAACCATATAGGATTAATAAATGGTATATTCAAGATAGGTTTATGTGTTTGAATCATTGGTAAAGGATGAAGGTGGTTCAAGTAGTCTCACATGTAACATGTGAGTATGAAGGCCTAATTGTTTTAGGTCTCACCAAGACCTAATGGTAGTTTGGGGCTAATGAGGTAATGAAACCTATGAAGAGTGTGGTTATCACTTTTAATGTGTGTATGGAACTATTTTAAGTGTGGTTAAATTATGTAAATCATATTATCTGACCAAGATGGGTTAAAGGAAGATAGTGGTATAAGTACAAGGTCTAATTGGATTAATTATGCTAGTTATGTATGTGTGGATTCAAGTGAAGGTGATAACCTTTAAAATAGAAGGTAAAAGTCATTAAGGACCAATATAGAGTGAAGAGTATTAGTTAATATTTTTAGATCAAGTTGATGCAGAAGGACACACACGTCATTGGACCTAATGAGCCTAGAAGAGGCAGTTTGAGTTAGTTTATTCAAGAGGCAGTTTGAGTTAGTTTATTCAAGAGGCAGTTTGAGTGAGTTTATCCTAGAGGCATCTTAAGAGATTAGAGGTGAAGAGTGCAGAACAAGGTGGTA
Source organism: Torreya grandis (assembly GCA_037957365.1). Lineage (NCBI taxonomy): Eukaryota > Viridiplantae > Streptophyta > Pinopsida > Cupressales > Taxaceae > Torreya > Torreya grandis. The sequence goes on from JARHVA010001747.1 coordinate 910,402, forward strand.
ATAATCAATTTAAGAACAATAATAGGTATTTAAAATGATTTCTTTAAGGTAGCTGAGTGGGTGCTTAGTTGCCTAGGGGGTTGGTTCCTTCTTGTGGGAAGGGTGTCTCACTAAACTAAGGAATGGGTGTTCCTTGATCAGTTGGCACCGGTCTAAATGTTGGATATTGTTTATAGGACTATAGTCCATCTTGTAAGGTTCAGTGGGTTTTATCCCCCAAGAGGGTTTCCCACATAGATCATGTGTAATGTGCTTGATCTTTTTATATCTTCCTTATTCATTGCGATGGTTAATTTGTATGCATCATGATTGTATGTGATGAATGTTTAAGAGTTGGGAATTGAATTGGATTATCTTGCATCATTGATTCATCCCCCCCTCTTAGTGATTTTACCTCTAACATCAACATGTCATAAATACTGCAAGGTGGGGCACATTGCTAGAAATTATGATGAAGAACTTCAAATGGAATATGAATTATGCCATGAAAGAGGTACATATGACTCATTCTCATGTACTAAAGAGTCATAATTATACAAAAATGGTGGAATAAAAATTAAAGAATTGATAGAATCTCCCCCCAATAAAGGGGCTAAACATTTAAGGAAAATGGTAAAAGCATAGTATACAAAAGGACATTGTAATGAAGTTCATTGTGGTAAGGAAGAAGAGAAAAAATTAAAAGAGTGATGTTCATTCCACATAATAACAATGTCAAAATAAATTAGACAATGTCAAGAAACAATAAGAGAATAAAAAGAGAGGCTGAAAAATAGAGATCTCCATATCATGAACAATGATTCACAACTACAAGTAGATGTAACCATCAGAAGTGGGAAGAAGACCAGTAAGAGGAAAGAAGTAGCCACTGACTCTAATACAAAATTAAAAAAAAATATGGAATGTGAAAAATTTGATATCTATGAACATGATTGAATTGTAGATAAAATCTAAAAATTAATAATAGGAAAAAAACATAAGGATTAGCTTAAACTGACATATTTTGATAAACACAAGGTTGAGTACCTCAAATGAATAATGAGATTGAAAAAAAAACAAGACTTATTAACTAAACTCATTCAGTTCTATAAATATTAAAATAAATAAGAGAGAGAACATCAAGTGAAAAGATGGTGAAAAATAAAAAATAAAAATACAAAGAATATATTTAGAACAAACTAGAAATGGAAAAATATTTTAATCATGATAAATGCCAAAATAAATTATTAAAAAATAAAGAAAACACTCTTAGACCTTAGCATAGATATAAATATGTTACCACAAGCACATGGGAGTTGTTGGGGAAATTGCAGTTGCATGCAACAACATATGACATTACCATGGATGATGACACTCCATACTCACCAATTGGGATGCTATAAAATGTGAAAGTTGACTTTATGGGGATAAATATGAAGGTCAATTTTTAGGTAATTGATATGTATGATACTAGATATTCAGTGTTATTGAACTTGAAATGATTTGTAAATTGTAATAGATCCTTAGATTATGAAGAGGAGGAAATAACATTTGAAATAAAATACTTAGTACTCCATTTTTTGATAGAGGTGGGAATGATAGGGTCATGGTCAAAATAACTATGGTTGGAAGATGAGGATAATGAATTTGATGAAATCACTGACATGTATACTCTGAAGAAAGTTTCAAAAATAGGATATGACTACAAATCTAATGATGAGGGGGAACTAATAGTGGAAGAAGGAGGAGAGACACCCTTAGGGGATGAAATTGAAGATTTTATGTATTGTGAGGTAGAAACCATAATGTATAAATTATGTTGTATAATAAAAACATCATACAAAGGGAAAATCACTACCTACAATAAAATTGACTACCGTAGAGAAGAAGAGCTCATCGCATAGAATGAGGTTTACATAACAAATTACCAATTTTTTTGGGAATTAGACTAGTCAATGATTACTTATAACATAAGATGAGAGTATTTTTGTAAAAATAAATAAGGATGACACACATTGATGATACTGTCACTATCACTACCACAAGATGGTGGTATAACCATAAAACAATCATCTAACCTAGATTTTTTTTTTGCATATTACTAAAAACAAGGTTTGTAAATTCATAAAGCTATTTTTTAGAGATCAAAAGTTATACTGAAAACCAACCCAAGATCACATCTTGACACATGAAAAAGTATGGATAACAAGAGAGGAAAAAAATAGATGCATGTGCACACAAATATTTTATTGGACATTAGACATATTTACAAATACATGGTACCTACATCAAAAATTGTAGAAAGGAACAAGTAGATGGGTAGACCTAAAAATATATTTTTGTAGAACTTTAAAATTTTGGGATTTGGATACTAGAGTTTGTTGATCACTATAGAAAATAAAATAAAAATTATTTGTGAAAGACTCTATTGTAAATCAATAGTTTTTAATATTAAAAATAAAAGAAACAAGGTTAGGACATATAGATGATTGGGAGCAGATTGGAAAATTTATGAGAGAATTGCCACAGATTGCAAAAAGGAAAACAAACATAAAAGAACTTAAACATTTGGCATACTACTAAAAAATTATAAACTAGGTAGAGGATGAGGAAGCAAAACTAGAAAACATAAAAATAGACATTAAAGAATGAGAAAGACAACTCCTTGACACTGTAAAAGATAAAACATAATACTTCTACCAACCTCTTAAAATTAAAGAAGAGAATATAGCCACAGAAGGAAATTCAAATAAGGTAAAAGTAGGTAATTATTGGGTAGAAGAAGAGGTGAAGAAGATACTAGAATTACTAAGAGAATTTGAGGAATTATTTCCAAGAACATTTACTAATCTCAAAGGAATCAATGAAGATGTGCGTACTATGAAGATCTAATTGAAAGAGGATATTAAATCATTGGAAAAAGAATCATATAGATAAAATCCTAATGTTAAATTAAAAGACAAAATTGAATTTGGATAAAATGTTAGTTGGTGACATTATAACCCTATGAAAGATAATGAATGGATAAGTCCCATGGTGGTTTTGAGATATGTATCTATGTTGATTACAAAGAATTGAATAAGTCATGTCTACATAATCCTTTCCAAACACCATTTACTAAAGAGATATTAGAGTGTTTTAGGAAGAGAAATATGCTCATTTAGTGATGGATTTTCAAGATACCATCAGGGTAGAATAATGCCAAAGGATAGACCAAAAAATACATTTTCTATAAAATGGGGAACCTTTATGTAGATTGAATAATGCACTAACTGTGTTTATTGGCACAATGGTGAATGCATTTAAATATTTCATACATGAGTTTTTGAAAGTGTATCTTGATGATTAGATAGTATATGAGTTAATCAGGGACTATGTTCAAGCACTGCAGATGATGCTTTAAAGATGTAGATAATTGAACATTTCTCTAAATCTCAAGAAATGCATCTTTACTGCACCCCTTGGTACTTTAATGGGATTCATAACATGTAAAGATGGGTTGGTGGTAGATCCACTTAAAACTATCATAATTGTAAATCTACCACCACCCAAGACACAAAAGGAGGTTACAACTATCTTGAGATATATTGGATATCATCACAAATTCATAAGAAATTATGTAGCTATGAATGCACCCATAGAATAATTTTTGAAGAAGTGGCATGACCAACCACTAGATTAGTCAAGATAATGTCATTAGTCATTTGATACATTAAAGAATAAGATTACAGATGTCCCAATTTTAGTGTTTCCTAATTGGAAAATCCTAATCTATGTATATATTGATTCCTCTAGAATTATAATAAGAGTAGTGCTAGGATAACCCCAAGGAAATATAGATCATTAGATTTCATTTATTAATATAAAATTGGCAAGAGTGGAAAGAAATTACTTCACCATAGAAAGGGTGGAACTTGTTATGGTTTACACGGTGCAAAAATTTAGGCATTACTTGTTGGAAACTCCATTTATATTCTTTATGGATCATGGGCCACTTAAGTATCCAATAAATAGACCAATAATACAAGGAAGGATCTTTCACTAGCTTATGTTATTTTAAGAATTCACTATCAAAATTATGGTGAAAATTTATAAAACAAACAATGGAATTGACTACCTATCAAGAATAACAACAGGGGAATATATGGGACCAATTGAAGATGAGTTTCTTGGAGCTCACCTCTTCCATAAGGAAGTAGACCCTAAATATATGGAGTGTATTACGTAATTTTTTTCAAATAGAGAGTTTTTGGAAGAATATGGTGCATTATAGAAGAAAATATTGATGATTCAAGCATTTCCTTTTATGCTAATTAAAGGATAATTATATAACAAAGGAAGAGATAAGGTGTTACAGAGAGTGACATTAATGCATGAGCGACATAATATCTTAAGAGAAGCTCATGATGGAGTCATAGAAGGACATAACTCTAGGGAAGCTACATGAAATAAAATATTACTAGCGGGGGTATGATGGCCATCAATTTTTAAGGATGCACATCAATACACAAGAAATTATGACATATGTCAAAGAGTGGGTAAACTAAATGTTAGAGATGATATACCTCTCCACCCACTTTTGGTGCTCATTCCATTTGATAAATGGGCATTTGATTTTATATATCTCATCAAACTTGTGATAAATAAAATTAATTATAGATTCATTATTACTGGTAATGAATACTAAACAAGATGGGTAGAATTTATACCAACAAAATATTATACTTCCAAGACTACCATAAATTTTATGTATGAAAACATAATTATAAGTTTTGGATGCCTATTAAGCATAAAGAGTGATCAATATAAACATTTCATCAATCACATAATTACAGAATTGATTAAACACTTTTTGATCTAACATCACAAAATCACTCCTTACCATACTCAAGTAAATGGCATTGTTGAGGCATTGAATAAGATATTAACAAAAGTATGTAATATAAATACCGAAGACTGTGATACCAAGATACCATCAATATTGTGGGATTATCACATGACTTATAAATGATTGACTACATATTGTCCTTTCTAATTAGTCTATGGATTAGAAGTGGTAATGTCAATGGAGTGTATATTGCCAAGTTTAAGACTTGCAATAACAACCAAAATGAATGAGAAAGATTTCATTCAAGAAATGTAAGTATAACTATAAAAAATAGATGAAAAGAGATTTATAGTACCATATAACCAGATGTAAGATAGAATGTGCCAAAAAAATTGGTATAATAGACATATAAAACTGAAAGAATTTCATATTGGGAATAAGGTGTTGTTATATGATATCAAGTATAAAAATATGGAGAACTTAAAAATAAGATTGTTTGGACCCTACATGGTGAAAAATATTTTATACCTAGGAGCAATCAAGCTAAGAACATTGGCAAGCATGTCAAGATAAGGGTTTGTCAATGGAGCCCCATTAAAACCCTACATTGTAGACAACTATGGTGAGGGATGGTAAAAAAAAGATGAGAGACCTAACAGGATGGCATTGTCCTTCTAGTTGGGTGAAGTTTGGTATAAGGTAGTAAGGGACTAAGGTTCCCTATAATAGGCACTTAATTTTCTAGTCGTAGATCGTGTCACCTACCTATCAAGTTCACATTATCTTGTTAGACAAAAAATTTGAATAAGGCTATTATGCTATCCCCAAAATAGTACCAAAATAACCTAGTAGGATAAATAAGTGAATAAAAAGTAGGACAAAGGTGATGTTCAAAAATTAAAACATTGGAAAAAAGATAAAATAAATGTTGAAAATAAATACATATAAAAAGAGAGAAAATTCAAGTCAAAATTTTAAAATACATATGGAGCAGATAAAAAGCAATAAGCAAGATATGGATCATGTGCATAATTAAAATATGAGAGGATGGTAAGAATGAACATATGGCGGTAAAAATATAGGTGAAAATGTAAATAAAAATATCTGACATTCTTTCTATAGGTATAGATAATAGAAGTAACAAAAATATGAAATTGTGGAATAGAATAGGACGCAATGGTATGATAGCATGACAATTTATAAATGAAACAATTTAAATTTATTAATATTGAAACATAGAATGAAAACAAGTGAAAGACACATCTACAAAAGAAATAGATAGACAACGGTGACAAAGAAAACTGAAAAAACATAGTAGTAGTGAGTTTGATTTTCATAGAACAGAAACATCAAGTGGATTAGTTTAAAATAAGCTAACACAGGCAAATGGATGGATGGTAGGAACTACACAGTGAAAAAATCTATTAAAATAATGACATCATAGAAGATTAAAATAAAATAAATGAATAATAAGACGCATAATTACAGGCCAAATCAAGTGAGAGGAAGGATTGGACATAAATAATAAATGAGAGTAATTACATTAAAATGGCTAAATAAGCAAACTATAAATTAAGTGTTTTGATAAATGAATAAATTATAAAATTATTTGAACACCGAAAATTTGTATAAATTTTCACATGAAATGGTCATACTTTATTATAAGATAATTTTTCAACTACCTAGACAAAGAAAAGATGGAGATTCCTCATGTTATCATAGACAAACAAATTAAGCAACTCAAATACAAGGAGCATTCGATCATATCATAAAATCCAAATATATTGAGCATGTTTTCAAAAGTCCCCTCCCTCATAACACATGCATAAGATATCTATAAATACATCAAAACACACTTGGAGGTAGAAAGAAGCATGATGATACAAGTAAACCCACAAACCCAATAGTTAGAATATAAAAAATAATATAGAGTCATCCTGAAGCTGAAATTTCATGCATGGAGTTAGTTCCCATACTTCAATCGACCTAATGATAAACATGACCAAGGTGCTACTAAGCAGAGCACATGAAGATAGTTTGTGTCTAGATCAACAATACTTCATCAGACTAGATGTGACACACACATTTACAAGCTTTCTACATGAAGGACATTTCACCCAAAAATATGATGGCAATAAAAATATGAGTACTAGATCCCTAGCTATGCTTATGGGGACAAAAGTAAAGAATCAAAACTTTTTGATTCATAACATGAAGGATTTGAAGATCAAATTTACAATAAAGGCCATCACATGGAAGGTCTATTATACAAATAGGTATGATTTGACAATGGAGAGGAGCATACACATAACATATGACATGTCCCCCACCAAAATTTTGTATGACTTGGTTACCGCCTTTGGATAAACAATACTTAGAGAATTTATGAAATTTTAAGAAAGGTAAAATTGTGCACGACTTAAGTTATGGTTTATTTTTGTTAGTAATTTTCATGTATTTTACACACACTATCTTGGGACATGAGGGGTGGGTATAATGGAGTCCAAATTCCTCCATAGGGGCTCAAATCATAGTTGCAATAAAAGGTATCCCTATGATACAACAAGTGAAAAAGTTATACAATAGGATAAAATAATTAAGAGTATGGTAGAGGGAAGATTCCACATTTTAAAACAAATTATCCAAAAATACTGCAAAAAATTTCAATTTACTATAGGTGCAAACAATATTTTTATTGAGCCCTATATTATAAAAGTGGTACCCCTTCCACCTATGCCTTACAAGTTTAGTGATAACAAGTTCAGGCGGTCATTATTGGAGTTAAGAGTCTATCATCAGATCCTAGGTCACAACAAGTTTTAAATGAACTAGGGATGGGCTCCTAGTAGGAAGATGAAGAATAGAAGGCCCCAGAAGATGACACAACTACCATAGGAAGAGCTAGAAACATCTCTACCTCAACCTAGTAGCCATATATCCTCAAAAATATGAATACAAGTTATCAACCTAGAAAAACTCAATAAATAAGAGGAGGAGGAGGACATGATTAAAATGTTAGTCAAGGATTATGCTACTAGGGAGGAGTTGGGAGAAGAAGAGATAGTAGCAAAATATACTCCCTGTGGAAAAGGAAACTATCACCTAGAGAAAGATTGTCACCAAAAACCAAAAGAAAAATTTAGATTATAGAGGAATAAGAGGGGTTACTTAAAGCATCTATATCCACTGGCCAAACTTTGTTACAAATGAATGAAGGGAAAATAGGGAGAATTTCATCGCCATAATTAGAACTCAAGGGTAAGAAGAAGTAGAAAGCAACAAAACCAAAGGATTAAGGCAAAACCCTAGTAACATATTTGAAAATTGAGTCATCTGAATTAGGAGATGAAGAAGAGAGAGGTAGAGGAAGAAATAAAGGTAACCACAAAGGTACTAGATATCAATACTCTATTAGACATGTGCTATAGAATGGGTGGGATACATAAGGTGGGAAACTTACATAAAAATGTTTGTAGGGAAGAACAAGGTGATTAAAGCCATTATAGACTATGTTGAACTTAGTCTATATGAGTTGTATGATGTCATAGGTAGATTTATGGATTATCTATAATATATCCTAATACATATAAAGAAAATAATCAAAGAGACCAACATGATAGCTGAGAAATATCAAGAGGAAGCCCTAATAAAAACTATCGTGGAATCATAGATTTTTCCTACAGACCATGAAAGACTTAAACAACTCCAATGGATGGAGTTGAGAAACAAAAATAAGATAGATATTGTCTATGAAATTCTAAAAAATAAAAATGATTAGAAAAAACCAAAGAGCTAAAAGAAGAGATTATTGAACAATGCAAGTAATTGGAACAAGAACTTGTGGAACAGATCAAGAAAATACAAGAGATTGTAAAGTTAACTACTCAATAGGATAGACAACTATTAGAGAAATATAAGGTGGAGAAAGAAGAAGTAGAGAGGGTAAAATGTAAAAAACAATAAACTAAAAGAAAATTAGATGCAGAAAACATTGAAAAAACTAGAAATGAGGAAGAAATGAAAAGAAAGGCACAGGGAGAGAGGGAATTAGAAGAGGAGAAACATAGAAAACTTGTACAAGAGGAGGAGAATAAAAAAGATCAGGAGAAACAAATGAAATAATAATAGAAAAATAAATAGGCAGAGGAAGAAAGAAAAATAAAAGAAGAAAAACAAAGAAAAATAGAAGAGGAAAATAATAAACAATTGGTGAAAATAAAATAGAAAGAGGAAGATAAATGGAAATAACAAATAAAAAATAATGACAAAAAATAAAACTATTCCACAAAAGAAAAAAAGAAAATACTAAGAGGTTAGTTTAAGTGTAGAGGACACCACCTAGGTTACCACACTTAACACCCTAAGTACAGTGGGGGTAAGCCATAGCATTAAAAAAAACCCTATGGATCCACTAACATAGATCAAGGTAGAATTGGTTAAGAAGCATAAACAATAAACTTCCACCATCCTATTTCCTTCAAATTTCCTATAGTTTACTAAAGGAGGAAAATTACAATAACTTTATAAAATTTCACCTTGATTGATAAAGAGATGGTAGGACATCACTTATCCATAGAGCCATAGGGGATTGGATGACAATGTGTGTCAACTTGGAAGAAGGCATTAAGAATATTTTATCTGCCTTGACCACTGCAAGATGATAATTCAACCTAGATATAACTCTTCCAATAGAACAACAACTGGCAGACACAGTGGAGAATTTCATTACCCATACATGAGCCACAGTGGACAAAAGCCTCATTAAATTCAAAGAGACCAACATGATAGTTGATAAATATCAAGAGGAGGCCTTAATAAAAACTATCACAGAATCATAGATGCCTCATGCGGACCATTAAAAACTAAGGCAACTCCAACTGACAAAGTTGAGAAACAAACAAAAGATAAATCTTATCTCCGAAACTCTAGAAAAGAAAAACAATTTTTTTAAAAAAATGCTATAATAAGAGATTATTCAATAGTACAAACAATTGGAATAATAACTTATGAAAGAGACTAAGAAAATCTAAGAGATTGTAGAGTTAGCTACTCAATAGGCTAAACAACTATTAGAAAAACAAAAGGCAGAGAAAGAAGTAATAGAGAGAGAAAATTAAATTAAAAGAAAATTAAATGTAGAAAACATTGTAAAAACTAAAAACGAGGAATAAAAGAATAGAAAGGCACATGGAGAGAGGTGATTAGAAGAAGATAAATAGAGAAAACTTGTATAAGAGGAGGATAATAAAAAGAAGCAGGAGAAACAAAGAAAAGAATAACATAAAAATAAATAGGCAAAGGAGGAAACAAACATCCAAGAAGAAAAAAAAAGAAAAATTGAAAGAAAAAAAACTAGTGGAAACAAAGTTGAAAGAGAAGGATAAGTGGAAACAATAAATGGAAAAGAATAAGGAGATAAAAAAGAAAATCACTCTACATGAAAAAAGAAAGAAAAAAGAGGTCAATGTAAGTTCAAAGGACACCACCAAGGTTGCCACACCTGACACTCTAAGTACAATGGGGGTAGGCCAGAGCATTATAAAATCCCCTATAGATCCACTAACATGGATCAAGGTAGAATCAATGAAGCATACACAACAAACTTCCACCACTAGTTCCTTCAAGTTTCCTTTAGTCTATTGAAGGAGGAAAATTGCAGTAGCTTTATAAAAATTCACCCCAATTGATAAAGAGATGGTAGGATAGTGCTTATCTAGAGAGCCAGAGGTGATTGGATGATAAGGTGTGTCAAATTAGAGGAAGGTATTTATAAGAGTTTATATGCCTTGACCACCACACAATGATAATTAGACCCACATACAACTCTTCCAATAAAATAAAAAGATGGAAAACACAGTGGAGAATTTCATTACCCATACAGGAGCCACGGTGGATAAAAGCCTTATAAAACTTAAGGCTATAGAAGAGTATAAATATAAACTATTAGGTCCACTTCTAGGATAAAATCAGGGCAATAGAATAGAGTACGAAGAGCAAGTGAGGAAGATGAAGGAAAAAATATAAGATGTAGTTGTATGCAAGTGAAATAAGATAGATCTACAACTTATCCTACCTAATAATATCCAAGCTCAAAAAAGATAATCAACTAATAATCCACTTAGAAGTACTTTTTTATATCGGGGTCACGACTAATGATGGATCTGCTAAAATTAAACTAAGGGATCTCTTATCATACAATGGCAAAAGAGAGGTTTTCAAGGCCTCTAGTCAAATGTCATCATGCAATAACCCTAGTTAGGTCTTATGATTATAATAAAATTAAGCAAGCTAATCTACTAAATAAACATGCAAGCTAATCTAATAAATGAATATGCAAGCTAATTTAGTGTTGACCAAATCTTGTTTCACAAATGGGGAAGACAATAAACAAGCAAAGATAATTCTATTTAAGACGATATAAAAGTAATATAAGTAAGGAGAGATATAATTCAATCCATTAGTTTATACAAAATTTATTTATCAAAATATGAAGAGATAGGATTATACTTACCTTGTTGAAGATAACATGTCTTGCCTCCATCTCTCCCTTAGCCAATGGTGCTTTGAAAGAGGTTGTTGTGGCTTATAAGGATCATAAGGATAAATCATATCTATGTTATAACACTTATCCTATGCATTCAAAACCTCCATAAGATAAGTGATACTACTCCAAGGTAAAAACCTAAGCAATGAAACCTCCAATTGATAGTATAAACAGATTTATGAGCTATAATGATGCATAATTGAATGATCCTCTCTTTAAAAATAAATTTGAGGGGGTATTTATAACCAAGGATTGACCCTAAACCCTCCCAAGAATTTAGTTGACAAGGTTAGTCAGGTCGACCTTATTTGGTGAGAAATAGTGCCATTAGGTCTCAAACTAGGTCAATTAGATCGACAAATTTTTGTAACATGCACTAATTCCCAACAAGGTCGATCAGGATGATGTAGTAGGAAAATGAATAAAAATGGGTGTTACTTAGGTATGTGTTATTTTAGATAGTGAATTGCTTAAGGGAATGTATAAGTAGGTTTTCATTCTTTAGGAAATTGGACAAGAGTAACTTATATTGTTTTTAGGTAGTGGTATAAGGGACAACAATCCTGTAAAGCACCAAAAGTATACCAACCTAATTCCTAGTACATCCTTTAAGGTGTGCACTTAAAGAGATTGAGGTTTGATAGGTTTTTGTAATAGAAAAGCATTAGTAATTGATAAATTTTAAAAATATTGTGTGCTTACATCTACCCCACTCGAAGCTTATCATGTGTCACATAGTTGTAACATGGGATAGTAAGGAAATAATTGAAATAACTAAAAGTGTCATATACATAATTTGAATTACCTTTACTATTGAATGATTTCTTATTGCATGTGTAGTCTTGATCATGAAGGGGGCATTAGTTGCTTTAGACAAACCCTAGGGATACAAAACTAGAGAGTAAAAGCACACAATTGCAAAGAAATAAAAATAAATGAACTTTGCATAACTGAATAAATGACTTGGATAATTGGTAAGCTAGGGTGATAAATTCTAGGTTAGAACCAAAGACCTTAAAAAATGGATAAAATGAGAGTACATTAGGTAATCAAAAATTCAAGACTACTAAATGATTGAAAAAATCAAATAAATGTACCTTAAGTGAGAAAAGTAACAAATTAAATCAAACCAAGGATAAAAAATACTAAAATAATAGATCCAACATTGATGTAAAAGAATTAACAAACCATACTTAAACACAAATGGAAAAAATCATAAAGTAAAACAACATTGATGAGTGAGAAGTAACAATCCAAACTCACTCAACAATGTAAAAACTAAAATAGAGAAATAGAACAAGATTATCCATAAAAAGAGTGATAAATAAATTTATAATTAAAAATAAATAAACTAAGGAAATCTGAGAAGGATAAAACAATGGTGTAAAGAAGTAAAGCTAGTCACTGAAAAATATAGTTTTTATTCTTAAGATGGATTAACTCAAAAAAAAACTATTAGTAGCATGTATTTAAGAAGAGATGAAGAATATGGAATATAGAAGTTAGGAAACAAATTTAGGAAAAAACTTGTCTATCAAGGGGAGAAATGAAATGGGTGGTGAGGGAAATGTAGATGGTATCAAGGTAGAAAATCTTTATCAGAATCAAGACACTCAAATTAAGTTGGTAAAACAAGAAGACTTCTGATATTAAGGGCTCTAGAGGACTTGTCTTAGCCACAAAAAATTGAATTATCTTGTGAAGTATAAATGTCATTGCATGAAGGTTATATGCATGAAAATTAAAATGGACCTACCTTCCCACAATGTGTTCCCTATTTCTCAAGATCCCTTATAGATCTGTTAGTCTACTATGAGGATTGGGTACTTGCATGATAAAGTAGGTAGAACTAAAGAGATTTTTGAAATCTACTATCCCAGTTTACTAGCCTATCATACCCCAATGGACCTCAATTCTATCATGAATCGAATTTTAGATTTTGAACTTTGACTAGAGTACAAGATGTGATTGATAATCACATCTTTTGGTGTGATTTTAAATTTTGATTAAATAGATTCATTTTTATCATTTCCTTTTGTTTTAAATGATTTGAATTTCAACTTTTTGATGGATTTTTCTATTCCTCCTCCATCCGGATTTATAAAAAACAAACATGGGTGTAAAAAATGACTATCACTAGAAAACTTAGACTTGATAGTTAAATAAATGAACTTAGAGAGTATGGTGTCTAAGGGTCTTATTCTTGCATGTTAAATATGAATGCTATCTTGAAACTGACATTGGTGTGCCCAAAGTGGAATGATAAATAAGGGAGAATATGTGATTGAACATGAAACGATTGAGTTAGCTCAAATTGTAAAAAATGTGAAAAAGAAACAAGAAATGTAAGCATGAATCCATATCATAAGAAATAATGTAAATTTAGGGAAACATGCAAAGGTATTTTGTTTAAATTTATTGCCACATAAGATACATAACTAATTTTGGGAGTATGAAGTCACAATATTTAACCATTGCCTTAATTTATAAGAACAACACTTAGGTTGAAGATAGTTTTTAATAAATTTGTAAATTTTATGAGAAAATTCTAGTTATATCTAAGGTCTTACACAACAACTCATAAACGATAAACCCAAAGAAGATGAAAAATATGAAAAAACAATTATGAGGAAGACTTGGTCCTATCCAAAGTTTTGTATTACAATTTGCAAAAGAAAAAGCAATTGAAAACGGATGTAAATAATAAAATATGTTCATGAGGATGGTCAGGTCCTATCCACGGTATTATGATGTAGCTCATGAACTAAATGAAAATAATAAAGATAGACCAAAGGACCCATGACAGTGACTAAGGTTGTTAAGAGTAATGTAAAGTTACATATTGGAGACCTTTGTAGGAAACCTACAAGAAATGTTAGTATGTACAAAATATGGAAGTATGTGATAAATAGTAAATATTTTAAGCAAAATATTTCTTTAAAAATTGAGCATTAGTGGGATCTTTAAAAATATGTCTTTCATTAGTTTGAAATATATAAATACTAGGACTAAGGATGTCTTTTACAAGGTAAGGACCCCAACATTTTTAGGCATAATTACCTTTTTTTTCATGTTAACAATCTAATTTGAGGACTAGGTACCAATATTGAAAGTTCATACTTTGAATTTTTTATTATGTTGTTTAGTAATATGAGCTTTGTATTGGTATGTATTGGTATTTATGTTGTGAATCAATCATACATCGTTCATCAAGGAAATCTAAATCATGGAAATGGGCTTCATGCAATTTCTATCAGGAATAATACCATGAAGAGAAATATGTAGAGATGGTAAATCAAGTTCTAGAGTTAAAATTAATTTAGATCCATATATTAATGAAAATGGTATTGCCCTAGTAGCATTACGTATGCTAGTGTGATAAGCCCAAAGTGCAAGATAAAATTGGAGTGTCAATCAGTAAAAATAATTAATAATTTTTTATAAGATTTTGTTCATAATTTTATTAGTGGCTTATGCTTGGCCATTGCATTGAGGATGATAAGGTGTTGAAAATTTATACATAATTTTTAATTTTGTACATAGTTGTTTCATATCTATATTTTTTAAGTTGCCCCCATTATCAGAAAAGATGGTATGAGGAACTCCAAAATGACAAATGATTTGATTGAGAGTAAATTTATAAATGATAATACTAGTAACACTAATAAGAGGCATGACTTCCACCCACTTGGTAAAATATTTAGTGGCAATGATGATGAACACAAAACCATTTTGTAATCTAGGTAACTTGTCAATGAGATCTAATCCCTATATAGAGAATGGCCAAAGAGACTCTAAGGTTTAGAGTCTAGTTGGAGGTGAGTGGATGAGATCATCATGAATTTGACAACTATTACAATTTTTATCAAAATTAATGGCATATTTTCAAAATTAAGCCAAAAGTAATTCATACGTAAGTATTTATGGGCTATAACGTGGTCATTAAAATGACTACTACAGATGCCCTATTTCATATCTATATTTTTTAAGTTGCCCCCATTGTCAGAAATGATGGTATGAGGAACTCCAAAATGACAAATGATTTGATTGAGAATAAATTTATAAATGGTAATACTAGTAACACTAATAAGAGGCATGACTTCCACCCACTTGGTAAAATATTTAGTGGTAGTGATGATGAACACAAAACCATTTTGTGATCTAGGTAACTTGCCAATGAGATCTAATCCCTATATAGAGAATGGCCAAAGATACTCTAAGGTTTAGAGTCCAGTTGGAGGTGAGTGGATGAGATCATCATGAATTTGACAACTATTACAATTTTTATAAAAATTAATGGCATATTTTCAAAATTAAGCCAAAAGTAATTCATACGTAAGTATTTATGGGCTATAACGTGGTCATTAAAATGACCACTACATATGCCCCCATGTGTTTGTTCAAAGAGAGCAGAAAATTATTCTATCATTACACAATGTAATAAAGTTCCTTATGCATTATGATAATGGAGGGTGTTGTATCAAAGTACATAGATGAATGCTTATTTATGAATTCAAGTCTTTTCATGAGAATCTACTTCTGAGGGATAAGTATGATATTCAATGAATTTAATTATGATTTTGTACTATGGGCTTTGTTGAATAGTAAAAATCTCTATGTGACAAATTAGGGAATCATTTTTATTTTGTAAAGAAGTTGAATTCTTCATTTGGATAAGGAATTGAGAATTATGAAGTACTTGATGAGGGTGAAATAGAGGTGTTTATAAAGTAAGAGAATCAACTATAGCATTTTGTTCTTGTGGGATATGTTTGATGGTGAAAGAAGCAAATTCTTTGGTAAGAGTGGCGGTAATTTTATGATATGTGAAAATATTTTCACTTTTACATTGATAATATCCACTAACTTTATGATATAAGAGTTATAAGTCATCTAAGAAATGTAGATATGGGATGTCTAAATCGATTGCGATATGTATACCTACTATTACGGCTTCATATTCAACTATATTATTAGTGACATGAAATTTTAGTCAAAATGTTAGGGGTATGATTTTACCATGTTAATTGGTTAAGATACAACTTGCCATAACTCCTTGAAATCATTTGGCACTATCAAAGTGTACAAATGGCTCCATGTAAGTTTATTGTAATTTCTAGTAATTCTTCAATGACTACTTTAGATTTAGTGGTATAAGTAGGAGGATCAAGTTATTCATGGTTAGTCACTTCTAGGTCAACTATGAATTTATGAAAATAATATTTGAGTGTTATTTCTTGGTTAAGACCTTTAATAAAAATAATTTCTTCATCAAGAAGATTATCTTGAAGGTGGTTTGTAGCTTGTAGGGAAGCTACCACAAGTTGGTCTATAATGACTTGTCCTTTGATAGGATTTTGGGTAACTATTCGAAGGTCAAATTCCATTAATAGGACCATTTATTTACCAATTCTATCCCCAGGTAAGAAATCTTTGGAAAATAATTGATGAAATGGATTAGAATGGATAATGACATAAGTAGTTTGATAAAGCATATAATGATGAAGTTTTTCAACTGTGAAATAGATAGTGAGACAGTAACATTCAAATTTTGTATAACTTTTTTCAAAATTGATTAAGCCTCAACTGATATAATAGGTGGTGTATTCTCTACTAGTATCATCTTGTTACGCAAGCATTTCCCCAATTGATATAGGAGTAGAGTATGTATATAGAATTAATGAGTAATCATTTGAAGGTGGATGAAGAGTGGGAGGATGAAGTAGAGATCATTTCATGATGTCTAATTAATTTTAGTATGAATCTACCCATTCTAGAGCATTACCTTTTTTAAGAAAGGAATTAATGAAATAAATACAGTAAGCCATTTCTGGAATGAAATGGTGAATTACCCCAAATTTATCAAGGTATGTTTGTATGTCTAGAATAGAGTGATGAATAGGCATGTTGATAATAGTATTGATTTTAGTTGGATCAACATCAATGCCTCAAATGGAAACTAAAAAACCTATAAGTTTACCAAAAGTAACCCTGAATACACATTTAAAGGGATTGAGTCTAACTTTGTATTTAATGAGTTGATAAAAAATGATAACTAAATCATGAAGGTGGATTTTACAACTTTAATATTTGGCAATGAGATCATCCACATAGGTTTCAACGATTTTATGAATAATATCATGAAAAATATGGGTCATAACACATTAATAAGTAGTTCTAGATTTTTGCGACCGAAAGGCATTTTAACACAATAATAGATGGCCCATTATGTGGTAAATATTTTTTTATGTTGATGTTTAGGAGCTATGTGAATTTGGTTGTATCCTAGGAAACTATACATGAGTGATAACATTTCATACCCAGTAGTAAAATCAACAATAGCATCTATTTAAGGTAAAGGAAAATTATATTTTGGACATGCTAAATTTAGGTTGTGAAAGTCAAGGCATATATTAATAACCATGGTAACTTTTTTACGAAGAGGGAAAATGTTTAAAACCTATTTTGATTAGTCTATAGGTTTAAAGAATTTGGCGTCTTAAAGTTTGATGATTTTTTTATGACATAAGGTAGAAATATTTGGAAGGAATTTTTGTTGATTTTGTCTGATGGGTTTAACATCCAAATAAGTGATGATGTTATGAACAACGATGCTAGGATCAATTCCTGACATATCTTCATATGACCAAACAAATATATATCATATTTATCAAAGAAAAGGCTAAAATTGTCGTGCTCTTCGATAGTGAGCTCTTTAGAGATGGTAATAGGTCGAGGACATGTAGGTGTACCATATTCAATTTTTGTATTTTATTTAATAAACATAACATTGCTATAATGAAAGTGGTATGGATCAAGAGGGAGGGAAGAAATAAGATGCATTTTGGAATCCACACTAGTAATGAAATAATTTAAACAAGGAATCTTTTGTTTAAAGTTGTCAATCTTATGATGTTGACATGGAAGTTAAGGTTCTCTAGTGTGGAGGAGTTATAGTATAACTTCATTACTAATAAGCATAAGTAAAGTTCTATAATATTCAACATCTACTTCAAGAATAATTATTTGATTACCTTTGATATCATATTCAGAATGTATTTATCCCATGTTAGTGGCTTTAGCATCTAAGGTAATTTCAGGTGTAGTAGTGGATATAGATTATGTGTTGGTGAGATCATGTTGAGTTAAATCAATTATATTTGTAATCATTGTATTGGTTTTTTCAATAAATGGAGTTATCTTAATTGAGTTTAGTTAGATAGATTTATATGGTGATAATTTAACTTGATCAATGCAATCATATGAAGGGGAAATAAGATTTGTAGTTGGTAAAGTAAATTATGTTGAATTAGGTTGTGTAGTAGGTTCAAACGAAGCCAAAGTTGGGATTTATTTGATTACCCATGGGGTGTTTAATAATGGTGTATTATTAGGGGGTACATAACCTTTAGGGTTTGATTCATTATTAGATGAAATATGAATAACATGGACGTCACGATTGAATCCATAAATTTTTGCTAACATCTTTTGATAATGTTGTACATCTAGATCTTGTGATTGGGCTTGGGCAATGATATAATTATCATCATAAGTGAGATAAATAGTGCATGTCTCAATTTCATTAGGGGAATCAGTGGTTGAAACACCTATGTTGATAAATTTATGAGACATAGTTAAATGATCTTAAAAAAAAATTGCCACTCCATATTCATTACACATGAAATCATCTTCTATGTAAGAAACTTCATATGCATTACATGGAGGGGGAGTATCATTAGTATCATCGATTAGAGGAATGGTACGATCACATGGTAGTAAAGAATCAAGGATCCATTCCACTATATAAGGAGGTAGTCAAGTGGTATTGTAAGTGTTTTGTAATTCATTTAGTTTATCATCATTTGAATCGATAAGAGTGACATGTAACTTAGGATTTATGTTAACAAATTCTAGAAGACGTGAGCTATTGATGTGAGTATTAGTAGGAATATTATATTGAGATATAGGATTTGGTAGTTAGATGTTCCATGGATTATGATCAGCTTGATGTTTATAACATTTGCTATTATGTATAAATTTAATACATTGATTACCCGAAGAGTCAATAACACGTATAAGATGTGTTCATGGGAGACCAAAGAGCATGTTGTAAGATAAGGGGAGATCATGAACTATAAGCTTAGTGCAAACTGTCTTGGGTTTGATATTAAGTGGTTTTTGATTAGTTTTATCAAATCCTCTACATGTAAGATGTGTATGTTTAATATTTTCTTTGGTGTATCTAATTTGTTGAATTAACAAAATAAGATGTGACATTGATACATGATCCTTCATCTACTAGGACTTTTCGAATTAGAGTATTATTGATCACAATTTTAATAAAGAGGGGTAGATCATCTACTCAAAAAATAATTTAGTCATTAATCATATCTTCTTCAAAAAATTATATGGATGGTTTTGAGGATGTGGAAATGGTTTCAAATGTATGTAACTTTGTAGGTGGCAGATCGTTAAAAGGAATTTTTGAATCATGAGATTGTGGTTCCTCGATGTTTTGTAATTGTTACATAATGAATTTATGATAATAGGGATAAGTTTGAACTAATTCTATAAGGGGGATTTTGCAAGACATTGAATTAAGCTCTTCCAAAAAATTCCAATGGGATTTAGAGGATGAAGAACTAGAACAAGGTTTATGAGATACAACATTTTTCATGGGAATAGGAGAATTAGGTTGGGGTTTCGATTGTGGAAGTGGTTCATTGTTTGGTTCAAAATATGTGGGTATAGTAGTTGTAGTGTCTTTAAGCAGTTGTTCATCAATAGAGTGTTTCTTAAGTTTAATGGCAAGTTCCTTGTGAGCAATTTTTTTCTTTAGTTAATTTTTTCTACATTCACATATTGAGATTTGGTGTACTATTAATCATATCGATTTCACAAATATTATCTTTTGAATGTTATTTATTAGAAGTAGAAGAAGATTTTTGAGATTCAAAAAGATATGGGTTTGGTAACCTATTTTTTGGGAAGCTTTGAGATAATCATGATAATGTAATTTGATCATAGCATCATGGTCAAATATGTCCCCTAACATGAAAGAAATAGTAAATTTAACAAGCCCGCAACATGTTTTATGAGAATGATCCACATCAACATGAAACCAACAAAATTTATTAAGATCATACCATGAAGGTGGGGTGCTATTATAGGTGAAGGGTTTAGATGGAGATAATAATTACTTTATTTGTGGCACTGTTAATAATGGGTGGGAAGCAAATTGATTATCTATTTTAACTACTCCTATTTTCATTTAAGGATTAACACTTGTAATTATATTGGTTGAAGTTTGAAAATATTCCTTCATTGAGATATGGGTGGACTCAAATTATTTCATAAGGAAATCATCTTTTAGCTTGGTCAAAAGCTTCATTTAAGGTTTGTGGAGAAAATGTTCAAATTCTATATTGAAGAGAATGTGTTAGAGCAGTGATAAATATTTTAAAGATATTATCACCAGTCATGTTGTGATTTGCTTTATAAGCTAATGATTTCCACCATTTGATGAAAGTATGAGATGATTCTGAGGTTGATTGCCTAACATTGATAAAATGACTAAGATAATTTTCTAGATCTTAGTTTGTTAAAAAAAATTAACTAAAACATTGACCAAATCCTCTAATTGTGAGATAGAATGTTGAGGCAATTGATTATAGCATTCTAAAACATCCCCTATGAATATTTTGACTAAAATTTTGTTAATAGCAAAGGTATTTTTTTGGACCCATTCCTTGTAGAGATTGTTAAATGCTTTAAGAAAAGATGCAGGGTCTTTAGTTCTATCATATTTAATGCTTGGAGATATGTTTCCAATATCAATGGATGTGATGAAAGGAGTTAATAGTTTATTTTGAATATTTTGAAAAATATTGTTATGTATAAGAGGTTGAGTAACTATATTACCATTGGCATCTTTAAGAGGAAGGATAAAATTTTGGTTGTTTTGAGGCATGATAAGATGAGGTTGATTAGTCATTTGTAATATATGATGTTGTATTTGAATCATTTAGGATGTGTTTGTTATTTGCATTACATTCATTTTTTGGATTATTTGAACAAAAATTTAAGTGATATCAATTGGTGTATTTTGGTTGATAATGTTAAGAGGTGGAATGTTAGTGTTGGTAGGAGGAGCATTCCCATTGTTAGGAATGGGAATGTTTCCTATAGGAGGATTCCCTTTTGGAGTATTTGTTGAGTTGGTATTTATTATTCTAATGGTGTAATAAGAAAGTTTAGATAGGGTATTATATTTAAAAGTGTGAAGTCGATTAGAGCCATCTAGATCATCGCTTTGGGTGATTTGAACCATGTTGTAGTCAATAAAGTTAGAGGAAGGATGGTAATAAGTGCACCACGAGAGATTATCCTCTTGGATGGTTAGGTTGGGTAAGAGAGAGAAACCCCTGTATATCTTCTAAATAGGTTAAGGTTATTAATACATATTTTAATAGGTGATTTCATGATGTTAAATAAGATAAAATAAAATCTTAAAATGTGTATGTTATATTTAAGAAATAGTTTATAGGAATAACATGAAATCAATCAGGGATTGAATTGAATCGACCAAATAAGTTGTAGGTTTGAAATAGAAATATGTCAACGAGTAAATATGCATTCAAGGAGGTCAATGTAGTTTTAATAGAAAAGAGTCAAGGTGTATGATAAACTATGTTGACCAATAAATATAGAGTCGAGCAAGTTGATGTAGTTGATCATTGAACTAAAAAATATTAGACAATATAAAAAATAACTAAGTCGACTAATAGGTACAAATTCAATCAGGTTGATGTAGCTTAGGTAGGTAGGATAATAGAAAAATACATAATCAAACTAGTTCAAACTGGTCGAATTAGTTGGATAAATAGAGAAAATAAAATAGTCTATAATAGACTGAGTCAATTTGGTTGACAAAGATCTAAATTCTAAAAAATTTAAAATAGTTTGAAACTAGATGAAGTTCTAAATACTGAGTAAAACTAAGCACATAGGCAACTAAGTTGAGTTGATCGATCTAGTTACAACACACAACATAAAACTTGTATCAACATTGTCTAATAATAAGTTTACAATACAACATAGAAATAGTAAACAACAAGCAACAAAAATATAATTTAGAGACTAATTACTTGTTTGAAAAGAAGATCAAGAAGTTATATTAAGGGTTGTGATTGAAAATGTAGACTTCCAAAGCCATTAGATAGTGTTGGCCCAATGTTTCAGAGTACTAGTTATGGAGGAAGTATCATTCCCATAGCCCACTAAACCCGGTTTCAAGGGTAAATTGGAAGTAGATTTTTATAACTAACTATTAACCGATGCACCACACAATCAAACTGATGGTTGGATTTCTAAGATTCAATAAAGAGGAAAATTATAGGTGTTCTCAAAATATCGTGAGGTATGTAAAAACTAAAGACTGTATTTAACTCTATATTATGGCTATAAGTATGGGACAAACCCCTCATGCCATGATATTTGTAAATGATAGATAATGACTGTAAATAGAATATTAAGTATCCCTTCATGATAATAGCTAAGTAGTTTTAAAACTATCAGTGCACAATTTCTAGGAAAAGTAAAACAAAATAAAAATAAGAGCAAAAATCAATATTTTGAAAGCTAAGTTGTAGTTTTTAAAAAGTAAATAAATAGTCAATCGATAGAAAAATAAAATGAGCTTAGTTACTATCTGATGTAAGTTAATTTTAGAATATAAAACAAATAGAACAAGATTGACTAGGTTGATCAAGTTATACAAATATAATGGAATGAAGTTGAACTGATTGACTCAGTGTATTGGAAAAATAAGGTAGAATAAACACAATCAAGGAGATCGACTTAATTTTTTGGATAGAAAAAAGAAATAAAACTAGGTCAAGCTGGTTGACCTAATTGAATGTATAGGTATAATTTTATAAAATTGAAAAGTTGGTAAAAATAGTACTAGATTTTAAATTCTGACTAAAAATAGGAAAATAAATTTGCTTGAAATTTGATAAAGTGAAAGTATTGAGTTGGTTAGAGTGAACCTGGTAGATAAGACTAAGTTGAATAGGTCAATGTAGTATTTTTTCTGAAGATGTTGAATTATTGTTTTAAACTATGTTATAGATAAGTGTTTGAGCCTACAAATATGGAAAACAATATTATTAAGCAATTCAAACTAGTTGATCTAGTATAAATAAAAATAATAAATGATAAAAAAATAAAACTATGTCGATTAGATCAATGTAGTTATTTAAAAAGATGCTAAAAATAAAAAAATCAAGCAAGTCGATTCAATTAGGTATGAAAAGCAAAAAAATAAACTAGGTTGATCGGTTCGATCCAGTTAGTTGAAATTAAAAATCCTATGAACAGGATACAAAACTAAGTTGACATGGTCAACAAAGTTGGAAGACCTACAGACAAACTGCAGAACTAGGTCGACAAAGTTGAAAACCTATAAATAGAGCATTAAACTAAGTTGATAGTCTTGATGAAGTTGTAAAAACTATACATAAAGATTCAAACTAAGTCGACAAGTTCAATGAAGTTTTAAAGCCTATACACAATGTTAAACTGGGTCAAAGGCTTAATCTAGTTGACTGTAAATAAAAATTAAAAATTTGCAAAGGTTAAATTCATGATGGGTTCACCAAAATATATGTAAGTAAAATAAGATATATCTACAAGTTATCCTAAATAATATCTAAGCTCAAAGAAGGTAATCAACTAATAGTCCACTTAGCAATACTTTGTTATATCGAGGTCATGACCAACGATGGATCTACTAAACCTAAACTAAGGAATCTCTTACCATACAATGGCAAAGGAGAGGTTTCTAAGGCCTCTAGTCAAATGCCATCATATAATAACCCTAGTTAGATCTTATGATTTCAATAAAAGTAAGAGAGCTAATCTAGTAAATAAACATGCAAGCTAATCTAGTAAATGAATATGCAAGCTAATATAATGCTCACCAAAGTTTGTGGCACAAATAAGGAAGATAATAAAAAAGAAAAGATAATTCTATTCAAGATAATATATAAGTAATCTAAACAAGGAAAGATACAATTTAACCCATTAGTTTCTACAACATCTACTTATCAAAATATGAAAGGCTAAGAGTATACTTACCTTGTTGAAGTGACCTTGTCATGTCTCAATCTCTCCCTTGACTAATGGTGTTGTGTTGGAGGTACAATCAATAATGCAAGATATTTCAAACTTTAATTGCAATCCTTTCAAACTCTTAATCAATGACAATAAGCATTCATAAAGCATACAAGATGTTCATACTAATGATTAATAAAAATAATGCAAGATCACACACATAACATTAGATCTACATGGGAAACCCTCTTGGGGATAAAACTCACTCTCAAGCCTGCCAACACATGAACTACTTGTCCTATGAGATGATTACAAATATGAGACCAATTTAGTGAAGCACCCACCTCACAAGGAGCACCCACCCTTAAGTATGAACAAGCACCCACTTATTTTAGATGTTGAGCACCCACACAACACCTTATGAAATCAAAAACTCCTAAATTTTGTTGTAGATCAATATAATTGGAAAAACAATGTATAAAATCTCTCTCCACACTCTCAATCATTCTTATACAAGCAATTCATCTAAAACACCCTTTTAGATCTCTCGTCTTCTTTGCTCATCTTTAATCTATTATGTACTTCAGTTCATCCACTGAACACACTCACTCTGATCTCTTTCATTTGCCTCTATCTTCTGCTCTCTCAATTTTCACATTCAAGTATATCCAAGTCTAGAAATCATCACCTTTAGTTTCACCTTTTAGAGTGTCTTCATGAATATCATGCTCTTAGTTGGCCATAATGCTTATATTAACCTTTAATACATATGTATAGCTCAATTAAATCTTTCCAAGTCAGCCATAACATCCATGGATAAAAATTAAGCAGTTATGCCTTTTAATTAGGCTTCATTAGCCCTTATAGGTCTAATGGAGACGCATCCATATCTTTGGCACTTCTCTGAGCAAATTAAGAATAAAATTACACTTTAAAAATACATAGATCCATGCCACATGAACTATATGTCCTACTTAAGTGATAGCATCCATCACATCACCCTTATGTTACAACATAATTAGCCCAAACATCATTATGTATATACGATCACCAAGATCGAACACACAATCAACTTCTAAGCCTTTGATCATACATAATATGGATTGTTAAAACCTCCATAATACAAATAGATGGTCCTCATGAAGTCTACAACATGCTCCAACATTTATTTCATCTTAAAACATCGAAATACCATCAAGAACAACTTAATTACCCTTATCAGGTTACTTGCAAAAAATGAAAACATACATAGTCAACTTTGAAGATCAATAAATCTGACTGTAAAAATACTCATACCTTTAAATAAATATTTTTGGATGTGCCTTGAAGTCCTCTACAACTTTTCCTTTTACACCATGATTAAATTATGCATATATCAAAAGTTATAGTTCAAAACCTGTAGACTATTTTCCCTTACAAATTCGAATATTTAAATTCCAATGGTCATTGTACAGATACTAAAAATTAAGTAGTTTACTTTCATTTCATGCTTCTAGGGAACTATGGATAAATACACATCATTGATATCCTTTGATTAGTTTGATCCTTATCTTGCAACGCTCACTGTTAGATCTAGATCAGAACACCCAAGATTGTGCCACTTGGCAGCATTGTGTGCCTTCTGCACATTTGACTTTTGACTCAACTTACACCATCGATATCTATCAATACAAATTCCCACAAAACATTGATCTACTATCAACTCAATGAGATAGTGACACTTTCCACCAATGCGTGCAGTCTTAGATACTTTGACATGTTGACTGAATATGCACCGTTAGATCAAGTCTGACAAGATCATACGTACCATTAGATCATTATCCAATCTAATGAAACATTTAACATTATATCTAGATTTGATTAACACTCATAATTGGATCTGACTAGACAAAATGACCTCAGATTTCAACATAGTTAAACTTGATGGTCTCTGGCCCATCACAGTCTACAAGAGTAACTTTGAAGGTTTATAACTTGAGCTAGAAAGTACTTCAAGAGTCCAAATTTTCAAGGTACCTTCTTGGCACTATATATAATATCTCCATGAAATCCTTTGACCTTGATTGAATTTTTGAGATCCTATATTAAATGCACAAACTTGTTGGTTCATACATATCTACATGATGTGTAGTGACGGTCTGGCTTCTCTTAAGCTAGAATATGCATTTTGCTTATCCCAAATACTCACAAAACATACCAGAGCTTTGTCAAGACATCTATGGATGCCTCACAACCTCTTCTTTGTCCTTACAAACCTACACAAGTGTCATATCTCTTCAATCTATCCATATGATCACTTTGTCATTAATGCATTAGTACCACATGCTCTCTTTGACATCAATGGAAATCTACAACATCGATGACCATGTTCAAAAAATATCCCCCTTTGTCATTGATGGAAAGACACCCTCATAATGACTTCTTAATATTTGAACATCCTCATCAAACTTCATTATGATCTTTCTCCCCCTTTGACGTTAATGACAAAGGGCCTCTTAGCTCAAATGCATTTAAAAAAATGTCTTGCACAAATTATATCAAACATATGAAACAATTGTTCCCCCTTTGATATGCACAAATATAAACTTGTAATTTTGATCCTTGGACCTATTAAGCTATAGAACTCATAATCTCCCTTTGCTTATGCATGAAAATTCAACACATTTTCACTATGACTGGAACATCTCACATATGCTTCTCCTTACATCATGCATAGATCCTCAATTCACATAGACTATCTGAGTTAGTTCCCCCTAACTCCTTGCTCCCATATGATTCTTGTGATGTTACAGGATGATTATTATCAAGACTTCATGAACACCCTCAGGGCATATACAACATATCTGAGTTCTCTAAGCAACCACAACAATTTTCAACTCTTTTTTGAAAACAAAGTTATACAAGTCTATGAATGTGGTCTTCACAACAACAAACCTTTTATCATAACCAATTTTTCACAATCTCTTGCTTACCCTTTGCCTTCAAGCTCTGTATTGATTGACACTTTGATCATTATCTAGGGTAGACACACTTGCTTTCACACAAAATGATGTCTCCTAAGAAGCATAGGTAGAGACACCCACCTGTCATAGAGGGATTAAATATCCAAAAACTTAGGAGATTCCCATATCTCCATGCTCTCACTTGACTTGCAGTCCTTCCTCATCTTCAGATTGTCTTTAAATAAGTTCTAAACCTTAGTCTTTTCTTTTATCTCAGGATCATGCTTGATTTCTTGGTCTATTTGGGCAGATAAGGGTTTTTCAATGATACTTTAACTTGTTCCCTATTCTGTCATGGAAAATAATCCATTTTGAGCTTGTTTCTCATTTACATGCTTAGTCCTCCATTCACTATGACACATTCTCTTCATGTTAGGATTGATAATCCTTGAAGTAGAATACTGATCATTCTTTCATAACCTTGCTATGTGGCCTTTCTCATGACAATTAAAACAAATGAGACTTCTTAGATTGTACATACCTTGTGATAGACATATGATGATTCCTTTGAGTTTTATGAATTTGTTCATGCATCTGATCATTTGGTCTTTTGATAAAGATATAACAAAATTTTGCAATATGACCAAATCCTTGACATTTGTAGCATAAAATGTCATTTTTTCTTTGTGACCCTATTGACTATCTTGAGTGATGATTTTATTCATGATTTCCATTGTCTTGCTCATAATTCCATGCAAATTCATTCCTTAAGGATCTTTTATAATATTTTGACCTATGATCAAACTGATTGTAGGAGTAACAATGACCATTGAAATGTGCATACCTCATAGCATTTGGTTGTCTAATCTGATTTGTCTTCATTCTGTCAACACCTTCATTCCTTGATTGATGATTGATCTTCAAAGTCTGATTGTCCTTGTTCATATTAGCCTTTATCTTGTCTTGAGTTACATGCTTTTGTCCTTCTTTGTATCCAAGACCAATTCTATCACTTGTATGCTTTTGACTACTCAAAATATTTTCAAGATTATTTGAGCTCTTTTTAAACTTCACAAATGACTTCACCTTACAAGATGTCTTGTCTAACTAAGATTTTAATGACTCAATTTCAATCACATACCTTAATCTCTCATCTTCTTTGGTTTTTAGGCTTGTAAACATAGTTTCTAATTAACTGTTGTGATGCTTGATAGTATCTTCATGTTCCCTAGTGTCATCATTCAATCTTTATTCAAACACTCTAAATTATTCTTCATAGTCCTTGATTTGTGACATCATCTCTTTTTTATTTTTCTTCTCAATCTTATGATCTTCAAGAGCATTAATCAATTCATCCTTATTATCTGAATCATCATTTGTATCTTTGCTCATAGCTTGATTTAATTTCATATGAAAAGACTCTATCTCTGATTGATACATGATACACTCTTCATCTTTATTCTTTACTTCTTCATTAAGAGAACAAACGTAAGTTTCAAACTATTGTGTGATCTCATCATGCTCCTTGAATTCATTACTCAGCCTACCTTCAAAAATTCCAATTTACTCCTCATAGGATTTGATCAAGGAATCTTGTTTTTTGTTATTTATTTTTAGTATGTTCATTTCTTCTATAGTATCTAAATATATATCTTCAAGAGTGACTTTCTCATCTTCTTCCTCTGAGCTATCTCCACCAAATAGATCTCTACTTGAAGAACATTCACCTTCATCATCATTAAGAGCCATGAACAATGTCTTCATGTCCCCATTATGAAAAGAATCATCATTGTTAGATGTGTTTACTTCTTATTCTACAGATGAGTTACTGTCTTCTTCATGTTAAAGGCTCTTATTGCCCTTGTATGATTCCTTCTTTCCATTTTTATTACTGAATAAATTCTTGTACTTGCTAGGAGTTCATCCTCATGAGATTATTTTTGTATAGACTTGCCTATACCTAGACATCTAATTGTAAAATGACTAACGTTACCACAAGAAAAATATTTGAAAGGAAGTTTTCCTTCATACTTACCTGATCATACATTCAATTTTCTTACAGTCATGGCTTCAACTTGATCTTCATTAAGACCAAAATCTTCAAGACTTAACTTGTTCTTATTGGCTTTTATCTCCTTGATCACCTTGAAGGTTGATTCCTTATTAAGAGGTCTATCTTCATCAACTCTCATTTCATAGGCAGTAAGAATGCCATGTAGTTAATCCATCTTCAACTGAGTGAGGTCATGACTTTCTTCTACAACAAAAACTTTTGAATCAAACCTGAGTGTAAGAGTCTTCAATACCTTTTGTACTATAGTGGCTTCATAAATCACCTCTCCAAGACCTCTAATCATGTTTACTACCTCATCAACCCTTAGAAGATAGGATGCCACATTATCTTATTCTTTAATTTTGAGACCTTCAAATTACCTTTGATAGGTCTACAACTTAGCCAATTTTACCTTAGAGTCTCCTTCATAGATAGTCTATAATTTGACCCAAATTTCCTTGGCAAATTTTCAATCAATCACTTTGGTGAATTCAACCTCGAATAGACCACAAATGATAGCATTCATAGCTTTTGAATTATTCTCACTCAACTTTTTGTCAACAACACTAGTTGGAGGAGTAATTGGTGTAGTATAACCATCCATGACAGATTGCCAAATACTAAACCCTAAAGACATGATGTATGTCCTCATACTTGTACTCTAAAAAGCATAATTTAACCCATTGAATAGTGGTTCTTTCTTTGTATAGAAACCTTACATCTGTTGACTTGCCATAATTTATCTTGGATCACCTTCAAGTGGTTAAACTTGCATAGAAGGTCCTACTCTAATACAAATTATTGGAGGTACAATCATTGAGAGGGGGGTGAATCAGTGATGCAAGATATTTCAAACTTGAATTGTAATCCTGTCAACCACTTAATCAATGACCATAATCATTCATAAAGCATAAAATATGTTCATACTAATTAATAAGAAATATCATGCAAGATCACACACATAACATCATATCTATGTGCAAAACACTCTTGGAGAATAAAACCCACTCTCAAACCTGCAACCACATGGTCTAATTGTCCTATAAGATGATTACAAACATGAGACCAATTTAGTGAAGCACCCACTTCACAAGGAGCAGCCACCCCTAAGTATGAACAAGCACCTACTTTTTCTAGATGTTGAGCACCCACACAACACCTTATGAAATCAACAACTTTTAAATTTTGATTGTAGATCAATTTGATTGGAGAAACAATGTATAGCAACTCTCTTCACACTCTCAAACTTGTTCATACAAGCAATGCATCTAAAACACCCTTTTGGATCTCTCTTGTCTTCTTCACTCATCCTCAATATGTTCTATACTTTAGTCCATCCACTGAGCACACTCAGTCTAATGTCTTTCCTTCACCTCTATCTTCTACTCTCTCAATTCTCACATTCAAGTCTCTCCAAGTCTAAAAACCATCACCTTTGGTTTCACATTTTATAGTGTCTTCATGAATATCATGCTCTTGGTCAGCCATAATGCTTATCTTAACCTTTAAGACATCTAAATAGCTCAATTACATCTTCGAAAGTTGGTCATAGCATCCATGGGTCACAGTTAAGCAACTATGTCTTTTAATTAGGCCTCATTAGCGCTTATAGGTATCATAGAGAGCCATCCATCTCTTTGACACTTCTCCAATCAAATTAAGAACAAAATAACACTTTAACAATACATAAATCCATGCAACATGATTTATAGGTCGTCCTTAAATGACAACACCCTTCTACTACAACATAATTAGCCCAAACATCATTCTATACATATGATCACTAAGAACAAACACAGTCAAATTCTAATATTTTGATCATATATAATATGTATTTTTAAAACCTCCATAATCCACACAGATGGTCCTCATGAAGTCTAAAACATGCTTCAACACTTAGTTCATCTTAAACATTAAAATACCATCAAGAACAACTCAATTACCCTTCTCAGGTTACTGGCAAAGCATGAACACATACACAATTAAATTTGGAGCTCAATAAATTTGATGCATCTTGAAGTCCTCTACAACTTTGCCTTTTACACCATGATCAAATTTTGCATATATCAAAAGTTATAGCTCAAAACCTGTGACTGGTTTTCCCTCACAAATTTGAATATTTAAATTCCAACGGTCACTGTACAGATACTAAACATCAAACACTTTAATTTCATCTCATGCTTCCTAGAAAATATGGATAAATATGCACCATTAATCTCTTCTGATTATCTTGATCATTATATTGTAATGCTCACAATTAGATCTAGATCAGAACACTCGAGATTGTGCCACTTGGCAACACTGCGTGCCTTTTGGACATTTGACTTTTTTCTCAATCGGCACCATCAATATCTATCAATATAAAAGCCTGAAAACCATTGATCTACTTTAAAATCAATGAGATAGTGATACTTTTCACTAGCGCATGCAATCTTAGATACTTTGACATTTTGATTGAATACACACCGTTAGATCAAGTCTGACAAGATCATACACACTATTAGATCATTATCCAATATAATGAAACGCTCACCATTAGATCTTGTTTTGATTAATGCTTATTGTTGGATATGACTAGACAAAATGACCTTAGACTTCAATGTAGTTAAACTTGATGGTCTCTGGGCCATCACAGTCTGTAAGAGCAACTTTGAAGGTTTATAACTTGAGCTAGAAAGAAATTCAAGACTCCAAATTTGTAGGGTACCTTCTTGGCACTATAGACAACATCTCCATGAAATATTTTGACCTTGGTTGACTTTCTAAGATCCTATATTAAATGCACAAACTTATTGGTTCATACATATCTGCATGATGTGCAGTGATGGTCTGGCTTCTCTTAAGCTAGAATATGCATTTTGCTCATTCTAAATGCTCACAAAACATGCCAAACCTTTGTCAAGACATCTATGGATGTTTTAAAGCCTCTTCTTTATCCTTATAGACCTGCATAAATGTCATATCTCTTTAAGTTATCCATTTAATCACTTTGCCATTAATGCATTAGTACCACATGCTCTTTTTGACATCAATAACAATCTAAGGCATCAATGACCATGCTCAACATGTTGGCATAAAATATTTCACCCTAGAGGAGGTTGTTCAAGACTAATATAAAATCTGGGCAACATTGGAATACCTCTAAGCCTATGGGTTGCTTATGATAGAGTTAGACCTATAGGTTTAAGGGCTAGCTCCCTAGGTTGATCCTTGTTTGCTTATCACCTATACTAATTATTTGGTTGTATGAAAAGAGATAGAAGGAAACATTAAAATGACCTATTCTAATAAGGTGATACACCAAAATGATATCCACTAGACTACCATGGTCTGCACTATGAAGGATTGTTCACAAGGTTGGCTTCAAAATTCTATGGGACTCCAACAAAAATAGTTCAAACATGAAGGTGATATATACTGCACTTCCCAAAGTGAAAGGATAAAAGGTATAATCTTAGACACTAATACATCTTCATATACTTAGAGATAGGCAAGGACACTGACTACACTCCATGTGACATGTTAGAGAATGAATTGCTTACACACAATATGAGAGATAGAGATGAATGTAAGGCTAGGTGATTAAGACTTATCATTCAGCTTTCTACTAATCTACACACTTAGACAAGGAATTATAAAACCAAAAATAGCTTCAAATCTTTATTCAAAGGAAAACATCAGTATTCAAACCATCAAGGCTTCGCCCTACCAGACATGGACCAAACTACAAGAGCTAAAATGGCTTACATTTATAGAATGTGTGAGAGGAGAGAGAATAGAGAAGTTCAAGGGTCACAATGCCATGTGTCAAGGCATGAAAACTAGTTACATTATAGGAGAATGAGGTTAAGAATAGAGGTATGGAAGGTCCTCTTGGATAAATGTCCATTTGAAGTATGAAACTCTCTAAAACTGGCATAGAGGTCTTCAAATGGCTTCTTGAAATTGCCTTCATGATTAGGCATATTTTGGATGCTTGAAACAGGACTAGGGAGAGTTGACACATATTCACTATCAATGAGGGGTTATAAAAAAGCTTCAACAGTCATCATATGTGTCCCTAACCACTAGTTATTTCCATGACACTTCTTCTCACCATCTACATTCACCATCATTAGCCTTATAGGTCTGTCTTCACATTTATCACCTAAGTGATCTCTAGTTTCTTAATAAAATCCATGGAATGAGTGATATGACACCTATAAAGAGTCCTCTTGCCTTCCAATCCATGAAACAGACCTTAAAAATGTCCCAAAACTAACTTCACATTCTCTCACTTGGCAGTTACTCTCCATTTTCACCATCTACTAAAGACTGCATGAGATGAATGACTTAGTAGAGATGTTTGTGTGCTCATATGAAGTGAGGAATGGACATGGAGAGTTATAATAGGTCCCCACTTACCTCTCCCAATGATCCTTATCCTTCAACTCTCCTCTGCACCTACAAAACACATAAAACACTACAAGAAACCCTATTTTCATAGTGTCCATAGAATTAGGGTACAAACCAATTAGATGGGGAAGAGCTTGAGAGATTATTATGCAAGTTCAAAACATGTTTTTGACCAAAATACCCCATTTGGATGCATATTATTTCTTATATTATCCATCAGGGCAGAATCAAGGGTTTAAGAAGGCTTTAGAGGGTTTGGACTCTTAAGGATTGTTCATAAAATCTTGACGTCCAACCTCCCAATAAATTCTAAAAAATTCAAACTCAAGACCCTCCTCAAGTTTCCCCAACTCCTTGGGTCACCATTCTATAAATCCGTACAGATGTGACCTTTCAAAGATGTCCTATCGAGCTTGAAAGCCTATTCTAGACAGGTCTAAGATGAAAAAGTCCAAATTTGACCAACCTATTTAATTCCCCTACAAGCCAATGGTTTCAAACAACCTATAACTGCCATTAAAGGTCATAAAATGGATTGGAGAGTTCATCTTGCCTTAGAAGTGGATTTAGACCCCATCAGGGCTTTAGGTCTAGTCTAGGGTTAAAAGTCTTGACTGTATTCTTGCATGCTTAGGCCACCCTGTGTAGTTTACAATGGCTATGAGGTATTTAACACATCTGTGTACCTTCATTAAAACTCTCTTCACCCTTATATATTGATCTAACACCTTACATCTCATTCCCTTATCACTTACTCACCAAGCCTGCAGACTTGACAGTCTGGGAGTGCCCTCTGTTGGAGACAAAACAGAGGGCACTTCCCCTATTTGTCTTGCAAACCTAAAGATATGGAGGGATATAATCGATCATAAGGACATTCTGTACCAAATTTTAGGGTTGGATCACACCAATAGACCCTTCCAATTTTCAAAAACCTCAAGATAGAATTCTCAAGTTGATGATCGTGCAGGGTTTTTTATATACATAGTTGGACTTACTTTGTTCACCTTTCCCTTACCATGTTTATTTGGTCTAAGGACCTCATTAAGCTAATGAAAATAATTTGAAGTTTATTTCAAACATGATCCACACCCTACTTCTTTTTTAACCCTCTCAATCCACATCTTTCCCACTAGCTTAGGCTAAATTGTCTACTGTAGCAAGTTGTAGGTGTGTGTTTTGAAGTAAATGAGATTCTTGGAGGATGTTGTGAACAATATATTTCATACCCAGGCTCTCTCTGAAGTCTTTGATCTTGTTTCACACTTTTATATGTTCATATCATGCCTAAGACTAAACCAACCTCCAAACTGTTAATTTCCATGTATTGTCAACTTCAAGGACTGTAAGTGCCATTTTTGAGATTAAAAGGGCTCTTATAGGTGCTTTTTCATGTTAGAACATGGAGTTTCGTGCCCTATGTTCTTCTTGGAATCCTTCAGATCATCTCCCAACTACTTGAATTCAAATCTCATGCCTAGATACTTATGCCAACATCTAAACTATCAATGTTCTAGTGTATTATCACCCTACAATCAAACTTTAGGTGATCATTCTTAGAGCAAAAGGAGGTTCTTGTAGGTCTCACTCAGTGTCATAACCTTGTGCCTCAACTCCCTCAAATGTTCTTTGGGTCACTAACATCATCTAAAATAAAATGAGGTCACTTGGTCTGAAGTCCATGCTTCCATTTGGTCATGTTGCATCATGAGGCTGTTTAGGCTTCAAGAATACTGTAGATGACTGGGTGTCTACAGTGAAAGATTGCATGAATTGGAAAACCTATCTACACAAATTCCTCATGGCCAATCAACCAATTTATCATGCCAATGTATTTTTATGTGTTTGGGCAACATGATGGAAGCACTCAAACTATCCAAACCTCAAGACACTCACCAAGATATGACCTTTTGTACATCAATAAATACCTTATTCAGAGAAAATAGGGTAACATGTCTTTGAAGCAACTTTATCAAACTACAAACCTTGAACTTCAAGTTTGCCTACATGGAATGATCTTATCACTACCCTCTTGATACTTTCCATGATATTAGAACTTGATGAAGTTTCCAAGTGAGTTTCAAGCCTTTTATTTTCACCATGCTCTGTCCTCTATTGATTATACTCCGACCAGGTTGGAAACTTGTAAGTGAAGATCATATCACTGACTATGTATGTTGGAGAATTGGTTGTCACAACCAATCTTAAGTCAATTTTGAAGGTTCAAATCTAATATTTAATCTTTGGGATCCTTCTCACCATCTTGAAAACTTATTGTCTCCCTCAACATGAATGGTTAGGACTTAGTTTCGCTTGACTGTGTATGACAGTCACACAGAAAACTGATTGTGTTTATGTCTCCAATTGTACTATTCCAACCATGGCCCTTTAAGATTCAATTTTCAAAGGAAAGAGTGTCCACAATGCAATGTGAGAGTGTAAACATGTATCCCCTTATTTTAGACCACTATAGGATAGAGAAATCTCAACAAATGGTGAAACTTGGTTTGCAAACTGTGATATAGTTCTCAACTAGCAAGATGAGAAAGCTTTGCTCAATATTTGACTTCCAAACATGAAAACATGATTGAGGACAATGTGATAATAATGTACACACTCTCTAAAAACATGTGCAACACCTAGTTTCAATGAAACTATACAAAAAAGGAGGAAACTTGAAGGGTATGGGGATGAGCAAGCAAAAAATAGTAGCAAACTTCTTGGCATTGGTTTATAAATCCTGGTACAGCAAACATGGAAATCTTTCCATGACCTTGGAGTGGACAAGGATTATTTTCATCCCCCAAGAGAATTTGACCCAATTCATCTCCTGTTGTCCATACTAAACCAAAACCGGTTGACCATTTTCACATGCAAAGGAGAGTGATGGAGAAGCAAAATAATTTTATGTCATTTTTTATCTTTTCAAAACTACTAAATCATGGGATTGAGTTGGGGGGACCTAAAGGGTAACTTTGAATCCTTCCAAATGTGCCAACTCTTATAAACAAGCCGTACAACAACCCAAAATTGCCTCTAACTATCTGATTTTCTTGTTCTAGTGTAGAAATCTGTAAACTTCAGTTATGAAATAGTTCTTTTGACACTTACTAACACATGGGACGTTGAAGAACATCTTAACACACTTGTCTCTTTATAAAAACCATACAAGTCTAGTAAATGACCCCAAAAGTGTCCTTAGAGTGACATAGGACTAAAAATTAATATGACAAAGTTGATGACACATTAAATGACCTAACTAGGACCATGATACACCCTATAAGACCCCTATTTTAAGATTTCAATTATAGGAGGTTGACCTATTTTGACTTGTGGTCAAAATAGTCAACATTCTTTGTGATTTCTTAGGGATGACAAGCTAGCTACGCCAAAGACCAGTAGCCTACTCATATCCATTGGGATATAGAGTCACCTATGCATAGTATAGACACTAAATTACCTTTTAAACCACACCAAACAATAAGAAAAGGCACACAAAGCAAAACATTAAAGGAAACACACATGTTCTTAAGAACACTTATGGAACACACACACAACAGAAGCAAAGACACACCTATCCTATTATATACATAATTGACCATCATCTCATCAATAACAGGGCTTCAAGTGGATCCCATTTATATGGATAGGCAAGTCCTCCCCATTCATTCTTGTCAATTTAAAGGATTTATTTTGCTTGCATTTGATGATGATGTATGGCCCACTCCATAAAGTGTGAAATTCGATATGTTTTCCTGGCTTTGCTCTATCTTCATCCCACTTTAATACTATGTCCCCTTCTTGGAAGACCCTTGGAGTTTTTTTCCTATCAAAGGACCTCTTCATTAACATTTGATTATGCTCCATATATTTGTGAGCATTGTCTCTAGTCTCTTGCAACTCCATCAATTCTGTCAACCTCACCTCCATTGGAGTATTGTCAAGCAACTCTAACTGATGTGCCAACTCTAAGGTAGGAAACTTATGGGATATGGATAGCTTAGCTTCTCTCTCATAGACAAAAATAAAACAAGAGTTCCTTGTTGACCTCTTAGGAGTTATTCTATCAACCCATAGGGTTGTCTAATTTAGTGTGCCAAGCTCTTTGATTGTCCTCCAAGATTTTCTTGATGATTATGATCAAATTCTTGTTAGTAGACTCAACCAACCCATTACCTTGAGGGTAATAGTTGGATGTACTCTATTATATGATATTACTACTTGCCCAATCAGTTATTTTATCACCCATGAAAACAAGTGCATTATCTAAAATGATGGTATAAGGAGTTCCAAACCTTGTTGTAATGTTCTCATAGAACTCCAAGATAACATTTTCATTGGCCTCCTTCAATGCAACTACCTCAACCCACCTTGTGAAGTAATCAATTATTTTGAGTATCCATTTGTGACCAGCACTTGATGGAGGATTTATCATACCAATGAAGTCAAGACCCCATTGCATGAAAGGTTGATTTACTTGAATAGGCCTCAAAGGGAGAGCTGCAATCCTCTGTTTTTATACAAAGAAATCACATTGTACACACCTCACCCAAGCATAATATTATTTGAAGAGGCTAGGCCAATAATATCCGGTCCTCATGATCTTGGTGGTTGTGGTTCTTGGGGAGAAATGACCGCCTATTGTTTCATCATGAAAATTTTCAAGTAATTCTCCAAATGGGTCATTGTAATGCATCTCAAAAGTACACCATTAGTATCTTTTCTAAAAAGTACACCATCTACAAGATAATAAGATATAGCTTACAATCTGAAATACCTTCATTTGGTTCTGCTCAAACCATCAGGGTACTCACCACTTTGATTAAATTTGATGATATCTTATGTCCAACTAAGTACAGGCATGGGATCAACTGGTTGAAATCAATTATGATTGACCAAAGCTTCTCATTTTGGCTCATGGAGGTCTAAATCCAAGTGTTCACAAATACCCTTACCTCTTATCAACTTTGTCACTTTGATGTCAACATCATATTCCATTACCTTTGTAATCCACCCTACCCTCTTTTCACTGAGGTCTTCGCTCAAAAGGACCTCTTTGGTGCTAGGATGAGAGACCATAATGTGAATCTTATTGTTTGAAACCATATGCTTAAATATCTTTATCCCTCTTACAACAACGACTTGTTTCTCCACAAATGTATACTTAACCTCATATCTTTGAAATCTTGACTAAAGAATGCAATTGATTGTTCCACACCTTCATCATTATTTTACATTAGCATAGTTGAGATAGTATCAATGTTAACAAATGAATACAACATGAAATATTTAGCAAAATTAAGGTTTAAAAGAGTGGGAGCTTGTGCAATTACTTGCTTGATGGCTTCAAAGTTGCTCTTACCCTCCTTAGTCCAAGAGAAAACTTGATTCTTCTTGAGCATGGTTGTGATAGTCTTCACCATAAATGCAAACCCAGTTATGAACCTTCACACAAAGTTTATCTTGCCTAAGAAACTTTGGAGTCCTTTCCTGTGCAAGGGCAATGATAGGCCTAGAATAACCTCTATCCTTTCAAGGTCAATAGTTAGACCATCCTTGGAAATAATGTGTCCTAGGAGCTTACCTTCATGGACAACAAAGATGCACTTTTTGGGGTTGATAGATACTCCATACTACCTGCACCTTTTAAACACTTGCTTAGGTGTTTCTTATGCTCATTTGCATATTTGGATAACATGGTTATGTCATTTAGATATATTAACAACATCTCATTGATTAGACCTTGGAAAGCCATGTCCATTTCCCTTTGGAAGGTGGCACCAAAATTTGACAAACCAAAGGGCATCTTCTTATAAGCAAAAGTCCCCCATTTTGTAGTGAATGATGTCTTGAACTAATCATCTTCATTCACTAAAATCTGATTATAACCAAAATATCCATCTAGGAGTGAGAAATGTTGAGAACCTAAAACAACTTGCAAAATCCGATCCATAGGAGGTAAGAGATAATGATATTTGAGTGACACCCTATTAATATCTCTAAAATCTACACAAAGTCTTATTTACCCATTATTCTTTATAATAGGCACAATGTTAGCTACCCAAGTTGAATGCTTGATAAAAAAGATTGTCTCAAATTCAAGGATTTTGGTAAGTTCCATCCTCATGAGTTGTTAAACTTTGGGGTTGATAGGCCTTTGTTTTTGCCTAACTGATTTAACTCTGAGTTCTAATTCAATAGTATGGTGGTCTAGGTTATGATCAAACCCTTTTAGGTCTTTATATTTCCAAGCAAAGATGCCATGGAGCTCCCTACACAAATCAATGAATGCTTGTTTTTCTGATGTAGAACATACCTTGCCTAGTATGAAGAGTTTGTCTTTGAAGATCAATACCCTTTCATAATTCTCCTCCTTTGTAGACATACTCACCTTTTTCTTCTTTCTTTGATCATCTTCATTAAAGATACTTTCTAAGCTCACCAATCCCTTAGGTATCTTGTTTGTTTTTAGCTGTGCAATATGATTGTCAAACTACTCATGGAGTCATTTATGGTTTCTTGAGGAGAACTCAACTTCATTTTGCAAGAAATGTACAATGTGTTTGTCACTATCAAACACTTGTCAAGAGACCTCATTATCAGTTATGGAAGGTCTTACAATGACCTTGATGTAAGATTGTTTTCATTCTTCTTTTATGATAGTAGGTGTATCAAATTGTGCTCCTATAGTAACTAGTCTATCAGCATGCTTATTATGCTCCCTTGGGACTGATTGTATGTTGTATGCATTGAAATATTCAAGTAAATCCCATACCCCACGCTTATAGGACTTAAGCAAAGGGTTCTTAGTAGCAACCACATTCTTAATTTGATGCACAATCAATTCACTATCTCCATATACTTGTAGATTCTTGATTCCTTTTCTCCTTGCCCATTGAAGACCATGAATCAAACCTTCATACTCAGGGACATTGCAAGTGCAACAGAAATGGAACCTATGGAACTTCCTCATGGCCAATCAACCAATTTATCATGTCAATGCATTGTTATGTGTTTGGACTACATGATGGAAGCACTCAAAGTATCCAGACCTCAAGACACTAACCAAGATATGACCTTTTGTACATGAACAAATACTTTATTGGGAGAAAATAAGGTAACATGTCTCTAAAGCAACTTTCTCAAACTGCAAACCTTGAACTTCAAGTCTGCCTGCATGAAATGATCTTATCATTGCCCTCTTGATACTTTTCATGCTCTTAGAACTTGATGAAGTTTCCATGTGAGTTTCAAGCCTTTTCTTTTCACCATGCTTTAAACATTGTCGATTATACTCAGAGCATGTTGGAAACCTATAGGTCAAAATCAAATCACTATGTATGTTGGATAATTGGTTGTCACAACTAATCTTAAGTCAATTTGGAAGGTTCAAATCTACTATTTCATCTCTAGGAGCCCTTTCACCGTCTTGAAAACTTATTGTCTCCCTCAACATGAATGGTCAAGGCTCAGTGTCACTTGACTGTGTATAACAGTCACATAGAAAACTGATTGTGTTTGTCTCCAACTGTACTATTCCAACCATGACCCTTTGAGATTCAATTTTCAAAGGAGAGAGCGGCCACCATGCAATGTGAGAGTGTAAACATGTGTCCCTTTGTTTGAGACCATTATAGGATAGAGAAATCTCAGCGAATGGTAAAACTTGGTCTGCAAACTGTGATATGTTCTCAACTAGCAAGATGAGAAAGCTTTGCTTAATCTTTGACTTCCAAACATGCAAACATGACTGAGGACCATGTGAGAAGATTGTACATACTCTCTAGAAGCATGTGCAACACCTGGTTTGTACGAAACTATGCAAACAGAGAGGAAACCTAAAGCGTATAGGAATGAACAGATAAAAAATAGTAGCAGAGTTCTTAGCATTGGTTCATAAACCCTAGTACACCAAACTTGGAACTCTTGCCATGAACTTGGAATAAACAAGAAGTATTTTCATCCCCCAAGAGCATTTGACCCAATTCATCTCCTTTTGTTTGTACTAAACCAAAATCGGTTGACCATTTTCACATGCAAAGGAGAGCAATAGAGGTGCAGAACAGTTTTATGCCATTTTTGAGCTTGTCAAAGTTGATCAAGCATGGAACTGAGTCAGGGGGACCTGAAGGGTCACTTTGAAGCCTTCCTCACGTGCCAACTCTTATACACAGGTCGTACAATTGTCCAAAACTACCTCTAACTACTTGATTCTCTTGTTCTGACGTAAAACCCTGCAAACTTTAGTTATAAAACAGTTCTTCTGACATCCACTGACACATGGAACACTAAAGAACATCTTGACACACTTGTATCTCTATGAAAACAATACAAGTCTAGTGAATGACCCCAAAAGTGGCCTTAGAGTGATATAGGACTAAAAATGAATATGACAAAGCTAATGACACATTAAATGACCTCACCAAGACCATGGTACACCCTATAAGACCCCTATATCAAGCTTTCAATTATAAGGGGTTGACCTATTTTGACTTGTAAGTCAAAATAGTCAATAGGGGCTTTACAAGAGGTTGTTGTGGCTTGTAAGAATTATAAGGATAAATCAGCTCTAGGCTACAAGACTTCTATGCATTCAAAACAAGGTACAAAACTTCTCTTACACATCCAAGACCTCCACAAGACAAGTGGGACTACTCCAAGACAAAAACTTAAGCAATGAAACCCCAATTGATAGCATATGCAAATTTGCAAGCTATAATAATGTGTAATTGAATAACCCCCTCTTTAGAAATGAAGTTGAGGGGATATTTATAGCCAATGATTGACCCTAAACCCTCCTAAAAATTTAGTTGGCAAAGTCGATCGAGCAACTTTGTTCGACGAGAAATAATCGTTAGGTTTCAAACGAAGTCAATTGAGCCCACAGAGTTCCTTAACATGCACTAATTCCCAACAAGGTCAATCCGCTGACATGATAGGAAAATGAAGAAAAAGAGGTGTTACTTAGATAAGGGCTATTTTGGATGGTGAATTGCTTAGGGGAGTATAAGTGGATTTTTATTGTTTAGAGAATTGGACAAGTAACTTATAGTGGTTTTAGGTAATGGTATAGGGGCCAACAATTTTGTGAAGCACCAAAAATCTACCAAACCTTTTCCTCTTGCACGTTTTAACATATGCACTCATAGATATTGAGATTCAATGGCTTCCCACAAGAGAAAACATCACTCACTGATAAAACTTAAAATATTGTGCATATACAACAACCATCTAGTTTGCTTATCCACTCAATTGGCCTCTTTGGACTAATGATAAGAAAACAAAGTTGGAGAAAATAGAAAAACGATTGAATGTAGCGTCTACCAACGTTGGACCTCAACACACAACATTTATAGCAAAAAGGGCTTAAGATGATATCCCTACATGAGCAACATAAAGAAAAGTAGACAAAACAGATGTCTATCGATATTATCTGAGGAAATGAAGGACTTTAGAAAGTTCTTGAGCACCTAAATGGAGAATATGGAGGTTTGAATCAAGATTCATACAAATTATCTGGACTTATTAGAAAAGGCTCAAGTCACAAATGACAGTCATGATAGCAAAATAAAATATGGCCATAGAAAACATGATAGAAGTAAAAAAACAATTCTTGATTGGAACAATTTTGCTTAGAAGATGGGTAAGTATAAGTACATGCCCAAAGTAAGGGCACCCACTCCATAATTTCCAAAAATTTTGAAACAACTCACAATTTTGTTACACTGGTGATTTGAAGAATTTTGATCACAGTCAACAATTGAAGTTGTCTCGAGGATGAAACAAAAGTATAAAAATTAGACAAATTTTAACAAAGTTCTCTATCAATGAAAGGACCAAATTGCAAACACCACAGAGCTAATTTCGTTACTGCAACAACATGACACTATTTAGGCCAACAAAACAGAAAATTTCACTAAATATGCATTGCAATAAGAAATAATGCCTTGCAGAAATAAAAGACGACTAAATTAGAGAAAGAACATGTTTCACACAAACATAACCATTGGATTGTGTAATAATGAGTCAATA
This sequence comes from Torreya grandis, assembly GCA_037957365.1. Lineage (NCBI taxonomy): Eukaryota > Viridiplantae > Streptophyta > Pinopsida > Cupressales > Taxaceae > Torreya > Torreya grandis. Next base: position 954,291 of record JARHVA010001747.1, read on the forward strand.
TTTCTACCGCATTATTGTAATACAATAGAAATGGTATAAAAGAGAAAAAAAATATAAGAATTATAAGAGATTACAACACAGAGTAATTTGTGTAATTGCTTAGAACGAAAGAGAAGTTAAAGTGAAAATTATCGTGTACCATGTACTGTATGATTTATTATGAATGTAAGCACTATTTTTTCAGTGTATGTTAAAGATTCTAATCAAATATTAACCCTTGAACACATTAATCTAAATAAAATTAATATTTATTAAAATAAACTATTTATAACCTACAACTTCAAATTTTATGCCAACATGACATTTCTTACAAGGGTTGAGAGCATCGGTGCTCTTGCCACAAAACCCAAGAAACACAAGGGAGAATGAGAAGTCTAGGGGAGAATGAGAAGTCTAAGGGACAAAGAAGGAGGACCATTGGAATTTGACAAACACACAATAACACATAATTTAGACCAATAATCAACAAATGGACAAGTACACTAAAAACACATGAATTAACACTAAACACATGAGGCCATATTTAAGTGTCTCCATCTTTTTAAATTATTATTTATTTATTCAAGAATACTAAAAACTTATTTAAAATTAATCAAATTAAGATTATTTATGTAGATACCATCATTGACAATTTTGTTAAGTATAATTTGGTTTATAACTATTTACAATGATGATAAATTTTAACATCCTTTAAACCAAATTCCTCTGTAGGACCCAACAAAGAGTGTCAAACATGTAATTTTTCTTTGAATCTTATTTGCAAGTGTGATTTGTAATTATCTTTGCTGACACCAACCTCCTCAACATTTAGACTCTCTCAGAAAAGAACAAATAAAAAAACATGTCAAAAGAATAAGTAATTCACCTTTAAATGAAATTTCAAGATATTTTCCAACACCCCAATTGTCAAGAGACCTCAGTTCTTAGGGGATTTTGGTGGAATAGTAAGTTGTAGCACTTATTACAAAAAGACCGAGGCTCCAATCCCGTTGGCATGCCTTTGGCCAGCTTTCGCTCGGGTTGTATAATTTGAACCATTGTGAGTTCCATGGTTATATGAATAAAGGGTGGCTATATAACAGCCCACAATTCCACGTAATTGTTGAAATGTAAATGAAAGTAATTCTAATTAAAAAAAGACAGACCTTGCACAATCAACAACCATGTTTACTTGTGTAGACAATTGATTCAATCAGCTTTTAGATTCAGAATCAAGTCACCAACCTTTCTTGGGTTCTCTGATTTAAGTTATCATTCCACATACAGTATCATTCTAGATACCAGTCTTATATCATTACATATGGGCATGTTCGAAGAAAATGAGTTTCACCCTCAATTTCATTTCAGTCACATTACTTACAGATTCTTTTTTCCCAATGTGCAGGAGAATCGATCTTCCAGTTTCACCATGTTAGCTAATGTAAGCTATTTCTGAGTCTTGCAAATATAATTTGCTCATTCAATAATGTTTTAAATGATTGATAAAAGATGAGTTTTTTTAAGGCTTGTTTTGGATCTTGGTCATGATCTCTAAGACATACTCTACCACCCCATCAAAAATGTTAGCTCTATTCATCTCTCAGAAATTTTCATCATCAATATGCGCAACAACAAAGATAATATTGTTCGACTCTCTCATTTGCAAACTCAGAGATGCAGCAACATTGGAAATCTTCCTCTGTAATTACAGAGATCACTGCTTCCAATACTCAAGATGTTGATAGCTTACATACGGTAATCAATCTAAAAATGAATATCTTATTTCCCCCCGTGAAGTTCAAGCATTGGAACTCTTGCCCCAGATTACCAACAGAAATAAACTATTTGCATAGGAAAGCATGTTTCTTATTAGTTCACAATGAGGGAAGCATGTACCTGTTAGAAATGTCCAGAGTGCTAGTATGGATAACCGACATATTTATCCCCCAGTGCTAGAACAGAAGAATCTGTTTGAAACCACCTTTAATAAGTGTAACTATTAACCTTTGATGTACATTTCTTCTGAAGTATTGAAGCATATATCCTGTACCGTGCAAGAAAAAAACATATAGGTAACACTTTTAATCATAAGAAAACTCGAGTTAATAAAGCTACTAGATCAAGGGATTCATAACCTAGCAGCAAGGTGCATGTATGCGCATGGGTATGTGTGCGCACATGTGGTGTTTAAATTTTGGATCTCCTAAGGAGATTCCTGCACAACCACATACTTGAAAAACTTCTTGCTACCAACTTAGGTCTGGGATGAATGCTTAACAGTATTTTTGATGCAGGTGAATTCAAGTATCTGGCAAGCTATGTTTCTGAACGTCTTGCCTGGCCTGGAAATGTGGGAATTTCACTTTTTATATTGCAGACAGACATCTGCCATTGTAATAGCCAGTGTTGTAGCTTTTCAAATTCATTGAACCACCACCTAGCATTGCATAGATATTTTACATCCCCCCTGAATCATCATGTATCAAGAATCCACAGATGGCAATCATGAAGTCATCCTGATGTGAGACAAGAAAAGCAGAGCTACCATAACAAGAACAATGCAGAACTCTGGTTGGAGTCCTGAAGACAATCCTAATAACAGAGAAAATGTTTTGTATACTCAAGGCAAGAATGACATGAATAAAACTTCACTTTGCTTACTTCTTTTTTGATGAATCACGAGTGCTTTTTCTTCACCTTAGACAAAAAAAGAGGGCTCTGACTTTGAAAACTTAACAATCTCATAGGTAAGGCACCCTTAATTTCGAAGAGGTATAGCACTTTTGATTACGAAGTACTAGATATTCTCACTTATGTATAGAGGATCTCAAAATATACATGTGTACGTAGTACACAGAAATGTATAAAAATCCTTTGTTCATATGTACAAAATCAAATAATTCGCATCAAGTAGTTGAAGCTATAGAGTTTGTTCCATTGTGTTCACATACATTCCCTCGACACAGTGGACATACTCTGCAAACAATACTTAGAATATTCAGTATTTGGGGGTCCCCGTACTAAACACCAGAAAGTAAAACATAGTTGTAGGTTGTTTCCAACTATGAAAGTAATAGGCAATAACAAAAAAATATTATGGTGAAAACAGTCGAGTCATTGAACAGGCACCTGTGTATTTCTTTTAGCCATTTATCAACACATGCCATATGGTACTCGTGATGACAAGGCAAAACCCTGATCTTATCTCCTTCCTCATAATCTGCAAGGCAAATATAACATCTGGCCCAAAAATACAATTGCCCGTTAAACAAACTTCATCACCAGTGGCAAAAGAATCATCTTTCCTTGCAAGAATGCATCAAATTTTAGTCGAAACTTATGCTAATTAACGACCAGTCCACACATAACATTAAGAAATTACAAGTACCCAACTGTGGACTCACCATAGTAACCTGCCACATTTTTCAAAATACAGAGGGCCCAACTAAACCTTACGTATAAAATATTAAAAGAAAATAATATTCAATCAGCTACCATCTTGAGAAGGACAATATTTATCTAATTTTCAAATCAGAAAAACTGTGAGAATAATTTGCAGTTAAAGCCTCAAACAAAAAGAAAACAACTTACTGTGCTGCTTCCTCGTTTACATTGTCATTTTTCTCAGGGTTCTTGTGATTCCTAATGGGAAATGAATCCACAACTGCCTCAGGTGCTGGGAGTGAGACAAGTGATAATGAGGTTGACTGTGAAAGGGCAACTGACTGTCGATGAATCTCGTCCAGTACCTGTATGAAAAAGAAACAAAATTATTTTCCCATAAAAATGCAAACACCAGTTCTAAATAGGTTTGAGATGCAAGAAGAACATACTTTGACCAACGTGCTGACTTCAGTATTAAAAGCTAGCAAAGCCTCATTAAGTAGTAGCAGACATTAGCCTCTCGGCATCAATAATATAACTATTGGGTAAACTTCCTTGGCACATGCAAAACTCAAATTTTCAAAACAATAAAAATTTGATAGGGTGATAAGAAATCATTAGAAAATATATGCAGGCTACAGATCGAATACCAAATGGAAATGAAGAAAAAGCATCGAGAACAATGAAAAAATCAGCCAAACATGCTAATTATTTTCTTTATTGATTGTTGAAATTTACTGTCAAGGATTTCCAATAAAAACTACCATATTATCACCATTTCAATTATGGCAAGAACTACTTGTACAACTTAACAGGTCAAGTGTGCTTCAGACGTTTTCCCTCAGATTTTAACCAGATCTGAAACCCAAGAGATACCAGCAAAAGAGGGCCTGGTCAACCTCCCCTGATCTGAAACCCAAGGGACAACATAGTAAATGAGATTTCTCCTATGGTCAAAGGGTGAAAGCTAAGAGTCTGTGCACAAAAATTCAAATCAGAGTACTAAAAGATAAATGACATGCAACATAAAATTCGAAAATTGAATTCCATTGTATTGAAAATAGCTTTGTACATGATTCGAGAAGAGGCATGTCAATCCTTTGAACACAGAAAAGTAAAATGCTTAAGAAAGGAACCTAAACTAGAGGTGTTTGTTACATAAAAATTTCTAATACATATGGTAAAGATTAAAAAGAGGATGAATATATATGTAGTTTAAACAGTTCAACTTGCATTCATTCAAGATTAGTTAATTAAATGACATTATTTCATTAATTTGCAGAGATCTCGCACCAAGTCAAGCATTGAATTGGCTTCACACATCACAATATTGGTGGTTTGATGTTGGGTGGAGTTGGTCAAGATTGTTGTTTGTGCCGATTTGAATTTGGCACAATAAGTGCTGCACTAAGAATACTTTGTTGCTACCAGTGTTGCTGTTGGAACTGAGATGTTACTAGTGTCAGTGCAAAGGTTGGCACCAAAAATGGCACCAGATAATTTCATAAAGATGCAGAGATCTCGCACCAAGTCAAGCATTGAATGGGCTTCACACCTAAAAGGAACTTGGGCAATGCCAATTCACAATATTGGTGGTTTGATGTTGGGTGGAGTTGGTCAAGATTGTTGTTTGTGCCGATGTCGAATTTGACACAATAAGTGCTGCACTATGAATACTTTGTTGCTACCAGTGTTGCTGTTGGAACCGAGATGTTACTAGTGTTGGTGCAAAGGTTGGCACCAAAAATGACACCAGATAAAGAAGAAAAGTTGCGCTAACAAATTTGGCACACTTCCGTAAGCAAGTGAGAAATCTTCTTCTGAATCTGATCCCCGGTAAACCACTTGACCTGCACTGGTAAAGAATCATCTTTTGCAATGTGGAACCAAGACCTCATTCCAGGTGTGCTTCATCCTATACCTAATTATCTGATCAAGCTAACCAATCTGTGAAGTGGATTGGTCCATGGAATGATGATTATGCCTCCAAGCTGAAGCATACTATGTAGACCTAGGAAAATGGAGTCCAAATTCAAGCAGCAGGATGCAAAGTTTGGAGTCAAAGATCATTCATTAGATTTGAGAAGAAAAGAATCATATAAATTAAAGACAATGGATTGGAATGAATTACTTTCCTCGTTCACAGCTTATGTCCCCCTGCCCCCTGCCCCCTGCAGCAGTGATGGGCAAGACCAATAAATTGGATGAACCTGGTCCTTGGTATGGAGCAAGGAAGGATGCTTCAGATAAAGATAACAAGGTTCATTTGAATATCAGTGGTGATAGCTCTACTTGAGGTAAGCGAGGAGGTAAGCAGCTGAGAACTGATAAGAGCCAAAATTATTCCATCATCTGCTTGCTCATATCACTTCCTTCAATTTCCACTAGACATGCGACAGCCTGATATATGAGTCCCTATTTGAATAAAGTACTTGGAAAAGTTATAAGACTTGTGATATATAAATACATATTTTTAAGATGTATAGGCCTAAGAGATGGACTGGTATTATTTGGGCAATATGACCTCATCATTACATCATAAGGCTTATATAATTAATAAATCATGTATTAGGGGTACTTGAGCATCATTGAACTTAAAACTGATAATTATAAAGTACGTTGCACAAAACATGACTGTCGAAAATATTATAAATACTCTTTAATTTTTCTTTTCTGAAAGGGAAAAAATGGGATTGGATCAGCTTCACCAATTCTGTGTTGTGTGTTGCACTTTCTTATAATTAGTGCTGCCATTAGCATCCTGAGGATTTCCAAGTGGCTAGGGCATTAGATAAGGCTTTCTCTGTTGAATATTTGCTTTCTGCCAAATAATCATTTCATGATATACATCTGTTATGTAATCTAGATGGTCAGCTACCAGGAGACATTCTCTAGAATCACTCAGCCATGCTTGCTTTGGTCCTGGCCGTCTCCTGTAACTATCGGTATCATCACATCTTGTAATGTCTCTTTCACAAAGATTGACATTGAGGGGACCAGTCTTGCATTGCAGATTTGGGGCAGCTTTTGCCTCCAGTCTTGGCTTTCATCAGCCCTATCTTCTTTGGTGACAGTTCTTCCTTTCTCATGATTGTGTGAAATGCTTGTAATACATGGCCTTATAGTTTTAACCTCTTAAGGGTTTAGCCACCTAGGATTTGCCCCCACCCCGCCTTGTTATCTAGACTTTTTACTGATTTACTTTTAGTTTATTTTTAGCCAGTAGCCTCGTTTGGGAGCCTTTCCCCGCTCCCTCGTTATTTCTATTGCTTGTATTTTCAGTACTACTATTGACCTATGTTGGTCATCCATGGACATTAACATATTTTCTTTCTTTCTCTGCAATTTACATTTCAAGATTCTTTTGCATATAAAATATATTTGAAAATCTAAGAAGCAAAATATTAATTAAAATCCATTCTCGAATTGTGAATGCAAAAAATATATTTGGATAAAAATCTGTTAGCCAAATGAGTGGGTTTGTTTCTCATTCTGAGCCGTCACAAGCATGTGTTCCCAGATTGACATGAGGGTTCCCCTTCTATGGTTTACTTGCCAAGTCACTCTCCAAAAAGGACTGTCATTTTGAACATAAGACTTTTTGTTCTTATAATTGACATGGTTGCCTTTTTCTTGTTTCCAAACATAGCAAAAAGCTGGAAAACTATTGTGTGTATGAATGTTCAACATGCCGATGGTGCCAGTTTGGCCCTCCTTTCAGCATATTCATAATTTAATAATTTTATTAGCAAATTTGAACATAATGATAAAACATGATATCATATATCATGGATTTGAATTCCCATCAACCCTCCAGCTTTGTTTCCTGCATGTGATGAGAGGGTCACAGCTAATGCTTATAATAATAACTGAAAACAACATGAAGCCACAAAAAAGATAGAGAGACGAGCATAAAACAGCCAAACTGAATAAAGGAGAAGGAAATAAAATACTACACAAACCAAGGAGAGTAACAACCAACAAGATGCACAATATGCATTATGTTTGTGTGGAAAAGTTAAAAATCAATGCAATCTCAATGTACATTGAAAAACATGTACAGACTCTGAATTATAATACATGATGTAGATAAAAAAATTCTAGATACTTTGCCAATCTTACAGTTTCAACAAGAATGAGAGGAATGGTGAAAGCACAAACGGATCCCTCCAAATTGTAGGTAACATGCTCTCAACTTTATATTCTTGATAAACTTATAGAAAAGTCTAGGAGGGTATAATATTACCTCAAACAATGCTTCTGCAAGCATAACTATGCGAGAAATGCTTGCTCGTGTGCTTGTCTCTTCCGTCATCACATACGCCTCACAAGAGCACCGACCATCTGCATGTAGACCAGACGCACAAAATCTTGGATGCCCAAGCATGCCATCAGAACTACCACGCAATCTTTGCAAAGCCCAGACCTGCAGTGTCAAGTTTTTCACCATTAACAATATCACCATATAAAGAAAAGGAAAAATAATCATGGCGATAGCTGTCCATAGCTGCCCTCTATCATAATTTAGATAACAATTCTCAGTGCTCATTCCTGCACCACACAGAGAAAATTACGTTACCAGAAAAGTAACAAAACGGTATCACCTCCACAGGACTAGAATCTGAGAAATGAGGGTGGGGGTGCCACTCTCTTACCTAACACACTAGCCCGCTTTGCTAGCAGAGTTAAAGAAATATAAGAATTCATATATGCATCCAGTATTCAGCCTTTAAATAAAATAGGCTGCTGACTTGATGAGGAAATTTGTGAAGGACAATTCTGGTCGCGACCCAAGCAAGAAATAACCAACCTGGGATCTGAAACGCCATCTCCTTTCCTCTGAATCATAGCTTCGGCCAGTATTGAGTCCCTCATCTTCAATTACATCATCATATAATTCTCCACTAAAGTCAAGAAGCCACCTATCACTTGAAGAACCAAGATCGTCAATGTCTTCAGTTGACAAAAGTATAGCTGGAGCCAAAGTCCGCCTTCTAGAAGTTGCTCTAGTCAAAGCATCCCACAATCTCCTCCGGCTATTCCTTCTTGCCTCTTGACTGCTAATATCTCCAGTTGAACTGGATGTGTCATTGGAAGATAAACTCGATGGCCCTGCATGAAGCATGTTTCTGGTCTCTGATTCTCTAAACTCGGAATTCCTTCTAGCAAAATTTTGAGAAACAGTCTCTTCAGATATCAATGGCCCTTCAGCTGGTGAAGAATCTGAAACCACAGAATTGGAATTGTTATTGGAGTTCTCATGCTGCTCATCTAGATTCCGAGGGATTTCAATTGATCCCCCTATCTCCACTGGTAAAGACAATGCACGTTCTCTAAGGGATGTATCAAGTTGAATTGGTTCCTCAATTCCAGTAGAAGATTCACCTTGTATATCGCTTGAATGGACCAAGTGAGTGTTGGTTGCTTCTGGACCCACTGAAGATGTTTCCAAAGTCATGCCAGCAGTGTCAGAACAGTAGACATCCTTGGCTCCACTTGACTCTCCTAAATAATGACCCCTAATTTCCAGACAAGGATCTGAGGTGTCACTACTTCTAGGATCCAACAGTCTTTCAGAACACCCACTCGTACCATCTCTGGATGAACTGCTGCTTTCACCAGACTCACCAGTTGCAATTCCACTGTTTCTTTCTCCATTTTCAGAAGTCGGTATTGCAGTATGAAAACTCTTATCTGCTGCAATTTCACTTCCATAACCTTCATCTTCTTCATGTACTGTAAGGCTTCTCTGGCTTTCAACTGGAGGTTCCTCGCTCTGCAATCAATATGCACTTCATATCAGCAGGTTCCAAATCAATAATGAAACTAAGAAGACTCACATGGGATGAGACTTAATTCTATTAATCACAGTAATAAAAAATGCAAGCCCCCCACAAGGCCGTATCCTTAATATAAGTTGGATCATGTAGGAAAGGATCACTTGTATTTGATTATTTTTTTCTTAAACAAACTCCAAAAAAATGCAAAACACAGAACTATACAAAATGATACTAAAATTCAATTCCATACCAATGCATTGATACACAAAAAAGACTAATAATGAACAAGAAATAACTTATTAAAACAGTGAAAATCAGCACCATCATAAAATATATCCACGCTATATCCCAAAAGTTAGGAATCCTTGATAGATGAAACAAATACAACTGAGAGTAGTGAAAATGTAACTCAAAAATCAGTCTTCCAAAACATTAGTATTAAATTAGGCAAAGTTCAAATACCAAAAACTAAAGCGAACGTTTTCTGTTTGAGATCATGAATTCAACTAGAATTTCCATACCAGTGAAAAATTATCAAGTTGTGGACACTAACTCCTTTTTTCTAGCGTGGAGGTTCTACTTATGTTGCCAAGTTGTTGAATAAAGTAATAAAAAAAGGGAGACTGACTACATCTAATGACCATATTTGCAAGTCCATTAGTTTGTACTTTTAAACATGAAGCTTCCTAATTTGTGTGGTTTCCAGATCTACTCACCACTAGGAGGATATAGGTGCGTGTTGTTTATGTCAACTCAGTATGCATGTTTACCTAATTAGGCACAAAAGGAATAACTGAATCAAATAAGTATATTAGTTTCCATTGGCTTAGCATAAATTCTTGGAGGTTCTTCTGGTATATGATAGTTACTCTAATGTCTCCTTATGGTTGTCACAGCAAGGTGCCATATGCACTTTTGTAAATTTTGCAGTACAGTCACATCCCTGGGACCACTTTCTCAAAAATGCCCAATAATACCCTCAAAGACATTCATTCCACCATGAAAACTAAAAAAAAGATGCCGTATGATATGTATTGTGCAAAGGGCAGTTTTTTTTACTTCAAACATAAATGATGTTAATGTTTACAATACTTCATGTGATACCTTACTGGAAATGTTGAGTCCACAGTAAGAATTATCTAAAGAGTGGTTATCGTCAATGTCAAAGGAGACCTCCCTCTGCTCACATTTATGTGGCCTGCACTGTGTTCCCTCGCAGGTTGCAGGGTAAAGGAAATTTGTCTGGATGTCTTATTTCTTCCGGTATCAATGCTGTTGGGCCTAATAATGATCTTCATCCCTCTCTGCACGGTGATGATTCATCGAGGAAGAATCTGAATCTAAAATCTCTCAATAATATTCAGGCTGCAGGTGCCAATGGAAATACACACTCTTGTTTCCAAAACCAGATTGAGACTGGTGCAAGTTCGTAATACTTTCTATGCACTGCAGGGCCATTGGCAAAGAAAAAGTGTCATAGCTCATATAGGATAGCTCTTGCAGCAGGTTCAAACAGCCCTACCGGAAAAGCCCAGCCTAACTTAACGTGATATTCCATAGCAAACATGTTAAGCAGATGTACATATTAAAGCTGCCCATCTCACAAAAAGTAATTTGCAGGAGGCATAGTGGAAATTACACTGATTTGGCATATCTTAAAAAATGTAATGCATCTGGAGCTGAAAACATTTTAAGCTTGATTGGAAAGTAAATCATAAACAAGCTTTCATATAGTTAATAAAGGCCATAATTTCAATTGTGGTTACTTTACACCGTCTACAATGAACGCAAAACCAACTTATACTTGATGGAATCAATCTACTGTAGAATGAGTATTTGCAAGTACTTGCAAAGCATCATTTGTTAGCACAGAGATGAGTTGTTGTTCGAAACTTACTAAAGGATTCTTGACCTTAACAGGACCTTGTGCTACAAGACACTTTAGCAATAGAAAGTGAAAAGTGCAATATCAATCCAAAGAACGTTCAATATTAAGAAGACATGAATATCATGTCAAGCCATGTCTAGCTGAGTAAGTGAAATAAAACTGGAGCAAAATAAAGCTTTCCAAAATAAAATTATCTTTTGAAGTGTGCAATCTTCAAGACTCACTGAAATCTGAACCCCTTAAAAGAACAAGACATGTCAGTTATTCCTAATGTGGGTCCCATCAAACATGGGAAACATTGCATTTGGTGCCCCCTAGGGAGCTTTTACACTTGGAAAGTATCTAGGAATTTTTTTGCCAATGACCACTACAGATCCATTTATACCCAGATTTGACACATACCCAGAGGCATCCGAAGGACTTAAGGTGCTAATTCCTATGTTTTTGCACCCACATGGTATGGTTTACTTTGGGAATTGTCAGTGCAAAAACACAGGGATTGGCCCACACATTTGTTTAACCCCGGTACATTATAAGCACCCACTCACTGATACGTTTAACCTGGGTGCATTGGTGAGTGTCAATCAATGCTGCTGTTAGAAAGAGTTACCCCCACCTGGACTGTAAAATGTGCCTCTCGGTGTAAATTATATGATGCACTAAAAACTCAAGTTGGAATGAGTTGGTTAAATCTCTCTATTGACTAAAGTACCATTTTGCACTACCCATTAAAATAGACTTAAAATTATATCAGATATAATCTCTCTCAGATGTTTGTACCAATTTTTTACAGAAATCTTGTGTCTTCTTGGTTATAATACCTGCCGATCTGTTTCAAGTACTTTTCTGATGTTCCTCTCCTTCAATTTTCAAGAACTACTGAACATAATATCGATGAACAAAGGGTCTGTGTGTAACAATCCTAAGTTTAGCATGTGTGATGGAAGTTGGTCTTTACAGTTCTCAACCAAATAATGAGGTATACTCTATAGGGGAAGCAACACAACCTTATGCATTGCAGCATTAATGATCACTAACTGCCATGTTACCAGAAATGAAACAGCTAGGGGCCATCACATTCCATAAACCATTTCTCAAGAAACCAACATTTCTAAGACCTTCTGTGTCCTGCCACAAATGGCTAGCCGGATCAAAAAAAAATTAAAAAAAATCAAAATGAATTTTGTTCATCTGTTAACCAGTTCAACATCTATCTGTTCTGTCTTTTGACCTACCATCATGAGCTCTCCCTTTAAAAAGTGTACTTTCAATCAGTCTCCTGTCAGGGTGTTTTATACAAATTTTCTGCTGTACAAAGTTTCTTTCTAGTATCCTTTGATTGCTTCTGATAGTCCTACCTGAAGTTTTCTTTCCATCCCAATCAAATCAGTTTACTTGCATTCATTAAAGTCCTCAGCAGAACCTGGTTATGATACACCTTTGTACTGTATAAAATTGATTTGCAATTTCTCTTTGCATGATGATGGTTAAAATTTAATAATTCTTGTATATATTTAAAAAACACCTAGAACATTTCTCGTCTTCAAAACCTTGGAAGCCCATTTCTTGGTTCGAGTCCATTGCTGTTTTATTCATATTTCTCATTTTTGGTAACATAGACTAACAATGCATCTATTTACCATATAGCATGGTACGATAAGGCATAAATGTAAAAAGATATATCATAATTTCTGTTTCACAACCTGGCCCTGGTAACTGGTTTGTACATTTTTTTAATCTTACAAAAAATAATGATCTCAATTAGGGCCTCTCCACATTCACCTTGCCTCAAGCATCAAATGAAGCTCATAAAAGAATGTAAGCATGTTGCTTCCTCAAGCATCAGCTGAAGCACTTCTAAGTAAAGATTAAAAAGTCCATCGATTTTAATAGACATTTCTTCTAATTTACCATTAACACAATTCCTTACCAAACGGCAACATAGTTTACTAAAGATGGCTTCATTTCCTCAGCACCAAAGGAACTTTTCATAGGCTATGTTCTTTCCAATTGGCTGATTTTTTTCATATAAGTTTCTACAATTAGATTGTCTAATTCCCTAGTTCTTACATAAATTACATAACTTATTATCATAGAAACCAGGAGATGCATCCCCTTCTATAGGGGATGCGTCTCGGCGATGAAGACGTTTTCTCCAAGGACGGGGACGTTTGCGAAGTCTAAAAGACTTTGTTTGGAGTTGTAGATACAAAATCTAAATTATATAGCACCTCAATCTTGTATACTTGGCAAGTACTTCTCTTGGTTGTACCCTTCAGTTCCTAGACCTTCCCACTACCGAAAGGCTCGCATCCATTATCTCTTGTGCCTATTGCTTATCTCTTAGTCTGACCATATGTTATTTTAATGCCCAGGCCTTCTGTACTTTGCAAAATGCTATAAACCTACTTATCATCCTCTATAAGTTTTGGACCTATACCTATTTTCCAACTTCCCGGACACTTGCGTCCCAACCAGATGCCTACGTCGATGCAAGTGTCATGTGCCAAACTAAGTGTCCAGTGCCCTAAAGTCATCAAATTTGCAATCGTAACATGTCCTTATGGTCAGCCTAAGTACTTTAATGCGAGAAATTTTCTAAAATGATTGATATATATGCATGGTCAATCATCATTCATAACTCACCTAGCAAATACTTGTCAACTCAAAAGGTAACTTACCAAAAGCACTCAATCAAGCATTCGAGTGAGCAAATCTATCATATTCGTCCCTATTTCCATATGAAGCACAAGAGCAATAATCTCGCAGGTCTAAAGTGTTGAAGGAGAATCCCATGGGCCACATTTGCCAAGTTACAAGCTAAATCAATCTATGACTTGCTTGTCACACATTGCATCATTATGCACACACAAGCCAACACGTAGAGGAGAACTACACAAGTCTAAGACTCTTTTCGGAGTATTGGAAATGTAGGCATCGCCCATTGACAAAAGGGTCATTGGGACAACTCGACATTATGTCCACACACATTTTTTTCAATCACTCCAAGGGTGAGGAAGCTAAGGTTTGATCATTTGACAAAGAGTGACAAGCTGTGAGTACAATCTGAACACACTAGAAGAAAGGCGAAATAAAACCCAAAAGGTTCCAAGTGGTTGCATCCAAATCCAGTCACTATTTCGTACTAGACACCTATGTCCAACTCAGACACCAGCATCGATGCAACCATCCAAATCCGACGCAAGCGTCTGAGGCCACAGAGTGTAAATTTTCAGAATTTGACAATTGATCCAGATCCAGTCTACTTCCATCCTGTTCCATATCAATCAATAGTTGTACTTTATATTTTTAACATATCTCGGCATTTAAATTCAGAATATTGTTTATCTAAATTTGCAAATTAATTAGCCTACTATAGATCTATTTATCACCCTTGTGCTTATTCATTTCTCTATCCTTAACCCTATACTATATTGATCCATCTCAATTTAGAATTAAACAAGAGTTTCCCGCATCTCTTAAGGGCATCCCCTCGAAAAAATTCATGTCTTCTGCCTTAAAATAAAAAGCAATATATAGTTTAAAATTTTAATATATATATACTTTAAACTTTAAAACATAAACACAAAGTTGAATAATAAAAAACCTGCTTTAAAATCCTACAGCATTTCCATTCATGTCATTGTTCTCCATTTGCAGCCAGAAACAAAGAATACAGAGCGGGAGATATATCACTGTACCGAATTTGATGTATTTTAGTTTTCAAATATAAATATATAAATATCATTATTTTATTTCTTTTACCATCTCCAGGTACCCCCATACCCGATGTCTGAAAATTGCCATCCCCATCCCCATGCCCTGGTGACTATGATTATTATAATCACCAAAGTTTTCAAGTATTCATAGTCAATTTACTATTATATACAGGTAAAAAAATCCATCCCTGTTCACCACTCACAAACGGTGATTCATTTGTCTTCACAGCGCTGTGAAAAGACTTCAAAATACATGTCATACACAGCTACTTCAACCGAGTAAAACCCAGAGCCTTCTTTAACCTTCTGCCGTTTGGAAAAGAATGATATCTATCTCCACTGCCCTCTTATTTCTGAATTTCATGTCTTCTAATAAAGGAAAGGAAACCCCCCATACAACAATGGATGACCCTGACATAGTAAGCAGCTGTGCAACTGATGCCCAGGAGCATTTTCATAAAATGAAGTGTTTTATTTGTTTAAAAAAGGGAGACAAATCCTTCAATTAGACAACATTCATTTCGAATAAGAATTGAGACAAATTTCTCGATTAAGAAGGCATTCCGTCCCCATAAAAATTGAGAAAAATTTCTCAAATAAGATGACATTCATCAGTAAAGATAATAGAGATACGTTTCATAAATAATATGGCATTTATTCCCTGAAAAATGAGATAAATCTCTCGAATGAGATGACATTCATTCAGTAAGAAACATTGGATATAAGATTCTCAAAGAACATGACATTTAATCCATGGCATTTTTTTCATAAAATATTAAAATGAAATCGTAATAAGATGCCATTCATTCTGCAAACATTTTGGGATAAATTCCATAAGCACAATGGCATTCACTTGAAAAACAAAAATAGATGAATCAATAAATCACCTGCAATGAGCTAAGTGATAAATGCATCAGGGATTTCATTAAAAAAAAACACAGGATCAAATCTCCAGGAAGCATGCTAAAGAGCTGGAATTGGGTAAATTCCTCCATCCAACTTGCTGGGTAAATTTCACCCAACAGACAAAGCCAGGTGCAAGCCCCAGGTGATGTTGAGGGAAAAAATAGCCTCAGTGGTGGCATCTAAGTTGAAGGTTAGCCGGCATAAGCAGTTTATCACATATTATAAAAAGTCCATCCATTAAATTAAAAATTAGTTAAATTTGTCAAATAAGTGTAAGATGCCATCCATTCCATTAAAAAATTAGCTAAATTTGTTAAACAAGTGTAAGATGACAGTCATTACCTGAATAAATAAAAAAGGCCAAAAAAAAAAAAGATAAATTCCTTATATAAGATGGTATTCATTGAATCATTCCATTCCATATATAAAATCAGATAAATTCCATAAAGAAAATGGAATTTGTTGTGTATAAAATTGAAATAAATTCTTTGAATAAAAAAGCGTACATTCCTTTTAAAAAAAAAGACAAATTCCTTAAAGGGAGAATTGAAATATGTATAGCCATTTTAAGCTTTCACCAAATAGCAGGCATTCATCGCTTAAAAAGTTTAAAAAAAAAAAAAAAAAAGACAATATCTCGTATAAGATGCCATTCATTCCAAGAAAGAGAGGAAAAACAAAACCAGAGTGATTAATTGCTTAAATAAAATGGCATTCACTTTCTAAAATAATTGAAATAAAATCTCTAAATTAGATGAAATTATTTCCCCCAGGCACTTTGAGATGAGTTCTTTTTACAGAAATTAAAATCGTATAGCCTACAAAAGAGATAATAGCTTTGCGAAAAAGAAAATCTTATTTCCCTCCTTGCCGCCAAAAATTAAAAAATCTCGTAATTGAAACAAACTTATAATGAAATTTTCTTTCTACTCTTGCGTGTCAGCGCTCATGGCTATCTTTAAGATGCAAATTATGGCAAGCTACGGCAAGGCGAAGATTTGCCTATCACCGGGTATGGGGTTTCTGCTGTAAATGAAAAGCTCGGGGGAATTGAGCTGTTAACGTGCTGCTGCTTGAAACTTGTTAAAATAATAGCCAAAAAAGTCAACCTGGAGAGGGCAACGAGGAAAAACAGTCCCGCAGCTGAGAGATCGAATGAGGGGCCGAATCCTGCCTTCACGTCTGTGGCGATTAAGCCCTCGGTTCCGATTTGAGCGGCTTTGTGTAGAAGCAGAACCGGAACCAGAACCACTCGCTGCCCCTGCCCGACTGTTGCTCGCCCCCATTCCTATTTCTCCTCCTCCTTCCTCGTGAAACTGCAGTTGGAACAATAATAACAACAATAATAATAATAATAATAATAATAATAATGAGGCGGAGGCGGAGGCGGAGGCGAAGGAATAATGAATGAATGGGCGAAGACGAATGCGTATTCTTGGTGGCCACGACGTACGGGCGTGGAGTGCAATTTCCTGAATTTCACTCGAACGCGGTTTTACGACTGACGTGGCTTCCACTGTCGGCCATTTGCCTCAGAATGAGATTCCTCTTCTTTGTTTTCTCTGCCACCTCAGCAAAGTGAAAAACTTTTTAATTTGACTGGACAGTGGTTAAATATGCATTATTTGTCCAGATTAGGTGAACGTGTGCTTCCCGGCATCTTCATGGTTATCTATCTACAAGGGAAGGAAAGGGAAGGGAAGGGAAGAAGATTAATGCGAAACTCAGATCGCAATAATTAATTGAATGTGGAATTAACCCTACCTATGCATTACTTACGTCTAGTAATATCGAATCGGATATATAATAAAAAGTAATTGACGTACTTTGTAATAAATGCCAACCGAATACTTATATTCCAACGAAAAGGTGTATGTATATTCTTAATATCTAGATGATCCGTCAAAAGATATCAAATCAGATTAGGGATCTATTCTTTCTTTTTCGGGTACTATATTTGTGTTAAATAATTGAATTATTGTTTGTAATTGTTTTTGTAAGATTTTATCATGGTAAAATCTCACATCATTAACAAAGGTAGGGTCATTTTTATTTACTTAATTTATATTATTTTATTTAAGTGTATTGAATCATCATCATTATTATTATTATTATTATTATTATAAAATATAGGAGGATCATTACATTTTATAATTTGAGAATAGTTTTTCACTATTTCATTGAACCAGGGATTAGCGTGAACGCATACTACTAGATGTTCAAGTTTCATATCGTTTTTATATATTTAATGAATCCTCAGGAATGTTGGTCAGACTACTCCCGTCGCAAGTGGACAAGCCAATGGGGATTGAACCTAGGACCTCATTTTGGGAAATGCCCAAACTTTAGCAATCGGTGTAGACCCCATTGGAATGTTATAATGGAGTGGCCCTCCTATTAATATAATTGTTGTTTGGTTGTGAGATAAATTTATTTGATTTTTTATCGTCTCCTCCCCTGCTTTATGGTTTCATAATCCTATAAAAAAATGTGTTTACATATGTCTTATTATCTTAAATTATATATGCCTCTTCGGTGCATTTTAGAATTACTTCTATGACTCTAAAAAATCTCATTAGAGATCTATTCTTATATATGCTACAATGAAGAATTTCTTTTCTTTTCTCAAGGAGCAATAGGAAAGGGAATATATGGGATCAATAATGAAATATTGTAAATTTATTCCAAATGATACAAATGTTTCACGGTAATTGGATTGGATTTGATATTATTGGTGTGTTTATTGTGTTTTGTCGTGTCCCGACTCTCTCTCTCTCTCTCTCTCTCTCTCTCTCTCTGCTTTTTTAGAGCACCATCAACACTCTTATGTGTGTTTAGAGTGCCCACAGTTCTATTAGGCCTACCCAAGAGGATCCTCCTGCAACAAATTAATGAAAATGCATGAAATAACATATTTATTTAATGAAAATACATGAAATAATAGATTTATATTATTAGCAAAAACACCGAAGGGATTATATTGATCACAGGCCACTTCGAGGGGGTAACCTCCTTTGAGCAAGCTCAATATAATAAATTCATGGATGTCTTCATTGGCCTCAACACTTACTTATTTACTAAGTCTAATTTAAGCAACTACTACTTCTCATGAATGTGGGATAAAACAAAATGCTCGCAGGATGACTTACAAAAGATATGCATCCATAACAACTAATATACTAACAAAGTAAAGAGAAGGGGTAACACGGGTTCCTAACATCCCCTCCCTCTTAGAAAAAGCTTTGTCCTCAAAACTTCAGATATGGGAATTAGTGTTGAATCTCAAATAGTGGTTCCCATGTTGCATCCTTTGGTTGCATTTTGTGCCACTGAATTAATACATATGTGATGGAGCGGGAGTGAAGTTGGTGTGTGTGCATGTCCAAAATTACCTCTAGCTCAAGAATGATGGATCATTTGTTATCAAGTTTTAGTAAAATAGTTTGCACTCTGATGTTTGTGCTAAGAACTTTCTTCAGACAAGAGACATGAAAAACTGGGTGAACTAGGGAAGAAAGTGGGAGCTCCAACTTATAAGCAACTGACCCAATCTTCTAGAGAACCTTATATGGCCCATAGAACTTGGGAGCCAGCTTATGACACCCTTTGAGTTTTAGGGAGGATTGATTGTATGGCTGCAAGTGAAGAAAAACCATATCTCCTACTTGAAAAGTGCATTTGAAGTGGCGTTGATCAACCTGTTATTTCATTCTATTTTGTGCCATATGAAGATTATCTCGTAGTGTGCTAAGGATCTAATCTCAGGTTTGAAGAATCGTATCGATTGCTTGAACTGGTGAACCACTAGGGTGTATGGAAGGAGCACTAGTGGTGCTTGACCATAGACTATATCATATAGAGTCATTTTAGTTGAAGTGTGGTAGGAGGTATTGTATCACCATTCAGTAAGAGGGAATCACTTTGTCTACTGATGTTGTTGTTCTGAAATGAAGCAACGAATGAAAGTTTCCAAGCATTTGTTGATAATTTCAGTCTGGTCATTTGTTTATGGATGATACCTAGAATTCATCTTCAATTGGGTGCTAGTGCATCGAAATAGTTCTGTCCAAAAATGACTAGTGAAGGTTGCATCATGATTTGAGACAACAGAAGAAGGAATGCCATGAAGATGAAAAATATGGTCCAAATAAATTTGTACAACTATGGAGGCAGTATAGGGATGGTTGAGGGCATAAAAATGACTATATTTGAGAGAGGCAATCAACCACAACCAAGATCACTAGTTTCCCTCTAGGGTTAGGGAACCCCTCAATAAAATCTATAGAAATATCTATCCAAATCTTGGTCGGGATGGGCAAGGGTTCGAGCAACCTAGGAATGAGTGTTGTTTCACCCTTGTTGTGTTGGCAAGTATCACATTCAGCCACCATATGTTGAATTGGCTTTTGTATTCCCTTCCAAAAGAAGTTGCATCATGCCCGCTCATAAGTTTTGAGAAACCCTGAGTGCCATATGGATGGAGAAGCATGGAGTTCATAGAATACAACCTGTTGAAGATCTATGATCTAAGGAAACACCAGATGGCCCTTATATCATAGAGAAGTACCATCCCAAGAATAATGTGGTATGATAGAGGGGTTACTGGCCAACTATTGAATGATTTGAGATAATGAGGAGTCATTGACATACCCCTACTGTATAGTGTCCAACCAATTCATAATAGGCATGGAAATAGCTGAAAGAGAAGTTTGGTCCACAAATGTGTGAGATAGAGCATCAGCCATAATATTATCCTTACCTTTCTTATGAGTGATCTTATAGTCATAACCCATGAGTTTGTTGACTCATTTCTATTGTGACGGGGTGAAGACCCATTGTTCTAAGAAATATTTTAGACTCTGGTGAACAGTTTTGATGTAAAAATGATTCTCCAGCAGGTATGACCACCACTTTTGTACTGCATGTAAAATGGCCTTCATTTCCTTCTCATAAGTAGAGAGTACTACATTCTTGTTATAAAGGGATTTGTTGGTGAATGCAATGGGGCATCCTTCTTGGAGGAGAACAACACCAAGTCCATTATTGCAAGCATCACTCTTAATAGTGAAGGTCTTGGTAAAATCCTGTATAGCTAGAATAGGTGTAGTACACATAGCTTGTTTCAATTCTTCAAATGTATACTTAGCAACTTGTGTCCATGTAAAATCATCATTTTTCAACATAGCTGTCAATAGAGCTACAATCTTCCTATAATCCTTAACAAACTTACGATAGTATCCAGTTAGCCCCAAAAAACCATGGAGGCTCTTAAGTGTTTGAGGATGAGACTAATTTGTCACGGTAGCTATTTTTTTGGGATCCACCCAAACCCCTTGGGTTGAAACAATATGCTTGAGATACTCCAATTTGTCCTATCCAAAGGCACATTTGGACTATTTTGCATAGAGATGATTGTCAAATAGAAGTTACAGTGTGAGCTCTAGATGTTGGAGATACTCAGACCATGTTTTACTATAGATGAGGATATCATCGAAGAAGACCATAATGAATTTTTGCAGGTAAGGCTGAAATATTTTATTCATCAATACCTAGAATGTTGAAGGAGCATTAGTGCGGCCAAAGGGCATGACCAAAAACTCATAGTGGTCATCATGCGTGCAAAAAGTTAATTTAAGGATATCATCCTCATGAAGTTGGATTTGGTGATATCTAAAGCAGAGATCCAACTTGGAGAAAAAATGAGCATCATGAAGCTCATCAATAACAGGGATTGGGAACTTATCCTTGAATATGAAGTGATTAAGTGCTCAAAAGTCAATGCAGAGGCACCATGACCCATTTTTTCCATACAAAGAGAAATAGGGAAGAATATGGGCTAGTATTGGGATGAATAATGCCTTGCTTTAGAAGGTCTCAAATGATCATCTCAATCTCAATCTTTTATTAAAATGGGTAAAGGTAGGACCTAATGTTGGGAGGAATGCTTCCAGGAAGGAGCTGAATATGGTGGTCCTCTGGCCATGAAGGTGGCAATACCACTAGTTCAGTAAAGACACATGCATACCTATTCAAAATGATTTATAGAATAGGAGTAGTAGAGATTGTTGATGGTTGTATTTGAATAGAATGAAGTTGGACAATGATGCCATGTGAATTCTATTTAAGAATATTTTTTATGCAATGAAAACTTATGATGTTAAGAGATCTCATATGTAAACCTTTTAATGTGTGTTTTTACCCATTATCTGAAAACTGCATCCAAAGTTTAGCAAAATCCCATAAGATGGGTCCAAGTGTGCATAACCATTAGGCTCCCAAAACAACATCACATTTGTCTAAGGATAAGGCAAACATGTTAGAGCATAAGTTATAATCTTTAATAGAGATACACACATTGAGACACTTCTCTTTTCAAGGTAATGTGCCCCAATTGGCAATCATGGCTTCAAAGTTGGAGCAAAGATGGACAAAATAATCAGCCTATTTGGCGATCTGAGGGTCAATGAATTTATGAGTGCTACAAGAATCAATGAGTATTATGAGAGGGATCTTCTTGAAGTAGCCCTTGACCTGCATGGTTTGTGAGGTGGTGACTCCTACTAAGGCATAGAGAGAGATATATAGTTGGTCTTCCTAAGAAGTAGGTTTCATAATCGATTGAGCGTCTTTTGGATCATCTATTGTATCCTGAGCATCTTTCCAAACTTTAGTTTCAGGTGGAGAGTCCACATCCAGTAGGTAGAGCTTTTGTTTGACACATCAATGTCCCTGAGTTAATTTGTCATCATAATTACAACATAATCATTTTTCTCTACATGCTCGCATCTCTACTTTAGTCAAATGGTTGATAGGAGTGGTTATGGGGGCTGGCGTTGTTTGAAATCATTGTGGAGTTATATTTTTGAATGGAACAAAATTGGATTTGAATCATTGTTGAGTTGTGATCTTGTCCTCTACCAACTTAGCTAACCTTAGGGCTTCCATCATCATGTTGGGTCAGAACATTTTGACCTCAGATCGAATCGTGTCTTTCAATCCACTGACAAAGCAACTCCTAAAGAATTCATCGAATAATCCCTTTATGGGATTGCCAGTTTTTTAAATTTTGTTTGATATTCTCTCACGGTTCCTGTTTGGCGAAGTTTAGTGAGTACTTCAATGAAGTCATCAAAATCACTAGGGCCAAATCATTACAAAGTGAGGGTGCAAAAATTGGTCAATATTGGCTCATCTTGAGTCTTGATATACCAAAGATACCATTGAAGGGCTTCATGTTATGAGTGAAAGGATGCAAACGGGACTTTGTTGGCATCAAAAGTATTATGGAGACTAACATATTATTCTGCCTATTAGATCCATCCAGTTGGATCTGCACCATGGAATTGAGTAAAATCAAGCTTTGACCCATAAAAATTGTTAGAAGAAGAAAAATAGGTGTTTGAAGAGGACTCTGGATGTTGTTTATTGTTCAAGGCGGTATGTTGAAGATTGAAGCCGAGAATTTTTTCATCAAGATCTTTGATTTGGGTCTTGAGGGCGGCAATTTCATCCTCCATGTTTTTTTCTCTTATTTGGTTGACTACCATGGCCAGAATAAGATATATATATATATATATATATATATATATATATATGTATGTATGTATGTATGTATGCATATTTCAATGGGTAGGAAAACTAGAGTTAAGACACATTTAGTAAGGAAATTTGTTAATTTGGGTTAAATCGGAAGGGGTAAAGGTACTTTCACTAATTTTTTTACATAGTGGGAGTAGGATTAACAAAGGTGAGGGCAATTTCAGAAGTGAATGAAAAAACTAGAAAATTTGTCAAAGAGGGACAAAGGAGTAGAGAGGGGAGATGAATAATGTGGAATTTTTTTGAGGCAAATGGACAAAAACAAAAGAAGTTATGGCAAAACTAAAAAAAAGGGAAAATTGAGATTTGCAAGAATTAGGAGTGGAATTGGGATATGGGACCTCAAGGAAGCAAATTTGGAGAATAAAATTTAAGGTGTTTGAATAAAATTTGAGGATTAAAGGGGTACAAATAGAGAGATATGGCAAAAAAACAAAAAACAATTTACTCTAATTTTTTGATAGTCTATTGGGAATATTATGAAACTGATATGACAAGTCTTATGATACTCTATTGGTAATATCCATAGATTTGATATGATAGTTTTTTGATACTCTACTGTTAATATGTTGAAACTGTTATGACAAATCTTTTGATACTTTATTGGTAATATATGAAGATCTGATATGGCAGTTTTCTAATACTTTACTGGTAATATGTTGAAATTAGTATGACAAGTCTATCGATACTCTGATGATGATATGCGAAGATCTGATATGGCAAGTTTTCTGATACTCCACTGGTGATATTCTAAAATTGATAGAAATGGACCCCAAGTTTCCATGATTGCCTAAGGTTTTAAAGATATACGGGGGTGGAGTATAATTTCCTGACTTTCAGTCGAACACAATTTTATGAGTGATGTGGCTTCCGCTATTGGCCATTTGCCTCATAATGAGATTCCTCTTCTTTGTTTTCTCTACCACCTCAACAAGGTAAAAAATTTAATAATTTTTTAAATTTGACTGGACAGTGGTTAAATATGCCTTATTTGTCCAGATTAGGTGAACGTGTGCTTCTCAACATCTTCATAGTTATCTAGAAGGGAAAAAGAATAATGTGAAACTAAGATTGCAATAATTGAATGGGAATTAACCATGCTTATACATTACTTATGTCTAATAATATCGAATCGGATATATAGAAAGTAATTGATGTACTTTGTAATAAATTTCAAGTGAATAGTTGTACTCCAACAAAAAGGTGGATATTCTAAATAGTCTATCAAAAGATATCAGATCAAATTAGGATCCATTCTTTATTTTTTGGTAAATAATTGAATTATTGATTGTAATTATTTTTGTAAGATTTTATCATGGTAAAATCTCACATCGATTAACAATCAAAGGTAGGGTCATTTTTATCCACTTAATTTATATTATTTAAGTGTATCAAATCATTTTTTTAATGTTAATATTGGGAATGTTATAATGGAGTGGTCCTTTTATTAACATAATTGTTGATTGGTTATGAGATAAATTTATTTGATTTTTCTATTGTCTCCTCTCCTATTTTATGGTTTCATGATTCTATAGAAAAATGTGTTTATATATGTCTCGCTACCTTAAATTATATATGCTTCTTCGATGCATTTTATAATTGTGTCTATGACTCTAAAAAATATCATTAGAGATCTGTAGAGTAATTTTTTACTCTACGTTGTATTTAAATTTTCAGTTGTGCACTGCAATTTTGATTCCCGCATACCTTGGTCATGGCGACAGAGTTTTGAAGCAGAGCGCGGGTTTCTTTTCCGTTTAAGTGTCGAAGTGCAGTGGAATCTGCCAAGTGGCATAGTCTGAGCACGAGTTCTTTCTCCCCCTTTTGTTTCTTTTGCTTCATTTTTTCCTAAGTGTTGAAAAGTAGTGTAAGCTACCAAGTGTCACTTTTTGAAACACGGAGTCGGCCAGCTGGCGTCGTCCGAGACACTTTTCATAATTTTCAAGAAAGTTGTGGATCATGCCACGTATCTAATAGCAGCTAAGTGGAACGCACCACATGTCGGCATCCACGTCTCATATCGACACCCACGTTTCTTTTATTTTTTGGTGAAAGGGTTTCAATAAGCTAAGTAATAGGATCAAGCGGAAAGCGCCAGGTGGTAGTCACGAGAGGTCCTAAACTACATTTCAAAGGAAAGCAGAAGTCACCATGTGTTGGCACCTGAGAGACAGTCAGTTCAATGCTGGGGTTCAATGTTTTGGTTTAATACCTCGATTAATGTGTAGATGGCGCGCAGTGTTGAACCATTGAACCATTTTTGGTTCATCAGGCGGTTCAAGGGAGTGTCCCAAAAAACCAAAGGGGTTAAGTACCTTTTTGGAAAGCATAGAAGCGTCGTTCCATTTTGTTTAAGTACTGAAGTGCAGTGGAGGCTGCCAAGTGTCACTCTCCAAGCCCCTTTTCTACTCCATCCTTGAAAACAGTGGAAGGCGCCACATACCCCTAGTAGGAGAAGCGAAAGATGCCATGTATCTTCCCAGCAACAGTGGAGGCCGCCATGTGTCAACTTTCGAGAGACCATCTTCAAGCTTCATTGTCAAATAAAGATTGTGGTGGGTCTCGGGTGTTACTTCAAAGGTCTGTAGAAGTGCCAAGTGTCAACATGCAGAGATTGCCATGTGCATCCATTCCCCTTTTAAAATTTGCTCGAGCAAGGAACGCGGTGAGTTTTATTTTGTTAAAACTGCTAAGAATTGAAGAAGCAACATGTGACAAATGTCGAAAGTGGAGCGTTGCTAAGTAGAATATAGAGAAAGCAGAAAATGCCGTGTGTCTTCGATAAATCAGGCATAAAGTGCCAAGTGTCATTCTCTGGTGCTTTTTAAGCAATAAAGAGGATTTTAGGAAATTGACTAAGTGTCCTCTCTCATTTCAACAAAATAAAGTGTTCTGTTTATCTATTGCCACTAAGCGAGATGGAGGGAAATTTGATGAAAGTTATTCTTGGTAGATGGAACAGTTCACCGCGTAGATTTGTGGAGCCTGCAAACATTAAAAGGGTTGTCTATTTGTCCCCTGTGGATAGAGGCAAAATAGACAATTGAGTGGCTAAGCAAGTGATGGAATGAGAAATTCAGGCGTGAAAGGGGGTATTAGTCATGAATCGCCATGCCGCAGTCAGGGCAGTTCTTGATAAGACTAGGATGCCTGCAGACATTGAAAGCGTCGTTTGTTTGTCCCCTGTGAGTTAAAGACGGAGTAGAATTGCACGAGAAAGGGATGATGGAAGGAGACACCCAAGGATATAAAAGAAAAGGATTAGTTTGCCAGAAAGAGGGGGGAGACTTTTTAGAGTTTAGATTTTCTAGAGTTGGTGACCAAGTAGTATCATTTGCTTTTGTCTCATTTTCTTGAGTTGTAAAGTTGATGTAATTGTGCATGTTTCTATGTCTTTTATGTGGCTGAATGAATTAAGAAGATTGAACTCTATGCCTTGGTTGATATTATTTGTGTCACTTGCAAAAGTAGTCTATATTATAGATTTTATAGAGTTGTGATTAGGAATGTCATTTGCTTTTGTCTCATTTTCTTGAGTCAGAATTTCTACATAACTGTACGTGTTTTTGCACCTCTTATGTGATTGGAAGATTCTTATAAGAAGATTGAACACTATGCCTTTGTTGACATTTTCTGTATCTCAACAAAAGAAGCCTCTGTTATGAGCCTCTGTTTTTATTATTTTAATCTTTTACATTGATCATACACTTGTCTGCTCTTAAATGTAATTGATTCCTACATATAGTCTCACTGTGCTCAGGTTAGGACTAGGAATACATTTAGGCGCATCGCCATAGTTAGGTTTCATTTCTTGCATTTGCATTTTTGTTTAATTTCCTATCCCTTTTCCTCCAAACACTTGATACAAAAGAAGAGACCGGCTTCTCTAAAATCTGGAGGTTGTTTCAAGCCGCATTATCCCATAGCTTGAAACTTTCCATTATTGATTGATTAGAATCAAGCGCAATTTTAAGCATCAACAGTTTTTGGCACGCCCGATGGGACCAATATTTCAAGGAGTTGAATAATTTTGGTGTGTTCTTCAGCCAACTAGCCTTTGGAGGTTTTTATCTTATCAACACCAACGGTGACTCTAAGTCGAATCAGCCAGATAAGCAGTCCTGGTATCATCAAGAAATCACCGTTTGGTATGCATAATTTTGTTACTCATAGCTATGAGTCTTATTCTCCTTCATATATTTTTAATCAAGATCAAGTTTCTCCTGGAATCTTGTCAAGTAACAAGGATGCATATGGTCATGAGTTTCACCCTTCACAGGTTCGATATGACCAGCCTCAGCCCTGTCATGAGCTATACTAGTCTTATGCCCAGTCTCCCCAATATGTCACATCCCATGCTCAACCTAATCTCATTTCCACCTTCAAAAAAATTGGGCTATAAAAAACATGTATTGGAGCTTGACAACAGAAGGGGATGTGGCCAAGAAATTCCTAATCATGTCATCCATCAAATAAGAAATGCAATAGATTTGATTAAAAGTGAATGGGATCCCATTGAAAGAGCAAATTGGCAAAGGCTTACATATGAGATGTTGGATGTATGTGGCTTAATTGCAATTTTAGAAGAGAAGTTGAGCATTCATGAGAGATAGCCTTACCAAGTCTATCAACTTACACATTCGCTGCCACAAGTTTCATATAAGATATACATAACCCCTGCTCATGAGCCAAAACAAACCTGTCAAGGTTATTTCCCCAATAATGTTGAGTCTATGTTGGCAGCAAAGGAAGTGAACTCCAAACCCTCACTTTTCCCTCAAGTCCCTCTCATCCTTCCTCAAGAAGCTACTAGCTTTTCATCTCAGCCTTCATACACCCCCCACCTCTATGATGATTCCTATGAGCTCCAAGAAAGACTTTTTCAAGAAAATCTAGATAAGCAAGTTGAGGAATTAGAGGCAAAGATGAGATTGCTTAGAGAAAGAGAGATAGAGCTTTCAGACCTTAAAGGGGAGCCTATGCCAAAAGATACCTCTTATACCAATCCTCAGGTCCTTCAGCATGATGGCAAGATTCCAAGTTGGAAGAAAGAAGATCATAAATCAGCTGAAAATTTTGAAGAAGAGTATACTCGGTTCATGGCTAGTCAAGAAGATTTCATGACAGATGAGGAGGAAATCACCATAGGTACCCCCTTTGATGAACAAGAGGACAAGTCACAAGCTTTTGCCTTAACCTCTGATGAGGAGGAGATCATTTCTGACTTTTACCTCACTTTGCAAGAAGATATGGAGGAGCATGGACACTCCCTTGATCAAGTCATTGGGACAGGTTACACTATCCTCCAAGGAGGCCATGAACTAACCAGATGTGGAGAAGATAACATCGAGACTCAGCTAAGTATGCAGAGGGGATGCCATCTTTTAGATTTATCCTTTCAAGAGGTTGAAGTCATCAAGGAACATGATGATGTAATGGAACCCAAAAATGAGGCAAAAGGAGATAAGCCAAAAGAGGATGGATATCAAAAGACACAGAGTGGAGAACCAAAAACAATCGATTTCTTGATGAGACACGACTGCATGAAGAACCAGTATTTGACATGCTTTCAAGAACAAGAAGAGCTTATGGATGTTAAAAGCATGTTTGACTCAGACTCACTCAAATGTAGGCAAATCTGTATGGCCTATACAGAGGACATTTCACCAAAGATGTACCCGTTTTAATCACTTGTATGGCGACATAAGCTGGCTTATCATGAAGGAGATGTTAGAAATTTTGTTTTTGATCCTGGAGGGAAATAAAGATGCTTAATTAATGTAGTTAGGTAGTTTCCCATTCCCGCATTGTTTTTGTTTTCCATTGTTGTTTTCCCGCTTTCCTTTTAAATAAGTGTTTTAAACACAGAGTTGGCGGCTTAGAAAGTTTTTTTTAATTCTTTAAATTTTGCCGCATTAAATGCTTTCCAAATCTTTTGAAATCTCTAAGGTACCTTGTGCCGCAACTTGCATAGCGTGTCCACCTCGTTGTTTCCTGAAGATTGAGTAGGATCTGCTAATGGTCATCTAAATTTAATGTTAGTTGAGACTTGATAGGCCCATAAATATTCCTTAGCAAGATTTAACATTTACAAATTCTCAAGCATTCCTGCACTTGCAAAAATATCTTGCTCTTTGTAATTTGTTAACGCCTAGTAAAATTTGCTTCAGCAAGAGTGTTTCTGTCTTACACAAGGTTCATACCAGGTATTACATAAAATATATAGAGATGGCAGGAGCATCATCTTCACAAGAAGGAGTTGGGATCCCTGGATCTCTTGATAGGTTGCTTGCTAGTAAATCATATACTTCAGCTCCTGTGCAACCGTCGAGAACTTATTTGAGAACTAGAATCCTAGGAGTTGGTCAAGCCAGTGACCCATCAAAAGTATAGGATTACGCAGATGGAATCATGGACACCATTTTGCAAAAGGCTAGTAACAAGAGTCTTAGAGAAGGGGCACACCAGAGGTGTCTTCAAAGGGCCCGTGCAAGGCAATACGAGACATTCGAAATGAGGACATGGACCTCACAACTAGCTCAGGTCATTGTCCCAGTTGTGCATCCATGCCTTGATTTGATTGAATTATGCGTGAACTTGCTCAACGCACCATCTTGCACCATTCAATAGGGTCCCTTCATGCTACAGATCACACCACAAGCTATCAGGGACATGCTAGCCTTACATTATGACAATACCGCTACATTCCCCACTATTAATAGGGTGCAAAGGACGTGGGCAAATGTCAACACTCAGACAAGGTTTTTGAGAACTGAGTTACAAATGGCCAATAGTGATACTACGGTACCCAAGCTCCCTGCACCAAGAGCTCAATTCACACCAGCTAGCCAAGACACGCTGTCAATGATGGCTATCATTTTTGGCATGAAGGATGACATGGCAGTATATGCAAAACAAATGGCCATCCTTTTCAGGCTGAAGACAGTCGTCAAGATGCAAGAGTATCGACTTGACTTCTCAGAGCACATCACCTTTTTAATAGTGGAACAGCTGACCCAGTTCAGATCAAAAGGGGTGTTCAGGTATTCCTCCTATTTGTTCCATCTCATAC
Organism: Torreya grandis; assembly: GCA_037957365.1. NCBI lineage: Eukaryota > Viridiplantae > Streptophyta > Pinopsida > Cupressales > Taxaceae > Torreya > Torreya grandis. The sequence continues at coordinate 984,618 of JARHVA010001747.1, forward strand.
TATATCAGAACCCTGACCTTTTCACCCAACATATGAATCTAAACCTGTATGACCCAAGTTTTGACCCCTAAAGGACCATCCCTGTGTCTGCATGGACACACATTTTATCAGGAACTAGCAACCTGTATGATTTTTGGGAACTATTTTTTACCCCCATTTTTTGTTGCCTTAGCCCTGAGCCTATCATAAATAGGTTATTTCCAAGTGTTTCGAACCTCTTGGTCAGTTGTCCAATCTCGTGTGACTTCTATTTTGGGTCCCACCACACGATCATAAGGGTTCATGGATTTTGTGGGAAACCAGTGTTACTATCGAAGACTTTAACTCTTAGGTTGGCATTCATGGAAGTCACCATGCAGGTGTCCATAGTCGACAATGAGTATGGCTTCGGGAAGAAGAAGAGAAAAATGTACAATCTCCCGTGGATGGCAGGCAACATAAGCCTAGAAGCCAGAGATGTTAAGACGGTGCTGTTGAGAAAGTTGGCCTTCCTAGCTTTCCTACTAGTCGAGGACAAATGGGTTTATGACCCAAGTGGTTACATAGCTTCTTGGGTAAGGACCAATAGGATTGGGACCAGGATTGCACATGAAGGCCGCCCTTTTTGGGAGACCAGAAAAAACCTTACAGAAGATGCTCCTGGTCTCTATGTTGAATTGACAAATTTGCCCCTGCCACAAAATAGGCCATGGGAAACCTTCTACGATAAGCAGAGGGATTATGATCCCAAAGTCAGGATGACTTCTTGTTTGAGAAGGACGTTGAAAAATAAAAGTTAGGATGTGGAGAAGATTGAGGCCTATTGGAAATATAGGCAAGAAATTTCTCAGACCACCCATACTTTCATAAGTGTGGATTCAAATGAAAGATGGGAGGAACTATGGGATGAGTGTCATCCCTCCCCTGCGTCTAGCTCAAAAATAAGCCAATTGCCAACGCTCGGTACAGGGCAGGAAGCTAGAGCGGGACCAAGCCAGCAACCACAGGCCTCAAAGCAAGCTACAGCTGCAATCACTACATCAACCTGGCCCCAACCTCTTAGCACTGTGGAATAACAAAAGAGTGTGGTGTCTTCACCACCAAAAGCTTCTCCATCATCAAGAGTTATTGAAATCCCTGGTTCTCCACAAGCACCACCGACAATAGCAAAGGTGGAAGGGAAGCAGATGTAGCAAGAGTCAGAGATGCCTAGGAAGAGAAAGAGGGTGCAGTTCCATTTTGATTCAGAGGAGGAAGAGGAGCCTTCACAGTGCCAAGTGCATAGCACTGTAATTCCCACTCAGGTAAGTATTACTCCTCCTCCCCCCTCTCAGTCCGTTCCTTTCCCTGTCGGCATGATGCCTCCACCTAGCCAAATGACACCTCCTATCACCTTTGCCATCCCCATTTCACAATTCACCCCATCCTTGATGCCTCAAGCCCTAAAGTTACCTCATTTCTCCCCCTCTATTCCCAAAAAGATGCCCCTTTCGCTCACCCATAGCCAACCATTGGCTATTCAATATGGCCTGCCACAGGGATATCCTTTTGCAGGAGGATACATTGCATCCCCTTCCACCTTCCAAATGCAGGCTGATGCTGCTAAGAAAGCAAGAGAAGCCCAGTTGGAGAAAAAGAGAATTAAATAGAATAAAGCATCACCTTTCCCACACTTGCGGTCACAATTTGACCCTATTTAGTAGCAACTGATGGTGACCCATTTGTCATCGAATGTCAATAAGCTGAGTGAGCAAATGCAGTCGGAGGATTATACAATGAACGCAGTGGCCATTGATATGTCCCTGTTCAGGCCCCAAGATAGAGTTGAGCTATTGACATAATCCACTTCTGTAGTCATGGAAGATTATTTGAAAACATCAAGAAGACTGCAGAAGATGGAGGCCAATTTGGCCAAAGAAAAAGCAAACTATAGCAGTTTGGTCGAAGAAATCAATAAGAAAGATAATGAAATAACTAGTCTAAACAAACAGTTTCAAGATATTGTTTCCCTTCAGACTCACCGTGTAGTCTAGGCCTAGAATGATTCATTAAAAGCAGAGCTCACACATGTAAAAGATGCGGCGACGGCCCTTAGGCGGGAGAAAGCAGCCTTGTAGGAAAGAGTCGAAGGACTTCAGCTGCAAGTTATCCAATTGCAACAGAAGCTACTGGATGAACAAAATAAGGCTACAACTTTTCAAGCCCAATTCCAAGCAGAGTAATAGAAAGCAACGCAACTGACACTAGAATTGGCTAATAGGCCACAAGGTGTTAGAGTGATAAAACTGGTAAAGGAGCTCTACAAGTCAACTTGAAAAAGAATCTCTTCAGAGATTATTCAGCTTAGGCCATCTCTCACCTTCCTGTTCAACACACAGTAATTATGTGAGAAGGTGGAAGATTCAGTACATAACACTTTGGCCACAGTCTCCAATAGAGTCATAGACTCCCAAACCTTGTTGCAGAAGCTCTACGATGCAATGGATGCGACATTGGTAGAAATGAGAATCATTGACAGAATAGTCACCGTGAAATGGGTCAATGAGGTGCTCAGTTGCAATGCTGCGGCCAACAATTGCAAATAGCTTCTTGAAGTCATGAAAGAAGGCATCGGCGAGATGAGACAGCATATTGAAGATCTAGTGCAACTAGGCCTCCCTTCTCTATTTTAGGACACCAACACAGTGATGATGGTTAATCAAATTGAACCATTGTTGCTGGCTAAACAGAGGGATCAAATAGTTTTCCAGGACCTGCGGGATGATTCCTCAGTCTCAAAAGTTGAAGTTGTTTTGGTTCTTGTTTCCCAGCTGGAATTCAAACTAAAATCTATAGTCCAGATTCTGTAAACTTTTTTGCACAAGGATATCATTAACCTTGATTTAGCTTTCGTTGAATTGCAGAACAAGTAAGGGTTATCTGACCATGAATGGTCCATCTACCAGACATCACTTTTGAAGCTATAAAATTTTGAAATTTTGATAGAGCGGGAGTGGTGTTTCTTTTTGATCAGGGTCAAAAGTCTTGGGGGTCACCAGTAACTGTAGAGTAATTTTTTACTCTACGTTGTATTTAAATTTTCAGTTGTGCACTGCAATTTTGATTCCCGCATACCTTGGTCATGGTGATAGAGTTTTGAAGTAGAGCACGGGTTTCTTTTTTGTTTAAGTGTCAAAGTGCATTGAAAGCTACCAAGTGGCATAGTCTGAGCATGAATTCTTTCTCCCCCTTTTGTTTCCTTTGCTTCATTTTTTCCTAAGTGTTGAAAAGCAGTGGAAGCTGCCAAGTGTCACTTTCTGAAACACGGAGCCGGCCAGATGGCGTCATCTAAGACACTTTTCATAATTTTCAAGAAAGTCGTGGATCGTGCCACATATCTAATAGCAGCTAAGTAGAATGCACCACGTGTCGGCATCCGCATCTCATATTGGAACCCACGTTTCTTCTATTTTTCGGTGAAAGGGTTTCAATAAGCTAAGCAACAAGATCAAGCAAAAAGTGCCAGGTGGTAGTTGCAGGAGGTCCTGAACTACGTTTCAAAGGAAAGTGGAAGTCACCACGTGTCAGCACCCGAGAGACAGTTGGTTCAATGCCGGGGTTTAATGTTTTAGTTCAACATTTTGGTTTAATACCTCAGTTAATGTGTAGATGGTGCGCAATGTTGAACCATTGAACCATTTTTGGTTCATCAAGCGGTTCAAGGGAGTGTCCCAAAAAACCAAAGGGGTTAAGTACCTTTTTGGAAGGCATATAAGCATTGTTCCATTTTGTTTAAGTGTCGAAGTGCAACGGAGGTTGCCAAGTGTCACTCTCTGAGCCCCTTTCTACTCCATCCCCAGAAACAACAGAAGGCACCACATACCCCTAGTAGGAGAAGCAGAAGATGCCACGTATCTTCCCAGCAATAGCAGAGGCCGCCATGTGTCAACTTCTGAGAGACCATCTTCAAGCTTCATTTCCAAAATAAAGATTGTGGTGGGTCTCAGGTGTTACTTCAAAGGTCTGTGGAAGTGCCAAGTGTCAACATGGGGAGACTGCCATGTGCATCCATTCCCCTTTTCAATTTTGCTCGAGCAAGGAACGCGGTGAGTTTTATTTTGTTAAAACTAATAAGAATTGAAGAAGTAGAATGCGACATGTGTCAAAAGTGGAGCGTTCCTGAGTAGAATATAGAGAAAGTAGAAAATGCTGCGTGTCTTTGATAAATCAAGCAGAAAGTGCCAAGTGTCGTTCTCCAATGCTTTCTAAGCAATAAGGAGGATTTTAGGAAATTGACTAAGTGTCCTCTCCCGTTTCGACAGAACAGAGTGTTCCATCTATCTGTTGCCACTAAGTGACATGGAGGGAAATTCGATAGAAGTTATTCTTGGTAGATGGAACAATTCATCGAGTAGATTTGTGGAGCCTGCAAACATTAAAAGGGTCGTCTGTTTGTCCCCTATGGGCAGAGGCATAATAGATAGTTGAGCGGCTAAGCAGGTGATGGAATGAGAAATTTAGGTGCGGAAGGGGGTACTAGTCATGAATTTCCATGTCACAGTCAGGGCAGTTCTTGATAAGACCAGGATGCCCATAGACATTGAAAGCACCGTATGTTTATCCCCTGTGAGTTAAGGATGGAGTAGAATTGTGCAGGAAAGGGATGATGGAAGAAGACACCCGAGGATATAAAAGAAAAGGATCATTTTTCCAAAAAGAGGGGGGAGACTTTCTAGAGTTTAGATTTTCTAGAGTTGGTGACGAAGTAGTATCATTTGCTTTTGTCTTATTTTCTTGAGTTGTAAAGTTGATGTAATTGTGCATGTTTCTATGCCTTTTATGTGGTTGAATGAATTAAGAAGATTGAACTCTATGCCTTGGTTGATATTATCTGTGTCATTTTCAAAAGTAGTCTATACTATAGATTTTACAGAGTTGTGATTAGGAATGTCATTTGCTTTTGTCTCATTTTCTTGAGTCAGAATTTCTACATAATTGTACCTGTTTCTATGCCTCTTATGTGATTGGAAGATTATTATAATAAGATTGAACACTATGCCTTTGTTGACATTTTCTATATCTCAGCAAAAAAAGCCTCTGTTATGAGCCTTTGTTTCTATTATTTCAATCTTTTACATTGATCATGCACTTGTCTGCTCTTAAATGTAATTGAATCCTACAAATAGTCTCACTGTGCTCAGGTTAGGATTAGGAATATATTCAGGTGCATCACCATAGTTAGGTTTCATTTCTTGCATTTGCGTTTCTATTTAATTTCCTATCCCTTTTCCCCCAAACACTTGATACAAAAGAAGAGACTAGCTTCTCTAAAATTTGGAGGTTATTTCAAGCCGCAATATCCCACAGCTTGAAACTTCCCATTGTTGATTGATTAGAATCAAGTGCAATTTTAAGCATCAACAAGATCTATTCTTATATATGCTACAATGAAAAATTTATTTTCTTTTCTCAAGGAGGAATAGGAAAGGGAATATATGGGATCAATAATTAAATATTGTAGATTTGTTCCAAATGATACAAACGTTTCATGATAATTGGAATGGATTTGGTATTATTGGTGTGTTTTTTATGTTTTGTCATGTCCCATCTTTCTTATAACCCTTTCTCTCTTCTCTCTCTCTCTCTCTCTCTTTGCTTTTTTAGAGTACCGTCAACACTCTTATTTATGTTTAGAATGCCCATAGTTCTCTTAGGCCCACCTTTCAGGTCCTTCCAAGTTAAGGTGCACCCATACCCTTCCTCCTATCATTTTTTCTTCAATCATGTCAATGTCAGTTTGGTGCCAATAGCATCCTAATTTGAATTTAAGTTATCTATAACTATGCAAGCATTATAGGCCATTTAACACATAATATCTACCAATCATTCATAGAGATTATTGAGCACCCACATGCATTATTAAAAGATTAAGCAATCATTAGAGCACTTATCATTGTCACACACAAGTTTGTGCTAGATAAATTATTTGAAGGAGGAAGGACACACACTACACACCTCTAGTTTTTTTAGCTCGTAGCACAAGGCCTAAAACATTCATTATTTTCCTTAAATTTTAGATATTATTTCTAATATAAGGTAAGGAGAAGAAATTTTATTTTGCAGGGTATAGGCATCACAACATGAAGATTGTAGTGAAGGAATCAAAGACCCAAACTAAGGGAAGAGAGTCACCAAATCGACTTTGGGTATGTCTATCAATTGTATGGAACAACCACAACACTTTATACATGTCTGAGGTGCCTACAACACCTTCTACATCAGTTGTCGATCACCTTCAAATTTTTGGGTGAGGTTATTGTCACTTTTTGACACACATTTCTACATTTAGATTCAAACAATTATCACTCGATCTTGTGATACTCAAGATACACTTATAAACCCTTTAAGAATACCCTACTTATGGATTGTGAAATATCAATTGGGCATTATTATTGTTTTGCAAGTGTTTTTTTATTATTTTATGGGAAAGTGGGTTTTAAATTAAAATACAATACATCTATAATATTGTTTCACCCTAAAAACCTAGAGTTGGAGTATCTAGGGTTAAGAATATAGAAATGAATAAGCACACGGATGATAAACATATCTATAGCAATTCAATTAATTACAAAACTCAAATAGAACATATATTGAATTTATTATGTTGAGATATGTTAAAAATGGAAAGTATAGCTATGTGATTTAATAGTTTTGGGAATATTGGTGTATTATTCCTAATTTAGTTAAGGGTATGGAGTAATAAAATCAGTAAATAAATATGTAATAATTAAACTAATGATTTGTATAATTTAACTATATTTTTAACCTTTCTATAAATAGTAATAAGAGAGAGAAAATAAGACTTAGCTTGAAACTAACTGAGATGTTTGTTGCAAGGTTTATAATTCACTGTGTAAGACTGAGATAGTGTCACAAATTAGAATATAGCCTTCATTTTATGATTGGATAGGAGCATCAAAATAGGTTACCCTAGGGTTGGGTGTTATAGTCCTCTTTTTCCACTATTATTTAGGAGACCTGAGCTTTCTAGGTTTTGTTCATTGTGTCTGTGTGAGCCTGTTTGTGAAATTTTGACTGTTGGATGTCTGCAAAACTCCTTATAGAGTTGATTTAGTCTTCAAACCCTAGAATTCACCATGCTTTGACAAAATTTGGGAAATTTGGGGGGGGGGGTTAGTGTGTGTAATATGCTTTAAATGTGTATCCACACCCCTTGTGTGGGCACACTACCTACATACCAATACTCTAAAGAGGGATTGAGCTATATGTAGTTCTTCCACTTGATGTGATTTATAAAATTATGTGTATGAAGATGCAAGATGCTAAAACTAGGTATGCTTGAGGTGGATAGGGACTGGTGTAAGGGTTTGAATAAGCTTGTAGTAGTATTGACTAGTTGTGTGCAGATAATAAGGAAGATTGCCTGGTGTCCTTAAAATTTCACACTTCAAATTTTGGGGTACCCCTATTGAAAACCTTGCATTCTTATCTCATGTGAGTTAGTTGTACTTATTGAGCCAATCCCCTAAATAAAAAAGGGGTTCTTTTAGTTGTAGTTTTTGATTGATTGTTTTCTCCAGTTGTTCCTATACACTTCATAGGATTCAAAATAGTTGCTTGAAGCCACCACTAAAATCCATTTTGCTCATCCCCTTTAATAGATCAAATAAACTAAGGTGCCTTAGCTCATTTACAAGGCAAATCAGGTTCTCTAAATTACTTTACTTTATTGAGGAGGAGCAAAGTTGTCCTGAAAACTTGATCCATTCTTCCTAGTTCAAACCAAGTTTCTCAAGTTGCTTTACTACATTACCAAAATAAGCTAAGTAATCTCGCAAACCTGATGACCATGGTAAAGACCAAATTAGGTTTTTGATATTGCTTAAATTATTAAAATTTATAATAAAAAGCATCTCTATTTTACGAACCTGAGCTACTCGTTAACCTAAACCTAATCAGGTTTATGAGAGCGCTTTACTTCAAAAGCTAAGGCAAGTAAAGTAATTCAAGAAACCTGATTAAAAAGGGCAAGGCCTGACATGGATTTGCCATGCTTGTCATTAATGCATTGGTATTTTTATATATATATTGTCATATTCTACCTCATTCCTACCTGAAAACTAAGTCATCTAACTGAGTAATCGCACCTACAAACCCTGAGCCATGCCATTCAAACCTTTGGAGCACTTTCGAGTAATTTATTTTCAACCCATTTGCATTTGAGGTAAGTAAATCATCTCTGGGTGATTTTTAAGCCTTTTATTTGCTTATTTCTTGGTGTTTTGTCTCTACATCTTTTCCTCGTACCATTATGATTATTTCTCTACTAATTTCGATTTGCTTTGGTTTCTCTTTTGTTTTCTTAGCATAAATGGGTGTTTTAAACCATGTAATTATACTTGTAATCATTTATCATGCTTTAAATTTCCTCAAAACTTTTGAGAAGTCAAACCCTTTTTACAAACACTAGCCATGAAAATTTCTTGCCCATTCAGTTTTTCCAGCCCTAATGACTTCAAGTTTTTGAGATTAAATAACTACCCATAAGAGACCCAAAGTCTTGACCCTAGACAAACCCATGAAACAATATCCAAGACCCACTCAGGTTTTCCTTTCCTCGTCACTTACTCGGGTTTCTCAACCTTCACTAATTTGGGTTTCTAATCCCCAGTAACTACCCTAAAAAAAATTGACTTCCAAAGGTCTTAGCTATTCAAACTTTAGAGCCTTTCTTACTTTGGGTCTTTGATCCTAAGTAGCTCACCTAGGAAATCCTATCCCTCAAATAAGCCTACCCATTTGAGTTTTCCTCCCCTTATTACTTCAAGTTTTTGAGTCCAAGTAGCTTGATTAGGAAAACCTGAAGTTGTTTGCATAATCCTAGTGACCTACCCAGGGTTTTGAGGTCATATTACTTGAAAATAAGTTACTTTTTCAATACTTCTCATTACTCAAAATCTGAAACTTGCTTATAGGTACTTCGAGAGTAATACATTAACTCTTTTATTAAAATTTATAAACTAGTTGGATTAATTAGTAAGTGTTTTTAAACACTTATCAAGGTTTTTTAGAGTTTAAAAGAATTGATGTTTGGATCAGAAGACTCAAGGAAATCAAAGGAAGAGGTAGTTGAAGTGGAAGTCCAGGTGAAACTAATTGAAGAAGTTCCAAAATTGGCACTTGAAGAGGTTCTAGAACCAAGCAAAAAGGGAAAAGCAAAGGTCAAGAGAACTAAGTCCTAGGAGCCCAAAATGAAGTATGAATATAAGGGTTACCCCATTGAGTCATGTATATCCTCAAAATTAATAGAAATAAGTGATACAAACATGGGGCATGTGTCTATGACTGAGATTTTAGAAAGATCAAAGGCCATAGCTAAGAATCCACTCCTACACTCCATGACCAATAGTGGAATCCTTTAAGGTTTAGCTATCCCAAGCTTAGCCCAACTTCTTGAGTTTGTTCTGACATGTGCCAAATATTATGACTCCCTAACCAGGATCGTAAGGGATGTTATTGGGAATGTAGTTATAATACTAGATATTCAATACCTCAATTATTGTTTGAATATTCCAACATCCCCAAAAGTGATTGATATAACTATGGAGAAAGCCAAAAAATAATGGGAGTCTAAGTCATTAGAATGTTTTAAGATAATAAATACTTATTACTTAAAGAAAGTGAAACATGCTTCTAGGTTCCTAGCAAGATAGTAAGGTCAGCTTTTGTTCAAGAAGCGGATGATATCATTCAATTACTATGCAAAAACAAAGGTGAAAAGAATGCCAAGTGTTTCTTTCCATGAATGTATGCATACATTAGGACCATTGACGTGACTCAAAGTTCTTCCAGGATTGATTCAGCGAGAATGATTAGTGATAATATGGATCAACAGTTAAAGAATGTGTTGCAAATTTTTGATTTCAAGATGACTTCATATCTAGTATATACAACAGCTTCAAGTGGGATTTTCTCAAGGCTAAGGACTAAGGGCACACTATCAACCATTCCCACATATGAATATTATCTTATGCTAGTCCTTAAAAAATACTACAAACATTACATTGTAGTAAATGATGTTTTCTTTTATGAACTTGTTTGTAAATTAGATACATCCCTAAAACATAGAAGAGTATCAGATGAAGCATGGGATGTAGTTTCACTATATGGCTATATTTTCATCCAATTTCTTGACTTTACCTATCTCAGAATAGGAGGTTTCTCAGGTGCACCTATCAAGCTACCTAGATATCCTAGTGATAAGTAGATCCTTATGGAATTTTGTAGACAACTTGTTGAACTACATGATTTATAGTCAAAGGCTCACAAAGTTGCCATCAATTTTCCCATTGTAGTTGGTCACTACCATTTATAAAGATATGAATGTATAGAAGGAAATGTACCAACATTACACTCAAATACACTTTGACGTCATAGCCAATTTTGATTTTAGAGGTGTTGCTCAGAGTATGGTTTCTCTTAAGTACATGCATATCCCAACACTTGAAGACTCTTAGACTGATTATAGGGATGAGTTTGAATTAAGGAGGGATAAAAATAGGTTGATTGTATAAAAAATTCATGCATTTGATTTAGATTCTATTCTCAAATATATAGAAGATGATGGTGTTGTTATGAGGGATGCCTTTCATGCAGTAGGAGGAGATAGTGTCCCGCTTCTAGTAATCATTTTTGGGGATGATCATGATAGAATAATTTATGAGAAAAATTCAAATGTTTTGGAAATGACTTCCAATTAGCTCCTTGACAAAGGTTACTACATGAAGGAATTGATAAGTGAAACCACATGTGTGGGACATAAAAGAAAAGAGATAACACAAGGAGAAAGTAACCAGGGTCTCATAAAGAAGTTGAAGCTAAAGAAAAATGTTGATGATACTTTTTTAGTTGTAAAAGAAAAGGAAATAGTCCAACCAATTAGTTACACTCCACCATTGGTCTCTTCTACCCCCATTAATCCTAATATTCCCTCCATTTCCACTTTCACTCCTACTACTCCTATCATAGATCCATCAACACTGATGCCACCTTTGAAGTTCTATGTCACTAAATCTTCCAAGAAATCCACCCAAAAAGAGGCAAGTCCTCCTCCTCTTCCATCTTCTCCATTTACTTCACCACCACAACCTACCATGGAAAGCAAACCCAAAGAAGTAACTACCCAAGAAACAACTTCATCTCAGGAGATACAACAAGAAAAGCGAGCAGCTGAGCCTGAAGACCCTAAGGAGAATATAGAGGCTAAGAAAAGGTAATAGAGGCTAAAAAAGAATCAAATATAGTAACATAGGGTATTGTTGAAGACCCTAAGGAGAATATGGAGGCAAAAAAGGATAAGAAGCCAAGAAGAAAAAAGAGTCATAAAAGGTGGCTGAGAGAGAAAAATAAATTGAGAAACAAACAGTTGATGCTGAGTCAGAAAAAGAAGTTCTGAAAGAAAATTTGGCACAAGAAACTCCCTCACAAGAGTTAATGATTTGAAATGACCAAAAATAAATGGTTTTTCACTCAAACACTTCCACAGAAATAGATTTCTCATCTTGGTTAGCCATGCTGAACACCCAGGAAGCAAAATAAGTGATAACTCTTGATGAGATAGATTTACAATTGCTAAAGAATCTAGATAAGAGAGGTAAGAAGCCCAAGTCTGCCAAAGTTACTTCCAAATTGATAATTGAATCTTTCAAGTAGAATTTTGTAGAGATAGTAATCCCTCCATAGGGAGTAAGTAGAGAATAAGTTACTATTGAAAATTTGGAAATCACAAGGGTATCTTTCAGGGAAGTTACCAAAAAAGGTCTTAAGTAAGATACATAGACTTTGATAAATACCCTCTTCTGAAAGCTTGATGAGGAGAAAGCTGCTAGGTCTAAATTAAAGGTTTAAAATGATAAATTATGTGAAATAATTGCCAAATTGGCAAAATATGCTCCTAAAGAGGCATTAGTTCTAGAAGTTGTGATTTCTCAACAAGTGATTACTGAAGTAGAGGATACTAGAGATAAGGAAAGAGCTATAGATAAATGGATGGATAAAATGAATCAAAAAGCTTAGAGATTCTTCCCAAACATCCCAAATGCTCATGTTGATATTTTGAATAAGATAGTAGAAGTAAAGGTAGCAAGGGCGGAGTTGGAAAATGAAAATGGCATCTCCAAGCTTTCATAGGAAATTTTGTAGGCAGTGGTTAATTTAGATCAAATTTTTTTGATTGAGGAATAGATTTCCCCTTCTACAAAGAAGTAAAAACAAGAAGAATATCTCCTATCTTTTCACTTAAGTATTATGCCAGACATGGGAGAGGAGATGAAAAAATTAGAAGAAGATGCACGCAATGCAAAGATAAATCTTGAAGACTCCCTTTTTGGTTTCACTGGTATTTGATCTACTAATGTTCCAAAATAACTGAGTAGTTAAGCGAGTAATTCAAGCAATGGATGGATAAGGCCATAACTCCTTTTACATCCAAGTCCATCAAAGAGTTGATCAAGTGCTAGGAAGAGCTAAAAAGAATTGGGCCAAGACTTAAGAAAATTAAAGATCATTATATAAGAATTGAAAGAGAGATGTTAAGATTGGAAATAAAGAGACAATCAATTGCTAAATTTGATGATGCAACAATCCAATTGATGATATCCCAACACGTCAAGTACAGAGAAAAACGTAGAAGTCAAGTCCATGAAGTGGATTAATTTTGCCCAAGTCTAGAACTTCTCTCCTTTGATATTTTCTCCTTTCTCTTCATGTATACACTATAAGTAATCTTGTTTTAAATTATTACTTTGTAAAATTAAAATCATTGAATGATATAGTTGTGAAGGAAAATTACTTTGTAAAATTGTAGAACTTAAATAATTTGGTTGGATGCCATTACTTAAATTTATTTTGTAAAAGTAATTTACTAGGGCTAATTTTTCACAACATGTAAGGAATTAGTGTTTGATTCAAATAGGGAGATTAAACATCACCACTTGTCATCAATTATTGCTTGCCACGAAAGAGAAATTCAAGAAAGACGCTTCTCAATAACTTTTAGTTTTCTACGCAACACATGGGAATTAGAGAATTTGAGTCCTATTTGTTTTAGATCTTTGTTTCTGTATAAAATAGGTGCTGGCCTACATGTCAAGGGATGACAATTTTTAGAAGCAAATAAATTGTTACAATTATACAAAAAGATTAAGAAATCTAAAACTTTGTGTTTAGGATAATCGGATTATATTGTATGAACTATTGTTGAAAGTGAATAAGAAAGGCAATTGATTTCTAGAGAACTTTGTGTCTATGGGAATATCTCTATGTGTTCAATGAAGGTGGAATGGTAAAATTTGTGCTACCTATTTTACATAAATTGAATTCATCATTTTCTTAGTCATTTTATAGAAGAGATTGTAATAATTATATGTTTATCTATTTTGCACACATACAATGACCTTTGCAAACTATTTATTGTGAAGTGCATGTATTATATTTCTTTTCTTCCTAAACCATCTATTCCTTTTCTTTATCCCAAAACTAACTAATATTTTGACCAAATTTCCAAAACTAGCTTCTTACTTGTTGCATAATCCCTTTGTTACGTCTCATGAATGAAGTGATTAAAGTAATACCACCAATAAAAATAATTTATGTATAATTTATATATTGAGTGAATAACTATAACCTACAAGTTATTAGGAATAGATAGACATAAAATCATAGGAGCTTCACTGTTTAAAGGAAGAGGATTTAATCTCATGATTGCCTAGGTAATTTTGGTTTCATGTAAAATATCTAGCCAACAGTTTCTGGTGACTCCACTGGGGAACACTGCAAGTTTAAATCTTAGAATTAATTTCTACCTCCTTAGACCAGTTAAGGCAAGTACTATATTTCTCAAAATCCAATTAAAATTTCAAATGCTAGTCAGAAGTGTTGCATGTGTAGGATGACGCATCTGCCTTTTTTTTAGTGCTTAGTTGAGTTTAATTTCTCTTATTATAAGTAAACTTACTTCTTCAGTCAGTAAATTATTTTTTTGAGAAATCTTAGTTTCATGCCCAGATTACTTTTAGTTTGCTTTTCCAAGTCCACTGCATGTTGAGTAAACCCTGATATAAGTCTTTACCTATCAAATATAAGTGTTGAGCATAGTACTCAGGAAACTCTTGCATTACAAAATTGGCAAATTGCCCATTTGCTAGAGCAAGGAAAGAAGAGGGCCAGACAGACAAATTATTCAAACTACAAGAGCATTTAAACTTTAATTTTCCTATTCAAGCTAGAACCAGAAGAGCTAGTCTTTCACTTGTTAGACAAACAACTTCTCCAATACATCATCTTTAGCATAATTCCTATAGGATAATCCAACCAATTAATCCTTAGATTCTTTCTCTTAGAAGAATGGCATTAATCTTGTCCCATGGGGACCAACTATTGGTCCTTTGAATTTAACTCCTCCTCTGCATGACTTGCCTAAAGGATCAAGAAAGAATTTTCCTAAATTTATTGGTGCTGGCAAGCAAAACCCAGACAAACATTTGGTTTCTTTCTTTCTAGCATGTGGAGTAATTGAATTCAAACATGAAAATGTCTCTGTTAGACTCTTTGTGGAGACCTTGCATGACTTAGCTGTGGAATGGTTTTACCATCTAGCTCTGGGTACTGTAACCAATTAGGTTACAATGCGTGAACAGTTTGAGAAAAGATTCAAAGCTACTGAGGATGCACATATATTACTCACACAATTGACTTAGCTTAGGAAGGAGCCACATAAACACATGCATGATTTTATTTCCAGATTCAATATATTACTTTATAATGTTCCTCAAGCTGCATTGCCTATTGTAGATAATAAAAAATCTTTCTTCATTAATGCCTAACTTCCTGAAGTTAGTTACCAGCTACAAAGAGCATGACCAACTGATTTAGCAACATCCCAAAATCTTGCTATAGAAGTTGAAGATGATTTGATAATGGCTAGTAAGATAAAGAAAATAGTCTCTAAAGGAGAATCTTCTATTCTAACCACATCCTAGACTACAAATCCCTTATTACAAAAATTGGATAATGACTTGATTCAAGTTAAAAGACAAATTTCTTAAGGTACTCATGTTGCTCTTGCTAGGAATGTTCCCACACAAAATATCAATAATCAATATAGGAACCATATTGTCGATCCTCAGTAAAGATTAACAATTAAAGATGATTCTAGAAATCATGTTGAGATGAGTTTAGAGTACTCAATAGCTGATGGTATTAAACAAAGCATTAATGAGGAAGAGTATATTGTGGATCCTACTGGCGACTCCAACTGTTACCTAGAATATGAATCAAAAAGTGACTATGAAGAAATGCTTCATGAAGATCATAGTCAATCTTATGTAGTATTTATAATATCTCAAACTCAACAAGCTAGTGAGAAGTCATCAAAAGAACTAGAGAGAGGAAAGCAACACTCTAGTTTTGATGTGAGTATTCTTAAAAGAGGTAGTCCTCTACCTTCTTCTCTTGCTCTTAAAGAAAAATATGCTCCCTTTACTTCTCAAACTTATAAGCCAATTTATCATACAACTGAAGTTAATTCCATCTTGCCTACACCTATTCCTTCCTTTGACATAATTGATCATATAAAGAAAACTAAAATTTAGATGTCAGAAGCTAAATATTTAAGGTCTTACTCGGATTAGCTGAATAGGCTAGTCAAGTATGTTCAAAGTAAGGGATCGAGCAATGCACCAAATGCTTCAAAAGGTATTTTACCTATTCGTAGACCAACCTATTTTTAAAATAACTTTGTATCTGCTTCATCTGCATCCACTTCCACATTTGAAAGGATAGAGCCTTTTTATGTGTCCCTCTTAATCAATGGGTATAAGTTGAGTAATTGTATTTTGGATTCAAGAGCCTTTGATAATGTTATGCCAGCTAAAGTAGCTGATGTCCTTGGCCTTACCCTAACTAAGTCTATATGAAAATGCTTCTCAATAGAGAGACAAGTCCCTCTGATCAAATAAATTAAAGATGCTCAAGCTATCCTAGCAATTGTCCCAAATAAAAGACATAAAATGATAATCCTAGTAGCAGATATTCCTATTTCATATGAAATACTGCTAAGCACAAAATTTTGTAAATAGTTGGGAGTAGAGGTGAAGATGGACTGGTCATCTGCACACATCCCAATCAAAGGGGTGAATCATAAATTAGATCCTAAAAAGAAATCCAAATACATGATTTCTAAATCTAAAGATCCAAGGTCATAAATTCTTTTTGAAGAATCAGATCATGGAGTTTACTTCCTTGAAGTAGGCAAAGAAACCCAAGAGGAAAAGGAAGAAGAAGAAGACAATATATGGACACTAGAATTTGATGGCAACTATAGCTTTCTTAGTTTAGGTGTAGGAGTAGTATTAATCTCCCCTGACGGTGAATTTTTTCCCTATTCATACAAGCTAATGTTTGAAAACACCAATAACATAGTTGAATATGAAGTACCCTTGTTAAGAATTGAGCAAGAAAAGGAGAAAGGAGTAAGTCTCCTGAAAGTACAAGGAGATGTTGAATTAATAATGAGATAGATTAGAGGGTAGTATCAGGTGAAAAAAGATAAGTTGAAACACTACCATGATAGAGTTCTGAGTGCCACACTTGACTTCTCTACTTTCTCAATCAACTCAATTCCTCAAGATCAAAACTCCAGAGATGACTCACCCATTGTTACTACATCTTTGCTTAGACTAGAATAACAACCAACAATCTTTAAAGAAGGTAACTACAAAGTATAAATGGTCTACCATCCAAAGGTCCTAGACAAAATTGGGTAGTGGAAAGTTTTTAATGATGATAAGTAGATAAATACCTTTCTTGAGTAGTAAGATAATTTTGAAGGACTGTACTTTGAAGGAATCAACTCACATCCATGTGAAATAATAATAGGTATCATTGAGTCTGCACTTACCCATAGTCAAGATATAATTTAGCTAAAAGGAAATAAAATTCATAAAGGGCTAGTTCTTTAGAAGAAATATTTGATAAACATGATCAATTTTTGAAAAAAAAGAAAGAGTACGATGATACTTCTTCCAGACTTCTTCTCTGGAAGTAGAACAAATTAATCTAGGCAGTAAAGAAGAGCCCACGATGGTCAATATTAGCAAGTGCTGCTCACAAGAATAAAATGAAGCTTTCATTAAGCTTCTCATAGAGTACATAGATGTGTTTACCTGGTCTTACAAAGACCTTAAATCCTTCCAGCTAGATGAAGTACAACACTATATCCCACTCTAGTCTGAGGCAAAGCCTTTGTAATGAAATTACTTAGATATTTGCAAAGAATGATTTTATATTGCATAGAATAAGAAAATATGAGAGATTACATCATGATAATTGATATCAAAATACAATACTAGATAATATAGCAAAGCCACTTTGATGGGGCAACCTCCACAACAATGCACTAATGGCAGAATACATAACATCATGATTAAAGACTAACCACTACCTCCTATGTATAGTCTACTTAGCCAAGGTTATTCGATAGGCTGACCTATCTAAGAACATAGAGAAATGTAACAAGTAAATAAAAGAGGTATGTAAGCCACAAGTTGGTAACACATATCCCTAGACACACCAATGGTTAAGGGCATAACAAGCCCTTCCCCTTCAAAACAACATTGTCCTAACGTTGTGGCAACTTTGGATGCTATTTCACAAATGATTCATCCTCCCAAGTGGCATATTCACATGGTAGATTCTTCCATTTGATTAGGTATTGTGTAATTGCTTTAGAATGCAAATGCTTAGTGTGTCATTGAAGGATTGCCTCAGGATCAAGAACAATTCTACCTTCCTCATCCAATTCTGGTAATTCTATTTGAATGGTAACTCTACGTCTAATGACTTTATTCAGGCATGATACATGAAATACAGGATGTATGCGAGTGGATGAAGTAAAATCTATCTTGTAATCTACACTGCCAATTTTTTACAAGATCTGATAAGGCCCATAATATTTAGGGGACATCTTGTTATCCTTTTTTTGTTGCTTCAATGACATCTGTTTATATGGCTATAAGTAAAAAAATACCTAATCACCAATGCCAATATTCCTCTCACTTATATGTTGATCTTCTTGTTGCTTCATGTGATTCTGGGCCATAGCTAAATTTTCACGCAAACTTGCAAGGACCTCCTATTGATGGTGAATATATTCTTCAACTGCACGAACCTTAAGATGAACCTTCAAGGTTGAAGTGATGGATGGAGGGTGGTATCCATATAGTGCCACAAAATGAGACATTTTGGAAGAACTAAAAATATAAGTATTATACCACCATTCAGTAAGTGGCAGCCAATGAACCCATTTATCCTATTTATCAGAAACAAAACAACGGAGATATCCTTCCAAAAATTTGTTGACTACCTCAGTTTGTCCATCAGATTGAGGATGATAGGATGAACTATGAGCCAATTGGGTGCCTAAACATGTAATTAACTTAGTCCAAAAATTACTAGTAAAAATGGGACCTCTATCACTAACAATGATCTTAGGGGTCCTATGCAATTTTTGAACTATATTGAGAAAAGCAGAAGCTATTGTACTAGCAACAAATGGTTGGGATAATGAACAAAAATGAGCATACTTATTGAGATGATCTAAAACAACCATGATAATATTTTGACCATCAGATCTTGGTAACCCTATAATGAAATCCATAGATACCTCTTCCCAATGCTGGCTAGGGATAGATAAAGGCTATAAAAGACTTGGACTTTTGATGGTTTCACCTTTGTTTTGTTGACAGATTATACATTTAGCCACATATTTATGGACATCCCCCTTGAGACATTCCCAAAAAAAATCTTCCTTGATCTTGTGATAGGTTTTCAAAAATCCTGAATGACCCCTAATTGGAGTTGCATGAAGTTCTTGAAGGATTTTTTGTTTAAGAAGAGAATTCTTACATAGGTACAATTTATTTTTATACCATAATGCATTACCTTTCCATGTGAATTTTCAAATCCACCCAAACCTTGCTGAATATTTTGAATTAAATCATGAGTAGTACTATCATGTTCCCATTTTAATCATGCTTCCTCTAGCTAATCTGCCTACAAAATGGTTATGGCACATAGCAATGCCTCAATTGATTCATCTTTTCTGGATAGTGCATCTGCCACCACATTGTCCTTGACTTTATTGTAGACGATTTCAAAATCATAGCCTAGCATCTTAGTTACCCATTTATGTTGTTCTTGAGATGACAACCTTTATTCTGAAAAATATTTAAGACTATCATTATCAGTTTTTACCTAAAAGTGATGACCCATCAAATAACGTCTCCATTATTTAACTACATGCAAAATGACCATCATTTCCTTCTCATAGATGGGCTTATGCTGATTTTTACCCTTGAGTTGATGAATTTCAAATGCAAGTGGTCCACCTTCTTGCATGAGTACAACACCCATATCATACCCAAATGCATCACATTCAACCACAAAAGTTAGAAAAATCAGGAGTGGCCAATACTAGAGTAGTGCACATAACCAATTTCAATTGTTTAAATGCTTGGGTAGTTACATCAGTCCACTGAAAGGAGTCTTTCTTTAACAAAGAGGTAAGTGGGGCTACAATACTACCATAATTTTTAACATATCTATTATAGTAACCAGTAAGCCCCAAAAATATCCAAAGTTGCTTGAGTGTCTTAGGAATTGGCCAGTCCACCATTGCTTGGATTTTTTTAGGATCCACTTTCACTCCTTCATAAGACACTGAATGACCCAAATATTCAACTTCACCAGCCCCAAAAGTACATTTGGAAGGTTTGGCATACAATTGATTTTGCTCCAAAATGGAGAGTACTCGTTTCACATGTTGCAAATGGTCTACCTAATTTTACTATAAATAAGGATATCATCAAAGAATACCAAAATAAATTTTCTCAAAAATGGCTTAAAAACAATATTCATCAAACTCTAAAAAGTAGATGGTGTATTTGTTAGTCCAAAAGGCATAACCAAAAACTCATAATAGCCTTCATGAGTCTTAAAAGAAGTTTTGGGTATGTCTTCATCACGGATCCTAATTTGATGATCCCCAGAACACATATCTAACTTGTTAAAATAAAGATCACTATTAAATTCATCTAGCAAATCGTCAATGATAGGAATTGGAAACTTATGTTTGATAGTTTACGTATTGAGTTCTTTGTAGTCAGGGCACATTTTCCAAGTGTTATCTTTCTTTCTCACCATGACAACTGGTGAAGAGTATTCTCTTTGGCTATGCTGAATGATTCCTACATCTAACATTTCTTATACCATCTTTTCAATTTCACTTTTTTGGGCATAGGGATAACTGTATGGCATGATGTTGGGTGGTGTACTACCGGGAATAAGTGTGATAGCATGATCATGCATGCAGCTAGGTGGAAGTCCTTTTGGCATGTCTCTAAAAATAATGGAATGAGCATCAATTATTTGTTGTTGATCAAGAGGTGGAGATGGCTAAGTTGGTTGTACTTCCACAAAAAACAAGTGAGCTATAAATCCCTTTGCACCCTTATAGAGAATCTTTGTCATTTGATGGGAGCTAACAAGTTGGGGAGATTTAGCCTTTAATCCTCTTAGCTCAACTGTCCTTTCTTTAGAATGAAAATGCATGAATAATTCTTAAAAATTCATCTCAGTAGTGCCCAAAGTGGTCAGCCACTGGACTCCTAGAACAATATTAGCTCCACCCATTAGAATAACAAACATAGGAAAATCTAATAAGTAGTCTCCCATGGCCAACTTAATATTATGACATTTTCCTAAATAGTTGACAGTACCACCATTTGCAATCATAGCCTATAATTCTAGAGATAGATAAATGAAATAGTTCAAACGAGGAGCCAACTTACTGTGGATGAAGTTGTGTGTGCTCCCAAAATCAATCAAGATAGTGACCTTCTATTTCTTAAGAAAACCCATCACCTTAAGAGTTTGGGGAGTACTAATACTTGATATGGCATGGCATGAACTAGTAGGCTAAGAGTCTTCAGATTCTTCCTTAGGAACTTCTACATCTGCATTATGTACTTCTGCATCATCTTCATCATCATTGGCCCCTTCAATGTAAAATAGTTTCTTTTCAATATAATGATGGTCTTTGTTCCATTTTTTGTCACAACCATAACACAATCCTTTGGCTCGCTTCTCCTCAATTTGTCATTGTGTTAATCTGGTGGGCTGTGGAAATGATGGTGCTAGAGAGTTACAATCACGACTACTAGTGAAAGTTTTCCTTTTGACCATCTCTTTTTCTTCTATCATGCATGCCTTAGGGGTAAATTTTGATATAGATGTTGGACTAAACATTCAAACCCTGTATTGGATGTTATCTTTGAGGCCATCCAAAAATAGATCTGTCAAGTTTCTCTCAATGATATTTTCCACCCATAAAGAGAGATTCTAAAATTGATGAATATAATCCGTCACAGGTCATGTTTGCCACAACTTGGCTAATTGGCTGAAATAGTTCTCAGAGACATTATTCTGATAATGGGCTATCAAATCCTCAGTAAAAATAGTCCATATAACATGAGCACCATTCTTTTTATTTTGAGCACATAACCAAGGATACCAAATTAATCGCTCAGGTTCCATATACAGGGATGTCACCATCACCCTCTAATAACTAAGGGTTTGATGCAGCTTAAATAAACTCTCAATTTGGTTAATCCAAGTGAGAGGATATTTACCATTGAATTTATGCATGTCCACTTTTGGTATATTCAGTTTCATATTAGCATTGGAGTTGTTGAGAGGAGGATTTGAATGTTGAAGTGGAGAGTTGTTAGGCTGAAACTGAGATGTAAGGGCAGCCAATTGCATAGTGATATGTTACAATTCACTATGAACTCCATTAATCTCTCTGCACATCCCTAAAACATCAGCTTGGACTGCAACAAAGTTATCATGCCTCACCTAGTTTTTTATGTCCTCTTAGAGTTGAGAAATTGCTAGATCTGAAGTTTTAGATTCCATGTCATCAACATGAGTGTTAGGAGTTTCTGGTGCCCCTTTTCTTGCCTGAGTTGAAGGACCTACCATAAACAAATCTTAGGAGGGTTTTGACCCCGCCCAAAAAGTGTACCAAGAAATGGTACCATTGTGATCACCTTGTCAAGATGAATCTAATGATTACCGTTGTGCACTAGAGTAAAATTTTTGATACCAAAAAAGTGTATCGATAGAATATACCATTGTGATCATCTCATTGGGAAAAATCTAATGATTACAAGTGTGCAAGGGGAAAACAAATTTCGATACTTTTTTCAAGTTATTTTTTTCAAAAAAGCATTTTGAGCAATATTGCACTGATGAAAAAAAAAATTTGCCCCAGATTGCAAGTTATATTTTTTCACTTTCATTGCTCCTAGAAGCCATGCCTCACCAGATCCAAAAAAAAAAAAACCACAAAAAGCTTGCCCAAATCAAAGCTCTGATATGACTTGTAATGAAATTACTTAGATATTCACAAAGAATGATTTTATATTGCGCAAAATAAGAAAATATGAGAGATTACACCATGATAATTAATAGCATAATAGAATACTAGATAATATAACAAAGCCACTTTGAGGGGGAAACCTTCATAACAATGCACTAATAGCATAATACTTAACATCATGATTAAAGACTAACCACCACCTCCTATATATAGTCTACTTAGCCAAGGTTATTCCATAGGCCGACCTATCTAAGAACATAGAGAAATGTAACAATTAAATAAAAGAGGCATGTAAGCCATAAGTCAGGCACACATAGCCCTAGACACACCAATGGTTAAGGGCATAACAACCTTTCAAGTAGAAGTTACATCACCATAATCCAACTATATCAGGTACTATTTATTCTAAGATTCAAAATCTCCTCGATGCAAAGATCATTTATCCAATTCATCACTCAGAATGGTTAGTAAATATTATTTCAGTAAAAAATAAAAATGAGGAAATATACTTATGTGTTGTTTTATACTATCTAAATCAAGCTTCTTTAAAGGACAATTATCCCTTGCCTATCATGGATCACATTTTACAAATAGTTATAGGATGAGAAATGTTATCTATGTTAGATGGGTTTCTGGATATAATCAAATAAAATTAATCAAGGAATATCAATACAAAACTGCCTTCACAACACCATGGGGAACATTTACTTATCAAAAGATGCCTTTTGGGCTTATCAACACTGGAGCAAACTTTCAACAAGTAATGGATCTGGTATTTGCTCACTTGAAGAACAAGAGTATTGTGGTATACTTGGATGACTTAAAAATCTTTTCAAATCAAGGAGGTGATCATCTGGTCAATCTTGAAGAAGTCCTTATTCAGTGCAGAAGACATGGGATTTATTTAAATCCAAAGAAATCAATATTTGATGTGATTGAGGGAAAACTCCTTGGTCATATAGTCTTAAAAGAAGGAACAAAAATTAATCTTGAATGAGTCCAAGCCATTCAAAATTTGCCTATGACTATGTCCAAGAAAGGAGTGCACTCATTCTTTGGTAAGGTAAATTTCCTTAGAATATTTATTGTTGATTTTGCTGAACTAACTCACCACATATTTGATATGATGAAAATGAAACAAGATTTCAAATGGAATGTTGAAGGAAAGTTGGCATTTGAAAGAATCAAGGTAATAATAGTTGAAGTCCTAGTGTTAGTTTCCCTAGATTTCAAAAAAGAATTTATTATTTACTGTTACTCTTTTGAGCATACCATGTCAGCAATCCTTATTCAGAAGAATGATGAAGAAGTTGAATCCCTGATAGATTTCATGAGTCAGCCTCTAAAGGCCTTCAAATTAAAGTACTCACAGATGGACAAGCATGCCTTTATAGTGGTCAAAGCGTGTAAGGTTTTTAGGTATTACATCTTGTCATCCCATACCATAGTATACATCCTAGATATTGCTGCCAAATCAATTCTAACTCAATAGGAATTGTGATTATTAAGATAGAAGAGTTTGATCTTGATATCAAACCTACAAAGCTAATAAGAGGAAAAGGCTTATGCCAGTTGATGACAAAGAGAAGACATGATGACATACCATCTTCTCTTCAAGCTGAAATAAATGAAGATTTGCCCATGGTATTTTTTGTTAATCTTATAGATGAATGGTATAACAAAATTG
Organism: Torreya grandis; assembly: GCA_037957365.1. Lineage (NCBI taxonomy): Eukaryota > Viridiplantae > Streptophyta > Pinopsida > Cupressales > Taxaceae > Torreya > Torreya grandis. Next base: position 1,008,782 of record JARHVA010001747.1, read on the forward strand.
CTTACTTCTTGACCTATGGTGAATGTTTGGTTGATTTGATGTGAAAGGAAAAATGTACCATCAAGCTAAAATCAAAGGATTATGTTCTTTAGGATAATGGGTTGTATAAAAAAAGAATTGATGGTGTTTTCTTTCATTGTGTGGACAAGGAGCAACAAGTAAGATTATTGGAGCAATTTCATGATAAAGCCATGGAGGTCACTTTTTAGCAAGATTCACAACACACAAGATATTACAGGTAAGATACTTTTGGCCTACTTTATTTTAGGATGCTTTAGAATGGGTAGCTAAATGCCAAGCATGTTCGAATTTTGTGGGACGAATCAAACTACTAGCTTTGCCTCTAAAACTAGTAATCATTGAAGAACCTTTCCATAAATGGGGCATGGATTTCATTGGTATTTTAAATCCTTCCTCAATTACTAGACATTGTTATGTCTTGACTGCTACTGACTACTTCAGCAAGTGGGTTTAATTTATTCCTATGAAACATGTTACTCTAAAGTTGTATGTGACTTCATCAAAGAGAATATTTTTGTGAGGTTTGGAGTTCCTCATAAAATTGTCAGAGACAATACAACCAACTTTTTTTTAGTAGAATTGGCTGAGTTTTGTTACTCATATGGGATAGACTTAGTGCATGCTTTAAATCATTATCTTCAGGGTAATGGCCAAGCTGAGTCAAGTAACAAAAATTTGATGACTATTATCTATAAGCTGGTGGACAATAATCAAAGAACTTGGCACAATAAGTTATTTGATTCACTATGGGCTGATAGAATCACCCTAAAGAAAGCTACATGTATGTCTCCATTCTAGTTACTCTATGGAACAGATGCTAAGTTACCAATAACCATCGAGCTTCCTATTTTAAAATTGTCCAAAGGCATTGAGGATAATAAATATCAAGATTCACTGAATAAGAGAATCATGTTTCTCACTGAATTTCAATAAAAATGTGTCTAAGTCGCTGATCGATTAGCTAATCATCAAATGAGAGTAAAGAAGATCTTTGATAAAAATGCCTAGGATAGATAGTTTAAAGTTGTTGATTTAGTCCTCTTGTGGGATAAATAGAATGAATTAAAAGGGATGCATGAAAATTTTGACTCTTTCTAGAAAGGGCCCTTTATTATACAAAGCATTGCTGGAAGAGATAGCTTCATCCTAGCTTATCAGGATGGAATTGCACTACCATTGCCTTTCAATGGTAGCACTTGAAGATCTACAAGAATTGAGCAGTAGGTTAATACATGTATGCATATAAATAAATTTTTATGATTTTCTTTTCTTTTGTTTTTGTGTTGTTTATTTGTCTAATTATTTTCTGACTGAGTTTCTGCAAAGACTCCATGCCCAATGGATAAGGCTCTGGTATATGAATCCAGAGATACTGAGATCTCACCCTTGTTCCTTTCTTTATGATAAAAACAAAGATGTCCCCAATTGCCAGTTGGTGTCCCCAAAACTTCACACTTCAAATTTTGGGGTACCCCTATTGAAAACCTTACATTCTTGTCTCATGTGAGTTAGTTGTACTTGTTGAGCCAATCCCCTGAATAAAGAACTTGGGTTCTATTAGTTGTATTTTTTAATTGATTGTTTTCTCCAATTATTCCTAGACACTCTAGAGGATTCAAAATAGTTGCTTGAAGCCACTACTAAAATCCATTTTGCTCATCCCCTTCAGTAGATCGAACAAACTAAGGTGCCTTAGCTCATTTACAATGCAAATTGGGTTCTCTAAATTGCATTACTTTATTGAGGAGGAACAAATTTATCCTAAAAACCTAATCCATTCTTCCTAGTTCAAATCAGGTTTCTTAAGTTGCTTTACTACATTACCTAATCAGGTTTACGAGAGCACTTTACTTCAAAAGCTAAGGCAATTAAAATAATTCAAGAACTCAATTAAAAAGGGCAAGGGATAACGTGGCTTTGCCATGTTTATCATTAATGTGTTGGCATTTTTATATATATTGGGAAATTCCACCTCATTCCTACCGTGCAACTAAGTCATCTAACTGAGTAATCACACCTACAAACCTCAATCCACACCATTCGAATCTCTAGAGCACTTTTGAGTAATTTATTTTTGGCCCATTTGCATTTAAGGTAAGTAAATCATCTTTGGGTGATTTTTAAGCCTTTTGTTTGCTTCTTTCTTGGTGTTTTGTCTCTACATCTTTTCCTCATACCACCATGATTATCTCTCTACCAAGTTTGATTTGCTTTGGTTTCTCTTTTATTTTCTTAGCATAAATGGGTGTTTTAAACCATGTAATTATCCTTGCAATCATTTATCATGCTTTAAATTTCTTCAAAATTTTTGAGAAGTCAAACCCTTTGTACAAACCCTGGCCATGAAATTTTCTTTCTCATTCAGGTTTTCCGACCCTAATGACTTCAAGTTTTTGAGATTAAATAACTGCCCACAAGAGACCCAAAGTCTTGACCATGGACAAACCCACAAAACATTATCCAAGACCCACTCGGGTTTTCCTTTTCTCATCACTTACTCAAGTTTGTTGACCTTTACTACTTTGGGTTTCTAATCCCCAGTAACTCCCTAAAAAAACTCAACTCTCAAAGGTCTTAGTTATTCAAACTTTTGAGCCTTTCTTACTTCGAGTCTTTGATCCTAAGTAACTGACCTAGGAAACTTCAACCCTCAATGAAACCTACCCATTCAAGTTTTCCTACCCTTATTACTTTGGGTTTTCAAGTCCAAGTAACTTGATTTGGAAAACCCAAAGTTGTCTGCATAATCCTAGTGACCTACCTGGGGTTCTGAGGTCCTATTACTTGAAAAGAAGTTGCTTACTTTTTCAAGACATCTCATTACTCAAAATCTAAAACTTGCTTAGAGGTACTTCAAGAGCAATATATTACTCTTTTCATAAAATTTCTAAACCAGTTGGAGTAGTTAGTAAGTGTTTTTAAACACTTATCAAGGTTTTTTAGAGTTCAAAAATAATTGATGTCTTGATTAGAAGAGTTGAAGAAATCAGAGGAAGAGGTAGTTGAAGTAGAAGTGCAGGGGAAACTAATTGAAGAAGTTCCCAAATTGGCACTTGAAGAGGTTCCAGAACCAAGCAAAAAAGGAAAATAAAAGGTCAAGAGAACTAAGTCCTAGGAGCCCAAAATGAAATATGACTATAAGGGTTACCCCATTGAGTCATGTATATCCTAAAAACTAAAATAAATCAGTGATACAGACATGGAGCATGTGTTTATGACTAGGATTTTAGAAAGATCAAAGGTCATAGCTAAGACTCTACTCCTGCACTCCATGACCAATAGTGGAATCCTTCAAGTTGTGGCTTTTCCAAGCTTAGCCCAACTTCCTGAGTTTGTTTTGACATGTGCCAAATATTATGACTCCCTAACTAGGACTGTAAGGGATGCTATTGGGAATGTAGTTATAAGACTAGATGTTCAGTACCTCAATTACTATCTGAATATTCTAACATCCCTAAAAGTGATTGATATAACTATAGAGAAAGCCAAAAACTAATGGGAGTCTAAGTCATTAGAATGTATTAAGATAATGAATACTTATTACTTAAAGAAAGTGAAATAGGCTTGTCGGTTCCCTAACAAGATAGTAAGGTCAGATTAAGTTCAAGAAACAAATGATATCATTCAATTACTATGCAAAAACATTGGTGAAAAGAATTCCAAGTGTTTCTTTCCATGGATGTATGCATATATTAGGACCATTGACATGACTCGAAGTTCTTACAGGATTGATTGAGTGAGAATGATTAGTGAAATATGGATCAATAGTTAAAGAATGTGTTACAGACTTTTGATTTCAAGATGACTTCATATCTTGTATATACAATAGCTTCAAGTGGGATTTTCTCAAGGCTAAGGACTAAGGTCACACTATCAACCATGCCCATATATGAATATTATCCTTAGCTGGTCCTTATAGAATACTACAAACAATACATTGTAGTAAATGATGTTTTATTTTATGAACTTATTTATAAATTAGATACATCCCTAAAACATAGAAGAGTATTAGATGAAGCATGGGATGTAGTTTCACTATATGGTTGTATTATCATCCAAATTCTTGACTTCACCTATCTCAAAATATGAAGTATCTCAGGTGCACCTATCAAGCTACCTAGATATCCTAGTGACAAGTGGATCCTCATGGAATTTTATAGACAACTTGTTCAACTACACGATTTACAATCAAAGGCTCACAAAGCTACCATCAATTTTCCCATTGTAATTGGTCACTACCATTTCTCTACCATTTATAAAGCTAATAATGTATAGAAGGAAATGTACCACCATTACACTCAAATAAACTTTGATGACAGAGCTAATTTTGATTACAGAGGTGTTGTTTAGAGTACAGTTTCTCTTGAGTACATGCATATCCTAACACTTGAAGATTTTTGGACTGATTATAGGGATGAGTTTAAAGTAAGAAGGAGGGATAATATCAGGTTGACTATATAATATATTTGTGCATTTGATTTATCTTCTATTCTTAAAGATATGGAAGATGATGTTGTTGTTACAAGTGATGCCTTTCATTTAACAGGTGGAGATATTGTCCCGCTTCTAGTAATCATTTTTGGAGATGATCATGATATAAATTTTTTTGAGAGAACTTCAAATGTTTTGGCAATGAATTCCAATTAGCTCCTTGACAAATGTTACTACATGAAGGAATTGATAAGTGGAACTACATGTGTGGGACAAAAAAGAAAAGAGATAGCGTAAGGAGAAAGTAATTAGTGTCCCATAAAGAAGTTGAAGTTGAAGAAAAATGTTGATGATACTTTTTCAATGGTAAAAGATAAGGAACCAGTCCAACCAATTTGTTCCACTCCACCATTGGTCTCTTCTACCCCTATTAATACTAATATTCCCTCCATTTCCACTTTCACTCCCACTGCTCTTGTCATAAATCCATCAACACTGATGCCACCTCTGAAGTTATATATCACTAAATCTTCCAAAAAATCCATCTGAAAAGAGGCAAGTCCTCCTCCTCTTCCATCTTCTCTTCTTGCTTCACCATTACAACCTACCATGGAAAGATAACATGAATAAGTAACTACCCAAGATACAACCTCATCTCAGGGGATACAATAAGAAAAGTAAGCTGTTGATCCTGACAAAGAAGCTTTGAGAGAATTATGATCTAAAAAGGTAATGGAGGCTGAAAAAGAATCATATATAATAATAGAGGGTATTATTGAAGACCCTAAGGATAATATGGAGGCAACAAAAAGATAAGAAGCTGAGAAGAAAAAAGAGTCAAAAAAGGTGGTTAAGAAAGAAAAAGAAATTGAGAAACAAATAGTTGAAGTTGAGTCAACAAAAGAAGTTTTGAAAGAAAATTTGGCACAAGAAACTCCTTCGAAAGAAATAACAATTGGAAATGACTAGAAATAAATGGTTGTTCACTCAAAATCTTCCACAACCACAAATTTCTCATCTTGGTTAGCCATGCAGAACACCCAAGAAGCAAAAGAAGTGATAAATCTTGATGAGATAGATTTATAATTGCTAAAGAGTCTAGATAAGAGAGGTAAGAATCCCAAGTCTACAAAAGTTACTTCCAAATTGATAATTGAATCTTTTGGGTAGAAGTTTGTAGAGATAGTAGTCTCTCCATAGGGAGCAAGTAGAGAAGAAGTTATTGTTGAAAATTTGGCAATCACAAGGGTATCTCTCAGGGAAGTTACCATAGAAGGTATTAAGTAAGATACACAGACTCTGATAAATACCCTCTTCTAAAATCTTGATGAGAAGAAAGCTGCTAGGTCTAAATTGAATGAGAAAAATGATAATTTGTGTGAAATAATTGCCAAATTGGTAGAATCTGCTCCTCAAGACGCATTAGTTCCAGAAGTTGTTATTTCTCAACAAGTGATTATTGAAGTAGAGGAGATTGGAGATAAGGCAAGAGATATAGATAAATGGATGGATAAAATGAATCAAAAATACCAAAGATTATTCCCAAACACCCTAGATGCTCATGCTGATATTTTGAATAAGATAACATAAGTAAAAGTAGCAAGGGTGGAGCTAGAAAATGAAAATGGCATCTCCAAGATTTAATAAGAAAGTTTGTAGGTAGTGGTTAATTTAGATCAATTTTTTTTAATTGAGGAATAGATTTACCCTTCTATAAAGAAGACAAAACAAGAAGAATATCTCCTATCTTTTTGCTTAAGTATTATGCTAGACATGGAAGAGGAGATGAATAAATTAGAAGAAGATGCATACAGTGCAAAGATAAATCTTGAAGACTCCCTTTTTGGTCTCACTATTATTTGGTCTACTAATGTTCCAAGAACAACTGAGTAATTAAGCAAGAAATTCAAGCAATAGATGGACAAGGCCATAACCCCTTTTACATCCAAGTCCATCAAAGAGTTGATAAAGTGCCAAGAAGAGCTAAAAAGAATTGGGATAAGAGTTGAGAAAATTAAAGCTAATTGTATAAGAATTGAAAGAGAGATGTTAAGATTGAAAATAGAGAGACAATTAATTGCTAAATCTGATGATGTAATAATCTAATTAATGATATCCCAGCACATCAAGTATAGGGAAAAATGCAAAAGTCAAGTCCATGAAGTGGATTAATTTTGCCCAAGTCTAGAAATTCTCTCCTTTGTTATTTTATCTTTTCTCTTCATGTATACACTATAAGTAATCTTGTTTCAAATGATTACTTTGTAAAAGTAAAATCATTGAATGATATACTTGTGAATGAAAATTATTTTGTAAAATTTTAGAACTCAAATAATTTGGCTAGATGCCATTAAAGTTATTTTGTAAAAGTATTATACTAGGGATAATTTTGTGCAACATGCAAGGAATTAGTGTTTGATTCAAACAGGGAGATTAAACATCACCTCTTGTCATCAATTATTGCATGCTATAGAAGATAAATTCAAGGAAGATGCTTCTTAACAACTTTTAGTTTTGTACGCAACACATAGGAATTGGAGAATTTGAGTCCTATTTGTTTTAGATATTTGTTTCTATATAAAATAGGTGTTGGTCTGTGTGCCAAGGGATGACAATTTTTAGAAGCAAGTAAATTATTGTAATTTTATAAAAAGTTTAAGAAATCTAAATTTTTGTGTGTTTAAAATAAATGGATTATTTTGTAAGAATTGTTATTGAAAGTGAAGAAGAAAGGTGATTGATTTTTAGAGAACTTTGTGTCTATGGGAATCTCTCTATGTGTTCAATGAAGGTGGAATGGTAAAATTTGTGCTACCTATTTTAGATAAATTGAATTCATCATTTTCTTAGTCATTTTGTTTAAGAGATTGTCATAATTATCTAGTTATCTATTTTGCATGCATACAATGAACTCTACAAACTATTTATTGTGAGGTGCATGTCTTATATTTCTTTTCTTCCTAAACCATTTATTCTTTTTATTTATCCCAAAACTAACTAAGATTCTAACCAAATTTCTAAAACCAACTCCTTACTTGCTGTATAATCCCTTTGTTATGGCTCATGAACGAAGTGATTAAAGTAATACCACCAATCAAAATATTTTTTGCATAATTTGTATATTTAGTAAATAACTATAAGCTGTGAGTTATTAAGAATAAATAGACATAAAATCAAGGGAAATTCACCATTTAAATGAAGAGGATTTAATCCCATGACTGCCTAGGTAATTTTGGTTTCATGAAAAATATCTAGCCAACATTGCCTTAGTGGTTTCACTTGTATTCTTACTTGCTTTGTGATAATTACCAACCCCTTCTAAATGAACTGTGAATGAGATTTTATAGGGATCTGTTGGCCGAGGGTCAAATGTATTCACATTAGGATGATAAGAAGTAGGATAGGAATCAAAAGGAACTAATCATTAGATGTAAAAATGTACTTGGATAGGAGCACCAAAAATAGACACCTTAGGGTCTAGTGCTATAGTCAATGTTGGGCGCTATAGTCTTGAAGGAACGGGACCCAAGAGGATGGAATCTTCACTAAAAATGCTACTTGGAAGAGGTAGAATCAATGTCTGGAAGTCTACAGATGACTGAGAATTAGTGAAAATATGCCTATGAGGGTCATGAGAGCAAGCAAGAGGGACCTATGGTTCGGGTGTCACAACCCACACTCAAGTTACAAATTTTCACATTTTATATAACTAAATTTCCCCCGCCTTTATTCTAGTGATGCAACAAAGTGAAATATTAGGATAAAGGAAAAAATAAAAAGCGTACCTAAACTTACCTATAAAGGTGAAGCTCATGAAGCTGTGTGATGGTGGGTGTATGTAGAGAGAACATGTTGTGAAGTGTAGATCTATAAGAAATAAAAAGTAGATCAGTTCTTAATAGATATGCTATATCTAAAATAAGAACATACAAAGATGGGTAAGAGAGAGAGAGGAAGAGAAAAGAATGAATACACCTCATTGGGTACGTAAACCAATATAAAACCTATTGTGATGCTGAGTAATGTTGAGTAATATTGGATGATGTTGTACCAAGAGTAATATTGTGAACATCGCTGAGTGCTCATTTCCCCAAAAGTGGCTCAAGAATGCAAAGGCTAACCCTTTGGCTCCATCATCACCCACTAATTGAAGCTACATGATCTTGTATGTGTTGATCGATGTTTGGACTATGTGTCTAATCCCTTTAAGTAAGTGGCTCAAGAATGCAAAGGCTAGCTAGTCCTTTGGCTCTATCATTGCCTCATGAAGTGAAGCTATGAACTCATACTAATGAAATCATATTGGTATGAAATGTGCGTCATATGAGATGGATTCTAAAGCCCATGAATGCTCCATCTAACAATGTGGCATGGATAGCCAAATGTATGCTAGAAACTAGGCCACTCTTGGCCACTCTGAAAGGTGGAGATTAGGATTGTATGAAAGCCACTTCAAAATTGGGCACTAGGCTTATATGAAAGCCACTCTAAAATGTGGAGGTTAGGATTATATGAAAGCCACTCCAAAATGATGCCAACCACCTACAGATGGAATAAGGCACACAACTGCTAAGAATGCATGGGTTAATATACTAAATTTGGAAAGAAAAGAAGATAAATGTATGGCACACATTACCCCCAATCACTGGTGTTTATAACATGGATTCTTATCTGGAAGTTATACCAACTAACCTATCTGAAACTGGAAGTGAGAGCCATCATGTTGGGCATGATGCCCCCTATATCTAGATTCTCTAGGAAAAATTGTATTGAAACTATTGTATCTAAACTAGTCTAAATGTGCAAAACTATAGTTGAACCTTCTTTTTTGCCTATTTCTAGAAAACCCAATTTTTTGTTGTTTGGATAGGAGCACTAAAAATAAACACTTTGTTGTTTGACACTGTAGTCTAATCTTGGTGCTATTGTTCTGGCAAATTCTGATGACTATTTTAAAATTTTCATTGTTTGTTTGGTCTATTCTACCTAGTTTGATGTTTGGTTGTTATTGTTCTGGGTGTTCTCAAAATTACTTTTTTGATCATTAGGAGCTCTAATCTCTATGATAAAACCCCTATTTATTTCCCCCTCTTCTGAGGGTAGGAATGAAGACCCTACAATGACTGCCCTCAAAAGAAAGAGCCATGTAAGTGTGTTATGGTACAAAGATATATGATATAACAATGATAATTGACAAGATATCTCAAGATATAGCATGGTTTGTAATGAGAGATTGTTAGATCAACATGGGTATGCCTAGATAGATATAATAATGTAGTAACATGTGCAATTAATAAACTAGAATTATAAGTCTAGTTAGTTATTAGTTGATATTTATCATGGAGGGATAGAGCATGATGTCCATCATCGCATCCAAGAAAGCAAGATAATGCATGATGTGAATCATAAGACTACAAATAGTTGAGAAGCAAACAAGAAACAAGTACATAAGGCAAGAATCAAGAAGCATACTAGAGTAGCCAAGGGGCCAATAAAATAAAGGACATGGGCACATGTCACTCAAAAGAGAAAGTAAGCATACAAGGCATGTTAAAATGCCACATACACATATAATTGAAACAATCAAGATTGGCGTGAAATCCACAATCACATAGAAGAGTAAAGGCAAAGGGCATTGGCAAATGTCCTAAGGCATACACAAGAATAGAAATAAAAGACATTGGAAAATGTCCTAAGGTACATATAGAAGACAAATAAGAACTATGAAATAGAATTGCATCTAGCTACGCAAAGTAAGAAAAGAAAGTATGCAAATACAGGGAATATAATCACATCTAATTAATTAAATCAAGAAGTGAAAGTATGCAAGAAATGTAGTACAAGACTAGGTATATGCTAAGAAATACATAAGTAATATATACTAAAGAGTGTCAATATAGTAATCTATATAAGCTAGTAAGTAATGTACATTAGCATGATAACTAGAGTGTGTGATGTAGGAATGACATAACCTGGATGGTGTAGTCATGTAGAAGATGCCCCCAATGGGTATGTATACCGATGTGTGTCTCGAATGTAGAAGTAGGATGCCCCATCAATGGGTAGAGTGAAGCAATCAGGAATCTAGATGTCACTGTACACACTCAAAGAAGATTAAGTGAAGCATGGTAATGTAGACAAATCAACAAACAATAGCATAAAATAATAAATGTAAGTCTAGCATGGTAGTAGAAATATAAAGCATGGGTCATGGATACAATCAGAATGTTTTGTGTTTTGAAATATTTGAATGTTTTTGTATTTTTGGAATATTTGAATGTTTTTATAGTTTTGATAAAAGCTATGTACAATCAATCATAAAGAAACTATGTACAGTAAACTGAGCAATTATGTACAAGAAAATTGAGAAACTATGTACAAGTAAGGTTGAGGAGAGATGATACTAATCGATGAGTCTCATGGGAGACTCCCTATCATGGTGTCTTATATCAAGGAAAGAGATCATGCGTGATCATGAAATACGATGGAAGGGCTGAGATTGTGGATCTAAAAGTTGTATATACTATAAATGCTCTAAAATCTATGAAGTATAAACTGACTTTGGGGTCCCCCTATAATGCTAAGAAGTGGATACAACTATAGGGCTCTTAGTGACCCATCTGGTAGTAGGAGAAGCTCTCTAAACATGTGCTTTATGAGTAGAGACATGAAACCTCATTGATACTACCTTGGGTGTGAACACTGTAGCTGGAAGCTATCTAGAATTCTAAAACTTGTGATTGCTCTAAAAGAGGCCTCCATAGAAGTGTATGAACTCTCTATGCTAGTGAGGGAGACCTTGACTGGGTTTAAATCTCAACAATAACTAAACCCTGATGGCCAATTGAACAAGTGGTCATACTACTCATGTTGTGTAGGAACATGCCTTGTATCTGATGTTGTTTGTAATGCACTAATTGTAGTTATACGTGGAGACTCTACCAAATGTAACCTTACTAGATGTACAACTATAGTTGTGTACTATAAAAGAGGATCATTTATCCACAATCGTAGTGGATTGCTATGTGAAATAGGACCCAAAAAAATTGGCTGTAGTGAATATCTCTTTAGAGCGGTACTTTGTGATGTATATGACTGAGCAATAGGTTGAGATGGAACTATAACCTATGATGATGGCTTGTCTAATTTCAATCATAGCAGGTTGCTACATGAAATATGACCCAAAAAACTTGGTCGTAGTGAATATCTCTTTGGAGTAGTACTCTATGATGTATATGACTAAACAATAGATCGAGATGGAATTATATCCTATGATGAGGGCTCATCTAATATCAATAATAGTGGGTTTATACATGAAATAGGTCTTGAAAAACTCAGCCATAGTGAATATCTATTTGGAGCAATACTAGATGATGTGGATTCATATAATCTAAATTACAGCAGGTTGCTACATGAGATAAGCTCCAAATAACTCAGTCATATGGAATATCTATCTGGAGTGATAGTATGTTGTGGTGCCTATGACTATGTTGGATATGTATATGGAACTACACTATATTCTCCTCAGATTACACTACTATATGTAGGTTGCTCTCATTGTACTGGTCTGCAAACCTTTTGAGTAGGTGGGATAGGAGATTTCCTATGAGGCTTTGTCATAGATATCGCATTACTCTCATTATGAGTAACTGATGATTCCTATGAAGGAATGTCCTGGGATGACTCAATCATGGAAGAATGAGGTCTATGGTTCCATGATGGAGGAGATCTCAATACCCCCTGTGTGAATGCTATGATGCCATTATCAACACATCTATTAATGTAATTTTTTGAGTCCATAATAATCATTATCTCTGTGTCCATTGATATGATGATAGTTACAAAAGGGCCGATGTGACTGTCTATGTAAGAGATGTGGATATCGTTGATGAGTATAAGGTAATGTGATTAACCTCTTATCTAGTAATGTTGATAATATGACACATGGGCTATCCCACTCTGAATCAAACTATAATGGTGCCTTGTTGTTGTTTTATATAGTGCATACTATAGTTATGCTCTAAAAATTGGGTTTTGTTCTTAACTAGTTGCTTTTCTGGTTGAGGTCTCCTATCTTATTTAGGACATGGTGGATGCTGTGTGCTAAGAGCTGTAGATGGAGGTACTGCTATAAAATCTAGAGTAATATGATCAACTGAATCTACCTCAATCAATCCCAATTTATTTTCCAAGGTTAGATATGTATAGCATAAGTACTTGAAAGAGGACTCTCTCTGATATAATAGATGCTTGAGGAGAGGTTACCTAAGCCTCTAAATAAAGATATGTTGAATCTTTATATATTTTGGTTTATAGATCAATTTTAATATGTGCATCTTGAATCATAAGATATATTCACTAACTAGCTCTAAAGTATTCTGATGCAATGTGGCAAGTTTCTCTTATGTAACATGAGGACCCATGTTTGCTATGTAATATCTAAGAAATACCTCCTCTAAGTCATCATATGTGTGTAAGGAGCCAACGAGGAGTAGATGAAAGAACCAATTCTATGCTTGCCCCACTAATGTCTGCTGGAACAATTTTAGTAGAATCAAAAGACTCACATGAGATGGCAAAGCCTTTCGAAAAGCTTGAAGGTGTATGAATGGATCTCTAGTTCCATCAAAGTGAGGCAATGATGGTATTTAGAAATGCTTAGGAAATGAAGTTTTTATGAATGATTTTAGAAGAGGGTTACCATGTAAATCATTGGCATCCATCCAAGACTTATAATCCTTGTTTTCCAAGGTAAGGAGATGTACTTGGTGTTGTAATTCACCAACTACATGCATCAAAGAAAGAATCTCCTAGGATATTATGTTAGCATCTTAAAGTGGTTTATTTAATCATTGAATTTGATCATTAATTTTAGCCATGGAAATGCTACATTTAGCAATTGGATCATAAAGAGGGGGTGTGCTCACTTGAACCTTGGGAGGAATGGTAACTTGGACCTTACTAGAGGGATGTGGGTTACCATTTTCTTTAAGTGAAGAGTGAGAGCTTGGTTATACTATAGTAGGATGTGGCTTGGGAGATTCATTAGTATATTTATGTTTTAGTGAATAACATTTTAGTTTAGTATAGGATGTGATTTTATCATTAGCATGTGCATTATTTGAAATAGAATGATGCATAAAAGTAGAAATAATGTTTGGTAGTGCATTATGTTGGAGAGGAAGAGTGAGAGAAGAGTTAGAAACATGATATGCATTTTCTTCTTCACTATGTACATAATAATCATCATTATTCAATGTATTATCATATACAAAATATTGTTCATAGTTGCTCTCATTTCCATATTCATTTGCATGTTCACTATCGTACTCATTATCACTTCCATTGTCATTAGGGAGAGGTGTAAGAGAAGAATTTAATTCTTTTCTAATATGCAATAAATTATCATGTGAATGTGTATCTATGTTATCCATAGATGGAGTGTATGAATTATTTTCATTTGTAATATGAGAAGTAAGAGTAAGAGAGTTATCATTTAGACATTCTTTTGATAAAGTAGAGTTGAGAGCATGAGATGCATCATTTGAACTATGTATTGGTAATTTGATTATATTGCATTTATATTGTTGTATTTTGAACATAAAAGTAGCAAAAGAGAGAGAGAGAGAGAGAGAGAGAGAGAGAGAGAGAGAGAGAGAGAGAGAGAGAGAGAGAGAGAGAGAGAGAGAGAGAGAGAGAGAGAGAGAGAGAGAGAGAGAGAGAGAGATTAGGTTCACGTAGAAGTAAATTATCACCAATAAGAGGTTCACTAGGAAGTGCATGACTAATTTGTTCATTTGGTGCATTGTGGGTAGGAGAATGAGGTAAAAGTATCTTTCCCATTTATCAAAATTATTTTCTTTAGAAGAGGGAATAAAAGAGATAGGTTTGAGAGAAGAAGATTCATCTAGTTTTTCTTCACTATCACTTTCACATCTATCATCATATTCCTCATTACAACAATAGTAATTATCTTCATTATAAATGAAATCATTTTCCATATTTTTAGTTAATGTGCAATTTTGCAAATTTGTCCATTCATTGTCATAACTCTAAGAAAAATTTAGAAATCGATCTATGGGGTGAGAGGGAAGAAGTGCCTTAGTGGCTATTATATTTCTTTCACTAAAGAGAATATGTAAAAGTACTATTAAGCAAATAAATACAAAAATAATTACTAACATAGAGATTTTGAAAATATTTTTGACAATCTAAACAATTTGTAAAAATTCCATAATATTTTTTTAAAAATTACAAGGAAGGCTTGGGGTTTCAGGACCTAGTTTAGAAATCTAGGGTTTTAGAATTTTTAAAAATTATGGCAATAATTTAAATTCTAAAAATAATTTTGAATAGAATAAATGCACAAAATTTTATACAAAAATTAGAAATCAAAAATTTAATTTTTGGACAAAATAACTATTAATATTGAGATTTTGAAAATGTTTTTGACACTCTAAACAATTTACAAAAAAATTAAAATATTTTTCTAAAAATTGTAAGGGAGGGAGGCTTAGGGTTTGAGGACCTAGTTTGAAAATCTAGTATTTTTGGTTAGGGTTTTAGAATTTTTGAAAATTATTGTAATAATTTAAATTCTAAAACAATATTTGAATAGAATTAATGGACGAAAATTTATAAAAAAAATTAGAAATTAAAAATTTAATTTTGTACACAAAATTTGAAGGAAAAAAAAACCCTTAAGTGTACCTAGGGTTTTAGATTTGTTCAAAGTAAGTCGGGTTCACTAAATGATTTAATAGTTTTAGAAATATTGGTGTATTCTTCCTAATTTAGTTAAGGGTTTGAAGTAATAAAATCAGTAAATAAATATGCAATAATTAAACTATTGATTTTTATAATTTAAATATATTTTTAACCTTTCTCTAAATAGTAATAAGGGATAAAAAATAAGACTTAGCTATAAACTGACTGAGATGGCTATTACAGGGTCTGGAATTCACTATGTAGGACTGAGATAGTGTCATAAATCATAATCTGACCTTCAATTTATGATTGAATAGGAGCACTGAAATAGGAATCCATGGGGTCTGATGCTATAGTCCTCTTCTGCCACTATTGTCTAGGAGACCTAAGTTTTTTGAGTTTTGTTTGTTATGGTTGTATGAGCCTGCCTATGAAATTTGGACTCTTAGATGTCTGTGTAACTCCTTATAAAGATGATTAATTCTTAAAACCCTAGAATCCATTATGCTTTGATAAAATTTGGAAAGGTTGGGGGGGTTAGTGTGTGTCAGATTCACTAAACATGTATCCACACCCCTTGTGTGGGCACATTGCTTACATATCAATGATCTGAAGAGGGATCAAGCCATATGTAGTTCTCTCACTTGATGTGCTTTGTGTAATTATGTGTATGAAGATGCAAGATGCTAACATTGGGTATGTTTGAGGTGGTTAGGTACTTTGTATGGATTTGAATAAGCTTGTAGTAGTATTGGTTGGCTATATGCAGAGAATAGGGAAGATTGACTTAGTGGTTTCGCTTGTATTCTTGCTTACTTTGTAATAATTGTCAACCCAATGGGCTTTTATAGGGATATGTTGGTCATGGGTTGAATGTATTCACGTTAGGATGATAAGGAGGATAGGAATTAGAAGGAACTGATCGTTGGAGGTAAAAATTTACTTAGATAGGAGTGTCAAAAATAGACACCCTAGGGTCCAACGCTATAATCCAAGTTGGGTGCTATAATCCTAAGGGAATGAGACCTAGGGGATGGAATCATCACTAGAAATGCTACCTGGAGGAGGTGAAATCATTGTCTAGAAGGCTATGGATGACTAAAAATGAGTGAAAAGATGCCTATAACGGTCATGAGAGCAAGCAAGAGGGACTCATGGATTGGGTGTCATAAGCAACACTCAAGTTACCATTTTTCACATTTTATATGACTACACTATGTTAGATGTTGTAATGATAATGAAAATAAGATACTTCTAAGTTGATTTTGATGTTAATACAAATTTAGATCTAAAACATACATGAAGTAGACTAGGTGAATATTTTGAAACAATTGCCAAATTATGGATTTAGTGCTTTTATAGCCTTGGAAACTTGCATCAACCTTGGATGGTTGCATCGATGTTAATGTTTGGGTTAGATGTAGGTGTTCTATACGAAATAATTTCTAGAATAGGATGTGACCATTGGATGCTTATAGGATTTTCATCACCTTCACTTTGGTGTATTTAGATTTGGGTCATGGACTATCGCTCCTTGTCAAATAATGAAACCCTAGTTCTTCCTCCTCATAGTGATTGTGGAAAAAATGGGTTAGTGGGCATACAATGTCGAGCTACCCTAAAGATCCTTCTTTCAATGAGCACTGCCTACATAGTCAATACTCTGAAGAGGGCCTCAGACTTATGTAGTTATCCCTTACATGTTCGCTTATGTGTGAATCATGCAATATATGGAACACATGTACAATAATGACCTAACTTGTAACTTGACAAATCTGACTCTTGGGTTTCTCATTTAATACTTGAAACATATACATGTGTTATTCTTATGATTGATATGAGAATAAGAGAAAAGGAAATATTTTCTTAATCGAGTGCTTGATTGAATGCTTTTGATAATTTACATTGGTCTATGATAGGTGTAGGTGAGGAATCAATGAGGATTGATCTTGTATCTATACCCCTTTGGAGAAATAACCTGCATTAAAGCACTCAAGCCAACCATTAGGATACGTTTCATTTTCAAATTAGATGACTTTAGGGCACTGGACACTTGCGTCAAAGCAAGATACCTGCATTGACATAGGTGTATATCTGGGACATAAGTGTCTAGGAAGAAGGAAAATAGGTACATGATTAAAACTTACAGAGGCATAATATAAGCATGTTTTAAGCATTCTAGGAATGATAGAAGGCCTAGGTCATCAATATAAGACTAGTCAGATAAGAGATATGCCAATGTGTACTAAAAAGAGCAGATGTGAGACTTGTGGAAGTGGTAAAAGGTCTAGAATTGAGAGGAACAACTAAGGTCTAAGTTTTCAAAGTGTACAATACTGACATGATATATAATTCAAAAATAGTGTCTACATTTGCACCCCCCCTTTAATCTATTAATGAAATTGCTATTTTAAAAGAAAGGAATGCATACCTAGGTGTGTATAACACACCTTGTTTTTGCTTGAGCTCAACTTGAGTGATTTGATGGTGATTGACCTATAACCAAGAACATGTTACATTATATAATCAATGCATATAATATGAAATTGAAAACATTTGAAATGATTGAAATTGAAAGAGCAATGTTTAGAAGTACACTTATGTATTAATGCAACTATCTTGCCTATTAGCAACTTGATTTAAATGATGTATCATTTTAGATCACTAAAACTGATATTAGGACAAACATATAAATATAAAAAGTGCATATATATAAGGATATATAGAGAGAGATAGGAGGTCATATGTTCCCAACATTAGAGCAAAGATAAATTGCCACTTGACGATTGAGACTAGTTTAACCGTGAAATCCAATCATACTTATAACCTAGTGAGTGTGAGTGAACCAAGTCAACTCTCACTATAAAATTGGTAAGGATGGATGATACAATTAAGTCCAACTTGAAACTTGTTAAGATTGAGTGATTTAATCATCTCAACCATACCAAAAAATGAACCAACTACTACAATAAATTGGCTTAATACAGTTCATAAAAGTCTAACTTAATGGGTGGTGATAGTCCCTGAAAGTGTTTAGAAACTAAAACTAATTTAGATTTTACAATATTAGGTGCACATTGCATAACATATACACTTTATATATGTCTCATGTTAAAACTATGTATAACAATGGTATAAATGTATAGAATTCTACCATAAATGTGTATATAAATCATATAATTATGTGCTTTGGTCAATTCATAAACTATGTAAGTTTGGAAAACATGATTTGAAAACATGACCCCACTATATATGGAGAAATCTAAAATTTGATATAAGTGCTAATGTGGAGATCATGTTTCCAAAACATGCCCCCACTGTAATCTAGGTATGTTGAATACTGAATAAGTGTGGAGAATATGTTTCCAAAACATATGCCCTCTATATATTTGAAACTATGAATGTGCGGAATCCATGTCTCTATGACATCCCCCCCATTGATATGCCCCCTTTTTGAGATGAGGGAATAATAGGAACTAGTAGTTACCTCCACCTCAAAGGGATAAGATAACCATATAATTGTGAATGAACCATGTAGCATATAAGAGAACATGTCTAGGTAAATGTATCAGTGAAACACATAGAGTGTGATCACATTAAGGCCTAAGAGGCATGATAAATATCATGGCCACATCTAGATAGTAATAGAATAATATCAACAAGTAAATGAAGCACACATATAAGAGCACTCAAAATCAAGTCACAAGATAATGGTCTAAGGAGACTGCAAACAAGGGGCATGTTCAAATGTCTCACAATCAAATGGACATGATTTAGTGAAATGTACACAAAAGTAAGAATGGCATATTCAAATGTCCATACAATAAGCAATACAATATTCAAATGTCAAAGAAGTAAACAAAGGCACAAGGACCATAATTAATGGAGCATATTCAAATCCTTGACAAACAAGACAATAAAAAAGTAAGACACTAAAGGAAGTACATAAAGAGACTTACAAGAAAATAACATAAACATATCATAATAGCCCATGGATCCAATGTGCTAGAAAAAAACATCAAATACATAGTATATCAAGTACACTGTAAAATATATAAGCATGGACAAAGGCATGTGTAACTACATATATCAACTTAAAACATGATAATGCAAAGTGACCATAGAATGATAAAACATGGAAGTATCATGATCATAGATATGGATGCCCCTAATGTCTTGGTGATGTGAGTAGAGGGAAAGCCCAAAATCCAAAAGTGCATAGATCATGTATGTATGTATGTATGTATCACACTCAAATAGAAACATGGAACACATGTGCATACAAAATTAACTGATATACCATCCATCAACATGAAACTAACACATAAATGCCAATGGGATGAATAGAATATGTAGATGCCAAAAATATCTTTGGATTTTTGAATGTTTTGATTTTTTTAGTTTTTTCAGAATATTGTAAAGAAAAAGTCTATCCTATGATTTCATCCAAATGGTGGTCATAAATATCTCCCCATTGTGAACTTGGTGTAAGAAATTAGTGACATTATCAAGGAGCATGTATATGTTAAATATCTATTACTGTAGTATTTGTGATGCTTTATGTATGTAAAATAGGAATCTATGGTCTTAGAGAAATAGTAGGAGTAATTCGAACATTTAGTGTTATGTGGTTTCTCTAAAATTATAGTAATAGGTGTATACATCCAAAACTGGCCATAATTTGCTTCCAACCAGACTTTAGACCGATTCCTACCAACCATTACAAATTAAACCTAGAAATCATTGAACATCCCAAATTTTTTTATGCATAATTCATCAAAACTCATAATCATGTTGAGGCATCCCTATTTGGGGTATCCTACCTTATGCAACAATAACCTCTCACTGATTCATCCCTAATCACCTTGCAGCATAACAACTATCAATTTGGCCTATGGACCCATTAAGTGGGGCACTTGAATAGATCTTAAAAGAGCAAAAACACTAATCAAATTGAATTATCTAATTAAACAAGATTAAATTTTTAGTTGAACTATCCATTTAAAATTAATGAATATCTAAAAATGAAAATTTCAAAAATCAAAATATCAAGTCTTTTCATCGTTGCCTTTATGAGTTGTCAGGCTCTTTGAAAATATCCTAAAATATTTAATGTGAAATCCATGCGTATTAGTTGAAAAACATAATTACATGACAAATTTTAACTCAACTGGAGATAGTCTCAATTCACCTAGAGTTAGTTTGAACCCATTCCATGTTTAAACTCAACCTTAACTCACCTTGGGTGAGATTTAATTCCTTAGGCTAATAATACAATGCCATACCCCTTCATTTCTAAGCTTGGGTATTGTAGAGTTATTATGTAGGATTTCTTCCACAAGCCTCATGCAAGTAATGCTACCATGTCCAAATTTTAAGCCAAATAATTAAATCCAAGGTGCCAAGGAGAGAAGGAGCCAAGCAAGCTTCATTATCAAAGACCTCTTGATGCAAAAAATGAGAAAGTCACTCAACAAGCCATTTGGAAGCTCCAAGGAAGGTAAAAAATGCATTCTTTTATGTTTTTGTTGTCTTTTCCTATATATGTTTGTTACCTAAGCTCTTCGTAGTGTCTAAGCTAGAGGTGTTAGGATTTTAGTATGTTTATTTGAGTTTTATTTCTTGAACTAACACAAGACTAACCTCCCCTCTACTTATTCCTTGTCCACATGTTGGCACACCCAATAGGACACAAACATCTCATTTAACCAAAGAGATTGATATGCTACTTTTAGTTTTTATAATAGATGCCTAAAAATCTTAAAATTTTTAGTTTTAACTTCATTTTTTATGTCTTTCTATTTTAAGAAACTCACAAATTGTAGGGATTGATGTCAATTTTCTTTTCAATGTCGATTCAAGGAATGGACCATGATCTCTGTGTCAAAAATAAAACATGATAGGAACAGAGATAACAATGGTTTTCCTTGATTTATTTTGCTTTCATTTTTGTGTTAGATGATTTACAAAGTGTCTGTATAACCCATTTCTTATAGGATCCAGTGAGATATTTTGCTTTTAAGCTCAATTATTAACCTTTTTCTATCCAAACATACCCTATTTTTATTTATGTGTTTTATAGGGTAATGTTAATGATTTGCATAATCAATGTTGATCATTATAATCGACTTTGATCCTTTTATGGATCTATGACGATCCATCTTTGAGACAAAAAACTAAAAACTCGAGAGCTAATTTTAAAATATTACTTTCTCACTTGATTTTGAGCTTCTAATCAGGCAAACCCTCTAAAAAATTATAGGCCCTAAGGTGGAAAAAACAAATTTTAAGCATGGTTAAATCTTACTCACATCATTTTTGGTGCTTAAAATGTAATTAGTTGTTTTCATCTCTTAGTTTTTGAAGTTTTTACAATTATCAACAACAAATGCCAAAGGGCTCAAACTTCACTATATACTTCATTTTGGTGATTAAAATGAGCTCTCACATTATTTAAATAGTCATAAGAGTTTCATTTTTTACTTGTTTATTGAAAGTATTTGTTTTATCAAAATGAGTGACATGTGTATGCTCCTTCCCATCCCCTTTAGGGAACTCAGGTGACCAATAGCGCTCACTCTTTGTCTTTGTCACTTTGGTCCAAAAGAATGGAAGGAAAATCACCAAGGCCTTCCCCAAAATTTTTATGATTTGGGTGATCCAAAATTGACCCTAAAATCCTTCCACTTGTCTTTATTTCATGCATTTTGGCTTGTGGATATAAGTTCATCACCTCCTCACAAGTTCTCTAGGGAAGCATTAACTTGGGAATTCATCTCCCAACATCATTTCAATTCCAATTAGTGGTGGGGTATATAAATTGAGGATTGGGATACGTATTTTGATCAGTTAAAACAAGCTCTATTAGTGGTACTCAGCCTCAAAACATAGGGCAACTTATACATCGTACTGCATTGAGCAACTAATGGATGTAATGGTTGTGAAAAGGAAATTACCTTTTTAAAACAAGCCAATTGACATGGATCAAAATCATGTGATTTTCCCTATTATTTTCCATACATATGGGACTATCTAGAAATGAATGAAAATGAATAGTTTATTCAACCCCAATTATCGTAGACATACTGTTGATGTAGGGCGAGTAGCCCAAAGTTCTATGTCATCGTATAAACTCTTGAGAGAAGAGGGGGATTAAAATCCCTAATTTTCATGCACTTTTACTTTTTGGATTATAACTTAAAATCCTCTCAAGATCAAAAATATATATGGAATTTGATAGTACTATGTAACCTTGTCAGTTTTAGGATTTAGGACGTTACACTTAGGTGTTTATGTCATTTTGTCCTTTGTTACTTGGTTTTGTGTCTAACTATTTATTTATCATACCACATCCAAAAATGAGTCTTGTTTACACATCACTCCCTTGTTTGAAGAGGTGTTACATTATCCATTTGACATCACACCTTTGCCTTAATCTTTTACCAAAACCTTTATGTGCGTCATTTATTTGTAAAGGGCTTCATTACATTGTCTATTTCATTCCATGTCTTGTGCCTTAAATTTATTTAAAACAAACTATTTATCATATCTTTAGAACATGGTAACATCATTATGCTGCTCAAATCATTTCAAAGACTTGTTGCTTTATGTCCAAATTCCAATTTTGAAACCAAAGCTGCATGTGCCTTTTGTATCTATACCTAGTACCATCATGTTATTCATTCTTATCTAGCTTGTTATATATTTTTGAAAGCCTAGTTTTATAAATTAAGTTTGAAATTAGTTTTGACAAGGTCAAATCCAGACATTGATTAATTTGTGTGTATACCTCATGTAAATTTGGCTTAGGTGTTGATCCTTCACTTTTGGGTTGTGTAACTTAGGTTAATTTCTAACTTCATTTATAGACTATTTTTGTGCCTAGGTTTGGTTAAGTGGTCTATCTTCCATATGCCTAAAGTTCAATGCCTTTTTCCAAATGATCAAGTGTGTGTTTAAATTTGAATGTCTAGTTTGTGTTAAAGTGTTTCAAATTTTTTAGATTAAATCTATTGCCTTTTAGACCTCATTTTATTTAAAGTATAGCTTTTGTGCCATTTCCAAAAGACCTAGTAATACCTGTTTTGAGCCTAGATTTTGTGCCTTGTTTTCCAAAAGACCTAGAAACTTTTGTTTCTTTAGACCTAGTTTAGACTTATTTGAAACGCTTTATACCTAAGTTTGGCATTTCAATTTTATTTCATCCACTTGACCATTTTTTTTAGACATTTAACGTTAGACTATTTTATACCAAGTTTTAACACTAACCTTTTTGGAGATACAACTCCATTCCTTCAACTAGGTTAGACCAAGTTTAGACCATTTGTCCTTTGAACATTATTTTTTTGAGTTTGTATAATTCTAAGCCTTTTTGCAAAATGTTCATCATTGAGCTAGATATGTGTCATTACAATTGTAGTAGAGCCATATATAATCTAGGTTATGATAATGTGGTTACACAATATGAATTTGTTCAATACCCCTACGGTGATGATGTAGTTTGTTAGATAGATCCTTATCCTCCTTATAATACTCAATCTAGAGAACAAAGCCAAGATCCTCAAGCATAATATTTGGTGATACCTTATTTGGGATGATTAATGTACCAGGTCTCCCTTTCAATGCTACTGGTAATCGATCCCTATTTATACCGTTAACCCTCTAATTTTTGCCGGCAACCAAGCTCCATAACATCCAAGGATTATCATACTAGGACCTTATCCTTTAGCTTGTAATAGCAACCAAGCTTTGAAATACCATACATTTACCATTTCAAGACCTCATACAACATTAGAGACACAGAAATTGGCTACGTAGATATGGCCGAGTTCATGACTAAAACCAAGGCAACGAACCTGAGCTCTAAAATGAAAAGAATCATCAAGAACAACATTCATCTAGTTTCTTCTTTCCTGGTAGTGGCACATCATACAGAGTTCATCCTTCAGTGCACCCAGTTCTACAACAAAGAGACTAGATCAGTGTCAGATGCTAGCGGTAATGTAATAATTTGACTAGACCTTGAATTCATTGATAAAGTCTTCATGTGCCCTCCTGCTACTGAAGTACTGAGGATTGACTTTGTAGAAGCATAGAAAGAGTATGACAAGGACCCCGAAAGGGCAAAGAAAGTGATGAATCACAGGTGGCTTAGGGCCCCCAGAACCAACTTGTCTAGGTGGTCATGGAATTTCTCAAGAAGTGATTTTATTGAAGAGGTTGGTGACTTGATTACTCTCCTCAATAGGGTACGAGGTCTGCCGTCTTCTTCACAATTCCACGAGTGGATGTACACCTTCATCAAGATCATCCTCCAAGGGAAGCAGGTCATATTTTGGGGTGAGCAGATTAGCAATGCTCTTCATGAGCAACTGACCAAGGTACAAACTACTTCAAAGTTCTATATGACTTCGTACTTGGTGTACATAGCTACTTCCATGCGAACCTTTTCAGGTTTGACAACTGAAGGAGATAGGAAGACCACCCTAATCTACTCATATTACCCTTAGTTAACACTGCAAGGATTAATCCATCATTTTAAGAGGGTAAATGACACCTTCTTCATGATATTTTTATGCCTCTTTGACCCTCAACTCGAATAGAAGAGAGTATCTGATGAAGCTTGGACAATCATCAATGACTTTGGCTATATGTTTCTACAATTTCCCTCCTTCTACTATCTCTGGGTTGGATTTTTCCAAGGCTATCCTCATATGCTCCCCAGATTTTCTTCTGACAAGTTAGTCTTAATTGAGTTGTGAAGACAAATAGTTGTCATACACATTAGGCAGATGGAACTAAAAAATCTAGGTTTCAGGTTCCCAGTTGAAATTGGCAGATACTCAATTTTGACTGCAACCAAAGCAAAGGTCATGGAAATAGAGATGCAATTGGTTACTATGAAACAGTTCAAGAGAAGGGACAATTTTGACTACAAGGGTGTCAAAGACATGATCAGAAGAAAGACTCAGTTTCATGAGCCTATGATCGAAGACATCTGGGTAGACCTGAGAACAACTGAAAAAATTAGGAAGATGGACTACAATAGGCTGACCCTAAAACAAATCAAATATTTGGGGCTTGTAGATATTCTCTTTAATTTGGTCGATGATAAGAATATTATCAACAGTAGGTACCTGGCCGAGAAGGTTGCTGACTCTCCTCTTCTTCCTATTTAGTGGTCTCAAAAAGAACTAACTTCTTTGAGGAAGAGATTTGAACCAATATTGGCTAACACCAATGATTGGTTAGCAACCAAAGGGATCATGATAAAAGAGTTTATTACAGGATCAGATGCTGAATTCTAAGTAAAAATGAGGAAGAGGTAAAAAATAGGACGAAGAATAAAGGTGATGATCCTTTTCCATCTAGGCCTCACAAGCCTATAATTATCTTTGTTTCCAAAAAATTGAAGGTTGTTGAGGAGTCAGAATCAATGACTAAGGGAGTTGGAGAATAAAGCTCCCAAGAACAGGCAACTCAGCAAATGGAGATAGATGACAGGCCCTCAAAGCAGTAAAGAACTGAGCCTCTACCTTCCCAAGAAGGGGCACAACCACTTACAGACGTCTCTCCTTCTCCACCTCAGTCTCCTGTGGCATCTCCTTCACCTTTATCTCCTATCAGTGTTCCTTCTTCTGGAGCCACCTCTCCTTCCAAATTCATGTTTGGCAATCCTCAAGGTGCTTCTGGAGATACTCTTCGCTCCTTTGGTTCTATTCCTAGTCTGGCATCTCTTTCATTCAATCTAGGAGAAAGCTCTACCCTTGATCAGTCAAAGACTGGTACGATTTCACCAGTTACTCCCACCACAACCGTTGTTACCACTAGCAATGCAAATGTTACCATAGTAACACCAACTACAAGAACCATTGCTACAATAAGTACTTCTCTCTCTCCTTGGATGTCAGCTTTCATGCCCAAAAGAAAGAAGCTAGCCATCTCTGCAGATGACTTCAATTTTGGCAAGATAGTGTCGGTGAAAGCTAAGGCCCCTAAGAGACCAAGGATCCTTTCAAAATTGGTTGAGGAAAAGGGGCATAAATTTCTAGAAATAGCTAAACCTCCACAAGATGCAACCCTTGAGGATTTTGACATAAGCAGCTATTCCATTTCTCGTGTTGAACTTGGAAAAGTTACTCATGAAGGTGTGAAAAGTGGTCTACAGTCTGCAATGGACATCATGGTCCAAAAATTTGATAGAGAAAAGGAGATAAAGGATTACTATAAGGCCAAGGTAGAGCAGTTGACTGTAGTAGTAAGGAAATTCACCCTTGCCCCTGAAGCAACAAACCTAGAGGCCTTTTTCATAGATGACCCTATCATTCAAAAGGCAGAGAAAACCTATATAAAAGGAAAAGTGATAGAAGATTACATTGAAAAGATGCACACTCAAGGAATTTCCTTACTTACAAAGGTTGCTGAGAAGATGGACAAGATGAAGAAGGTGATGATAGATTTAGAGGACTTTGTCTCTCTTATTTCTCAGGACATTGATAGTATAGAGAAATATCTTATCAAGTGGAGGGAAATGAAGGATCTGAAGAAAAGCACCTTGATATCCATCAGCATTATTTCCAGCAAAGATTCCTATGTTGAGATCAAGGAATCACTGATATACAAGATTCAGGTACTCAAGGAGTTGATTGAAGATCTCGAGTCTTCTAAAGATGCTAGCCAGAAAAGTGACACAGGCCTGTTGAATAGACTAGAAGAACTGCCTTGCGACCTCACCTCCAAGGATAATCGATTTCTCTCAGTCGAAGAGATGATTCGAGGATTCAAAGGTATGATTCAAAGGGATTTTGAAGAAAAAGCATTCTCAATGACTTCTGTGGATAATATTTTAGATACTCAATTAACTCTGGATAATCTAAGACCCAGGTTAATTAGTCATGCTAAGGCAATCACAACATTGAAGGATGCTATAATCAGAGCCAGAGTCATCTTCAAGAACACCATTGTGCCAGATAATATAAGAATTTAGGCATTTATCTCTATGTACGATGCTCATCTAAAGAAGCCTGGCGACAAGAGCTGAACCATTTTCCCCTTCTCTCTTCTTCCTCTCTTCTCATGCACTTTTGTCATGTAAAAGTGCATGCAATTTTGTAATGTGTAATTACATGTAAAAAATTTGAAAAAATATCTCAAAGTCAAAGATGAGTCATCTTTGACTAAAATATTTTTGTATTTTAATCTTTTCTAAATTTTGAAAGGTTTCTCCCTATATATAGAGGGGACCTCTTTTGTAAATAGATCTCTGATAATTGAGAGCAAAAACTCTGCTGAAATTGAGACACTTCTTGAGACTTTGTGCTCAACTTGTAAATCATATTTTACCAAATGAATGAGAAACATGTTTATTTCAGACTTTGTGTTGAAGTAATCTGTGTTATTTAAGAAATAGTTCTTATGTCCTCTTTTCTGATAATCTCTTATCTATTTGATTTAATAAGCAATGTGTGTGTGTTGATATTATCTAAAAACATTTCTAAAATATAGAAGAGAGACTTTGAGCTACTTTTATCTTGGTGATCCTTTTATCTTTTGTAGTTTTAGGTGAAGACTTTGTGCTTCATTTCACTCTATGGTTACGCGTATTCCAAATTAGTGAAGGAGGCAACAAAAGACTTTGTGCTTATGTAGGTTTCTTTGTAGACTTTATTACCTATTTCAGGGGATTTTCTACTCTAGGTTGGATACCATTCCTGAAAGAAGAGGAATGTTCTTAGCCAACGACCAAGATTTCTCTCTCTTGTTCTTTGGACTTCATCTCTGAAAAAAGAGAGGTGGATGCTGTTATACTACCCCGAGTATTTTTTTTTGCTTACTTATATACATACATATAACATATAAATATTCATAGGGAACCTCCCCTTGATGAGCGGAGAGATTTACCTCATTCAGATGTGGTAAACCCACACTTTTTGTGGCATAAATCTCCTTGTGCTGTGGCTGATATACCTATTTTATCATCAGTTAGTTGATGACAAAATATTCACCCAACATCTTTTTGGCAACTCCACTGGGGAAAGAATGAGCAGTTTTAGTTCTTTTCCATTGTTATTTTTCCCCCAGCTTTGCGCAATAGTTTTTTGGTGATTCTGTTGGGGATACGAACGTGCATTTTAATGCCTCCAGCTTTAACTTGAAGCAGTTTCGGTCCCTTTTTCATTTGACACTGTGGCAGATCCACTGTACACACGAGGCCAGAGAGCTCAGGGTATTGTTGATCCTATATTCGAGCTAGTGCAACAAACTAATTTTGAGATTTCTCCTTCATCATCTCATCTTCAACGAACTAGGAGCTTCCCTCCTACCAATGCCAAATCTTCCATACCTAGTGAAGCTTCTAGCCTCAATACTGGTAAGGCTTTATCTTTATTGACCCCACCAAGATTTGTTATCCTGCCATTTAACTATCCTATCATAATGGCCCAAGGCCTTTAGGGCAACTCTTTTGGTCCTCTCAATCTGACCCCACTTTTACATGAACTATCTCATAGTTCGAGAAAGATTTTTTCTAAATTTTATGGTGACGAGAAGGTTCATCCTGATGAGCATATTGTTGCCTTCTTTATAGCATGCGGTGTGATAGGTGTGGAATATGAAGATGTGGCAGTGAGAATTTTTGTAGAAACTTTACAAGGCACTGCTGTGGATTGGTTTTACCACCTTCAAGCTCAAACTATAACTAACTGGAATACACTCAAATCTAAGTTTGAAGCTAGGTTTAAACCTGCTGAAGATGCACATGCCTTGTTGGCTCAACTTACGTAAATGAATAAGGAACCCCATGAGCCGATGAGGGATTTCATAACAAAATTCAATAAGCTAAAGAATCAGATTCCTACCATCACTCAACTAACACCAAAGAATCTCAAGTGCTTTTTCATCAACTCGCAACTTCCTGAAGTAAGTTTTCTATTGAGGCAGGCCGGCCCTATAGATTTTGCTATGGCTCAAGATTTGGCTACTGAGATAGAAGATGACCTTATCTTGGCAGAAAAGATAAGGAGAGATCCAAATAGAGGTAAATATTCTCTTTCTTCTGAATACTCCCCTTCAGCCACCACTGATTCAATGTTGCAAAAGCTAGCAAATGAATTGCTGGTCCTCAAAAGACAAATGGCCCAAGTTATGTCTGCTTCTCCTAATCAGGCATACCAAGGCAATGCTGCTAGGAATCAAGGGCAGCCAAATCATCTTCCTCCCCCACAGAGGAACCTCCCCCTTGAAGCACCTCCAATCAACTCAGCGGTTGGATATTTGTAAACTGAGCATGATTTCTCTTTCCAACCTGAGTTTGATCAAGAAAATGACGCTGGTCTCTTCATGGAAGATCAAGAAGAATTAGCTAGCGACTTCCACATTGGTTTCTTAAACTATCAAGATGAACTCAAAAGAGAAGGAAATACAACTGAGGGGTCATATGCTATATTCACTCAGTCTAAGAATCAATCAACTCAACAAACTGATAAGCAGAAAGTAGAGGAGTGACCTCAACCAATAGTTTCAATTGCTAAGCGAGGATCCACTCTTCCTTTCCAGCCAAAGGACCCAGTGATTGCGAGAAAGGTAAGTACCCCAAATGCCCCTACGCCTTCTACTTCAAATTCACAGTCCAGTCCTCCCCCTTTCAAAAATCAAAAGGATGAACTCCCATCCTCTGTTCCTAGCTCGTTCTAGGCATTTGATATCATTGACTATATAAAGAAAACCAAAATTCAAATGTCTAAATTTAAATTTTTGTAGTCCCATCTTGAGCAATTAGATAGACTGGTTGAATGTGTTAAAAACTAGAACATCTCTGTTGGACAAGAAATTCCCAAAGTGACACATGATTCCCCTAGGAATGCACCTACCAGAAAAAAACTTGTCATTATTCCCCCTGCTGCTCCTGATAGGACTAAACCTTTTTATGTCTCATTACTGATAAGTGGACATCAGTTGAATAATTTCATAATAGATTCCAGAGCCTCGGATAATGTCATCCCTGTCAAGGTGACAAATTCCCTTGGTCTAACTTTGACCAAAACTTTTAGGAGGTATTTTTCTATGGAAAACAAGAAAGTCCCACTCCTTGGTCAGATAAAAGATGCCCAATTTGCTTTCGTAGTTTTTTCAGAAAAGAGGATAAAAATGACAGTTCTAATGGCCGATGTTCCAGCCTCTTATAGCATCCTGCTTGGGCAAAATATCTACAAGGATGTTGGAGGTGAGATGAACATGGACTTGTTAGAAGTAATGATCCCAATTCAAGGTGTTATGAAGAAATTACTTTTTGAAAAAGAGGCAAGGTATGTAGTCACCCGATCATCAGCGCCGGAAGCTCAAATTTTATTTGAGTCTTCTGGCATGGGCAACTACTTCCTATCTATAGATGAGATTCATGAGGCATCTGATGAAACTCCTACAGGTGACAATTTGGAAATGTGTTTATCTGACATAGTGGGAGAATCGACACAGTGAAATAAACACATGGAAGAACCTCTTCCCCCAAATGAAGAAGTTTTTAAAGGAAAAGCGGTGTCTAATGAAGTATGGATCTTAGAATTTGATGACAGCTACTCTTCTACCAGTTCAAGAGTTAGAGTTGTGTTGGTATCTCCTCGAGGAGATATTGTTCTTTTATTCTACAAGTTGCAGTTCAACAACATCAATAACATAATTGAGTACGAATCCCTATTACTTGGATTACAGGCTACTAGAGAAAAGGGTATTAAACTACTTCATGCTAAAGGGGACACTGAATTGGTGGTTTGCCAGGTAAGAAACCTCTATCAAACCAAGAATGAAATATTGCACCACTATCACAATCTTGTCTGGTACCAAATTGAAAATTTTGACGCTTTCAACATCTCTGTCATTCCAAGAAAATTCAATGACTAAACAGATGCATTAGTTATTTCTGCTACTCTCTTGGTTCCCCACCCAGATTTTAAAGGAGATAAGTACACTATTAAACTAGTCTTTCAACCAAGTATACTTGATAATGTCGATCATTGGCAAGTATTCAACAATGACGATCAAATCATTGCTTTCTTGGAGTAAAAGGACAGCTTTAAATAACTACATTTTAAAAGTAGTGAACTTCAAGAATGTGAAGCCACTTCTAAATTAAATGCAAACAAAAGTAAGGATTTTTTGTAGCTTAAAGGGAATAATATTCTCAAAGGCCTGGTTTCCCTAGAGAAATTATTTGATAACCATGACAGGTTCATCAAACAATAACGGATAGATTCAAACTCTTTTCAAGATTTTGATCAAGAAAACTTGGGAACCAAGGGAGATCTTAATATGATGAACATTGAGAAATGCTGTAATCTTGGGGAGAGATTCAAGCTTGCTAATCTAATCTGCCAATATATAGATGTCTTGGCTTATTTGTATGATGATATGAAATCACTCAGGCTTGATGACATTCGCCACGACATTTCTCTTAAGGCAAACTCTGTGCCTTACAAGTAAAAGTCTAGGCAATATAATCCAAAAATCTCAGGTACCATTTTAGCTAAGATACAAAAAATACTTGATGCCTGGATAATTTTTTCAATCCATCACTCCACATGGATTGACAACATAGTGCCTGTCAGAAATAAAAATAGTGAAATTTGAATCTGCATAGATTTCAAGAACTTGAATCAGTTATCTTTAAAAGATAACTACCCTCCCCCTATCATGGATCAAGTTCTGTAGATGGTAACAAGTTCGGAGATGTTATCAATGCTGGACAGTTTCTTGGGGTATAATCAGGTTGAAGTTGGAAAAGTAGATCAGTATAAGACTGATTTCACCACACCTTGGGGCACCTTCGCCTATTGAAGAATGCCTTTTAGATTGATAAATGTAGGTGCCACATTTCAAAGAGCAATGGACCTCACTTTTAAAGATGAAATGGATAAATTCATTGTAGTATAATTGGATGATTTGATGGTATTTTCAATGCATTATGATGACCATGTCCACTATTTGCAAAGAATACTGAAACATTGTCGTCAGAATGGTATTTCTCTAAATCCAAAGAAATCTATCTTCGGGGTGATTGAAGGGAAATTTTTCAGACACATTGTGTCTCGAGAAGGTATTAAAATTGACTCGAAAAGAGTCAAATCCATCCAAAAACTTACTCTGCCTACCAGTAAAACTACAGTTCACTCTTTCTTTAAAAAAGTGAATTTTCTTCGAAAGTTCATCCCTAAGTTCACTGAGAAAACTTGCCACATCATCAATATGATGAAAGGTAATGCTACCTTCAGGTGGACTGCAGAGGGTAAATCAATGTTCAAAGATATCAAAGAAGCAATCACTCGTGCACCAATCTTGGTTTCAAAATATATAGTTATGCTTCCGAACATACACTCAAAGTTTCAAAATATATAGTTATGCTTCTGAACATACACTCTTAGCCATTTTAGTTCAGCAGAATCAAGAGGATGTGGAATCTCCTATTTCCTTCATGAGTTGTCCACTCAAGGCTCATGAGCTGAAATATTCCAACATGGAAAAACATGCATATGCAGTGGTGAAAGCAGTCAAGCATTTCAGGTTTTATATTCTGAACTCGCACACAAAAGTTCTCGTGCCTGATACAACAATGAAGTCCATTTTGACTCAATAAGAGTTTGGTATGAAGAGGGGTAATTAGATCACCAAGATTCAAAAGTTTGATCTAGACATCAAACCTACGAAACTCATGCGGGGAAAGGGTCTTTGTCAGTTGATTGCCAACAACATTCCTGATGAAGCAGAAAATAAAGAAATAGAGATCGAAGGCACACCCACGGTCCTCTTTATTGCCACTACTGATGAGTGGTATTCTGACATTGCCCTTTTTTGATCTATGGTAAGTGTCCCACTCATCTCTCTTATAAGGAAAAATGGAATGTTAAATTAAAGGCTGTTAGCTATGTTTTGTGAGATAATGGTTTGTATAAAAGGAACCTAGATGGGGTATTTTTTCGTTGTGTGGATAAGGTAAAACAAGATAAACTCTTGGAGTCTTTTCACAATTTGACCTGTGGAGAATATTTTTTTGCACCAGTGACAATGCACAAGATTTTGTGAGCAAGGTATTATTGGCCTACACTGTTTTAGAATGCCTACAAGTGGGTGCGTAGATGTGAATTGTGTCAACAGTTCATTAGAAAGCCTAAACTAGCTACATTGCCTCTCAAGCCAGTAATAATTGAAGAGCCTTTTCAACAGTGGGGTATAGACTTCATTGGCACAGTCAACCCATCTTCGAGTGTCGAACATGATTATGTCCTCATGGCAATTGATTACTTTACCAAGTGGGTGGAGGCCATCCCAACTAAGCACGCTACATCTGAAGTGGTGTGTGATTTTCTCAAGGAAAATATCATTTCCCAGTTTGAGGTTCTGCTCAAAATTGTAACAGATAGTGCACCCTATTTCTTATCACATGAAATTACTCAATTATATTTTTATTATGGAATTACCCTATCCCACACTTCAAATTATTTCCTCCAGAGAAATGGCCAATCAGAATTAAGCAATAAGAACCTGGTCACTATTATCAAGAAGTTGGTAGATGATAATCAGAGAACGTGGCATAAAGCACTATTTGATGCTTTATGGGCGAATAGGATTACACTCAAGAGGGCCATAGGTATGTCACCTTTCCAACTTCTATATGACTTAAATGTGGAGATACCCATCACTCTAGAACTCCCAGTGCTCAAATTAGCCAAAGTAATTAAAGATTCAACCTTCAAAAGTTTGATCGACAAAAGAATCATGTGTCTAACCGAACTGAATGAGCAGCGAACTATGGTGGTGGACCATATCACGGCGCATCAAAATTAGGTGAATTTTTTTTTGATAAAAAGGCTAAGGTCTATGATTTTTAAATCAAAAATCAAATCTTGTTATGGGACAAGAAGAGAGAACCGAAGGGAATGCACGACAAATTTGACTCTTTATGGAGAGGTCCATTCACCATTTGACAGCTCTGTGGTGAGAATAGCTTCTTGCTGGAGTATCAAGATGGAATGTTGTTCGCACTACCCCATAGTGGGCAACATTTGAAGTTGTTTAATCCTTGAAGTTTAGGTGGGTTCACTTGTATATATGTATAGTTTTTACGTTTTGTTTGTTCTCTTTCATTTTTAGCTTGACTCTGTAGCCCAATGGCTTAGATGAAGGCACTTAGATACTGGTTTCTACTCTCATTGATCAGTTTAATCAATAAAAGTTTTGCAATAGGAGCCAACTATTGTTTCCAAAATCAGCTCAGCTCATTTTAAAACAACCCCCTATGAAATTTGTCTATTTTTCCCTTTGTCTCTCTAAGTCCATTTTTGAGACAGATTTTTCTCGTTCTCGTATTGGCTCAACTGACACTGTTCAAAACTTGTAATATATTTTCATTACATTTTCCCCAAAATATGAAATTTGTTATGGTATCAATACGACCAGGGGACCAAAATTTTGGCTTTTTTAGTGTTAGCCATTTTCTTCTATTTTCCTACACGGGCGGCAAAATTTATCGTCAGTGCATTTTTCTTCCAACATGCAGGAGCGAAATTTTTTTTTGCCCCTGCATGTCCCTTCATTTTTCAGTGCAAGGGCGACAAATTTTGCCGCCCCTACACTGCCTTGATTTTTATGTGCAACATTTATTGTCACGTGCACCAGGTGGTTAGGGTCAGTTTTTACCCCATTTAATCCAATTTGCACCTCATTTTGATTCATTATTTCCTCTCCTCCTCCTACCTTCTACCTTTGGATGATCTAGCAAATGGGTAAAAGTGCTTTTTGACAGATTTGAGCTCGTAGCGCACATGGTTTTCTAGGTAGGTCTTGTATTTGGCATTTATTTTTTTCCTTTCTTCATTTTAGCTTTGTTTTCAGTTGGTGTTTTAGTTGAGGTTTGTTTTTGTAAATTTATTCCCCTAGGGCTGATTAGCCCACTCCCATTACCCCTCCCACCGACCCCTCTCTCTCCCTTCCTCGTCGGTTTCCTCTCTTTCTCCCTTATTGGGGTGGCAAAATCCACCGCCTAATCCATTCTCCCCCCCAAATTTTCCTTGTCTTTATTGGAAAGGGTGGTAAACTTGCCACCCTAACCTTGTCGACTCAACACCTACGTCGGTTTCAAATTTCACTGCTGATGCAGGTTTGCACCCACTCACATGCATCGATAGAAAATTCACTACCGACGTAGGCCAAAAGTGCATGGGTGGCAAAATTTGCCACCCCTGCACTTTTCCACTAAACCTGCATGGGTGGTGAAATTCACTACTCGTGCCCTTATTTTTTCCTCCCCTTCATGCAAGGGTGGTGAAATTCGCCACCCGTACATGCAAGTCCATTCCGCATGCTTGAGCGGTGAATTTTGCTGCCCTTACATTTTTCCTCCAAATTTCTCCAACTCTAAAGAGATTTTTATATTTTTCATTTTTTCCACCTCTTCCCCTTTTTCCCTCATTTTCTAGTCTAATTTTTGACCCAACCCTCTTAAGTGCCCTTCCTTGGTCATGATCACCCAACGTGTGATTTCTCTAATTTGCCCACTGTTCTCTAATTACACGATCATGATTGCAATACCCCTAAAGATTCTTGTTCATTGGCACTCGCTCAACTGAGACCAATTCCAATGGCTGAGGCTTCTCTGAAGAAGTCAAAGGCCATGAAGTACCGGTACCAGGGCATTTTTTTGATCACCTCGATCACTTCTAATGTCGATGACATTAGAGACACAGAAATTGGCCACGTAGATATGATTAAGTTCGTGACTAAAACCAAGGCAATGAACTCAAGCTCTAAAATGAAAAGAATCATTGAGAGCAACATTCATCTGGTTGCTTCTTTCCTAGTAGCGACACATCATACGGAGTTTGTCCTCTAGTGCGCTCAATTTTACAACATAGAGACTAGATTAGTGTCAGATGCTACCGAAAACATAATAATTTAGTTGGACCTCAAATTCATTGATAAAGTCTTCATGTGCCCTCCTGCTACTGAAGTACTAAGGATTGACTTCATAGAAGCATATAAAGATTATGACAAGGACCCCGAAAGGGCAAAGAAAGTGATGAATCACAGGTGGCTTAGGGCCCCCAGAACCAACTTGTCTAGGTGGTCGTAAAATTTCCCAAGAAGTGATTTCATTGAAGAGGTTGGTGACTTGATTAATCTCTTCAGTAGGGTACGAGGTCTATCATCTTCTTCATAATTCTATGAGTGGATGTACCCCTTCATCAAGATTATCATCCAAGGAAAGCAGGTCATCTTCTGGGGTGAGCAGATCAGCAATGCTCTTCATGAGCAACTGACTAAGGTATAGACTAATTCAAAGCTATATATAACTTCGTACTTAGTGTACATAGCTACTTCCATGCAAAATTTTTTAGGTTTGACAATTGAAAGAGACAGGAAGACCACCCCAGTCTACTCATATTACCCTTAGTTAACACTGCAAGGATCAATCCATCATTTTAGGAGGGTAAATGATGCCTTCTTCATGATATTTTTATGCCTCTTCAACCCTTAGCTCAAACAAAAGAGAGTATCTAATGAAGCCTAGACGATCGTCAATGACTTTGGCTGTATGTTTCTATAATTTCCCTCCTTCTGCTATCTCCAGGTTGGCTTTCTCTAAGGCTATCCTTATATGCTCCCTAGATTTCCTTCTGACAAGTTAGTCTTAAAAGACCTATGTAGACAAATGGTTGTCATACACACTAGGCAGATGGAACTAAAAAATCTAGATTTCACATTTCTAGTTAGAATTGGCAGATACTCAGTTTTGACTGCAACTAAAGCAAAGGTCATAAAAACATAGATGCAGCTGGTTACAATGAAATAGTTCAAGAGAAAGGATAATTTTGACTACAGAGGTGTCAAAGACATGATCAGAAGAAAGACTCAGTTTCATGAGCCTATGATCGAAGACATCTGGGTAGACTTGAGAATAGCTGAAGAAATCAGGAGGATGGACTATAGCAGGCTGACCCTAGAACAAATCAAATATTTGGGGTTTGCAGATATTCCCTCTAATTTGGTTGATGATAAGAATATTATCAATAGCAAGTACCTGGCTAAAAAGGTTGCTGACTCTCTTCTTCCTCCTATTCAGTGGTCTCAAAAGGAATTGACTTCTTTGAAGAAGAGATTTAAACCAATATTAGCTAACACCAATGATTGGTTAGCAGCCAAAGGGATCACGCTGAAAGAGTTTATTACAGGATCAGAGGCTAAATTCTAAGCAAAAACGAGGAAGAAGGCAAAAAATAAGACCAAGAATAAAGGTGATGTTCCTTCTCCATCTAGGCCTCACAAGCTTAGAATCATCTTTGTTTCCAAAAAATTAAAGGTTGTTGAGGAGCTATAATCAACGGCTAAGAGAGTTAGAGAACAAAGCTCCTAAGAACAGGTAGCTCAGCAAATGAAGACATATGACAGGCCCTCAGTGTAGTAAAGAACTGAGCGTCTACCTTCCCAAGAAGGGGCACATCCACTTATAGACGTCTCTCCTTCTCCACCTCAGTCTCCTATGGCATCTCCTTCACCTTTATCTCTTATTAGTGTTCCTTCTTTTAGAGCTACCTATCCTTCCAAATTCATGTTTGGTGATTCTCAAGGCACTTCTAGAGATACTCTTCGCTCCTTTGGTTCTATTCCTAGTCTAGCATCTCCTTCATTCAATCTAGGAGAAAGCTCTGACCTTGATCAGTCAACAGTCAGTACGGTTTCATCTGTTACTCCCAGCATGACTGCTATTACCACTAGCAGTGCAGACATTACCATGGTAACACTAGTTGCAGGAACCATTGCTATAGTAAGTACTTCTTCTTTCCCTCCTTGGATGTCAGCTTTCACACCCAAAAGAAAGAAGCTAGCCATCTCTGCAGATGACTTTGATTTTGGTAAGATAGTGCTGGTTAAAGCTAAGGCCCCTAAGAGACCAAGGATCCTTTCAAAATTGGTTGAGGAAAAGGGGCATAAATTTTTGGAAATAGCTAAACTTACGCAGGATGCAACCCTTGAGGATTTTGACATGAACAACTATTCTATTTCTCGTGTTGAACTTGGAAAAGTTACTCACGAAAGTGCAAAAAATGATCTATAGTCTGCAATGGACATCATGGTCCAAAAATTTGATAGAGAAAAGGAGATGAAGGATTACTATAAGGCCAAAGCAGAGCAGTTGACTGTAGTAGTAAGGAAATTCACCCTTGCCTCTGAAGCAGTAACCCCAGAGGCCTTTTCCATAGACGACCCTGTCATTCAAAAGGCAGAGAAATCCTATATGAAAGGAAAAGTGCTAGAGGATTACATTGAAAAGATGCACACTCAGGGAATTTCCTTATAGAGGTTGCTGAGAAGATGGATAAGATGAATAAAGTGAGGATAGATTTAGAGGACCTTGTCTCTCTTATTTCTTAAAACATTGATAGTATAGAAAAATATCTTAGCAAGTGGAGGGAAATGAAGGATCTGAAAAAAAACACCTTGATATCCATCAGTGTTATTTCTAGCAAAGATTCCTATGTTGAGATCAAGGAATCACTAATATACAAGATTCAGGTACTCAAGGAGCTAATTGAAGATCTCGAGTCTTCAAAGGATGCTAGCAAGAAAAGTGACACAGGTCTGTTGAATAGACTAGAAGAACTTCCTTGCGACCTCACCTCCAGGGATAATTGATTTCTCTCAGCCGAAGAGATGATCTGAGAATTCAAAGGTATGATTCAGAGGGATTTCAAAGAAAAAACATTCTCAATGACTTTTGTGGATAATATTTTAGATACTCAGTTAACTCTGGATAATCTAAGATCCAGGTTAACTAGTCATGCTAAGGCAATCACAGCATTGAAGGATGCTATAATCAGAGCCAAAGTCATCTTCAAGAACACCATTGTGCCAGACTATAGGAATTCAAGCATCTATCACTATGTACGATGCTCATCTGAAGAAGTCTGGCGGCAAGAGCTGAACCAGTTTTCCCTTCTCTCTTCTTCCTCTCTTCTCATTCACTTTTGTCATATAAAAGTGCATGCAATTTTGTAATGTGTAATTACATGTAAAAAATATGGAAAAATATCTCAAAGTCAAAGATGAGTCATCTTTGACTAAGATATTTTTGTATTTTAATCTTTTCTAAATTTTGAAAGGTTTCTCCTTATATATAGAGGGGAACTCTTTTGTAAATGGATCTCTGATAATTGAGAGCAAAAACTCTGCTGAAATTGAGACACTTTTTGAGACTTTGTGCTCAACTTGTAAATGATATTTTATTGAATAAATGAGAAATAGGTTTATTTCAGACTTTGTGTTGAAGTAATCTGTGTTATTTAGGAAATAGTTTTTATGTCTTCTTTCCTAATAATCTCTTATCTGTTTGATTTAATAAGCAAGGTGTGTGTGTTGATATTATCTGAGAATGTTTCTAAAAGATAGAAGAGAGACTTTGAGCTACTTTTATCTTGGTGATCCTTTTATCCTTTATAGTTTTAGGCAAAGACTTTGTGCTTCATTTCACTCTACGGTTACGCGTATTTTGAATCAGTGAAGGAGGCAACGAAAGACTTTGTGCTTACGTAGGTTTCCTTGTAGACTTTGTTACCTATTTCAGGGGATTTTCTACTCTAGGCTAGATGCCATTTCTGAAAGAATAAAAATGTTCCTAGCCAACGACTAGGATTTCTCTCTCTTGTTCCTTGGACATCATCTCTAAAAAAAGAGAGGTGGATGCTGTTACACTACCCCGAGTATTATTTTCTGCTTACTTATATACATACATATAACATATAAATATTCATAGGGAACCTCCCCTTGATGAGATGAGAGATTTATCTCGTTCAGATGTAATAAACCTACACTTTTTGTGGCATAAATCTCTTTGTGCTGTGGTTGATATACCCATTTTGTCATCAGTTAGTTGATGACAAAATATTCACCCAACACATATATTCAAGGATTTTCACATAAAGATGCTGATCAGAAAGGGGCAAATAATCTTGAG
The DNA here is from genome assembly GCA_037957365.1 of Torreya grandis. Taxonomy (NCBI): domain Eukaryota; kingdom Viridiplantae; phylum Streptophyta; class Pinopsida; order Cupressales; family Taxaceae; genus Torreya; species Torreya grandis. Next base: position 1,048,935 of record JARHVA010001747.1, read on the forward strand.
ACTTGAATTGAATAATTCTTAAGAGGGTCCCCCACTTAACCAAATAAGGAGGTGTGTTGGCCACAAAAAAATGACAACTTTGTGGGGAAAATGCTACCCAACATTTAGAACCTAGACGACAATCATCTAATATTTTAACATAGAGATAGGTAAGCTAAAATATATCTAATACACTTTGATTATTAAAAGTGCTCAAGTATATTACAACAAGTAACATACTAGGCTCTCATTCCTTACAAGGTCACTTTTTGCATTAGTTATGGGATGGTTTACTTTAGTGAGCTCATGTACATCTATGATATCAAAAGGTTTCTAAAGGGGTATGCATTCCATAGAATCTTAGCTAAGGAAGGAAGGATCAAACATTACTCTGTTGCCAGCCAAATAACTATAACCTTGTGTTTTAACCTTTTAGGACTTAACAAGTGTAAATCTTATGTTTTTTAAAGAGTCAAGTAGACTAAATTAGGGAAATAATATGCAATAAATACAACCACTAATTTTTTACAAAATTGAATTTTCTAAAAATAGTAATAAATAGTGCAAGTAAGAACTTAGCTAGAAAACAACTAAGATAAATTATTTAGGTGTTAGAAACTGAGGTGGAAGTTCATCTGAGTGTCATAAACTAGATACCAATGTTAGAATCACTCTTTTGTAGTAACACTGTAATTGGATAATAGTGCCATTATTGGAAATGTGGTAGTAGTGTCTATATATTGCTGGTAGTATCCTTTGTCTATCCTGAGCTTTTGGGTGTACCTATGTCTAGATATCTAAGGTCTGTTCTTGCATGCATGAACTTTAAAACCCTATATTTTGATTGTAATGATTTATTTAGTAAGAAAACCCTAATCCTCCATGTAGATAGGATATCTAGTTGGCATGAGAAAAAAAGTGTGTTTGTTAGTAAGGTAGGCTGGACATCCTTAACACCCCACTGTGAAGAGAGTTACCTGCATACCAATGCTTCAAGGAGGGATCAAGCCCGATGTAGTTCTCCCCACCTAAGTGCTAGTGCAAGTGCAATTGATGTTAGTATGATAGTGTCCTTGATTTCCTTGAATATGCTTGAGATTGGAAATATAGATAATCTGAGCTTAGGGCTGTTGTAGATGGTAATATGTAGAAGTAGGGTAGAATAGGGATTGATAATCTTGATTATGCACAACTTGTTCTAAGTTTGAATGTGTATTTTGCATCTTATTTCTATTTACTAGTTATAGGTCTAAAAGCCATATATTTATACTATTTTGTTACTTGTGCAGGTGATAAAAGAGGTCTAAGCCAAACCTACAAAGTTTTAGTTTTAAAAAGATATTCATTTGGGAAAAGATATGGCAAAGGACATTAGTGCCATTTTTGGGACACTAGCTCCATGTGGTGCTAGTTTCCTTATTATGGCACTAGTGGCTACCTAGAAGAACACTAGGAATGAAGGGCCAAGATTAGAAAATGAGGGTCTAAGACTATTTTGGGGCTGATTAGGGACTCTTGTAGCCCACACAAAGGTTGGATAAGTATGATAATAGGTTCTAGGATATATTTAGGGACAAGATAGGGATAAGTAGTCTCAAGTATGACTCTTATCACTCAAATACCACTTTTAGGTGATTACATTCCCACCCCCCTCCCCCCTTATTTTAGAAATACAACAAAGTGAAATTATTAGGATAGAGGAAAAAAAACATACCTAGGCTTATCTAGGAGGTGAAGCCAGTGAATCTAGGTCTGAGTATGTGAAGCATGATCCAATATGTGTCTTGCAAGTGAAATGTGTATAAATCAGTCCTTAATTAAGAGATATCAAAAGTAAAAGACTAAACTAAGTAAAAAAGTAAAACTAAGTAAAAACTAAGTAAAGAGAGGAAAGAGGAAAGGAATGAATACACCTCACTGGGTACGTGAACCAATGCATAAATCTAGTGATAACATGTGTGCATGCATGTATATAGTAATCAATTAGTGAATAGATTGGACGAAGCTGATGGATTTCTCAATCCTCATATGTGGGTGGCTCAATAACTTTATAAATTTGACTCCATGATTTCCCACCCCTGCTTGGTGGATCATGACTTGTGAATAGCTTGGATTGGATTGATGATGTGTCCAAACCTTTCATGTAGGTGGATCAAGAACTAAATTAGGATATTTTTCCATCATTTCTAACCCATATATAGTAGAGGCATCTAAAACTAAAACTATCTAATGTAACTATAAATGTCTAATTGGGTATGTTGGCTCTATATGCACTCAAGTATATTAGGTGGCTTCAGGCCACTTGGGAATGCCAACCACTATAGATGGAGTAAGACATAAAACTAGTGTGCAACCTATAATATAATGTAAATTGTATATAATGTAGAGAATGATATGGAATTTGTCATTCCATATGATCAATTAGTGTGTAAGTGAGCATATGGAAATAATGTGCAATAGACATGCTCCCAAATTTTTTTGGACTGAGTTGTAATAGTCTATATCTGGGTATCTGAACTAAATATGGGAATGTCCATGCCATGCATGATGCCCCCAATCTAAGAAACTAGGTATGAATCTAAGTAAAATTGAGTATAACTGATAAATCTAGAACTTAACTTTTACTATACCTATTGTACTTTTATGGCCAATCTGGGTTTTTTAAAATTGAGGCTACTAGACAATAACATCATGTCTTAGACAATAGTTTTATTTTTGTAAATGTGGCGCTAGTGTCCTAATTAGGGTGCTATTATTATTTTGGTCTAATTTTTATGTAACCATACTACTTTTTGGGTCACTATTTTCCTAGTGTGTTTACTTGACTCTAATTTTATGTAACTGAGCCTGTGTGCTAAAAATGTACTATGAGTGCAATATATGAGCCTGGTCTCTGTGACAAACCCCTGTGAATTCCCCCTCTTTTGAGGGGAGTTGTGGAACCTATGAAAGAGTTATCCCAAAAAGAAAAAGCTCTAAAAAGTGTGTGTTAGTCAGAGCATATATGATAACTGCATAATAATCCAATATAATATGCATACATAACATTAAAATGTAAGATAATCTGAGCATAAGTGTGTAATGTAAGATGTATGTCATGTCTAGCATTTACAAGGGTGTCTAGATAGATATAAAAATATATGTAACAATAAATCTGAGTAAAACTGGGTAGCTTCCTAGGGGGATGGGGCATGATGTCCATCATGGCACCCAAGTAGGAAGGGTAGATGCATGAGGTCCCTCAAGGCATAAAAAATTGGTATGTGTAACAAACAAATGCAAGTGTCATGGCCATGACACATACAAGAAAACATACATACAAAACACAGGAGGCATGCAAAGTAGGCCAAGGGTCCATAATACAAGGGACATGGGCACATATCACTAAATCTAAGAAAACAAGACATACAAGGATATGTTCAAATGTTCACATATGTAAACAACAAGTAAGTTGGCTTAGATCCACATAAGAGGACATGTTCAAATGTCCACATACATAATTAGGGAAGAACACACATAAGGAAATGGGCACATGTCCAAAGCATACATACTATGAATAGAAGTGATGTAGAGCCAAATATCAATGGTGTATTCAAATGCCATCAAATAGAAGAAGCATACAAATACAATCAAGTCTAAAATAAGAAATCTAGAAATGAAAGCATGCATGAATAAATAATACAAATCTATGTAAGAATGAGAATATACATATGCTAAGTCTAAAGTAGTAATAACTGACAAAAAATCTAAGGAAAGGTAGCATGATCAACATCAAGATATAACTAAACATAAGGTATCAATATGTACTTTTAAGAAAAATTATTTGCTGGAGTTTTTATGCTTAAGTGCAATTTTTTTTTTTGGCACAATGTCTTTATCACATAATGCTGCACTTAAGTAGGGTTTGGTTTTGGTTGCTTTCAAAGAGATTTAGTGTGGTAGGGATAGAATTGGGTTAAAGTAGTGGAGGGAGAAGGTAGGAGAATGTAAGCATTGCTTCATACAAGCAAAATGGTGATTGGTTTCAGAGATTGGAAGGAGAGAGTGGGGAGAACAAGGCTTCCATCCACCTCAAAAAAAATTGAGAAATAAATAGCTAGGGCATCCTTGGGTGCTATGATCTCCCATTTGGACTAGTCTACGGTTTTTAGTTTGGCAAAAAAATATTTACTTGTCAAGTTTGAAGATAAAGCTTTGGAGGAGGTTCAGGAAGGTGAACGCTGGTATGAGAAGAGGGGACTGGTCTACCATTTAGATAGGTTCTAGTCTTCTCTTCCTTTTATTCATTAGTGGCTTTCAAAATCTTGGTAATCAATGCTAGAAGGCAACATGGAAATTTACCCATGTCAAAGGTTTTTTTTATTATGGATTTTGATTATTTGGTTAATTTTAATAAGATTTTTCAAGTTAAATCTTGGAGTTGTGAAAATCACCTTCTTCTCATGAAACCTTGATCTCTTGATTTTAACCCTATAATAAAAAATCTCTCTAGTTGACCCATTTGGGTGAGGCTACTATATTTGCTGCTCCATATTCGGTCTAAAATTGGTCTTTTGGTTATTAGAGGTGTGTTGTTAGAAATTAATGCTTCTTTATTGAATTATTCCCATATAAATTTTGCTAGGGTTCTTGTGTGTTTAGAAATTTCTTAGAATCTTCCTAAAAAGATCAAGTTAAAATTGAAAGATAGGTGCTTGTCTCAAACCATAAATTTTGAGGGGATCCCCTTTAGATGTCAAAATTATTTTTAGATTGGTCATCTTTTGGCTTCCTATCAAAAATCCAAGTGAAAAATAGATTCTTCGTTGGGGAATGAGGCAAGTGAGGAGCATCTTATAGTATTTTTGGAAAGTGATCCTATTCCTTTAGGAGTAGTTTTATATTTTATAATGGAAGAAATCTTAAAGGTGTAATACCATCTATATTCCCACCTGTGAATTTTGAGTTAGTTGGAACTAGTGGAAAAAGTATGGGAGATTTGGTTAATAAGAAGAAAGTGATAAGAGGTAAATCAAAGGATGGAAATTGTATGTTAAGTTTGGTTTCAGATAAATTGGGTAATCAAGAATAAAGGAAGATTGTTAGAAGTAGGAAAAAAGGTCATATTATTCCTAACTCTCCTCCTAAGATGTCAAGTATTCATTGTAGATCAAAGAAGGATGAAAATTAGTAATTTTGGGATTTTCATTTGTTTAAATTTTGTTTATTTGAAGCTAAAGTAATTTTATTACTTTTATTATGTTTGTTTATTTTAAATTTGTTTGACCAGATGCCTTGATGATTAATCCATTAAGCTAGGATTCTTTTATTTTATGGATTTATATGTTTTTTGGGAAGGGGACCCATTTAACCCTGATATCAAGATACAAAAACACTGAAGCTGGGATGTAGAGTATAAAAAGATAGAACTTTGGAATTGAAATTGTGTATAGGATGCCCCCAAGTGGGCCAATGTGTTAAGTGAAGACCTCATGTATTAGTGTATATACCCCCACTAGGTAGATAGCAACAAGTCTAGATCGGTGTAATGGACCTGAGTCCTATAACAATCTGAAAGTAATCGATAAGAACAAGTGAAGCATGTATATATGATAAGATTGATTATACTAAGATAGCTAACATATGTAGTGTCTGGCTAATGTAAGAAATGTAAACATAACAATACAAACAATCTATAATTTTTGTTTTCTATGTAAGTAATTGAATGTTTTTGTATTTATGGACATATTAGCTATGTACAAGGAACATGAAAATGAACTATGTACAAGGAGAAAAAGAGAGGGAAAATATGTCCAAGTAAATACTGAAAATAAATGAGATTGTGTACAATCAAAGTAAAATGTCTCTATATACCCAAGAACACATCCATGGGATGTGGATAATAAAATAGTGGATCCAGTGTGAGCTTATCTAGTGTCAGATATTGGATTTATCCCAACTCAAATAAGTCATCATCATTGTGATTATTGTACCTTTATGTATCTATTAGTGAGCCTTACCTTGGCATTAGTTTAGAGTCTATGGATCTAAATAACGTGATTCTCTACTATGTAAGATGCCTATCACATGGTCCCATGGTAAACCACATTAGATTGTAAAGTATATGTGTGAAACCTGTGGTTCTCATCTATGAAATCATGTAAAATGCAAACCATGTGTCCCTCATGATTGAATGTCAAACATCTATCTGATTGATCAACTACGACATACATCACCTATGCCTATGTAATACCAAGTGTAACCTGTATATGAGTTCCCCTACTCATGATAAATAATAATGTGTTGGCCACCTTTGGGCCATATGCAACTAGTAATGTGATATGTCTAATAAAATCCTAATAATGTATGGCATGTTGTAGCTCATTTTACTGATAGCCTATGTGCCACAAATTTAACAAAGTTAAATTATTAAGATTAGAATCCTCATTTATATCCATATGAGGGATGCATCTATTTACAATAAAAATTTGAATAGCCAATGGATTATTCTATGAGTATCTATGTCAATAATGACTCTATTGTGGTGTTCGTATCTGTAGAGGTGGAGGCTATATGATCTATATAGTGTCTTGAGCCTTGAATTTATTTGATTTATGTTGTAATGTTGAGCATGTATCGGTATCATGTCTTGTAATTCTATGAAAATGACAAAACGTTTGACCTTCCTATGATGACAATCTGTTGATGCATCTATGATGAACTATGGATAATACCATATATCCTCTATCAAGTAATATTTATCAAATCTAGTGTGGTCTATCTTGTGAAATCCCTACCTAAATATATCTAACTAAGTCTATATCCATAGATGTAACCATATGTACTGAATGAATGGAGGGATCTACAACTGATTTTAAGTGAGTAGGAGAGCCTATAACCATAGGATTTTGAATGAGTGGTGCTACCAGTGTATGTTTCACTATATTTTGTGTTTATTTTATTTTTTCTTTTTAAAAAACAAGTAAAAAATTTAAATAAGGGTATGGTTTAGAAGAACCTAGATTTAGTTACACAATCGTGATCTATTCAATTGTGAATAACTCCTCTTTGTCTTGGGAGGATGACCTACAATAAGAAGGAAACTAGAAAAGGATTGATTAGTAAGATAGGTGGGTGGATTTCCCATCAAATTTTAGATCCAAGAAGCACTAGAATTCTTTGGAGGGCTATCAATCCACTCTTTAAACAAGTTAAGTTAACAAAAAGTGTTGATAAGAGAAGTTTGCATGAAGTAATGAAAGTACTTAATCAAAATGAAATAATTACTTTCCAAGAAATAATTAAATTAAAAAAATAACATTAACAAGAAATACTAAATTGTTAAATTCTGGTTCGAGTTGTCACTTCCAAATCTGTGTGGTGATAGGGACTAAGAAACGAGGCTTTTGGTTGAGGTTTGTAGGTGGTTTGAGGTTATTTAAGGTAGCATTGGTATGTGTGAGGAAGAGGTGTAGGAGGTTAGGGCATTAAATGCCTAGGTGGGAAATAGTGTTAAGGCTAGGTGTCAATCATTTAGCCATGGGTTTAGGTGGGGAGGTGTAAATAGGCTAATTTAACTTAATTTTTTAATTAAATTAGCCAAATGGGGTAAATGGGTGTGTGTAAAGATTTTAATAAATATCCTAACCTAAGGGGGCCAAGGGGGTTTGTTATGATGATTACAACTGTGGTGTAGTTTTTTAGTGTTTATAGTAGGAAGAGGTATAAGTGCCTTATAATCATCTCTGTACTCTCCTGGGACCACTAGTGTGAAGCTTAATCCACACAAATAGTCATTAATGTCAATAGGTGTTAGATCATCCTCTGTGGTGGCTTGAGAATTTGTATCAGAGTTATGTATGTATACTTATGAGTTAACAAGTAGTGACAACTATGCTATGAGAATCTCATCAGCTACCCTAAGTGGGGATATATGTATTGTGGGAGGTTGTTCCTCCATCATTGGTGAAGTAACTATGTTGTAGGAAGATCTAGAGGAGGTGTAGGAATAGTATTACTAAATTCCCCAACCTCATATGTATGCACCTACTCAATTAGAATATTGTGAGGTGGGGATTCTATGAGAACATAAGGTGTCCCATCTAAGGATGTACTCGGGGTAGTAGGCTTAATGATTCTACAATATCTAAATGGCTAATTATCTGTTGGGCAAGTGTATATGTATCTATCATGTAAAAACTTGATGTATCTATGTATACTAGAGGGTGCGAACTCCATAGCATGTTTTCAAGGTCTCCCAAGTAATAAGTTGTAGTGTAAATGATTAAGCATCACCTAAAAGTGTGTAGGTAGGGTTTTTGGCCCTACCATAATATCTAATGCAATAGAACCTAATGTATGTTTATGAATGCTATCAAAACCTCTGATAATATTATGTCTTCTAAATGGATGCTATATCAATCCCCATGGTCTATAGAAATGTGAGGTTGCATATGTTAAGTCATGAACCACTATCAATTAGAACTCATTTAATAGTGGTGGTATTGATTTGTGCTTGATTAAAAAGTGATAAATTTTGAGTAATTACTGAGTATGAGGGCAAGTCCTCATTGGAGAAAGATATAATGTCCTTAATAGTTGTTATCAATTAGATTTTTCACCTGCTACGTTTTGTAGGAATTGTAGTATATATAAATCTAATGACACAATGGGATCACCTCCAAGCTATGGGACCTTGAAAAATTGAGGTGAATCTTTGGAGAATGCTGAATTCCTTTCACCAAGCTTTGTGCAACTAATATATGACCAGTTCAGCTCCTTAATGATTTTGCTCCTAACTAAGGTTTAAACTTGTAAGGAAAAGAGTTTAGAAGGAATTTTAAAACTAGAAATGGTGATGCACCAAAGGGTTATAGTGGAAATTATTGCTTGCATTGATTGAACATAGTTGAGCAATAATATATTTAAATTTATTGAATCAAAAACTTACATGAGGATGAAATAAAAGGTAATATTGGGTATTTTATCAAATAAGGAACAAGGTTCTCAGTTTTTCCTCAAAAATATTTCAAAAGGGGAAAATAAATACCACAAATGATTTTATATGATGAAACAAGAATGATATCATTCACAAATGTAACAAAATGTTGTACATACACAAGTATAACATAAGATAAGGCAAAACTTTTGTCTATTAATATTCTCTAGGTTACAGCATGTAGATAAACTTCTCAAAAGTAGAAAAATTTGTCTATCAACAAAAAGATCCATGGGCTACATAAGAGACCCATATTTATATAAAAATTTACTCCCTTGAGAGAGAATAAGTCAAAAACCTTTACACTTCCTCCTATAATAACAAAATTAGGTAGAGTTCATACAAGTGTCCTCATTGTAACTTGAAGAGGTATATTTGGTGGTGTATAAAGAAGAAAAAGACTCTACAAGTAGTTGGGCACTTTGCCAAGTGTTGAAGAAGGAGAAATTATTGCAAGAGTCTTTCATTCAAAAAATCTCTCCGTGAGCTCAGTTGAAGAAGTCTCAAAAGCATTCTTTGAGGTATATCTAATTGACTGGGATGGGTATCTCTGATCCATCAAGCCTAGACAACTAAAATGCATTAACTCCTTTACATTGGGTTATGATATATGGACCACTCCATATTACATCAAAATTTGAATGATTTCCTGGTTTGGCCCTTTCAACATCCCATTTCAGAACCATGTCTCCTTCATTGAATATTATGTTAGATGATTTCTTGTCAAAAGTTCTATTTACTTGAGCCTAATTTGCTTTCAAAAATTGCATTGACTGGTTCCTGACCTCTTCCATCTCCATGAGTTCTACCAACTGCACAGTCATTACATCATTTTCAATTAATTCTAACTATTGAGCGAGTTTTAGATATGGTAACTCTATTGATAGTGGAAGTCTAGATTCCCTTATATAGATCAACAGGAATGGAGAATTGCTAATGGTTCTTTTGGAAGTGATCTTGTCAGTCCAAAGTGCTGATCTTAACTTAGTGTGTCAGGTCCTTTAGTTATCTTCCATTATCATTTTAATAATCTTGATGAGGTTTTTGTTCATGGATTGTACCAAGCCATTACCTTGTGGGTAATAATTGGATGAGGTATTCAAGTAGACATTATGTCTCACTACCCTTTCACTCACCTTAGTGCCCACAAAAGCTTTGGTATTATCTGAGATAATAGTGTAAGGGACACCAAATATAGTGATAATACTATCCATGAATTATAAGATGTATGTTTTCATGGCATATTTCAATGCAACTACAGCTATCCATCTGGTAAAATAATCAGTCATGGTAAGGACCCATTTGTGGCTAGTACTTGATGGTAGATTGATCATGCCAATAAAATCTAATCCCCACTGAGTAAATGGTTGATAAGCTTGGATTGGTTGGAGAGGAAGAGTGGCTAACCTTTATTTGCCTATAAAGTAGGCACATTTATCATACTTTTGCACCCATGTGTGTGCATATTTGAATAGGTTAGGACAATAGTAACCTACCCTCATTATTTTGACAATAGTGGTTCTTGCAAAAAAATGGCCACCCAATGAGCCATCATGAAACTCTTCAAGTAATATGGAGATTTAATCGTGTTCAATACACCTCAACATAACTCCATTGATATCTTTCCTAAATAAGATCCCATCAACAAGGGCATTAAGAATATATTGGATTTTGAAATACCTTTTTTAGAACTACTAGAGTTTATGCAGGTATTAGCCAGTTTAGAGGATGGTAGTCATGTCATTGATTTAGTTGTTAAGCAGATGAGGATTCATTGGTTGAATTGCTTGTTAAATATATATTGCATAAATAACCTTTATGTCAGAAGCAAGCTTATCACATAAGCCCTTTCCTCTTACGAGCATAGTTATTTTAATGATCATGTCAAATTCCATGACTTTCATGATCCAACCTACTCTTTTTTCATTTATTTACCAGCTCAAAAGGAACTCCTTTACATTCTAGTGACTAACCATCAGATGATTTTTTTTGTTTGAGAGCATGTGTCTAATTTTTTTGAGGGTTTTAATTACTGCATACACTTGCTTCTCAATAAAGATGTACCTTTCCTCATAATCCTTTAAATCTTGATTGAAAAAAGCTATGGGCTATTCCAACTAATCCTTATTCTGTTGGGTCAGAATAGTTGATACACTGCCCTCCCCTAAAAAATCATAGAGAATTAAGTCATTCTCATATTTGGGATTTATAAGAGCCAAGGCTTTAGAAATATCCTGCTTAATGGCTTCAAAGCTATCCTTTCCTTCACTTGTCTATCTAAAATTGAGCCCCTTTTTAAGCATAAGAGTAAGGGGTTTGGCCATGGCAGAAAAATTTGGTAAGAACCTCCTTATGAAGTTGATTTTCCATAGGAAACTCTGTAACCCCTTTTTGTGACTTGAAAGTGCTAGTGAAGAGACAACACTTACTCTCTCTGGGTCTATTGTAAGGCCTTCTTTCAAGACTGTGTCCCAATAGTTTCCCTTTATGAACTAAAAATATGCACTTCTTTGTATTGAGGGAAACTCTAAACTCTCTACACCTTTCAGAAACCTTCCTAAGGTGATCTAAGTGGTCACTGACTTGTTTTGAATAAACCATGATGTTATATAGATATGCAAAGATCATTTCATTGATCAAACCCTTGAAATCCATATTTATACCCTTTTGAAAGGTAGCACCAGCATTGGTTAGGCCAAAAGTCATCTTCTTGTAGGCATATGTTCCCCATTTGGTGGTGAAAGTAGTCTTGAACTGGTCAAATTCCTAAACTAGGATTTGGTTATATCTAAGATAACCATCTAGAAGGGAGAACCTCTCGAATGAAGCTAATATTTGGAGGATTTGATCATGAGTGGAAGGGGATAGTAACCCTTCAAGGATTCTTTATTCATGTCAAGAAAATCTACATAAACCCTAATTTGACTATTCTTTTTCCTAATAGGCACCAAGTTAGTAACCCAGGATGAGTGCTTAATGGGGAAATAATGTTGGATTCTATCAACTTGGACAAGTCACTCCTCATTAAAGGCTTTATTTTTAGGTTTATTGGCCTCTATTTTTGTCTAATAAGTTTAGTATTTGGGTCAAGCTCTATTGTGTGTGGGGTTAGGCTGGGGTCAAAATCCTTTAGATCTTTGTAACTCCAAGTGAAATTATCATCAAATTCTTGACATAATTCAATAAAATCTTGATTTTAAGAGGTGTTACACACCATTTTGATTTTCAAATCCTTACCTTCTAAGATGGATTCTGGTTCATAGCCTTCCTCCTTGATTATGATATTTTTATTCTCACCCTTCAACTGATCATTAGAATTGAAAATACTTTCCAAAGTAACAAGACCCATGGGTAACTTATTAGTCTTTAGATAAATTATTTTCTCCCCATACTATTCTTGGAGCCTTGACTAATTTGTTTTGGAGAATTTGGCCTCATCTTGAAAAATGTTAATAATTTGTTCATCATTGTCAAAACTTGCTAATTGGTTGCATTATCAGGGACATAGGGTTTCACTATCATTTTTACATGCTAGCTATTATCCCTCTTAATCTCTTTAGGTAGATTATATTGAGAACCCATGAAGGCCATGCAATCAACATCCTTTTTTTGTGTTTTCAGTATCACTTGGATGTTTAAAGCAATAAATTCTTCAAATAGGTCCCAAACCCTATGTTTTTAAGATCTCATCAAGTTATTCTTAGTCATGCTTCTTGATCTTACCTGGTGAATGGTTAGTTCACTATCACCAAAAACTTGTATTGATTAAATTCCTCTTTCCTTTTCTAGCTGGAGACCTCTAATAAATGCTTCATATTCTACCAAATTATTAGTGCAAATTAATTGAAGTATAAATGAATATAAATAACTTTCCTTTTGGGGATAGACCAAAATAATACCAATGCTTACACCAATATTACTCCTTGAGCCATCAAAGTATAGTTGCCACATTCCCTTGTGATCTTTGGCTGGTTTGACAAGTTTTCAGATGATTGCATCATCTTCATGGATGTAATATGTACCCAACCCTATTTCCTTAACATAGTCATAAGGATCAAACTATAAAGTTGACCCCCATTCATCAAGGTGTGTGTTTGGGACTTCTTCCAAGGGTGTTGAAACTTCATGGTCAAGTTCCTCTTCTTGGTATTGCATTGTGCAATTCATATCCATAGGGATGGGAGTGTATGGTTCAATATGGTATTTATAAATTATCTCATTTCTTCTGGTCACTTTAGTCTCATATCTTCTTGTGAGTAACATATGTGACCAATCAATAAATAAGTACCCTCCCATTTTTGTAGTGAAGTCATGAGAAAGGTAGATGGAAAAATAGTGGGGTAGGTAAATTATTGAGATGTCTTGGGATATGGATAAATTTGGACATTCATGGATGGTAAGGTTTAGACCTTTAAAAATTCCAACTATTTGGACAACAGTTCCATCTAATTGAATCATGCCTTTTATGACATGTGTGTATTTAACTCTCAATGCATCTGCTATTTTCTTGGGCATAATAGAGCTGTTAGCCCTAGAGTCTATCATATAGTTATGGACAAGGCTATTTATAACTATAATGGAAAGGTAAAAAGGGGAGGATTACCATTTTTGCCTACTTTTATGTCTTTTTGAGGTTGACACAAGTTAACTATAGCAGTGGGTCCCTTAATTAAATCCTTCTCTATTTGTTAGAAGTGTTTTAGGGCTTCCTAAAGCAAGTCCCTCTATGCTGGGATGGACAATTCTTACCACATGGTAACATTTAAGTTATTCCTTTTTATTTTTTCTACAATACTAGAATGAATGCTACCAACCTTTGCTGGTACCTTTATGGGAGCTACATCTTCTTTTACAAGATTTTGGATCAAAATTTTTGGCTTCAACTAACCCATCAAAACTATTGATGCTTAAAACTTTCACTCTAGGCTAATAACTCTCTATGGGAAGCTTTACAAATATGGGAATCAAATGCAGTTTGTAAAACAACGTCTAGAGTTTTAAAAGCTGACACTTCAAATCAATTTGGGGATGAAAAGGGATATGAAGGAAATGCAAAATAAAACCAAAATAAACTAACTAGGGTGATACACCAAGATATTTAAAGTATTGACCTAAAATTGCATAAAATATCTTGAATCTTTGAACATCACAAATTATTAAAGGAGCATATGCATGAATTAAAGTGTATAATGCAAGCAAGAACCAATACTATAAAATAAAGAAAGGAAATAATAAACATAAATAACTTTCCTCTCATTTTGACACAAAACACCACATCCTCTTCATTTTTAGTTGGAGAAAAAAATATAAAAGGCCTTGAGGGCACAATATACAATATTCAATCCTACCTGTGAAGGGCATATACTAAGGTTTTAAAATGAAAAATGCTAACTACTACTACTTCTATTTTAAAACTATACTATTACAAATGGATGCTCTTTGATAATAATAAAAACAATTATTCATCTACCAACCCTTTAACAAATAAAATAACTCTATTTATATAGGCACAGTGGACTCTTAAGGAAATGACACCTAGAAATTTTGACACTGCCATTCATGATGATATCATTACAACTGAATGAGAAACTCTAGCTCATGGGTGTAGTTGGTCTTCAAAATCCTAGATATGGTGTAACCTTACCACCTCATGATTCCCCATGATGCTTAGAAGGAACACCATGGTGACACATGTCTACCTTTGAAACTACCTCTAGAAATCCTATTAACAATGGGGCCCTTTAATTTGATTAGCTATGGGGGTGTCACTTGTCACTCTCTTAAGCAATCAGGACCTTGCTTGGATAGGTGCCTCTCATGTGGGCTATTACAATCTTTTTTGGACATGCATTGATTTTTGATTGCTCTGAGGAACCTTATTAATAATTGTTGACAACTTTGTATTAAATGTGTTACTCAGAAGGGAGCCATGCATCACTCTTAAAGATGATCTATCTATCTTGGATGTAGCCTTGTGGGGATGACATGTGTCATCATCTCATGAGCTCTCATGAGATTTAGATTGGATGATCTAGGTATACCCATGTGTGAATCACTGATGGATCTAAAGGAGGTACATGGCATCCTTTTTCAGGCTTAATGGGGATATGCATCATCTTGGCAAGCTATCGAAGGAGTCTTTTGGATGATCAAATAGGAATAACACGGGCATGAAACATACCTTTAGAGGGACACTTGTGGCTCTCATAAGGGGCCTCAAATAACTATACACCATCAAGTCTTAGATCAGATGGTTTAGGTGCATCCATGTGTTGATCTCAGAAGGCTCTCGTGAGTCTTAGATCTGTCAGCTTGGGAGATTTCATGTTGATTGAAGGCACATTTAAAAGAAGCATGTGGCATGTTAGAAGACACTTAGGTTGTACTTAGGACACACAATATCATCTGACAGACTACTAGATCATACTGGGATGCATGGTAGCTCAGATTTGAATGGAATTATGAGCTCTTAGGATGATGTCATGTGGTATCTTTTGGGTCTAATAAATTTGATCCAAGTGTCATGCATAGAGCACCTTCCTTTCAAAATTTGATCCAAGTGTCATGCATAGAGCACCTTCCTTTCAACCAATGGCATAACTTGAAGTTTTAAAAGTAGGGATTTGTGCCTCAAATAATTACCATGATGACATAGGGTGAGCTTCATTTCCTTCTTGTTGAAACTGCATGATGGGCCCTATCCATTACTCCACTAACCAATAACACTTTGTGAAGCTCTATCAAAAAGGGGCTAGCCCTTGATGATCATTAGGTCACCATGTGGAGAGATAACATTACTCCTAGATGAGTCAAGAAATTCTTCATGTTGAATGAGCACTAGGCTACCACATGGAATTGGTAGAAGGAAGCCAAGACTTAGCCAGAAATAGAAAAAAACTTGGGGAAAAGAGGAGGCCAAAATAGCTGATAAAATTTGTTGAGCATGCTTGCGATAAAATTATAACTACTCCAAAGTTTTAAAATGTGGATTATGATCCAAAATTCTTGGTGACTTATAGGGGAATCCACCTATAGATGGAAGAACCCAAATTTCTAGTTTCATAGACTAGTCAAAGAAAAATGCAAAAAGGGAAAGGCCCACAAAACTTACAAGTTTTGAAGAGCAACCTTAAAAGGCATCCACTCTTCCTCCCTCAGTTGAAATTAATGACTTGTGCCAAGGACACATATTTTCAAAAGGAAACAATAGGAAAAGGGAAACAACAACAAAGAAAGGGAAACACACAACAAAAGGGTAACTAACTAACTATATTCATGGTAGGATTGGTTAGATTATTTAAAGTGTTTTAAGTGGATCCCATTAACCAGAATATCTAAGGCATTTCCTTATTGATCCTCCAACTCAAAATAATTACCTTACCTATCACCAATCATGCAAAAGGGTCCCCTCCATAGGGAATCAAATTTTGCATGCTGGCCTGGTTTGTAGCCCTTTTATCATACTTTAAAACCAAGTCCCCTAGCTTAAAGCCTAGATCAAATGATTTATTATTGAACCATAATTTGACCACTTCATATCGAGTTACCTTAGTGTCACTAGCTCATTCTCTCACCTCGTTGATGCTGAGCAATTCTACCAACTTAACCTCCATCACTCCATTCTCTACTATCTCAACAACTTTCAAAAGCCATAAGGCAAGAATCTCTATTGATATGGGTATGACCACTTCCTTCCCATATACTAGTTCATACGGGGATGTCTTCAAAATCTACTTAGAAGTAATGTGATCAGCCCATATAGCCATTTTCACATGCATATGACACTCCCACTATTGGTCAATGCCCATCTTTTTGATCAATCTGATGAGGTTTATATGAGTTGATTTGGCCAACCCATTCCCTTGCGGGTAGTAATTGGATGAAGTCTTTAGGAAAATACTATTTTGAATTTAAAATTCTAAAATCTTGGAATTGAGGAATGCCTTTTCATTGTCCAATATGATTGTCTTGGGAGGGCCAAACCTTGCTATTAGTTTCTCCAAGAAATTAAGGATCATATTTTTGGTTGCCTCCTTCAATGGGGATGCTTCGGTCCACCTTATAAAGTAATCAATGGTCGTAAGTATCCATTTATGGCCTACACTAGAGATAAAATTGATCATTCTGATAAAATCCATGCCCCACTATGTGAAAGGTTCATCAACCATGATCATATTTAGCGGTATGGCTAAATTCTTCCACTTGCCCATGAAGAATTGACATTATTGGCATTTTTTACTACCTAATGACAATCCAAAAACATGGTTGGCTAGTAATATCCTACATAAATGATCTTGGTTGTGGTCATATTTTTTAAGAAATGGCCACTTTGAGGGAAAAATGCATATACTAGAGGATATTTCTAGCCTGGTTGTTATCAATGCATTAGAGGAGTTCCCCATCGAAGTGAATTTTGAAAAGGATCCCTTAGACTAACATATAGTTGGCTCCTTGAAACCTATACAATCTCCTTTTATGTTTGGGGAGACCAACTGAGTGTCCACTGGTTTACATGAAGTGGGTCCTATCAACAACCCATGATTCATCAGTTTCATATTGATTTACTAAAACTATTTTTGGTGCATCTTGTTCTTATACTGGGGCACCTACACATTGGGAAAATACTCTCAAAGCCCTCTTCCTTAGATCACCTTCATTGGCCTGACTTCAACATCATATTATAGGATCTTGGTAATCCAATTGGCCCATTTTTTTATGATTTCTCCTTCCATTATGTACTTTTGGATGCTATAATGCACCACATACATCATTATCTTACTGCCTACCACTAGGTACCTAAACTTTTTAAAACCTTTGATGATGGATAAGTCTTGATTTTTAATGAAATTTTACTTGGTCTTATACCCACACAAGGTCCTTGAGTAGAAGGTAATTGAGTGTTCACCTTTCACTCCTTCCTTCTATGTTAACACAACCACTAATCTATGTTCACTCCTAAAAAAAGTACATGATGAAATCTTTGGAGAAGTTAGGATTCACCAGTACATGTATAGAGGATATCATGTCCTTGATCTTATCAAATGTTATTCTCCCTTTGGGGGTCCATTTGAAAGGCTGATCCTTCTTCAACATTAATGTGATTGCCCTGACCATCCCTATGAAGTTAGATATGAATCTGTTGATGAAATTAATCCTTCCTAAAAAATATTTAACCCTTTTCTTATTTACCAACAAGGCTAGGTCCCTGATGGCCTTTACTCTTTCTAGATAAATGGTGATCCATTATTTGGATACCATGTATCCAATAAGCTTGCCTTGTGGGACTCCTAAAAAGCATTTCTTGGGGTTGAGAGACACCCTAAATTCTTGGCACCTTTTGAAAATATTTTCCAGATGATCAAACTAATCTTCCCTTCTCTTGGAGAATATAATCAGATCATCAAGGTAAATGAGGGTGATCTTGTTGATCAATCCTTTAAAGGCTATGTCCATGGCTCATTGGAAGGTGGATCTTATATTGGAGAGGCCAAAATGCATTTTTACATAAGCGAAGGTCCGCCACTTTTTAGTAAAAGTGGTCTTGTGTTGGTCCTCTTCATTAACCCATACTTAGTTGTACCCTAAGAATCTATCCAAGAAATAAAAATTTTGACACCCACTTCTATTTGGAGGATCTATTCCATGGAAGGAAGGAGGTAATGGTTATTTAGATATGCTTTATTCAAGTTCCAAAAGCCTATGCATATCTAGATTTGTCTATTCTTCTTCCTTACCAGAACTGGGTTGGACACCTAAGTTGAATGCTTGATTAGGTAAATAATTCTTGAGTCGATCAGTTTCCTTAGTTCCTGAGCCATGAGAGACTCAATTTTTGGGTTGACTAGCCTTTGCTTCTAGTGTACAAACTTCACCCCTTTAATAAAATATATGGTGTGTTGGATGACTTTATGATCATATCCCTTTAGGTCATCATAGGTCCAGGCCATAAATCCTTCATATTTGTTACAAAAAGACACTAGTCGGTCCTTATCCTTTTGGGAAACTTTCTTCCCTACTTTTAGTTTTATTCCACCTCTGACATTACGCTCAGAGTAGTCAATTTTATCTATGGCAAGATTCCATTTGTCATTCTTAGTATCATCTGAATCAAATTAGCCCCTTCGATAACTTATTAAATTTTAGTTGCATGATATGATCCCCATAGGCTTGTTCAATCTTTGACTGCAATAGCTCTACAAATTTGTATGATTGTTAGAGAAACATGAAAATCTAGGCATTTCTCTAGAACACTTTCTAGTTCTATTCATTATCAATAATGGTGAGTCTGATGACTACCCAAACTACTTACTCATTAATGAATAAATCTATCACTAGATCAAACTGGGAACCAATTGTCTCCATCTTGTCTGCCTTTGTATTCATGGTCCTAAGGATGATTTGAATGCTTAAATCAAATACCATATTTAGTGGTGGTAGGATCTCATACAAACATTCTTCATAGTCATAACCCCTCTTACTTATCTCACCACTAATGTAGAATCTCCAAATACTTTTAGCTACTTCACACCCATGCATTCAATAAGGCTAAGGCCATAGACTAGCACTTCATAATCAACTTCATTATTCATGTAGGAAAATTAGAAATAGAAGGCTCAGAGGTCTCTTTTTTAGATGGAGATACTAATTAGATACTGGATCCAAAGTTGGTTTTGCATTTCATTCCATCAAAATGCAAGGTCCAAAATTTTGACTCACGTTCAAGCTCTTTGATTTAATCCTCATTTTTCTTCATCACCTTAGGGATGACCTAATCTACATCATGGATTACATAAGTCTTGAGGCTAGTGGCATCAAAATTTGCAAAAGGATCATTCTCAATGAACTCATTAATGAGGACCTCTTCCTCTGGCCTCCAATTGTTAGCTACTTCTTCCTCTTTAAGCATATCTACGCAATGCATCTCTTTCTTAGAGAAAGAAGTGTGAATTGATTCAAAATTTATGATAGCCTCATCTGCTATATATTCAATATGTAGAGGTTTCAACAACACATTCATATTTGAGCCATATTTGGTCCTCAAGATTAGATGGGACTAGTTCAAGGACAAGTATCCACCTATTTTGGTGGTGACATCCCTTGATAGACATAGTTTGAAGACTAGTGGTATGATAATCACCACAACCAATTAGGGAATGGTAATGCTCAGATAGGAATACAAGGTCAAGGGAAGAGCTTTGATGATACCAATGGTCTGCACCTTATTCTTGTCTAATTACATTACCCCTTTGTACAAGGGTTCGTATTATAGTTATAACACATCTGTAATATGCTTGGGCATCACTGTGGTACTCACACCAAAATCAATCATGGAATTATGCAAAAAATTCTTCCCCATAATATGAGTCAAATGGAATGGGTTAGGTTTTTTCTTACTTACCCTTGTGTAAGAATTCATAAATGTAGATGGAACGTGAGCTTGCACAGTACTGCTGGCTTCCTTTCCTTTTTTCCATGCTGGATCCACAATCAAGTTAGTTTGTGTAGGTTTTTTTTGGTCTTCTAATGATTTTTGAAACATATATTTTTAATCTAGGATAGATAGGACATCCTAAAAAGAGACATTAGATAGAGCCTTATTTAGCTTCTCTACCACATTAAATGACCCTTGTGATCAGACATCAAGGTCCTTTAGCCTGTTCTATTCTATTTTTCTCTACTTTTCATATGTTAAAGGTGGTGGTTAGGGTTTTGGGATATTCTTGAAAGTCACTTTAGGCCTTATGAAGGCTTCTTGGGTCTTAGTTGGTCTCTTCTTAGATCAAGTGAAATAGTTTGACTAGACTCATAGGGTTTTTGATACTGGGATCTCACTTACATAGACCACATCCTTTCCCTCTACCCAAGAGAAAAGTGCATGCTCTGAGGCTATCTCCTCCTCTTTATCCAAGCACATTCCTTGCATCTATGCCATTAAGACAAAATTCTAAAAAACCAAGGATTAGTATCTGTAGGGGGCTAAATCAAGTGCATTCCCTTGCCTACGTTGCTCAATAAGCTTCTACTATAGATTGACTCTCAGACAATCTCAGGGCACATGTGCTTCTTTGCATGGAAATCATCATGAATTTGAGTCATCTACTAGGTTGTTTTGGCCAATGACCAACTCTCTATTTCCACTTGGCAAGACTATTTGTAATGGATTAGGTACCAGAATAATTTGATTCATAGGTTGTGTTTGGTGATTGGGTGCTTGATAATTTGGCACCTGATGATTCAACCTCTACCATTCTTGGTACTAGTTCTGCTAATATGACACTCTCCTTTTTTGTTAATTTTTAAAAGGAGGTTTTGGGGTTATAGCCTACTACCTTTTGATTTTTATTATCTCATTAGAGAAGTTCCACAAGATGCTCTTCATGTCATTCATCTCTACAGCTAGTGAGGATGAAGAGGATATGCTCATTTGGGTAGGTGGATATATATACATGAAAGGTGGTGCCTACAAGGTGCTCGAGACTTCTTCTTTTAGTGACATCAATGTTTTTGGGAACATTGATATTGGTAACTGAGGGGGAAGCTTCCCAATGTCTATCAAGTTATTCTCAACTCTAAATGCTAGCTCATATGCATTTGACAATGTCTGACCTCTAAGAGATTAAATCATGATAACTATGTCCAAGTTGAAGGTTTTGAGATAAAAGATAATAGTGATACTACAGGTGGTCAAGCCACTATTGGGATCCTTTGCCAAGTCTTATCAAACTTGGTATTGAAATAAATAATAGCCTCTTGTAGGGCTCTCTTAATAGTTATTAGCTGTTACAAGAGAGATGACCAGTTTGCCTTCTCATTAAATCACTCAAAGAATTTGTTTCCTAAGTCATCCTAGGTGGAAATGGAGTTGGGTGGCAAGGATCAGTACTAATAAAGAGCTTTCCCTTTGAAAGAGGTAGCTAGCAACCTTAAGGCCACATTTTACTATGTAATATAGTGCACAATGCATACATTCATAACATCTTGGAAATGTTTTGATGTGATTTTAAAGTCTTCCCTTGAGAATTTAGGGAGTGATTTTAAGGCATTCACAAGAAGAGGATCCTATGTATTTGAGGCTACTAGAGGGATGAGTGGTGTAGACATCCAATTCCTAACACTATTTGTGTTGAAATTATCAATCTTACTCTAATTGCACTCGAATGACCAAATTAGGCCAAAATCACTAAAACGCGCTAAATGGTCTGAACTTGTCATTTACAAGTAGCTATTTAGGCCAAAGTATCCCTAAATGATGTAATGTATTTTATTTGATTCCTAAATTTGATCAATTCATTTCAAGTCAAAATGATGATTTCACCTTTTATTGCTTTGGATCACTCTTTTCTTCTAATTCATTAGTACATGTCACATACCTTTATTATTTTGTGTTGACAACATCCTAAATGGGAATATGGTTCTAACACATCTAACATCATCTTCCAATTCTTCATGAGTCAAATAATGACCCAGTAATACGACTTTTTGACCATTTTGATTAACTGTGCACCAATTTCTAAAGAATTACACAAATATTGATTAATCATGTTTAGAGCTAATTAATTCAAATC
The DNA here is from genome assembly GCA_037957365.1 of Torreya grandis. Classification (NCBI taxonomy): domain Eukaryota; kingdom Viridiplantae; phylum Streptophyta; class Pinopsida; order Cupressales; family Taxaceae; genus Torreya; species Torreya grandis. The sequence continues at coordinate 1,071,456 of JARHVA010001747.1, forward strand.
AAAAGCTTAAGTGGATTTTCCATAGAGGTTATTGATTATTTCATTATTGGAAATTAGTTTTCAATATATGCATCACCTAATGACATCATCTATGGTTTGGCACCCATAATCTATAAATGTGTAAAATATCATGATTATGTTACCCATGCCTAATTAATGCCCTTCCCCCCAATCATTATGAGGATATTTATTGATTTAATTCAAAAATATTAGATTAATTCATGGCCACACAAATCAATCTTGAAATGGATGGTCATGGTTGATTTTAACCCATTTGGAAAATCTATAAATAAGAGGACATAAAACATCATTTATAAAACTTAAATTGTGTAGACTTATACTACTAAAATCTCTCCACAAGTAATTTGTGTTTTGATTATTATGTTATTTGAATTTGTGTAAGCTTCATTTGATAGGATATATTAGAGATTCTTTCTATTTTTGAGCCTAGGTTATGCATAGAGTTCTTGAGGTAATGGAGGAGCAAAGAAGCCATTATTAACAAAGATAAAATCTCTAGATAAAGGGGAGAACATGCTTAGATCCACTCTTGGGTGGTGGAATCAATTTGGGAAGGTAACTAGTAGTGATTTCTTGTAAATTTCTATTCATTATCATTAACAAACCCCATATGAATAGGTTGGCTTTGTTTGTTTAGTTCTTTATGCATTTTCATGGTTTTATTGACTAATGCTTGACTAACAACCGTTGTAATCCATCCTACATTTTGGCATGTTTGGTGGGATGATGCATCCCTCTTATGCAAGGAAAATAACTTGGCATTTTTAGAATTCCATTTTAGTCATTAAAAAATCCTTTAACAACATTTTTATGCTTATTTTCCCATGTTTTGGTGTACTTATAGGTTACATAGTGACCATTGATGCTTCTTAGTGACCGATGATGCTTATGGCTAACCACACGTAGTTGGGTTTTAGGGGAAATACTACATAAAATTTTCATTTTGAGATTTTATTCAAGTTGTTGCTAACAAATTAGATTTATTAAGTCTCTGGTCTGAACCAAAACACGATCCAAAAGGTGTCTTTTGGAGTTTTTATTTTATCTTAGGTTAAGTAAAGTTTTTTAAAAATTTCTTACTTGACCTAAACTTTTTTGAGAAAATTCAAGTTTATATTGGTTAAAAGTGAATTTTAAGTCTCTAGTCTAGTTTTATTTCATGATCTAGAAGGTTTCCTTTTAGAGATTTTTTATTATAATAGTTAACAAGTGCCTTTTGACAAGAAAGTTGATGACTTTGGGTCTACAAGTAACCATCAATAGTCAGGTTTCGACTGACCATAGTTGGTAAAAAATAGATTGGTGACAGTCAAGAAGTAATTACTGATGGTCAGAGGTGACCACTGAAGGTCACTATGTTTTCTTTAAAAAACACAAAGCTGTGAGCATTTAAACCAAAGTGGCTTGTCTCATTCGAAAAAGTGCTTCAAAGCTAAAGAAGACTCTTTTTAATTTTTATGTAGGATCAACATGGAAAGCAAACATTTGGTGCTTTAAGTATTTTTAACCTCCTTTTGGTGCTTAAAAATAATCTGGAATCTTTCCATTTGGTGCTTTAAATTAAAAATTACTTGTTTATGTTGAATGTTTTATAGTTGTTCTTTAAATGTTTTTGCAAATTAAGGCCAAGGGGCCAAAGAACATCACCAAACACTTGAATTCGGTGCTTTAAAACCAAACTCACTTTGATTTTTTTTAAATAAGTAATTAATTATTTCTTGTTTTATTAGAATTATTTTAGCAAAAAGGAATTTGTGCATGTATGCTCTCCCCCCATCCCCTATAAGGAACTTGTGGGATCAAAAGCACCATTTATATTGCAAAATTATGCCTTAATCCAAAGGCATAAAAAGGAAGTTGTCAAGGCTCTCCCCAAGACCCACATGGATTGGGTGATCTAGAAACAACCTATAAAGCCTTTTTACTTAGACTTTTATTTCATGTAATTTGGCTTGTGAGGGGGACTTCATTACCTCCCATGGGTTTTCTAGGGAATCTTTGACCCATGGGTTTATCTCCTACTATCATCTTTAACCCCTCTCCATGGGGGGTATACAAATTGGGATCCTCTCACTGGGATGGTGGTTTGAGCAGTTAAACCATCTATGTTAGTGTAGGTTAAGCCTAGGACTTATGATCATTTTGGACATCACACTACACTGAGTAATTGATAGATGTAGTGGTTGTGAAAAGGACTAGACCTTTTCACAACAAGCCATTTGATGTAGATCCAATTGATGTGTTGCTTCTCTTGTATGCACAATGTGAAAGTTAGTACACATGTGATCCATCTAGAAATGAGCAAAAATTATAGTTTTAGTCAACCCCAATTGGTCATAACTTGATAGGATTTATGATGATTACTTAATTTTGTCTTAAATTAATTGGTCTTGATTTGAGTCAAAACTTGCTTATTAACAAATATCAAAAACCAAACATATTGTCCACCAATTTCTTGAACAAGGATGTGTTACACTATCCAAGTGAAAATAATCTTTTCCTTATTCAAATTTGTCATCTTAAACATTGTGTCATATCACCTAATTGGCATAGTTATGCTGCCCATTTGAGTTTAGACCACTTGCCAAATTTTCTTAAGTCTTTCTTTGATAGTTCAAACTCAAAATTGCACTTTTCTAAGTTCATAAGGTTGATGTGTTAAATTGGGTTCACCATTTGCATTTGAATTGAGAGAACTTGTGTTTAATTTCCAATTTGTATTGAAGGTCGTTTATAGGCTCATCATCACATTGTCATCACTAGTGGACTCAAGTGATCTTGCATACCACTCATGCTTTGAGTCTTAGAACATATTTTATACTACCATTAATATTACTATGTGGCAACAACATGCTGCCCATTTGGTTCTAATTTTATACTTATTTTTTTTCATGTTTCCACATCATGAGTTTCTTAGTTTGTATTATTACCTTCCTAATATGAAGGGATTTATTCTAATTTTCTAGTAGCAACTCATCGAATTTGAACTAGATTTTATGGTATTGATGTATCTCAAAATTTTACGTTTTAGTGTATTAGTGACACTCTAGGGTTTTTTTATTTATCATACCTTCTTCTAAATCATATGATTTGAAATTTACCAAATTTTGAGTCAATTCATGAACACCATTTTTTTAATTGTGTGTGGTTCCATGCCACCCTCCTTTTATAGTCTCTTTGGTTACCTAGTCACATTGTTTAGAAAAGATCGAAACACATATATTGTTTAAATGTTTGAAAAACATAGTCCAAACCTTGTAAAAAATAAAGATCACTCTTCTAGATATGATGGTAAAGTACACTTACAATGGGGTATTTTGTGGCCTTAGTTACGAGGTAGAGCACTTTTATAGTAGACATGAACATTCTGTCTTGTTTTAGGATGTTTCTCTCTTTGAGCTTATTTGTTGAAAACCTTCCGATCTATACCAATTTTTATACATCATCCTCATCCTACCCCTTTGATTTATGCTTCACACTTTAATGTTATCATTTTAAGATATACTCCTTTGATTTGTACACTACACTCAAAGGTTACCATCTTAGGTTATCCCCCTTCACCTTGTGTGAATGATTAAGCTCCATCACTGGCAAAGGTTACCATATTAGGCTATTCTCCTTCAGCTTGTGTGAGCCATCAAGCTCCACAGCATGCAAATTTTACAATTTTATGACCTCCTCCTTTAGTTTACGTAGGCAACCAAACTATGTAGCATCTCATTATTACCATTCTAGGCCCGTTGCCTGCATTTATTAAGCCTATTATTGAAGAACCTTCATTGGATGAACCAGATTGTGTTGATCCCTTCTTCAATAGTCTAATTTTTTGAGATCCCATTATTGAACCACAAACCATTGTTCCCACTAACCAAATGTTCCCCACTTTAGAAATTTTGTGCCGATCTATAAACCCAAACAAGAAACATTACCTCTTCAAGAGCCATCTTATAAGGATGATAATGTGTTCAAAATTGATATTTTGCAACCAATTATGAACCAAAACCCCAATGTTATTAATGAAACACCCATTTATGATGAGTCAACCTATGATGAATCACCTATTCATATTTTACCTATTTTTAAGACCCTCATCTCCTTGAAAAGCTTGTCTTGGTAGAGTTGTCTCTTGATAATTTTCCACTCATTGAGGAGTCTCCTTTTGACAGACAAGATTCTATCAAGTCATCCCTTGGGAGATTCCCTCTCTTTGAGGGGATTCACTTAGATGCGCCAGTCTATGTTTAACCCTTCTTGGATGAACCACTTTTAATTGATCCTATTATGCTATCATAGGCCATTACTTGTTCAATACCAATCATTTAATAAAACATTATTTTAGAAGCAACCATATCAGATGAAGAAACAACATTAAAGTTAGGTTCTATTTTTGAATCGACATCAAATTTAACATCAAAAACAAAATCAACATTAGTTGTGACATTGAATTTAGAATCCCTTGTATCATAATCAAATTCAAAAATAAAATATAGTATTGGTTGTTACAACATTGGTTACAATTGCCTTGTGGATCAATTTGAATATATTTGTGATCCTTCTATAGTTTTTGAGGATGATTACTTCAACATCAATAAAAATCATCTTAGTATCTTCTACGAAGATTATGCTGCGATTCATCATCTGATTATATTTCCATACCATAGCCATTTTATTGACATCACACCTCCCACAAGCAGTGATTGGGACCAACAAAATCACACTTTGTTGAACTACATCCATGGTGACATACTTTTTATAGAATATCAGTGGGGCCAAGATCACATTTATTCAATAGAAAAACACTCTCTTAGTGAAAGCTTTTTGAAGGCACTAGAAGATGATCAAAGATTAAACTCAACATATTTTAGTGAAACCTTTTCGAAGGTGCTAGAAGCCAATCAAAGTTAAATGTTAATATCTCTTCATGAAACCTTATCAGAGGCACTATGGGATAATCAAGATAAATTTATTGGTAAAAACCTCATCAAGGCATCGAAAATTGAGCATAAATTTTTTTCATTACTTACTTAAGACATTATTCAAGATCAAATCAATATAACTACCAATCTACATCATAATTAGATGGTAACTACTTTTAGGATCAAACAACAGAAAAATCTGGTGGTCCTATCAAGAGCATCTCTAGAGGTCTTTGGCCCTTCCATAACCAAAATTATGTCGAATCCATTATAAACAACATTATGTGTGACTAAATAACCTGATCTTCATTTGTTCCCCATTCATTATACACTCCATTATCAACTACCTATTCATTACCCATTTATACCATTTATCCTGTGCCTAACATTATTCATTACCATTTATGGTAGCACTTTCCTTTATAAAAGCCACAAAGATATCTTGTTTTGACATTTGAATTAATCAAAATTAACAACCAAAGGGGATCACAAACACATTATTCAAATCATGATCTATAACAAGTTCTTAATAGAGCAACTTTACCAATGAGGTATTGGATATCAATTTTTATAATTGATCATTTCTATTATCTCATATGTTGATTACATCTCCATGTTAGTATGAGTAAAAAAACCCATTTTCTATTTACCATTTTCCATTACCATGCCTTGTCTCTTGTGGGCAACCCTATAGACCATTTTCATTATAGGCATTTTATACCATTATGATATATTTATCACATTGTTTGAACTACATTGACTTGAGATCCTTCGAGACTATGTAGGTAATGCTCAATTTATATTAAGGTCAGCTCGATCACCCTTTCATTATGCTCTTATTATTTTACAAGTATTATAAGCTTGAATGTTCTCATCATTTTATGAACAACCTAAACCATGATCTCACCATTTTATGAGTAACCTAAGCCACACTCTTACCATTTTATAAGCAAAGTAAGGCATCATTGTTTAGGGGTAACTTTGTTGCCACTATAGCCAATTGTCTTCTGATCATTTTCCTTATACCATTTTCCTTATACCATTCCTTTATTATTAACCAAGGCTTGTTTTTAGCCATCCTGCTTATCCCATTTTGATCTTGGTTCCTTTGGTTCTTCCTACACTTTTTGGGAGGGGATTCTAATCTAGTTTTAATAGTTTTATAATGTTGTGTTGAATGATAATCTATGGGAGTAGTGTGACATTTGATCTAGAAAGTTATCTTTCATCTATCATATTAATTAGTATTTCTGATTATAACTACCTATGGGCAAATCAATATTATATATGATACCACTGATTATAACCACCTTTGGGCAAATCAAAATTATGACATTGTTTATTAATTATAACTACCAATGGGTAAATTAGGTATAATTCCTTTTTATCATGCATTACCACATCATCTAGTCATTACTATTATCATTTGTCTTGTCATTCACCTTCATTTACAAACTTGTTACGACCTACTCAATTTTTCATTGCCTTTTGTATAGGTGAATTTACTATGGATGGAGGTCCTAATGGGATTATGTATGTTGTACTCAATTCATGTTAAGGTCAACTCATTCCCCCTTTCATTACGATCTCACTATATTTTGAGCATTTTAAGTTGGTGCACTCTCATCATTTTATGAGAAAGATCATTCTATGTCTCTTAAATCTCAATCAAGTTGAGATACTTCAAAAATTAAAAAAAAAAACATTCATAACATTTTAAAATACAAAAACATTTTGTTTATTTGATTTTTTTTGGTGTTGATTAGTCTTTTGTTTTACTATTTGGTCTTGTTTTATTTTGCTTTGTTTTCCAAGTACATATTGATGGTCCACATAGATCTTGATTATTCATATCTTGATCTCATGTCATTAAGATGATCTTGCTTTGTTTTATACATTCTTGTTCCTACTTAGGTCTTGATTATTCATATCTTGATTTAAGTTAGGTTCATTTATGTTTATCTTTATCTTTTTCTTTACCTTTTCGTTTAAATGTAAATAGATATAACTTTGGTTTTGGTTATTTCTTACCATTATCTTTAGTTATAGGTATTCACATTTGAATTGGCTCCATGCATTTGAAATGCCATGTCATTATGAGTTATTCATGCTTATGATGCCTAATTTATTTTTCAATAGCAAACACTTTATGCTCTATACTCAAGTCTTAATGTTAACACAACGTTGATGAATAGATCTCAAGATCACTATGCATAAACTAGGCTCAATAGGTTTAGCACCTGAATCTATGATTAGACGTGCATATCTTCACATACATCATGAGTCTAATCAATATCTTGGCCAGTTTTCATCATCCCTCATTCTAGTCTCTCCCATTTCTAGGTGAACTACATTGGCTTGAGGTCAATTTGGACTATGTAGGTAGTGCTTGGATACATGACGTATCTCAGGTCAGCTTGGCCACCTTCACTTTTCTTTTCATTTCTTTCATTTGTTTGTGTATTTTATATGCTTGATCTTTTGTTGATTTTTCAAAGTCATTACACCATCACATCTATGTTTGTTCCCACTTACTTTCATCTATGAAATAGGTTATATCCTTAAGCTGATTGCTTGCCAATTTGCCCATACTAGGGCATAACATTTGAATTGGTTAACAAATTTAAATCATCTTTACAGGGGTAAGCCATTAATTATTCTTTATCAATGATCAAAATTAACCCTATTAGGGCACAACTATCCTATCATGATCATACCTGCCCTACTGGGGTACATCTTATTATCATCTCTTTAGAGACCACATTCTCCTTTTCCTCTAATTCTGAGTTCTCCACACTTTTTCCCATGATGGTAATGTTTTAGTATGCAACTTGTCTTGGGATTGATCAATGCTGTAAGTGTGCAGCTTGCACTCTCAAGTTAGGTGCATCCAAAGTGTGTTGCTTCTATTTTTAGATTGAATCCTTCCCATTCCCATAATCTTTGGGGCCCATTATACCTCTAATTGTATTTTTATCATTGATGGTAATCATGTGTGTAAGAATTAGCTCATTTTGATGTGATATATTCCATGTGTTAATCTCTCACTTTCCCTCTCTTTTTGAGAGTCCATTATTCTCTTTCATCCTAGTATGTTCTTTCAAGGGGGCATCATGGGTCATTTCCCATTTTTTCTTGACAAATATATTATTTGAAAAGATGTTGCTTTGCCTAAATGTCTTGCTATGCCTTCTCAAATTGGGGAAAAATGTAGACATTCAATTCCCAACACCATTTGTGTTGAAATTATAAATCTTACTCAAATTGCACTCAAATAACCAAATTAGGCCAAAATCACTACAATGTGCTAAATGATCATAACTTTTCATTTACAATTATTGATTTAGGCTAAAGTATCCCTCAATGGGGTAATTAATTTTATGTGATTCCTAACTTTGATCAATTCATTTCAAGTCAAAATGATGATTTTGCCTGTTTGTGCTCCAGATAACTCTTTTCTTCTAATTCATTAGTACACATCACATACCTTTGTTATTTTTTATTGGTAACATCTAACATCACCTTCCAATTCTTCTTGAGTCAAATTATGACCTAGTAATATAACTTTTTGACCGTTTTGACTAATTGTGCACCAATTTCTAAAGAATTGCACAAATATTGATTAATCATGTTTAGAGCTAATTAATTCAAATCAAGAGATTAAGTGTATTTTCCATGGAGGTTATTGATTATTTAATTATTATAAATTATTTATCATTAAATGCATCACCTAATGACATCATCTATTGAGTGGCATCCATAAGCCATAAATGTATAAAACATCATGATTATGTTACCCATACCTAATTAATGCCCCTTGACCCAAAATCATTATGAGGATATTTATTGATTTAATTCTAAAATATTAGATTTATTCATAGCCACACATCTTAATACTGAGATGGATAGTCATGGTTGATTCTAACCCATTTGGAAAATCTATAAATAAGAGGGCATAAAACATCATTTCTTAAGCTTAAATTGTGTAGACTTATAATGCTAAAATCTCTCCAAAAGTAATTTGTGTTTTGATTATTATGTTATTTGAGTTTAGGTAAGCTTCATTTGATAGGCTAGATTAAAGATTACTTTTAGTTTTGAGCCTAGGTTATGCATAGAGTTCTTAAGGCAATAGAGGAGCAAAGAAGCCATTGTTGACAAAGACAAGATCTCTAGATCAAGGGGAAAACATGCTTGGAACTACTCTTCAGTGGTGGAATCAATTTGGGAAGGTAACTAGTAGTTATTTCTTCTAAATTGTTCTTCATTATCATTAGCAAACTCCACATGAATAAGTTGGCTTTGTTTGTTTAGTTCTTTATTGATTTTCATGGTTTTATTGACTAATGCTTAACTAATAACCTTTGTAATCCACCCTACAAGTGGGATACCACTATTCCATGCTAAAAAGTTCCTTGGTGGTCCTTGGATCATCATTTATTATGGTTTTTGCATTGCACTTAACCCCATGGTCCTTTAACAAGTTACAACTACCAGAAATGAAGGAAATGCAAAATAAAACTAAAATAAACTAACTAGGTGATGCACTGAGATATTTAAAGTATTGACCTATAATTGCATAAAATAACTTGAATATTTGAATAACACATATTATTAAAGAAACATATGCATGAATTAAAGTCTATAACACAAACAAGAACAAATAATATAGAACTAGAGAAAGGAAACAACAAATAGAAATAACTTTCCACTCAGTTTGACACAAAATAACACATTTTATTTATTATTAGGTGGACAAAAAAATACAAAAGGCCTCAAGGGTATAGTATACAATATTCAATCCAATTCATGAGGGGCACTTGCTAAGGTCATAGAATGAAAAACGTGAATTAATTCTACTTATATTATAAAACCATACTATTAAAAAAAGGCTACTATCTGATAATAACAAAAACAATTATTCATCTACCAGCCCTTTACAAAAGAAAAGAGATTTGTTTATATAAGTACAGTGACCTCTTAGGGGAATGATACCTAGAAATTCTAACACTCATGCTCATGTCATTGAAATTGAATGAGAAACTCCATCTTATGGGTCTATTTGGTCTTCAAAATCATGGATATGGCACAACCTTCCAGCCTCATGATTACCCATGACACTTAGAAGGAACATCATAGTAACACATGTCTACCTCTAAAACTACCTTTCAAAATATTTTTAGGAATGGGGCCCTTTAATTTGATTAGTTGTGGGGGTGCCGCTTGTCACTCTTGTAAGCAATTAAGACCTTACTTGGACAAGTGTCTCTCTCATGGGCCATCACAATCTTTCTTGGACATAAGTCACCTTTTGCTTGATTTCAAGAACCTTATTGACATCTATTGGTAACTTTGTATTAAATGTTTAGCTCAGAGGGGATCCAAGTGTCACTCTTACAGGTAATTTGTTAATATTAGATACAACCTTACAAGGATGAAACATGTCATCATCTCATAGGCTATCATGAGCTTTAGATTAGATGGTTTGGGTGTACCCATGTGTCGATCATTAATGGATATGAAGGAGGTATGTGGTATCCTTTTATAAGCCTAGTGGGGACATGCGTCATCTTGGTGAGCTCTTGGATGAATCCTTTGGATTATCAAATAAGGTCATCATAGGTATGACACATGTTCTTTGAAGGGAAACTTATGGCTCTCAGAAGGGTCCTTAAATAGTTATACACTATCAAGTCTTGGATTGGATGGTATGAGCACTTCTATGTGTCAATCTTAGAAGGTTATTATGAGTCTTGGATTTGTTAGCTCAAGAGCTTCCACATTGATCTAACGTGCTTCTAAAGAAGCATGTGGCATCTTAGAAGATGCTTGAGTTGTGCTTGAGACAAATGTCATCATCTCATAGACTACTAGATCATACTGGGATGCATAATGGGTCAGATTTGAATGGACTTGTGAGCTCTGAAGATGATTCCATGTGGTATATTTTGGGTCAAGTAGTTTTTATCCAAGTGTCATGTACAAAGTACTTTATTTTCAACTAATAACACAACTTAAAGTTTTGATAGTAGGGATTTGTGCCTCGAACAAGCACCATGATAACACATGGCAAGCTCCACTTCCTTCTTAAAAATTATGATGGGCCTTATCTATTACTCTAGTAGCCAATGGCACTATGTGAAGCTCTGTCAAAAAGAGGCTAGTCTTGGATGAGTGTCAGGTTACCAAGTGGAGAGTTGGTACTACTCCTAGGCAAGCTAATAAATTATTTATGTTGAACGAGCATTAGGCTAACACATGTCAATGGTAGAAAGAAGTTGAGACTTAGCCAAAAATAGAAAAAAAACTAGGGAAAAGATGAAGGCAAAACAACTACTAAACTTTATCGAGCATGGTCACAACCAAATGCTAACTGCTCTAAAATATCAAAATGTGGATTACGATATACAGGTAAATTAGGTGGATTTTGAATTGTGTTATTTTTCTAACCTCTTGTACAAATTTAGAATTTGTAGCCTAATAAACCTTAGGGGATGATCGGCTTATATTTCCCTCTTTTTAGAGCACATATTTGTTACCATTGAAATACCATCATTGGTTAGTGCTTCCTCCTAGTTTACATTGCAAAAATCCTCTTCTTGTTAGTTCAAAAGAGTGGTCCCATTTTTAATAGGCACTATACCTCTTCTTGCTGAGTATTGGTTTCCTCTTGTTTCCCTTGGGGGTTTTATACATGTTGTACTATGAAGGCTTGACTAATGACACCATGAGGGTAAGTGTTTTTATTATGTAGTTGGGCACAAGGATAACACCACTCGTATTCTTGGGCTAGGTTATTTTGAACATGAATGATGGAATTAGAAGTACTTGGGTTAGGTAAAGCATGGATATTTGGGGTCTTTACTTTCATGATTTTCCTTTAGAATTATGAATCTCCTTAGTATGGCTACTTATTGTGCTAATATGCCTAGTTAGTTGGTTTATAAGGCTTGTAGTTTTAGGACTATTACCTTTTCATGGATACCAACTCATTGCCAAAGATTTTAAGCAATGACTTAACTTTGTATAAATCATTAAAAGGGACAAGAGGTAAAGTTGTCTGATTACTTATTGTAAGAATTGGGGATAAAATAGGTTGAGTGGGAGGCAATTATAGGAATAATGGCATTGAAGGCCAACGAACAATTTTCCTAGCTTGAATGAGGCAATTTTTGGCTCTTATAACAATGCCATAAGAATCATGGAGTGTGGTGCCACCCATTGATTGGGTCATGATAGCTATATCACTATTTTCAGTTCCTAAGTAGTATAAGAAAGCATTGTTTGAGGATGGTTTGACCAATACTAGGATCCTATTCCATGCCTTTTGGAAGCAAAAATTAAAATCAATCTTAAACTCATGGGGAGCTCATTTAATGGTGGTTAGTTGCTCAAATAGAGAGAGGTGGTCACTCTTATCTTCAAACTGTATACATAAGGCAGACCTTAGATCATTCCAAACATGGATATAATTGTGAAACAAAATCCTATACCACTATAGGGCTTTACCTTGAAATGATGAGGCAATAAGTTTGATAGAAACATTTTCTTGTGCAATGTTATGAACTAAACAAATGTTAGTAACATCCTGAATATGCTCAATGGGTATGGTGAAAGTTTCACTAGTAAAATATGGAAGGCTTTTCAGAGTTGAGGTGGGTATATCATCATACTGGGCCAACATAAGTGGGTTGCCTCCATTGAATGATAAAAAATATGATTTATTTGGGCCATAGTGGGAGGTATGAAATAATGGTGGGTATTTTTGGGAGGTGCAGATTGATTTTTAGGATTTACTCTAGGGTTAAGTAAAATTGATCTTGATTTCTTTTTATATAGAATATATAATTCTTGCTATTCAATCCTCTTACCTTTAGTAGATGATCATGTCTACATTTTTGGCATACATAAACATGGATTTCCTAAATTTGTAAGCCAACAAAGTCACTAGGTTCTCTTGAAATGTGTATGAATTTTGCATAATGATTGTTGAGAATAGAACTAATTTCTTAGCTTTGATACTTGGGTCCCATTGTGCATGCCAAAAATTGTTATCAATTAGATTATGCACTTGCTATGTTTTGTAGGAAATGTAGTATATAGAAATATAATGACACAATGGGATCACTTTCAAGCTGTGGGACCTTGGAAAATTTAGGTGAACCTCTAGAGAAGGATGGCTTATTTTCACTGACCTTAGTGCAAATGATTTATGACTAGTTCAACTTAATGATTTTGCTCCTAACTATGGGTTTAGCTTGTAAGGAAAATAGTTAGAAGGAATTTTAAAAATAAAAATGGTGATGCACCAAAGGATTCTAGTGGAATTTATTGTTTGATTTGATTGAACACAATTGAAAAATAATATATTGAAATTTCTTAAAGCACAAACTTACATGATTATGAAATCAAAGGTAATATTGGGTATTTTATCAAACAAGGAATAAGATTCTCAATTTTTCCTCAACAAGATTTAAAAAGGGAAAAATAAATACCACAAATTATTCTATATGACTGAAACAAGAATTATATCATTCAAAAATGTAAAAAAATCTCATACATACACAAGGATAACACAAGGTAAGGAATCAAAAATGTTAGTCTATTAATATTCTCTAGGTTATAACATGTAGATAAAGTTTTCAAAAGCATTAATTTTTTTTATCAACACAAAGATCCATGGGATACATAGGAGACCCATATTTATACAAAAATTTACTCCCTTGAGAGAGAAGAAGTCAAATAACTTTACACTTCCTCTTGGAACAAGAAAATTAGGTAGTGATCATACAAGTGTCCTCATTGTAGCTTGAAGAGGCATATTTAGTGGTGTAGAAAGAAGAAAAGGAATCTACAAGTAGTTGGGAAATTTTCCAAGTGTTGTGTTGAATAAGGAGAAAATGTTGTAATATTCTTCCATTCAAACCATCTCTCCTTGAGCTTAGTTGAAGAAATATTTCACCAAGAAATGGGGCACCAAAATGAAATTCATGATTTGGTCAAACTTTTAACAACATTGAATGCCTTTTTTTAAATATTTGGACATTTTAAAACATAACTTGTAATTTGTAGTTAAGAATTTTACAACTTATAAGTCACTCATCAAAAAGGAACATGCAAATTACAATGTGAGTTTTTAAAACTTTCAAGTCATTGAACTTGCTAAAAAGAAAATTGTGAAATACAAGTTGCACTTTTTCAACTAAAACTTGACAAAATGATAATTGAAAATTACAAGGATATATTTTTCAGCTAAAAGCTAAGAGCTATCAAAATGACAGTTGTAATTTACAACTTTCAACTTTACAATGCAGCTTACAAAATTTGTAATTTACAGAATGTTTGATTCTTAAATGATTCCAAAAATTAATCAACAATAGTGACATCTGAGGATTCCTTGTCCTTTTCTTCTTATATATTATTGATATAAGCATCAAAGATACTAAATATTTCTTGTAAGTGCTCTTCATTAAGACTAATTGAGTATATATTACTGATGTCACTCTCTATTGTTACTTTAGATAACTCTCTATAAGAATCTCTGTAAACCTGGATATTCTTACCCATCTGATCAAGTGTATTATGATACTTTATGAATTGGTGGATGGAATCCAAGTTGAAAGTTGTGTCATGCATTGACTCCCACTGAATCACCTCTTTGAATTTATCTTGGACAACCTGAATAGGAAGAGATTTATCTAAGTGATTACAACCTCACATGATAATTTTTAAATTGAATCTCTAATGTCATGCATTACATATGTGGCTTTATCACTTTTGATCTTGGCCTTGTCAATATTTTCACTAAGTATCCTAATTTTTAACTTGGCTACCCTCTCCATCTCATCATGATCCAAAGGTTTTTTGATTATGTTTTTAGACATGAGGCTATCACTCTCTATTTGATTAATGGCCTACAACTTGGGGTATTAGAGCATTAGCCTTTCAACCTCTTCCTCATATTTATTGATTTTTACCTCTAGAGATGTCAGGTCATCCTTTAGTGTCTTGTAATAATCCATGGCTAACCCTATCACCCTGTTCCCTTTGGTGATTAGTTTTTTGGACCACTCTTTTGTATCCTTACCCATTGTGCCAATCTTTGTTATTACATCAAATGTTTCTTTATCAAGGAATTGGGAGAGAGATTGAGTTGGTTGGGTGGATTTAAGTGGATTTGCTAGGTTTATGACCATCCTTAAGGTAGATATCAACTTCTCTACCTTATTATTCAGCTCATCTTTAGTGACCTTGTCACTATCCATTTTATTGAAGAGAGAATTTATACTTGTCTGAACATCATATTTCAGTCCTTCTCTTGTTGGATGGCCAAGGTGTAATTTGGATATCTAATAATCCCCCACCACTAAATCTTCTTTCTATTTTTTAGGTGGGGACACTGCTATCTCCATATATTTCTCCCTTGTTACATCATAAAATATTCTAGAAATGGTCTTGGGGCCTTTATTTGGTCATTTAGATGCTTCTAATAGACCAAAATCTAGGGTGCTAGGAGATATCATTTATTTCCTCTCCTTGGACACTAATTGTGTGATCCAACTAGGAGTGCACACCAATGAATCCTATCCTATTCTAATGACCATTTTTACCTATGAGTCTATGGCTAAATCTAACACACTGGTGTTACTATAATAAGTGTAATGTCTACCACTAATATTACCACTAAGTCCTCAACTAATGATTTGGTTGTCTCTAACCCACTAGTGGGTTGATTAGCCATAGTTGTGCTAGTGGGGTTCTTTATCTCCACCTCCTTGGTGGGAGTTTGGTTTAATATAAGAGTGGAAGAAGGCAAGGATACTTAGATGGGTGGAGTGGAAGATGGAAGTGACATATGTAGAGAGATAGGCATGTGTGGAGGTAACAAGGGAACTTGTGGTAGGATAGTGTCCAAGGAAACAAAAGAATCTAGAAATGTAGTGGGAATGACTAGAGTATAAGTAGTGAGTAGTGTGATGGAAGATGAAGATGGATTTGTCTCCAACCCAGTGGTTATGATGGATAGTGGGGATGCAATCAGAATGATTGAGTCAATAACCATGTATTATAAGGTGGTGTTGGTGATAAATGGGGTGGAAGTGGATATAGGGAATGAGGTGGAAGTGATTGTGTAAGAGGGAAGTGGAGATGGAGTTAGAATAAATAACTATATTGATTGGCTCACAACCATGAGAATCACTTGCATTGGTTGGTTAAATGAAGGAGTAATTATTTGCACTGGTAGGCTAGTAAAAATAGGAAGAGGGGTAATTGCTTGCACTAGTGTATTGGTGGAAATAGGAAGAGAGGTAATTATTACTTATATTATTGTGTCCCCTATAGAAATTGGAAATGATTTATCCAGTGGTTGGGCTACTAGCACTTGGGTGATGGAACTAGCTATTTTAGCTTTCTAATTTTATTTCCCTTTATGTGAAATAACTAGCCCACTATCTGATCTACTTGAGTACCAGTACTTAAAACCTATTCTATTGCTACCTCTACACCCTTATCCTTTGCATTTTTTAATTTGTCTATGACATCCAAGCTATTTTTGTTATCTTCACTCCCTTTCTTCTTAACCAGTTCAAAATCCTATTGATAATTAGGGTTATCCTATCTAGTAAAGAGAAGGATTCAAGTGTAGACCACCTAACTTGAGAAAGAGGTTGGAGGTAGATATGATTATTATAATACACCCTATCTACTAGATATTACTCATATTTCAAATATTATAGAACATGTACCATATCATAGTTTTTAGTTTGTTCAAGGGTCATCCTAGAATAATCCCTCAATCTAACCTCTTCCTCATCTTGGATATCCTCCCAATAATATTCATAAAAAGGAATGCAAGAATATGAGGAACCCAATAAATTATAAACATAACCTATCACATCATAATAAGGCCTAACATCAATATTTCTTAATGTCATCTCTACTTTTGCACATTTGGCCTTAGATAAGGAAGGGCATGTGTATCTCCCTATGATGATAGAGAAGTGCATGCCTATTTTATGCCTACTTGATAAGAACTTGCGGGTTTCCACTAGTTATCTTACAAGCTCCATTAAGGCCCACTTGTCACTGACATATCTGGGAAGGGTGTAAGGACACCCACTAAATCCACCAACTCTGATGTAGGAAAATATGGGGAACTAGATGAAGTATGATCCATAATTTTATATTTCTATTGTTTCAACATCAAAAAACCTTGTCCTCCCTAGATCTTATTCAAACATGGTTATGATGCAGTAGATGAATGCATCATTAAATATTTTGAATTGTTGTTTATGCCCCTCCAAAGTGAGGTTAGGATAGTAGCTATAAAATTTGTTAATCTGATCAGGTATAATGTTTAACCTTGGGAATGCCCTCCCTTTTGTGAAAGTATAGACAAGGTAGGAGGTCATGTAAAATTTGCCTATAGTTTAAACATCCATCAAATATCTATGAATGGAGTCATTGATCAATTAAGCATAGTGAATGTATTATTTGATCTATTAGATTAATTAGATATAATGATACATTCAATCTTGACAATTCTTTGTATTTGGGCTTCCTATAACTATATGTAAGAGTATAATGATATCTCCTACCTTGTCCTTGAATTCAGTCCTAGCCAAGTTCTTAGGCATTATTGTGGTTGAATATTTAGGGGTCTTGAACCACTTTTTATTTAAAATTTGGGCACAAGATGAGTTATTATCCTGATAGAATTTCTTAGAGGAGTTAGGAGTAATATCTATGTAGCTTTCAAACTCCAAAGATTAGAAACATAGTATCAATGAAATCCATATCTAGACTCAACATTTTCTCCCCTTTATCATTCACTACTTCTCTCTTCTCTACATCATAATGTTTATCCATAGTGAGCATGAGCTCGAGGCTTTATATAGAGAATGGGTAAGGCTACAGCCAAAGGTAAATCACTATTGTAGATGCTCTAAATCTAGTCATTATTTAATTCTACATTAACTCTAGTGTAAAAGTTAGCTAGGTCTGTGTTTATTATCTAATTTATGTTTGAATCCAAGTTTTAAGGGACACCAGGTCCCTTTGACTTGAACTTCATCTCTTTTATAGACATATTCATTGGGAAAATGGGTGAGGAAAACTAACTATAGAGCTGGTTGAGCTTTGGGTTTGGTTTTACAGATAAGATTTCTGCTTTTAACTTGGTAGAGTTTAGTTATGACTTTGTATGCGTTTAGCTTTGATGGAAAAATGGTATACAATATCATTCATGATTTTAATTTTTAATCAAATTTGTGAAGTTTGATTGAATCTCTATCAGGGTTTTTGGGTGTATTTCATAGTTAAAAACTCCAATCACAAGTCCAATAAGAATATTTTTTATAATTGTAAGTTAAATCTTTAACGAGAACTCAAGGTGATAAAACTAGAGAGATTTACATCTAGGTGAACATCCCATTTCATAACCATGTATCCTTAATTGAAGGTTATATTAGATGATTTCTTCTCAAAAGTTATCTTTACTTGAGCCTAATTTGCTTTTAAAACTTGCATTGACTGGTTCTTGACCTCTTCCAACTCCATGAGTTCTGCCAACTGCATAGTCATCACATCATTTTTAATTAATTCCAATTGTTGAATGATTTCTAGAGATGGTAACTCTATTGACAGTGAAATTATAGCTTCCCTTCTATAGACCAACATGAATGGAGAATTTCTAATGGCTCTTTTGGGAGTGATCCTATCAGCCCAAAGTGCTGATTTCAACTTAGTGTACTAAAGTCTTTGGTACATCACCATTTCTAGTTTTAAAATTCCTTATAAACTCTTTTCCTTATAATTTAAAACCCTAATTAGGAGCATAATCATTAAAAATCTAAATTGGTCATATATCAATTTTACTAAGGTTAGTGAAAGGAAGTTAGCCTTCTCTAGGAGGTTCACGTCAATTTGCTAAGGTCTCATAGCTTGGAGGTGATCTCATTGTGTTATTAGATTTCTATATACTACATTTCCCATAGAACATAGTGGGTACAAAATCTAATTGATAATAGTAGTATTCATGATAGATGCAAATATGTATGATTGAGTGTTTGAAAAATAATATCTTTGAAAATAGTTACCTTTTGAAGTAATTCCAACATAGATATCTTAATTGGTGTGTTTCTCAACTCATCCACAATATCAAATGGTCTTTGCTGATCTCTAGGCCTAATTGTAGTGTGCTAGGTATGAGGAGGATGGTGGGATTACATTGTTAATATATAGGTTGAGGAGGCACCCTATTCCATCTAGTAACAACTTGAACTACTGGTTCTACTATTTTTTAAGAATGAGTAGTAGAGGTGGGATGGGAGTGAAGATAATCAACTTATTTAGGTGAAGGTAGAATAAAAATAGTCATCTGAGCCCTCTATTATCTATTTGTAATGGGAGCTAAATCAAAGTGATCCATGTATAAATGATCCTCATAAGAATGGGACTCAAAAGAGGGAGGACCAATGTGTAAAATAAGCTTAGCTCTAACATGATCCATGAGAGGAGTGACATATATGTGCATTTTTATACTAATGACTGGTAATAAACATGCTAATTAAACCTCAAGACTTTGTACCATAAAGTAGAAAATGGCATATTTCATGATAATCATGATTATAGGATGCAAATTAAAACTAAGTAAATGTTGGAAACCTAAACCCTAGTGTTATTTAGGGTTAAGGTTTTGTGAAATATTTGAAGTAAGTTGGGTTCACCAAATGTTTTAAATATTTAGGACTTAACAAGTGTAAATCATATGTTTATTAAAGATCTGAGTAGAATAAACCAAGGAAATAATATGAAATAAATACAACCACTAATTTAATATAGAATTGACTAGCTTTGAATTTTCTAAAAATAGTAATAAATAGTGCAAGTAAGAACTTAGCTAGAAAATAACTGAGACAAATGATCTATGTACTAAAAACTAAGGTGGAAGCTAGTCTAAGTGTTGTAAACTAGATCTGTGTCAAAAACCCTCTTGGAAAATACTACCATAATTTTATAGTAGCACCATTATTGGAAATGTGACAATAGTGTTATGATATTGGTAGCTGTGTCCTCTATATAAGAATGTCCCAAGCTTCTGGGTGCCCCTATGTCTAAATCTCTAAGGTTTGTTCCTACATGCATGATTCCTAAAACCATATATTTTTCCTATAATGATTTATTTAGTGAGTAAAACTTAATCTTCCATATAGCTAGGGCATCTAGTTGGCATGAGCTAAAAAGAGTATTTGTTAGTAGGGTAAGCTGAACATCCTCAACACCCCGCTATGAAGAGAGTTGCCTACATACCAATAATTCAAGGATAGATCAAGCCCAATGTAGTTTTTATCAGAGTTTTTGCTAGAATCTGGATAATGTGAATGCAATGGAGACGTGATCACACAAGATGAAGTAAGTGCACACCACATAGATGTTAAAGCAATTTGAAATTATAAAAAAAGATAAATTGTACAAGACAAAATAGGAGAAAACCCAATATCTGATTAACATGAGATGGCCAAAGTGAAGAATACATATAGGAGAGCACGTAAGTAACTCCTCCACAAAAGGTGGTCAAGGCACCCCAAGAATAGACTGTAACTCCTCCATGAAAGGTGGTGAAAATGTGCTAAGAATAGAGAAGTAACTCCCATCAAGGGAGTTACTTATGACATTCTTATGACACCTTATGACACATTTATGACACACATCTCCACAGAAGCTAGCCTATCCCACAAATGTAGGAAAACTCCATGTATGCACAAAAAATAATTTCCCTAATTAAATAATAGGGAAAAATAAAAATCTACACTAATACCCCCCATAAGTGCAGCTTAGGTGGGCAATGTGGAAAAATAAAATGGGTCTCGACAACTAGGCCTGATGAGGTACCCATGTAAAAATTCAATCTCCCATAAGATAGAGAAAAGGAGAAAACCCGTAGGAAAAAACTCCCGCCCAAAAGAGAGACATAAAAGAAATGAAGAGGTTAGAAGGCCCCCCCTGAAGATGATGCTACTGTAGATGTAGACTGCACCCCAAGAAGAGCTCATAGATGAATGAACTTGCTCTCAGTGAAAGGTTTGGTGAAGATGTCTACAACCTACTCCAAAGAATAGCAAAACATCAAGTCAATGACCTGACTATGAATAAGCTCCTAAATGAAATGTATGTGAATCTCTATGTGCTTGGTCCACTGGTGCTAAACTGGATTCCTAAAACTCTGAATGGTACTCTGGTTGTCACAATAAATGATGGTGGGCTGCCTGATAGGAATGCCAAACTCAAAAAGTATCCCCTGAAGCCAAATAGCCTCAGTAGCTGCATTAATAGCTCCCTTGTACTCTACCTCTATGGATGATATAACAATAACATTCTACTTCTTGCTAGACCAACTGATAGGACCAGAACCTAGAGAGAAACTATAACCAGAAGTGGACTTGTGAGTCTGTGAATCACCAACCCAATCTAAATCTATATATCCAACCAAGTCAACCTCTATACCAAATTTGTAATGAATCCCATATCTATGTGAACCCTGTATGTAATGCAAGATCTTCTTAGCTGCCTTCCAATGCAGCTCATGAGGTTCCTACATAAATCTGGAGACAAGTCCCACTGTATATGATATGTTTGGCCTGGTGTGAGTCAAGTAGATGAGAATACCAATAAGTTGTCGATACTGAGTGGCATCAACCAATGGTGAAGAATAGTCAGCCTCAAGCTTGACTCCTGATAGAAAGGGAGTCAGAGATGGCTTGCAATCAGCCATGTGAAACTAAGAGAATAAATCAATAGCATACTTAGGTTGTGCAAGAGAAATCCCAGAATTTGACTGTGAGATCTTGATGCCAAAGAAGTAGTGCAAGAAACCCAAGTCTATCATGTCAAATCTATCTTGGAGAGATGCCTTCACCACTACAATAGCTGATGAAGAACTCCCAATGATCAAAAGGTCATCAACATAAAGAACCACAATCAAGAGGGAGTCATCCTGCCACAAAAAGTAGACATTAGGATCAGAATGGCACCTAGTGAAACCTATTTTGAGAAGAAAAAAATCCATTTGGCGTACCATGCTTGAGGGGCCTGTTTGAGGCCATATATATATTTACTAAGTATGCATACTAAAGAAGAATCTTGAACAAATCCTAGCAGCTGCTCCATGTAGATCTCCTCCTCTAGGTCTCCGTGAAGAAAGCCACTCTTCACATCCATGTGGTGCACATCCCAACCATGTGCTGCAGCAATAGCCAAGGTGAGTCAGATAGAAGTCATCTTTGCAATGGGTACAAAGGTCTCTGAGTAGTCAATGCCTGCCACCTATGAGAAACTCTTGGTGACCAATTGCACCTTGTACTTATCAACTGACCCATCTATTGCAAACTTGGTTTGATATATCCACCTACATCGAACCATCTTTCTTCCCTTAGGAAGTGAAGTCAAGTCCCAAGTGTGATTTTTGATTAAGGAAGAATATTCTTCCTCCATAGCATTATCCCACTCAGGTACCCCCCGATGCCTCTTGAAAAGTTTGTGGATCTAAAACTGAGGCAAAGAAGGCATGTGGATCTCTCTGAAAATCTCCCTAGTACGTTTGTCATCTGTGGGATCTCCTGCCCAAGTGCCAACACTCTAAAGTGTCTGTCTGGCCCAAAGTGGCTCGAAAGTGGGTGAGTCAGGTGCTAACTCCTCATCCTCTAACTGACTAGAGGTGGATGACTCTGCATCACTATCCTCGCTATTTGAACTTGAAGAAGAAGATGTCTCTAGCTTAAGAACCTACTGTGGCTGATCTAAATCTAATGAGGAATCATCATGAAGAAGTAGATCCGATGAGGGAGAAGAAGTGCCAAGTGTTGAGTCTCTAGGACTCTCCTAAAAGTGGACACTTCTCTCAATGAACAACTCATGAGTGATTGGGTCTAGAAGGTGATACCCCTTAATACTATCTAGATATCCTATAAAGATGCAAGGTTTGGACTGACATTCCATAGCTTTAAATTTTTTCTTCAGAATGCGGGCCATGGTTGGGGATCTAAAAACCCTAAGGTGCTCAACATCAGGTTTCTTTTTATGCCAAGGTTCAAAGGGTGTTATCCCTTTCAAAGCTTTGTGAGGAACCCTGTTTTGAATGTAGCAAGCACAATTGATGGCTTCAGCCCAGTAATGTGGTGCTAAGGATTTGGAGTGAATCATACAACTACCCATTTCTTTCAAGAACATGTTTTTTCATTTTACAACCCCATTTTTTGAAGGACTATAAGTGACTGTACGCTGTAAATCAATCCCCTCTATGGTGTAAAACTACTCAAACCTATTGCTAACATACTCCCCTCCATTATCAGTTTGAATAACCTTGATGGATTTCTCACTCTATTTCTCAACAAGAGCCTTGAAGTCTAGAAAATTTTCAAACAAATTAGACTTTTGTTTGAGAAAATATATCCAAGTGTACCTAGAGAAATCATCAATGAAAGTGAGGATGTACTTGGCCCTTTTGAAAGATGGTTTTGGAAAGGGTCCCTATACATCATTGTGGACTAACTCCAAAGGTTGTGAAGCCCTCTAAGCTTTGCCTTTGTCAAATTTTACTTCGGGATGCTTCCCAAGGGAGCACCCCTCACAAAGTCCTTTTGAGAATTGGACATGAGGCAAGCCAATGACCATGTCATGTTTACAAAGTTGCTCAAGATAGTGGTAGTTAAGGTGGCCAAACTGCTCATGCCATAATTTGCTAACTCCATCTGAATGAGTTAGCAATTTTGTTGGAGAAGAATCTGGTGAAAAATGTGAGAAGGTGTATAACCTTGCTTGGTGATCTGCCCTACCCACTGCCACTGTAGTATCACTATGCAACTCCCTGATAGCCACTGAATCTGGTGAAAACTCAACTCTCATGCCCTGACCAATGTGAGTGATTTGGTATACTGATAGGAGATTGGTTGAAAGAGAAGGAACACTTAGAACATTATTGAATTTTCCTCCTTCCATTTCAACTGATCCTATCCCTATAATAGAAACTGATGTGTCATCACCCAAACTAATTGAAGTCATGCTACAATGCTCTAAAGATGAAAAATCAACTAGTGAAGAGCCCATGTGGTGAGAAGCACCTGAATCAATGACCCATGATGTTGTAGAAGCTATAGTTGCTACAAGGGCCTTTCCCTTTTCTTTCTCTTTATCCTTGCCTTTTTCCTTGGTAGAATCTTGGGTAGATGAATTCTGCTTGATGGACTCAGGAACACCTATGTTGTGCTTCTCTAGAAGATGAGTTAGGTGATCTATTTGTTTCTTCATGCATTTGTGTTCATCATGCCCTATCATTTTACAATAGGCACACTTAACCTTCTCTTTCTTAGGTTTAGCATTGGAAGAGGAAGACTCAGTGTTGTTTTTGGCAGGATTATTGTTTTCTTTCTTCTTCTCCTGGTCCTTGTTTTTTTTCTTCTCCTTTGTTGAAGTCTTATCCTTACCATTTCCAGCAATCAAATCTTAGGGTTGAGTAGACTTCATTGTGCCCATTTGGATCAGTTTATCTTGCTCCCTAGTCAAGTCGGCAATGAATAAATCCAAAGAAGGCATTTTCCATGTAGTGCCAAGGGCACTTTTTATGGCATGGAAAGTGGAGACAAACACTGAATAACTCGGACCTAAATTTATGAGAATAGAAAGAATGAGTTGATCATCTTTCTTCTCTATCCCACATTCTTTCAATTTCAATATAAGGGCCTTAAACTTAGTGAAGAAGTCCTATAGAGTGTCAAAATTGCTAGGACTTAGACTTATGAGTTCGTTTTCGAGCTCATGACCTCTCATCTCATCAAGCTTCCCAAATAAGAGTTCTAAGGTGTCCCATATGTCTTTAGGAGTCTTGGAGGTTTATAAATTAAAGAAAAGTTTTGGAGACATGGACAAGCTCAGTAATCCATAGGCTTCATCACTACAGTTGTACCACTTGACCTTTTCAGCATCAGTTTTGGGTTCTACTTCAGTACCCATGGTGATTCTATACAACCCTTTGCTTCTAAGAATGATTGACATTTTAACATTCCATTCATGATATTTGAAGGGTGTTAGGGGTTTAAGTTGAAAATAATCCATTTTAAGCTAAATTTAAGTAAATTTGTGTTGATTGCAAGTTATGAAATTACGCAGAAAGGAGAATGAAAGCAAAGATTTGCAAGTTGTGAAAAGCAATCACACCCCCCCAAAATGTTGAGCCCCCCTCAAATATGGAAGTTCATGGTCAAAATATGTTGGGCTCAGCTGAGAATGTGTCTTAGAGCAATCAGTGCAATACTTTAAGCAAACAAGACATCGGACTCAGTCGAAAATGCGTTATGAGAGACCCAAATTTTTGGCACTTTATAAACTAATTCATTTTTAACAAATAAAAAGCCTACACTATGGATAATTGAATTAAAAACAATTTTGGAAAAAATGGTACCCAAATCTGAGCTACCGTTTGCAAGATATTAAAGATTCAATTTTCCCATAAACTAGTGTTTTTGCAAAAAAAAGCACTAAAACATTAAAAAATGCCTGTTTTGAGAGAGAAAGTGGCCGTCCAACCACTTGTTGGACTAAGAATAGAGTGAGAAATATAAAGGAGATATTTGTGAGGGGGAATTGGCCTCCTGCCAACCCGGGCCTCACCCTTCGTCTTTGATAGGCGAAGATACAAGTTTAAATCTAAACCCCCAAATTATCAAATTGTCTAAAAAACTTAATATTCAGTCAAATTGACTGATTTTTTTTTGACAAGTCAATTTTAACTAAAAAAATAAATCAAAATAAAATTTGATGGATGCCACGTGTTTAAGGGCCCACATGGGACGCCAAACAAGGAAGGGGCGCCATTTTCAAAAAAATAGTTCTGATTTTGCTGGGCAAAAAAAAGAAATTGAATTTGCAGACCTCTCAACGCACAATAGTAGAGAAGAGAAGAGACAAGTTGAAATTTCAATGCACAGCAGGGAAGAGACCATGTTTCAACTTCAACACACAGTAGGTAGTGTTAATCACTACCTCACTATGCACCTGCACACTGGACGCTGTACCGCTGCATTTTGCCTTGCTAGAGTCCTATTCCATGCATATTTCACCCTACTAGATGCCCCACATCGACCTCCACATGTAGATGTACTTACTAGAGAGCTGCCCCAAGCTGAAAGTGGTGTCCAAGAATAGAACCATATTTGTAGAGATTTTTTTTCCTGTAGAATGACTAGAAAAAAAATTCCATTGCCTTACTGAAGCCACAACAGATCTATACAAGATGTCTTGGCAAATTTTAACTCAGAAGTAAAATTTTTAACAAGTTTTCGTATGGATTTGCTTGAGTTTTCAAGAAACTCTTCCAAAACTCTCAAATGCGATGGAGTTAAAAAAACTACTAAGAAAGCAAAGTAAGAATTTCAGAATAAACTAATAGCATAACCATACACACAATTACCGGAGTGGCTCTGATACCATATCAGAGTTGTTGCTAGAATTTGGATAATGCGAATGCAATGGAGACATGATCACACGAGATGAAGCAAGTGCACACCACATAGATTCTAAAGCAATTTGAAATTATACAAGAAGATAAATTGCATAAGACAAAATAGGAGAAAACCCAATATTTGATTAACATGAGATGGCCAAAGTGAAGAATACATATAGGAGAGCACGTAAGTAACTCCTCCACAAAAAGTGGTCAAGGCACCCCAAGAATAGACAGTAACTCCTCCATGAAAGGTGGTGACAAGGTGCTATGAATAGAGAAGTAACTCCCATCAAGGGAGTTACTTATGACATTCTTATGACACCTTATGACACATCTATGACACACATCTCCACATAAGCTAGCCTATCCTACAAATGTAGGAAAACTCCATGTATGCACAAAAAATAATTTCTCTAATTAAATAATAGGGAAAAATAAAAACCTACACTAATAACCCACCTAAGTGATGGTGCAAATGAAAATAACACTATTCTGATGGTGGCCTTGAGTGCCTTGAATGTGCTTGAGACTAGAAATCTAGATAATATGAGCTTAAGGCTGCTATAAATGGTAATATGTAGAAGTAGGGCATAATAGAGATTGATAACATTAATGTGCACAACTTGTTCTAAGTTTGAATGTGTATTTTGCATCTGATTTCTATCTACTAGTTAGAGGGATAAAATTCATGTATTTATACTCTTTTACTACTTGTGTGGTGATAAAAGAGGTCTAAGATAACCCTAAGAAGTTTTAGTTTTGTAAATATACCCATTTGGGAAAAGATAAGTCAAAGAAAATTAACACCATTTTTGGGACGTTATCTCCATGTGGCACTAGTGTCATTAATATGTCACTAGTGTCTATCTAATAGAACACTAGGCAAGAAGGACTAGGATTAAGAATTGAGGGTATAGGACTACTTTGGGGCTGATTAGGGATGTTTGTGACTCATACAAAGGTTGGATAAGTGTGATAATAGGTTTTAGGATAGATCTAGGGATAAACTAGTGATACGTAGTCTCAAGTATAACTCTTAGAACACAAATACTAGTTTTAGGGTATTACACCCTAATAGAGATGATTTTGGTCTCACTTTTGGCCTTATTTCATTGCCAGGTAGGTTGGAAATCATGTGGTGGAGTTTGTCAAAATCACCCTTTCTAAGGAAGAAACGTAACACACACACACATATATATTGACACTTAGACTTTTTTTGATCTGATATTTTATGTTTGATCCATGATGGTTGGATACCAATATAGCCAAGGTCTATGGCAACTTTAGTAGGCTTCCAATATCTAGATGACCTTTTACTTTTTTAGTAATTTATGGTAGCTTTGTTCTTTTCATTTGGAGTTATTATGATGAAATTGGTTAGGGTATAACTTTTATCAGTCCACTTGCTTAGTTCTAAATCAATGTATTTTAATTTTCTTAGTGCCTCTTAGAGAATTTCCTTGCTTATCACTGTGTTCAATATTAAGGGTTTGCCTTATGTTTCCCAATCTTGGTAGTAGTTTTCACTATTTAGTCATCTATTGGAATAATTATCACTCTCTGAGCTTGGTCCCTCTTTATTAATCATGGGGCACATGGATTTCATTTTAGGTAGGGAGACTAGGGACCAAAGAAACTACTACAAGGTTAAAAAAATGAACACAGGTCACAAGAACACACAAAACAAGGAACATAAATAAAATAACAGAATCAAACATGTGACAGAAGCAAACACATGATTAAAAAAATAACCTAAGCTTAATATAATATATACATTACCACCCTCATAGTTATTATTATGAAATTACATTGGAAGGGAAAACTAATAAGTAATTCTTCAAGAAATTTTTATTCATAAGTAGTGGGATGTCACTACCTTTGAGGTCTTTGAGGTGGAAAGAATTTTTCCTGAGTACCTCAACTATTTGGTATGTGCCAATCCAAATTAGATAAAACTTAGAATGTTAACCCTTATTTTCATGAGATTTATCACATAATATCACTAGATCTAAAATCTTAAAGGATTTGACCTCGACCTTCTTGTCAAACCATTACTTGACAGTGCTTTAATGCTTGTTAAAGTCTAGTAATGCTTCATCCTAATCTTCTTTTAACTAGACAATGTCTAAGATCCTATAATTCACTTTATCATTAGGTTCCATGTATTTTTGCATAAACTTGTAGGTAGGTAGCCTGAGTGTGATTGGTAGAATTGGATCTAATCCATAGACTAGCATAAATGGTGAGATTTTGAGTACATCCTTATGCTTAATGCAGTCAAACCATAGAGTGAATTTTAATAATGAGTGTCACTCTTAGGGATTTTTATCTATAGACTTCTTGATGGCATCGATCATGTTTTTATTACTTGATTATGCCAATTTTTTCCTTTATGGATAGTAATTAGATGAGAACCTCAAAGTTATCCCATTATCATATGCCCATTTAGTGAACTCTATAGATTAAAATACAAGGCCATTATCACAAACTAATAAGATAGGGGTCCCAAATAGAGTGGTTACATTATTTTTAAGGAACTTAATCACTTCATTGGTATTGATTTTATTTTTCACCACTAATTTGGTCCATCTTGTGTAATAATTTGTGGCCATAAGAACAAACTTATGGCTTGTTGAGGAGTTGTGATTAAAGACCCCCATGAAATATAGTCTTCATTGGGCAAATAGTGTTGTTACTATAATTGGATGCAAGGAAATTGTAGTGTGGGTTTCTCTTTTGGAAAATGGCTGACACTAATGGCATGCCTTGACATGTGCATGGATGTCTCTAAATAGGGTTGGCTAATAATAACCCACCTAAAGTATTTTATGTGCCATCACATTTACTACAAGATGACCAATGCCCAATTTCTCATGGAAGTTTACCATTACTTCCCTATCTTCAAATTATGATAAGCATCTAAGATAGACACCTTCATGATCATTTCTAAAGATAACTTCTTTCTTTAGCATGTATTATGTTGCCTTTAGTTTGAGGCCTCTCTTCTTTGTTTGATTGAGTCTAGGAGGTAGGTTCCCATGGAGTAGGTAATGGATAATTAGGGTATACCAATCTTGATGTAGTACTAGTTGTTGGTCTAACTAGTGCATAGTGATCCTTAGGTCAATATTAGTTATTGTCTAGTTAAGACCTTTCCCTCTAACTAGCTTGGTAGGTTTTATTTCCAGATCATAATCCCACAACTTGGTCATCCACATGCCTCTACACTCGCGTAGCTCATTCTGACCTAACATTTACTTGATAACCGAGTCTAGTATGATTATATCCACTTTATTCCTAAGAATGTAGTGCCTAAATTTTTTATAGCCTTGACCAATACATAGGTGTACTTATCCAAGTGGAGTACCTTATTTATGTATCTTTTAGATTGGTGCTCATAAAAGCAACCAGGTGTTCTTCTTGATCCAATTTTTTCATGTGATAGGAAACAATAGTGTGTTCGGAGGTAAAAAGATAAATGTAGAAATCCTTAGCATAGTTTAGGCTAATCAACATGGGTGCTTGCATGATGGCATCCTTTATGTCCTAAAATGATTTCTTTGACTTAGCATGCCACTCCATCTTAGCATCATGTTTCAACATAGTGCTAAGGGGCTTTATAATTTTAGCAAATATAGAATTGAAATTATGGACAAAATTTATTTTGACAAAAAAGGATTTTAGCTATTTTTTACTATTACATTGGGGTAATTTGGAAATTAAATCAATTATTTCTGAATTAATAATAAAACCTTACTTCCTCATCATATGACTGAGAAGATTATCTTTGGCGACACCAAACACACTCTTTCTAGGGTTCAAGGAAACACCATAACTTTTGCACCTTTCAAAGACCTTATAAAAATGGTAGATATGATTTGATCTACATTTCAAAAACATAGTTAAATAATTTATGTATATTACTATGCATTTACCAATGAGAGCTTCAAATGCTAAATCCATCACCTTTGAAAGGTCATTCTAGTGTTGATCAATCCAAATGACATTCATTTGTAAGCAAATGTACCCCACTTCTTGGTGAAAGTAGTTTGGGTTCAATATTCATAATTCACTAAAGCTTGGTTATATCTGAAAAAACCATCCAAAAAAAACATCGTCTGTAATATATTAACCATTTGGATCACTTCATCAAGGGATGACAATGGGTAATTGTCATTGTTTGAAACTCTGTTTAGGTTTTAAAAGTCTATGCACAACCTAATCTCACCATTATTCTTTCATACATACATTAATTTTGCCACCCAAGTGGATTGATGAACTTGGAAGATTATTCTAGTAGACAAGACCTTGTGAAATTCTTTATGTATCAAAAGTTCAAGGATCAGGTTCATGGGTCATTATTTATACAAGAATGGTCTTTGCTCTAGTTTAAGGGGATGGTATGAGTGATCACCCTCAGGTCAAATACTTTGAGGTCCTGATAAGCCCAAACAAATATGTCTTTATAACTTAATAATAACTTTAAGCTATTCCATCTCCTCGTCTATCTAGTCTGGACCTATGTTGACAACTTGGGGTCTTTCCAAGGACCCTAGGTTAAGGGTTTGACACTCTTGATGTATAAATTTAGGTTTATTAATTGAAGGTGTTGAGCTGAATGGGTTGGATGTCTTCCCTAGTGAAATCATTCCCTTTGGGATTTGATTTCCTTAGATATTGAGGATTTTGTCTTTGCCAACTTTAACCTTAGAACCATCCCTTTCCTTTTCATCTATTATTTGAGATTCAAATGCCCCAATGTTATTAAGGAATTGGATGATGTGCTATCCCTCTTTAAAGACCTAGAAATTCATGATGTTATCAAAAATAAAGGGGCAAGAGACTAGTTTAACAATGAATTATTACATCTTAGTGTCATCTAGGGGAGTTAAGCTTGTAGCTGAGGATGCTAATGAATCAACCACAAAAGTTTCTTCCTTGGGGATAGGCATAATGTTGAATGCATTAAGAATTTATATTATGTCCCATGCCCCATGTTTATATTTCCTGAGGTATGATAGTTTACACTGAAATCTATTCTTAACTTAGTTTACCACAAACTCAGAGTCACTAAACACTCTTAGCTCTTTAGCCTTTTTATTCAATGAAAATTGTAGCCTAAGGATTAACATTTCATACTCTGCTAGGTTGTTAGTGCAAGGGAACTATAACCTATATGAAACTAGGTATCTCTTTCCTTGTGGGTTTATTAGTAGAACACCTATTCTATTACCTTATTTAGAATGATCCCCATTAATGTATAAGGACCACAAGTTTGGAGATTTAGGGTCATTACCAACTTTGTCTTTATCAGGTTTCATTCTCAGTGTATAAATTCCTAAATCAAAGGATTCTAGGTTCACTTTTTCATTGACTGCATTGTACTTGATTAATGTGCTTTATCTAGGGTTCCCTATCCACTTGAATTTGATTATCTATGCCTCTCTAAGGTAACCACATATGGGAGAAATCTGTAGCCAAATATCAATTAAAGGATTTTGACCAATCACAACTAAGAAACATCTTTTAGGCTTTAGGGATCTCCACAACCTGAATGCCCATGGATTATTGGATCCAAGGTTATGAATCTAGTTGTATTTGTACATTGAGAAGCTCTCCAAATAGATTAGCCTTAAAATTATCGAGTTGGATTAAAAATTTGTTTGATTTGATGGGAACTAAACCCAAATTTTCACAGATGTATGTAGGCATCACATTGGCTAAAACTCCTAAGTCTACAAAATAGTTATGTAGATTCTTCCCAAATATTCTAATAGTTAAAAGAAAGGGAGGAACCTAAAAATTATTCTTATGAATAAGTACATAGTTTGAATAACCTTATTCACACTGAGAATAAAGTTGTAAATTATTCTTGAGGAACAAATTTGAGCAAGTTCATGAAGAGTGATATTCACTTTAATATTTTTCATTTACTCTACTATATTGTATCCCACCTTGTTTTGAGCTAGTTGAGCCTCCATTGAGGCCTTTGGTTCATGAGGTTTTTAATGTGGTAGATCATTCTTAGCATTATGACCTAGTGGGGTTACATTGTTATTGGGAGGGTTAGATATGGTGAGGGGATATTAAGGTTCCCTATTCCTAAGGGCATAATTACTCCTTTAAAATTGTTAAAAGGCATATACCTTGCTAATGTCAATTTATTTTCTCTATAACTAGGAAACTTCATGGTTTCTAATATCATGGTAGTAATAGGGGCCCTACCCATGTTAGATGATTTTTGTTGGTTTAGAACCACCTCATATTCTTCTATTTTTATATAAAATATGTCAAAGGTGATATATAACTCTATGTAGTCAATATATCTATGTTGGGATGTGTTATGCACATGACACCAATTTGGGATGGCTATCTCACAAATGTTAATTTTAGGTAGCTTATTTAGGGAAGGCTTTGGTTGAGTGTGGGAATGACTATAATTTATGTTTTATATTTGGTATGTAAAGTTCTTATTTGAATTTTTAGAATTAGAGCTACCTATCTACTTTTGTAGGCTAGAGAAGTCATTACTTAGCTTTTGTACCATCCACTAGATGGTATCCAATTCATTTTTTGTTGACTCCTTGGGGATGGATTAAAAATTATTCATAGGTGCCATCATGTCTTGGTGCTATAAATGGGAAACCATTTCATTGTTCACTGGAATAATAAAACCCAAGTGATGATTAGGGGCAGTGTGTCTCAAAGGGATTTGGTTAGTTATAGGTAGTGGATAAGATATAGGCAAGTTCTTATTTGTGTTGAGAATGAGGTTTAAGGCCAACATGTTTGGCAGAGCATTAGGAATGGTAGCCATCATTTGACCTTGAGGATTCATTTGTATATCAACCTGTATGGCCTTTTCATAATCTAGGGGTAGGTCTATTATGTTGGGGCCTCATCTTAGGAACATGTCCATATAAGGGTCCAAGGTTTTTTTGTACATTTTAAGAGCTGGTTGGTGTTTGGTTGATAGAGCACATTAACTTGAATATACATTTTTTGAAACCTAGCATTAAAATTTATAATGGGTTCATTCAGTTCCCTCTTGATATAGGCAAACTATTGGTAGAGGATGCTACGGTTAATGACTTACCTAAACTCAATTATAAAGGTGTTGCTAAACTACTCCTACCCTAAAATGGATCTCTTAGGGAGATTAAGGAACTATTTATAGGCCAAAATCATTAAAGTGAATGGAAATAACCTACAGGCTACATATTTTTACTCCACATTTAGAAGCTATAGGGTAGTTTTATAGGAGGTTACATGTTCTTCAGTAGTTTGACCTATATTAGGTGTGAAATGTGGAAGGTACTTTTCTAGGTTTTGAAGTAGGTCATGAATGACTCTAAAAGTGTTGATAGTTGACGTGGCTAATCAAGCTACTAGGGTATCTATTGGAGGTGGTCTATTTGGGGGAGATTAAGAAGATGAGATAGTTAGAGCAACTATGGGCCTAGGTCTATTTCCACCAAATCAGACTCTCTTATGAAATTTTAAGGGCAAAACGATCAATCTACCTTGGTGAGACCTAGATTTGGTGATTTGAAGAGTAGGCTCTATTTGTTGAAGGGTAAACTAATAGATTAAAATTTATTTACCATGGTTTTATCTCAATTTTTAGTGATTGTTATATGTGTTTGAAGCACACAACAATGGGGAAATCATAAAGGAAAGGCAACAATATTAAATAAATAGAGGGTAGGGCCCTCCTTCTAGAACTAATTTTTGTTAGGGCCAAGATCCTTGCATCT
The DNA here is from genome assembly GCA_037957365.1 of Torreya grandis. Taxonomy (NCBI): domain Eukaryota; kingdom Viridiplantae; phylum Streptophyta; class Pinopsida; order Cupressales; family Taxaceae; genus Torreya; species Torreya grandis. The sequence goes on from JARHVA010001747.1 coordinate 1,105,649, forward strand.
AAAGGCACTCATGATATTGAATATTTTAGAGGGGTAAAGTGGGAGACCATGCATGAGATAAAGATATCCCCTCATTAATTTTAGGACTGATGCTAGTTCATTCTAAGGACCGAGTAGTTTGACCTCATTTTTATTGAGAGAGCAATAGTTATTACCACTGAAGGCTTAATGTATGTGTGGTTTTAATTTGAATTCATAACCAATTGAAAAAACCCTTGATTAATCTTTTAATTATGCCAAGCTTTATCAATTTTTAGAAATAGGGGAGAGTAATTTACTTCAAAATATACATAAAAAGGATGGAAAGGTAAGGTAGAGAAATGGGGTTTATAATTCAGATAATGCTAGTGCTAGAGAATTGAAACATACCAAGTCATAGTTATACCACCATGTGATTAGTCAAGTGTTTGTAAAAACTTTAACCACTCAGTGGGAAAGATTATAAAGGGACACCAATATGAATACTTAACTTACAGGTCTGAAAAAAATGTAAACACTCAAAATATTTACATTAACACTCAAAACTTTTGAAATACTTTATAATTGAAAGTACATAAAACATAAGTTGTTCACAAAAGACTGAAAAGAACATACAGGGGGTTATATTAGCAAATGCATAATCAGACTACCATATTCACCTATGCAACATGGGCACATAATCCTTCCTCATGCATAAACCTTCACTTAGGACTTAGAAATAATGGACCACATTTCATGAGTAGAGAACCAAGTTAAAATAAATAAAAGTATTCTATTAATGTTTTACTAGACTTTCTTTACATAAATTACCAACCATTACAAATAATTGTAGTTTACAATATATATAGGGTGGGGGTTGCCTCCAAGTAGCATGGGATTCCCATCCTTGGCCATGATGGATACTCAAAGTCATTACAATTGCCAAGATTAAAAATGAACAAAATATTCCCCACTCTCCCAAAAGATGCCTCAAGGGGCCCTCTTAGTTGATCCATTGATGAGTTGGAGAAGATATACCTCCCAATTGCTTAGGTTGTGCCTCTTTGACCACTAGGGCAGTTACCACCAGGTCAAACTCTCAGTCTAGATTGGTTATATTCATAGGTGAATCCCAAAATATCATCTACAAATGGGTCAATAGTCATTTATGTACTTAGAATGGAGCTTCCAAGGACACTTTCACTTTTGAGACCTGACTGATGTTTGCAATAGACTAAGTTGAGAGTTTTAGAATTGCCTTAGATATAACTCTATTAGCCTTTGCCACTTTTATCTTCATAACTAGGTTGAATTGACCAAGGTGAACTTTAAAATTGACTCTATCCAAGTGGAATAACATAAATATGTTTACCTCCTTGAAGCAGGTCAACATCATTTCTATGTTTTCTTCTAGAGGTCTTACAATTATCTATGCCAAAACCAACCAATCTTGAATTAAGGTCTTCATAATCCCAACATAGGTATAATAAATTCTTAGGTAAGAGGTAGGAATAAATTTTATCTCTCATAACATACCCTTATTGATAACCATGACAAACTTTATGCACTTGCTATCCATGAGACCTATCCTTTCTAAGCACACCTAGGCATATTGAAGGTGTTTCTTACTTTGGGCTTGTGATTTTACTACCTCATCGAGAGTTGAGAAAAGTTATATGAGGGCCTCTTTGACCTTCCAAATCAATTCCAAAAAGAAGGTTCTCTTCACCTATACTTCAATCATCCAAACTTGCTTCTACATTTCTTACATGAGCTTCTCTAACATATCATGTGTCACCCAAAACATAGAGATTAGATCCTTAACCATTCTATCTTCTCTTATAGATGTTCTTATTTTGGTGAGTGAGAAGAGGTTTTTTTTAGTTCACTAGATTACAGGGTCTCCTTGTATTAATTTATATGTGAGGATCCTCCTCATTTCCCTTGAGGTCCTATTAAACTTCCACTACAATTTTAGATCTCCCTACCCAATCATTTTGGGTGCCTACAACACTGTGGGCTATTCCTAGGGTAGAAGGGGGTATTAGTGGGGTGGTCAAGATGGAAATGACAAGTAGAGGCCTAGGTAGAGCAAAAATGGATGAAGCAGAGGGAATTAAGGATGAGAGTAATGGAGGAGGAGGAGGCATGGTGGTGTAAGGAAGTAGGATGAAAAGGGAATCCCATGGGAACATCTAGGCTTGCCACTAGCTTTGGGTCAAATTCACATATGGGGAAATGTATAAGGGAGAGAGGCATTCATTAAGAAAGAAAAAATTATATGATTAAAGATAAATACTTGGGCACTGGGACAATGGAAAAGGGAGGCATAGGAATGATATGGGGAGTGATAGGGGGTTGAAAAACAAGAGTCACCTTTGCTTCTTTATGTGCCTCTTGCCTTGATCAAATTGAACTATTGTAGTGGAAAAAGTGGTAGGGGCTGAATGAGGAGTTTTTTGAGTGACTTCATGTGTTACTAACATGATTGGGTCCAATTAAACTATGTACATAAATACACTTATTATTGGGGGTAAAACTAGACCTATTAAAGGAGTACTTAGAGGTGTCTAAACCTGTGGAAGAACTAGTGGAGGTGTTGTTGAGATCTCTATCAATGGAATGGATTGAGTGGAGGGAAATTGAGATGTTAGGATACTATGCATAGATGAAGCCATAGGCACTTAGGTGAAATATGAAGGGGTGCAATAATAAAAAGGGGAGGGACCACTTGAGTGGGCCATTTTAGGAATGGGAAACTAGGGGGTGATCCACTGGGTTGCTAGGGAATGGTAAGAATAGGGGAAAGGATCTCTAGGGAAGCCTACCACTAGTCACACTTGGGGATTATCTTTAGGCTATTGTTGATATCAAACTATAGTGCTTATGTAGTTGATGGTTGAAAAACCAGAGCCATGAGAGGTGGTAGAGCTAGAGTAGAAGGTCAGGGAGTAGAAGCTCATGGAGGAAAAAATTGAGGAAGAGGAGTTGGGACTCCTTGTAATATCCTCCTTAAAATTTGAGGAAGAGTTTCCTAAAAATACTCCTAGGCTTGTGTTGATGTAGAAGAGGTGAGGCCATCTTGGGTAGATGGTCTAGGATTAACCTACTTTCCCTTCTTCTTTCTAGCCTCAAGTCGGGCGAGCACCTCCTTATCATTTATGGGGTTGAGGTGGAATTTGTCTTCCTTAATATGCTGGTGGCCATAATTAATGTTGAGTCAAACTTGATACCTACTCACATGGGCCCTGATTATGCTGTGGGGGTCCCAATATTTATTTTCTAGGGCATAATAATCCCTGCCTACATCCATCTTTTATAACATGGGTAGACTCTGGTATACATGATGCTTGATGATGATGGGGAAGGCTAGACAAGCCTTTTATTAGTGACTAATGTAGTGACCAAATATGCCTTTAAATAGTTGATAAGTAATCTCTTGCTTTGCCAATTAGTTTGGAATTTGGTAAGGCAAGAGAAGGGGAGATTTGAGGGTTAAAAACACTTAGATTATGGTGTCATCCCTATAGTACCAATAATCACCTAGGGAGGTGAGAGATTAAATTATTTTATTAGAGAGATGAGGCATGGTTGCCTCATTAATGGCCATATAGACCACTAGATATAACGACTCACAAATCTCTCAAATGTCATCATAGTAATGGTGGCCATATAGTTTATAAAAAATGACATGGACCACTTCACCTCAAGCAACCCATGGTAGAAAGGAAAAGGGCTTAAATAAAATGGCAGCAAAAAATTCATCCACCAAGTAGCTCATCATATAATAATTACCTCAATCTTGAGCATCTAAAACTATCTTGACAAGGTTGAAAGGGATCACACACCTAAGGTCTGGAACCTGATTGCCATTGATGATTATATGCAATAGGGGCACCCATAATATATTAACATGCACACAGTTGATCACCCTAAATAGTTGATATAGTAGGATCATCCCTACATGATTCCATTTCTTGAAAGTGTGGACTGTGTAAGAGTCTATGTCCACCTTGTTAACCCATTTGACTATAAATTTTCCTCCCAATTGCTCAAGAGATTATAAAGTTAATACATGTTGGTCCATGCATCAATTATGACCATATCATAAGGTACTATGTATTTTGAGACATTTTAGTAGGCCTTGAACACACTCTCTAAAATATTTGTGATCCTGTGCTAGAATCCCACAAAACACATAAGATTATGAACATTGTCCTAGTCTCATTTGAGAGTGAGTGATGATTTGTCGAAGAGGTTTACATAGGGGAAGATATTTGAATTGGCTATGGATCTATATAACCCACACTTCTCATATGCTCTGAGGGCATATTATAACTTAGCCTTGTCATCATGATCACTAGAGGTCAACTTTAACATAGTTTTAATTAATTTGTATATGTCATTATAATGTTTTAAATAGGTTAAGTCCTTAGGTAAAATGGTGTCCTTATATTTGAGCTCATAATTTGGGTTAGAGGATGAAACAACCATGTCAAAAAATGGATAAATATCTATAATAGTGAATTTTGAGCAAGGATAGCATGGGGGCATATGAATGATCAAAAAGTGAGAAGGCAAATTTTGAGAAGATGGGAACAATAATAGTAAAAAATTTTTCCATTGGGAAGTTATAAGTAACCTCAAATATCTCTTGCATTGATGGTGCCTACAATTTCACCTTGCACAAATTTGAATTTGAGATGGTGGCTCGATCTTATCATTTATTTCTTGATTTAGAATTAAACTCAAAGATTTTGAATACGTGCCACCTACTAGATTTAGAGACTATGAAAGGACATTTTGAATTGTCTAATCAGGGCCTAAATTACCATTTAGTTAAAGTGGATAGTGTGGTAGGCACATGGCCATATTTCCCTTATGGCATATTAGGTAGTCTTTATCTTGTGCCATGTGTACATCACTAATTGGCCTTACCTATAATAGATACCACCTAAGCATGATCCAATATTTTACCTTTACACATTCAAGAGTAGGAATGATTAGTTGGGGAAGTGAGGTGACATGTAGCATCCCATGATTAGCCTTTTAAATTTGGTTGTACCTTCCTCTGATCATCTCAAGGTATCTTAGCCACTTCTACCAATTTGTATGGAGGGACCACATGGAATAGTATGGAAGGTTAGGGTCTCCCAATATTTGAAATCTCTGATAGTTCTAAGAGATTTATAGCTCTGACAGTAAGGTCCACATGACACTTATTCATTTAGTTATGCTCTCTTAGGCTTTGACATATCTAACAAGTTTGAGAGACTAATAACTCTGATAACAGGGTCCACATAACACGTCTTCATTTAATCAGGCTCTTCTAGGATCTAACATCTCTAATAGGTCTAGGAGATTGAAAAATTTGATAATGGGGTCCATGTGATGTTGCTTTATTTGGTTAGGCTCTCTCAAGATCTTAAATCTTTGATAGGTTTGGGAGACTGATAGTTATGATAGTGGGGTCCATGTAGTGCTTCTTCATTTGGTTATTCTTTCTGAAAAAAATTATGGAAAAAGACTAAGTAAAAAGGAAAGCCACATAATAATCTCAGATGCTCACATACCTTCCAATGAAACTTTATGAGATCCCAAGTAAGACTTTGGAAGATTGAGACTCTAGGAGACCAAGACTCCGAGAACCTTAAACAAGTCCAAATATGTGAAAAATAATTAGTGTAATAAAATATATTCCTAGTATGAAAGTGATTTGTTCTTCTTAAAATACAACAAGGAATTGATTGTGCTTAAATCCAAAAGGCCATAAGGGTTTCTTAATAGATAGTAATTATCATTTCAAGCATGCTAGATGTTGGGAAATCTAGGGAAAAACATAAATTCAAGGATTTTCATAGATGGATGCTGATAAGAAATGGGTTAAAAATCTAGAGACTTCAGATTGAAAAAATTCTTAAGAGGGGTCTGCCACTTCTCTGAAGAAGGGGTGTGTTTTCCACAACACATGCATATTTAAAAACCCCTCAAATAAATAACCCTAGAGCCTAGTCTAAATATAATTGTAGGTCAATAATGCATGGCATCAAGTGTTAGATGCTAAATATTGCATTTCATTCTAGCATGATCATGATGGTGCACACATATACCTAGGTAGGAGAATTACGTGCAATTTGAGCCCTATTTGGAGTATTGGAACATAGGCAATACTTAAACACTAAATGAGGTGGTTTAAGTTGTCTAACCAAACTTTTTAACCCCATTTTCAAAGGTCATATTGTGTCAATAGTTTGATTAGGGTTTCAAACAAAGGAGAAACGAAATAATGATCAGTGCATGAGACCAAGGGAAATCACACATACAAGAATTATCTATTGACATAGGTGTAACAGTCTGAGGTAGGGCATGATTACACATTCAACTAATAAAATATTGGTAGATCATGGGATTGTACTAGTCATCGTAGGTGTCTAAGCTTTGTTGGTAGTATCTTGCAAGGTTTTAGCTCTTATTTCTTGATCTGAGTAGTTATATACTATATATAGATCATTTTTAAGGACTATGATTATTACAATGAGCAATGGAAATCACAATCAACAAAAAATATCCCTTTCATCTTACTTTGTCAATTTTAAATATAGTAAATTCAATATCCATCTACCCTTTTACATTCAAATGTGTATGATTATTTCCTTATTTTAAAAAAATTGAATATGCATAGTTTTATCTTATAATCACAAAATAAGTAAACATATTGATAAACTTGATTATTGACTTGAGAATAACAAACCCTAGGTTTTTCCATCTGAGGGTGTCAACTTTCCCTCTTGGGGTTTTGTATTTATATTATTTTATGTGTTTGTCTTTCAAATTATTTTTTATTTATCATTATTCACATAAGCTAAATCATAGCATAGTTATAACGGATGTCAATAGTTTTTATTTTATGATTCAAGGTATGATTGTCATGATTGAATGTTTCTTTTGTGCTCTTTAGGTATTTATTAATCATCAAATTACATGATTTTTATGTGTATGTTTATTTTTTTATAGTTGGATTGAATTGGGTTTTATTGGTGTGTTTATCATGTTTCTTCATGTCCCCTCATTATTTTAACCCCTTATATCTTATATCTCTTATTATTTGGTTTTATAGAGCATTGTTAACACTCTTGGGTATGTCTAGAGTGCACATGGTTCTCTTAAGCCCACCTTTTAGGTCCTTCCAAGTCAAGGTGCACTCACACCATTCCTCCCATATTTTTTTTCTTTTGTCATTTTGATGTTAGTTTGGTACTAATAATGTCCTAATTTCAATTTAAGTTATCTATAAATACACAAGCATTGTAGTTCATTTGGTACATAAGGTCTACCAATCATTCATAAATAATTTATTGAGCACCCACATCCATTCTTAAAAGATTAAAAAATCAAGGGAATTTAATGATTTTTTTCACACAAGTTCGTACTAGAGAAATCATTTGGAGTAGGAAGGGCACACACTACACATCTCTAGTTTTTTTAGCATGTAGCACAAACCCTAAAACATCCATTATTTTCCTTAAGTTTTAGATATTATTGATAATATAAGACAAGGAGAATAAATTTTATTTTTTAGGTTATAGGCATCATAATGTGAAGATCAAAGTGAATGAATCAAAGACCCATACAAAGGGAAGAGAGTCATAAAATCTATTTTGGGTGTGTCTATCAATTGCAATGAACACCTAGGCACTTTTTACATGTCTAAAGTGTCCATAACACTTTTGACATCAGTTGCCAATCAATTTTAGATTTTTAGGTGAGGTTAATGTCACTTCTAGGCACACACATTTGCATTTAGATTTAGATAATCCTCACCATATCTCTTGATACTCAAGATACATTTATAAATACTTTGTGAATACCCTACTTTTAGATTGTGAAATGTCAACTGGGTGTTATTATTATTTTATGTGTTTTTAATTATTTTATAAAAAATTAGGTTTTACATTAAAATATAATACATCTACACTACACAGTATCAAAGACAACAAACTAAATAAATGAAATGATGATTCAAACAAGTAATCCAATATGATATAATGCATCACTACCTTGAATTTCAATACTATAATGAATGCTCTCTTAATGCTAGAATGCTCAATAAAATGTTATGACAATAAATGGTATAGTCTATTTCATATTTAATTTACTCTTTAATGCCTTATTTATATCATTGCCTTGGACCATGTTGTAAAATTCCAATCTTCAAAATAATTGCACTATTATTCTACCAAGGTTGAATTCTCCATCGTTGGTGATTTGTTTGTGGAAAGAGATTATTTTAAAGATAAAATTATGTAGGAATAGTTTAGGATTAATATCATTTTTATGGATATGTGGGTATAAAACCCAAATAATGTCCACCTTTGATTTAAATAACCCCATAATATAAGCCAAGGCCTTTATTAAAATGGTGGAGAATTCAAAATATTTTTAGATCTTATAATTTAAAAGGCCATGGTGGACATGCATGAAAGAAGATATAAAAAAGGCATCTTGTATTTATTAAAAAGGAGGGGGCACCTTAAACTAAAGTTTTTTAGCTTTTAAAATTTGGAAAAAAGTGGGTTAGGCTTAAAAAGTGGAGAAACTATCAAAGGTATTTTTTGAATTTTATTAAAATTTAATAGCTTTAAAATATGTACACTAGAGCTGTGTTATAGGCAGGAAGGCACCTTATTTTCATTTTTGGATCTAAAGATCCCATTTATAACTTTAATATTTCCCATCATTCACAATTACGTCTATACACACACCAATTATATCACGACAATCCAATATTAATGTAAATTCTCACCTGCTTGAATAATTTTGTATGCATTCAAATTTCCATTTCACCCATTTTGTGAATGTTTTAAGAAGCAACAAAAGGCCCATGGGATGTGGTTATGACATCAATTAAATAGAATCATCTATCATGGTGTAGGAAGTGTAGACTAAATAAAAAACTAAGGCAATCATCTAAAGAAAAGACCATAGGGGAATTTTCTTTTTGTTTGTCCTCATGTCTCTATTATGCTCTGATGTTGTTATATAACTAAAAATATTGATGGAAGTTAACAAAGAAACCATGTCAACTACACTCACATGGTTCTTCTCATTCCTATGCTCATATCATGATGGAAAGGTGGATTAAATAAAAGATCCTTTGAATGTCTCATCCATGTGTGTCTAGGAAAGGAAATTTCCTTCATCCTCAAATTGTTACAAAAATGTTGCCACGAAATTCAAAGTTGCATCTACAAATGAAAAGGGTTGGATCCTAGAGGTCAAATCCTTTACAAAATCATAATCTAGCTACCTTGTTAATGTCTATAGATGTTACAAGATCGAGTTAGTAGATAAAAATAGTATATAAATTAATATCACCTCTATTCCTATCAATATTAATAATAATTCCTTATAAAACTAATTATTTAGCATTAAAAGCTACAAGGTTTGATGTGCAACTTGAATCAATGTTGTAATACCGATGATATTGGGACAAGACTTTGAGTTCTTGGAGTCTATATTTCAGATTATATTCATCTATGCTATAAATATATTGACACCTAGAGCAATTACACCTGGCATAAAAATGTATTAAAACACCATACTCGAACCCTAAAAGAAAAGTCAGGCACAATTGAAACTTATCTTCATAAGCATATCATATATCCGTATAAAAATATATAATGGACTACTTGTTATGAAAAATATGTTTTAGAAACATTATTAAAATGAATATTATATTATTATTGCATAAAAGGTGAGATAGGGTTGGCGATGATGGGTTTCTAGTGTGGTACAACTATCGATTTCAACTCTTTTGAATTAAAAACCCCCTCTTACCAAAATATAAACTTACATCACATTAAATGAAACTTATGTTATTTAGTATGATAGTTTTAGCCTCCATAACATAAACTATAACAATCAAGGTGGTGCCTAATTTGAGATAAATCAGATCACTAGAGCATTTGCAGAGAGTATGTAGATATTGGTGTGGATTCGTACTCAAGTCCAATAGACTGCCCAAAATTACCAGTGCTTGTGGTTGAATTGAAGAAGCCTTTTCAATTTTTTATTTAATTAGTTTTACAGTGATTTTATATTTACATAGATTTTAGTTTGACATGTGATACATAATAAACATAGTGTATCAAAAATAACATTCTAGATAAATTCAGTATTTATGGAAGTAAAATATCATCCTTAAATTATTTTTTAATGTTACATTATTGAAATAATGGGTAAATTTGAGATCCATATGATTGTGTTATAATAATATTAGTCGATGGATCACATTTATCTTTAGTTTTTAGTAAATTCAATTTCCTAGCCGTATGACACTTCAACTTGTTGTTTTGTTCTCTCCCTACACATTTATCAATCAAAATACTGCATATCTTTGTCATAATTGTTATCATCATTATGATCTTTCTCCATGACCTATGCCTTAACAATGATTTTCATATTTAGATGCTTTTAAATAAAATGACAACACTCCACATAGTCACTTTAACTGTCCTTGTGGGCTCATGGGATATATTAATATCCATGGATATAATCAAAGTATTAACACTAATGAAATATAAATATTCCTATTATCAATAGGCACTAAAGCTACATTATGACACTTGTTTTTTAAAGCAAGGTTTTGTTAAACAAAAGTGTGTAAATTAAGAGTCGTGCCTCACTTAAAACCTATGCTCGATGACCATGTTTCACCCTTTATATGTAAAGAATTGAAAAACAATAATATTTTAATCCTAGTAGAGGTGATGATGTAAAATTAGGTGGTGTATTACTTAATACAACATGGCAATGAACTATGTTAGGAGGTGACATTTTATTTTGCATTAAGCTTGAGTAATGAGGAAGAGGTTGGGAAGGTGTTATCCTTAAAATTAAATTTCCATGATTCAATTTTAAACTCCTTTGTTATATTGAGATTTTAGGTTTCTCTATATTTTTGAACTTCTTTGAAGTTATTAAAATATTTAATTCATTCATTTAAACTACTTCCCCACTATAGACACCCAATTCTGGCCACAACTGGCTACCAACCAAACTTCAAATTGATTCCTACTAAACATTACAAATTAAGCCTAAGAATCACTAAATGCTCCAATTTCATCCATGCATCATTCATCAATGCTCAAAATCATGTTAAGGCATCCCTATTTGGGGTATCATAATGTATATAACAATAATCTCTCATGGATTTATCCCCAATCACTTTGAAACCTAACAACTTGCAGTTTGGCCTATGGACCTTTAAGTGGGACACTTGATCAAATCTGAAAAGAGATAAAATACTAATCAAAATGAATCATATAATTAAAAAATATTAAATGCTTAGTTAAATTATCCATTTTCAATTAATTAATATCTAAAAATGGAAATTCCAATATTCAAAATATTAAGCCTTTTCATCATACCTTTATAAGTTGTCAAGCTCTTCCAAAATATCTAATTTGAGAGCCATGCCTAGTAATTGAAAATCATAATTACATGATAATTTTTAACACAACTAGAGTTAGCCTTAACTCACCTAGGGTTAGTTTGAACTCATCCATGTTTAAACTCAACCTTAACTCACCTTGGGTAAGAGTTAACTTTGGAGGCTATAAATACAAGGCCATATTTATTTATCTCTAAGCTTTGATGATGTAGTGTTATTATGTAGGATTTGCTTCATAAGCCTTTCAAGTAGTGTTAACATGACAAATTCATAAGCTAATCAACCAAGCCAAGGTGCTAAGGAGATAAGGAGCAAAGAAAGCTTCATTGTTAAAGACTTCTTGATGCACAAACTGAGCAAGCCACTTTAACAAGCCATTTGGAGCTATAAGGAAGGTAAAAAAATATTTTATTTTATGTTCTAGACATTATTTTAATTTGTATTCTTGTTACCTATACTCTCCCTAGTGTCTAGGCTAGAAGTGTTGAGTGCTTAGTGTGTTATTTTTATTTTGTTTTATTGGAATAACGTAAGACTAACCTCCCCTCTATGTATCCCTTGTTCACATGATGACATACCCAATGGGACCCGCACCCCAAAAATTTATTCTCAAGGTATTTTAGGATGTCCTCCTAACAATTTTCATGCCAAAATCCAAACTCACAAATTAAAAAAGTGGAAATTGAAGGCTCACAAATGTTCTATAGGAAATCATGAATTTGCATTATACAATTACATTTTTGCTCTTTGTAATCATGATTTTACAATAATATCATGATTTTACAGTCATAATATCACCTTAACTCTCATGATATTATTGTAATTATCATGATATTACCTAACCATCATGATTTTTAGCACCAATTGTTATTTTTTGGGAAGAATTATGATATTGACAATATTATGAATTTGTAATCATGATATTGCATGATAAGTAGTGATATCACCTGATAAGTGGTGATTTTGTGTGATAAGTAGTGCTATTACTTAACTATGGTAGTCTGTTACTAAATATTTTATTTCATAGGGAAATTTCTATAGTATTAACAATATTGAGTCTTCACAATCATGATATTACCTTAAACTTCTGTGATATCACACTAATTATCATGGTATTGTCCTTAACCATGACAGTTTTCTGACTAACTATTCTATGTTATAAAGTAAGTTGAAATTTTGCATCAAGAGTTGTGTTATTGTGTTAATTCATATGATATTGCTATAATAGTTATCATTTTGTGTTAACATTTTGGTTTGTAGGAAACTAGCGATATTATGCTAATAGTTGCAGTTTTATAGGTAAAGTGGTGATATTGCTCTATGTTTTTATGATTTTATACTATTTGTAAATTTTTTGAAACTCGAGAGCTAGAATTCAAAATTCATTTGCCCATTTATGTTTTGATTCTAAGCACAAGGACCCACTAACATCTTTTGTAGGACCTAAAGGTCAATAAAAGATAGTTTTAAACACTCTAAGTTACAAAATTCACATTTAAATTTGGTGTTTTAAAAATATTTTACTTGAGTTATTTTCATTTGGTTTAAGTTTTAAACACAATGCCAAGGGGCTAAACTTCATGACATATTTCATTTGGTGGTATAAAAATGAATCCAAACTTTAGTTAAATACTCATAAGAGTTTTCATTTTTATGCTTATTTAGCAAGATGAGTGATGTGTGTATGCTCTCCCCCCGTCCCCTTTAGGGAACTTAGGTGATAAAAAATGCTCACTCTTTATATTTTTAACTTTGGTCTAAAATCATGGAAGGAAATTTTGTAAGTCCCTCCACAAAATATAAATGATATGGGTGACCCCAAACTAACCCTAAAGTCCTTCCACTTTTTTTATTTCATGTATTTTGGCTTGTGGGTGGGAGTTCATCACCTCCCCATGGGTTCTTGAGGGAAGTGTTGACTCGGGAATTCATCTCCTAGAATCACTTCAACCCCTCTCCATGATGGGTTATATAAATTGAGGGTAACCCACTGGGATACTTTTTTGAGTGGTTAAACAAGCTTTGTTAGTGATACTTGGCCTCAAACCATAGGGGTAACTCGGACATTGCACTATGATGAACAATTGATGGATATAGTGGTTGTGAAAAGAATAAGAACTTTTCACAACAAATCAGTTAATGTAGATCATAAAGATTTGATATGCCTTAGTGTTAGCCACACATATGGGACCATTTGGAAACAAGCAAAAATGAATAGTTTAGACAACCCACTTACCATAGACATACTGTCAATGCAGGGTGAGTATCCTGAAGTTCCATATTACTGTATGAACTCTTGAGAGAAGAGGGGGCATAAAACCCTACTTTTCATGTGTTTTAATTTTTATATTAACAACTTAAAATCCTCTAAAGAGCAACTATATAGATGGAATTTGATAGTACTATGCCACCTTGTCAGTTTTAGGAATTATGACATTACACTTAGGTGTTTTTTTATTTCTCCTTTTCGATTGCATGGTTTAGAGTAAAAAATAATTTTTTTATCATATCAAATCCAAACTAATCATGTTTACACATCAATCCTTTATTTGAAGAGGTATTATGCTGTTCATTTGACATCACACATTTATCTTAGTCTTTTATCATTTTTTTTTTTTTTTGTGTGTGTCACTTATTTGAAAATGGAGTCATTAAGATACACATTTCATTCCAATTCTTATGCCTTGGGGTTTTGAAACAAACCATTTGTCATTTATTTAAGAGAAAGACAATGTCATTATACTACTCAAATTGTTTCAAAGACTTGTTGCCTTGTGTCAAATCATAATTTCAAATCATATGTGTCTTCTTGATCTATGCCTAGTACCATCATGCTGTTCATTCTTATCTATCTTATTGTCTATTTGAGGAACCTATCCTTCTAAATTGAGTTCACAATTAGTCTTGATAAGTTCAAATCCAAACATTTCTTGGTTTATGCCTATGCCTTGTGTAATTTTGGCATATAAATTTATCTTTTACTTTGGGATTATGAAACTTAGACCAATTCCTTGCTTGATTTAAAGACTATTTTTGTACCTAAATGATCATGTTTATGTTTAAATATGAATACATATTTTGTGTCAAAGTGTTTCAAATTTGTTATCCCAATCTCTTGCCTTCTAAACCTAGTTTTTTTAAAAGTCTAGATTTTGTCCCTTGTTCCCAAAAGACCTAAAAATCTCCCTTTTTAAGTCTATCTCTTCTACCATGTTTCTAAGAGTCCTATCACCTTCCCACTTTGTTTTATATGTAGTTATTTTGAGCTTAGATTTTGTGCCTTGTTCCCAAAATACCTATCAACCTTTTTTATTTTTAGATCTAGTTTAACATTGTTTGAAACACTTTTTACCCAAGTTTGGCATTCAATTTTACCCATCCACTTGGACATTTATAAGTAGACATTTTATGTTTGACATTTGAAATTAGATCATTTTAGACCAAGTTTATCATTGACCTTTTGAAGATACAACTCCACATTTTAAAACCAAGTTAGACCAATTTCAAACCATTTGTCTTTTAGATATTTGTTTTACGAATTTGTTTAAATCTAGGCTTATCTTTGTGTAACATTAGTCATAAATTGGGATATGTCTTGTTACACTCATAGTGGAGCCATATACAATCCAGGTTATGATAACATGGTCATGAATGACTTTATTTAAGACCCCTACGGTGATGATGTAGTTTATGAGATATATCCCTATCCTCCTTACATTGATCAATCTGGGATACAAAGTCAAGATCCATTAGCCCATTATTTGGTTAACATGCCTCCATATATAAAGTAAGAGTAAACTATGAAATATCTTGTTAGTGTACCATCAATTATAGACCAATATCAACATCAATCATATTACATTACTATGCCATCAACATATGATAATTATTTATTTGATCAACACTTTCTTAAAAACAAGGACAAGGTTCTAGTTAGAGCCATGGAGGCAGGGGCCAAGTTTCTATCAAACTTCCCCCATGAAAGTTTTCCTAGTCTATTCAGAGTGCCTCTAAACATGATTTATACTCAAAATATTGAATAAGCCTCTACTAATCATCCTCAAATGCTCGTGCTAATGTCATACAATACCTAAATATACTTTTTAAAGGAAAGGGCCTCATAGAGGAACACTTTATACAAATGCAACAAACATATCAAACCTATTTGAATCTAGTGCACAATTTTAATACTATGGCCATGTCAAATGATCCACTCATAGAGATAACTCCTTCAACAAGAATATTAATTGAATTTACAGGTTAAGATAATTTGGGTATAGACCCATTTTCACAAGGCACTTCAATCGATAACATGTATAATGTACCATATATTGAAGGAATGAATACTGCTTCTACACAAAAAAATGTGCCAAACATGGTGGATAATACATGTCTTCCAATCTAGGCCAAAGTGGTTTAACTACACCAAAAAATATTCCACAACAACAAGTGTTTGTACTTAATACCATGAGTGGTTCACAATAGTAGGGGGTAGGAACTCCTACATCCCAACTATAACAAATTACCTCTAATCCTCAATTGGTTACATCATCAAACATGCAACTATAAGGATTAAGTAATCAAGCACCAAATAGTGCTTTGCTTTAACAAAAAGTGATGAATGTTACTCCACCTTAATAGGTGATGACTAACATTCCAAAAATAATAGACACAATCTAGTTTACCACCACAATAGAGGTAGAACATTTTCCCACCCAAACAAGGGGCAACAAATGTTCCACCTCAACATTCACAAACCAATATACTTATACAATTAAAAATGTTGTCTAATCAATATCATATGTCTATTGGTCAAAGACAAATGCTGAACACCCAATAAGCATCTACATCATAATAGGTGTTCACAAAAAAAAGAGGTACCATTGTCTAACAAGTACCAATTAGGTAGCAAATGCCTTTCATTAAACATGTACCATAGATCCAAAGATAGGGCCTTGGTTCATAATAAGTTCACCTTATTTAGCTAGGTATGACTAGTCATCAACAAGTCTCTATTCAACCTCAATAGGCACAATAATTTATTCTAAACCACATCCTTCCATCATAGCCATAATTTCCTCAAAATCAAGGCTATATACTAAATCCAAACCAAAATATAACACAACAATATGTTTAATTTCAACAACCACATCCCAATTTGTAGATGCATATTCTTGGCCAATTTACTCATCAAACCAACATTCCATAACAAACCATTCCTCCATTAGACCCTGGTCAAGGTAATCCACCTTTGACCTCCCATCCTCATCCTCATCCAAATGTTTCATCTAGTTTCTTGGCACAAGAACTACAAAAAATGAAGGATGCAAATATCATCATTTAAATAGGGAAGTAGACCAAGAAATTTAGGTTAGATGACATGTGTTTATACCCATTCAACATGGAGTATCTACAAATACCATTTATTTAGAGATATGAACCATCAATTTGATAAATACAAGGGTAAAGGAGACCATAAGGCCCATTTGATAGAATTATTTGTTGATTGCTAGCTAGTGGCTTACAATGACATTTATCTACTTTTCTTGTTTCCTCAAAGTCTAGTAGGATAGGCTTTGGAGTGGTTCCTAAAGTTTCTAAATAATTTTGTATCTAATTTTGATGACCTCTCAGATAAATTTGTGCAACATTTCTCCTATAATCTCGAACATGAGATTGCATTGGTAAAATTGACTTAGGCCAAGCAGAAAGCCAGTGAAAGCTTTGTAAGCTATCTACAGAGATGGAGATCACTTGCTAGCCACTTCACCCATAGCTTATTAGACAAACAATTGATTGCTATATTTACTAAAAAATTGCTCAATAATATATCCTATCATCTAAAGCTATAGTGTGTACATACTTTCAAAGATATCATAGACAAAGGTTTGCTAATTGAAAAGGCCTTTATTAAAAAAGGGATTATCAAGCTAATCTCTTCAAATCAAAACTAGAACCAAAACCAAGGAACAAGCCAAAATCAAAGCCATAACTAAATCCAAGCACAAGCATCAAAACCAACCCAGGATAGTAACTATGATAAATCCAAGAAAATCAACCATAACAAGAATGTACACATGGTGAAAACACCATCTACTCAACCTACACTGTAAATACAACTTATTCCTCATCAACAACCTATTTAACAAGCATAGCCTTTGAAAAAACCTAATATAGATACATAGACACAACTACCACCATCTTTGTAAGCTCCTCTTCTAAGAAAAAATACCCCTAATCATCAAGTCTTTAGTGATTTTGGTGAACCTATTAAAGTTGTGTTTCACAAGCTGGCCATAGATAACATGATTAGTTGGCCTACTTCTAAGCATTATCCTAAGGGTATTGTGTATCTAGAATAGTATAGAGAGAATGAGTTCTATAAATACCATCATGTTCATGGACATAATCTATGTTGTTATGTGAAAATAAAACAGCTCATCAAAAATATGTTAAAAAATGGAGAGATTACATTGGAATATAAAGCATCTACATCCAATCAAAACCTGGGGATCTACCAAAACCCTTTTTTGCAACATAACTATTGACCAATTTTGACTTTTATTTCAAATTAGGGCACCCCTAGGTAAAAAATTGGTTTTATAGATTTTTTTGGGGAATAATATATTGTCATGGGGTCTTTAATAGGTCATTTAATGTTATTCAATGATATATTAGCCTTGGTCATAAATTTCATTAGCCAACATGTCCTTTTGAGTCATTTTAGGGGTCAAAAGGTGAATTTAATGATTTTTATAGGTTTATTGGGAAATGTGAAGGTGTAAAAATATGAT
The DNA here is from genome assembly GCA_037957365.1 of Torreya grandis. Taxonomy (NCBI): domain Eukaryota; kingdom Viridiplantae; phylum Streptophyta; class Pinopsida; order Cupressales; family Taxaceae; genus Torreya; species Torreya grandis. The sequence continues at coordinate 1,123,853 of JARHVA010001747.1, forward strand.
GTCTGTGCCCTTATAAGTCTTAAGTAATTGATAAAATTGAAATATGGTAGGATATGAAGAAGAAAAGGTAGTTTTATTGAAAGAAAAGAAGAGTTTGGCACTTATACAACCTCCTTGGGAAGTGTACCACATGGGAAATGGTCAGGTAGTGCCTATTTAGTTCCTAATTCTCAATTCCATGCTTTTTTTATTTTTAAGTGTCATTTCTTACTCTAAACCATTCATCTCTCTTTTCACCCTTCTTGGCAAGCAGACGTGACTTTCAAGTTTTTACTTGGTACGAACAACTCAAGATGTTTCAAGGAAAATTATATTGGGAGTTTATTTTAAAATCCTATAAATTCATTTAAATATAATTATTTTAAAAAATGGTGGCTTGTGCTTCATGAATCATCCTCATGAAGTTGACCTTTCAAACCTGCCTGCTAATTTGTGTAACCTATGGGTTTTGCCTTGGTTCGAGAAATTTTGTACAACTCAACTATTGATATTGGTTTTAGAGGATATTTAATCTATCCTATATTTATTTACATTATAATCAAGTTTGAAGTTGATTTGATGAAATAATAACCTCATTTTTGCAGTCTGGCTTCTTTTGAGAGTGACGGGCATTTTCCACCATTTTGAAGAGTTTCAAGCTGGTTCAAGGATCTAATAAGTTGTGTTAAGATAATTATTATGTTTAAAATATGTTTATTGACTTAAAATTCATATTTAATCCTCTTTATCCAAGCAATTTTTTATGGTTTGTAGTCATACATACACATACTCATAGTGTGCCAAGCTCACAACCTTTTTCTTACTTAATTTCACTTGTATCTATGTTGGAGCATGTGTGAAACCTATTTGGCATGTTCATTGAGATTATTTGGAAGTATAATGACGTTTAAAAAACTTTAATATCAGGAAAATCATATATAAACCTTCATTTGTCAAGGAGAAGATATTGTGGCAATCATACTCAATCACTCACTATTTGCTATTGGTATGACTAATTCAGGTGCCAGGGAGGAAGAATGTCATGTTAAAATAAGGTTTTGACTTGTTCCAAATACTCACAAGTTGAAAGGATTTTATTTAAACATTTTAAATGGGTACATGATTGTTGAAAGTGAAAATCATCTTCATTACCTAAACACAATATGCCTCTATACAACTAAATCTCCACCTACATGAAACCTTGGTAGAGAGTAGGGGCCCCCTTGTGAAGTGTTGGAACAAGTAATGGGAACATTACTAAAGTTGTAGTGTGTTGAGGGGATCTTATCAAGATTTATTGAAAGGGTATATTGCTTGGCAAAGTTGAAAGGTACCATCTAGCAAGAGGAGAATGATTTCAGGCCCATAGTCCCCAAAAGGCCAAAACAAGGGTCTAAGGGGTTTTCATAACCTTTTTACAGCATGTTTCAAAGATGTTCTAAAGAATTTGAATTATTGGAATTGATTTCATGTAGTATATACTAGGTCCATGAAAAGAATGAAGGTCAAAGAGTATAAGGAGATAGGTTTTTGAATGCCTCAAACATGCTATAAAACACACTAAAATATTTTAGTAACATCTACAAGCTTGAAGATGCAAATGACTTTTGCCACCTACGAAGCAACAAATGGACAAACCTTCATGATTACATTGGATAAGTTGATGTAATGAAGTCAAATGAAATCAAATTAATTATTAAAGGGTAAATACAATGTCTTATGCACCCCCATGACTACCTACAAGTACTTCTCAGGCATGGAGATTGACACCTACAGGGTCAGACAGGTAACGTGAGGAAACAAGTGACTTATGCATGTATTTGATGGTATTTAGTGCATCTAAAGTGAATTTTAAGGTGATGTAAATGTTGTTTGACCTAAAGGATAACTCAAGAAGGTAATTTTACATCAAAATCACCTCATTCATGGCTATAAGCACCTATAATAGGTCTTATAGGTAAGGTATCCCAATAGATAGTAGTGACTTTGTTTTTCATGTCTAATTAGTGTTCTTAGGACTCGATATATAAATGAATGATAAAAAATACATATTATGACCTAAAATAGGGGTTAATAAGGTATACCAGTATCATGACCTAATGAATATGGTTATTGACACCTATATACAGAATTTAGGGGCTATTTAGGCAAAGTGTCTCAGTCGTCATCGGGAAAGCTTAGTTTGGTGAGATAAAAGGTTTATAAGGGGTTAAAATGGTAAATAAAACCCATTAACACATTTATAAAATTCATGATGATATCCACTAACCCTTATAAATTTAATACAAAGTTACTAAGACATCTTAAGACCCTAACACACACCTACAACCATTAGGGATGACTATGTAGCAGATAACTAGATGAGAAAAAGGTCCCAAGTGAGGATTTTAGGTCACTCAAAGGGAATAAATGATTATAAAACATGTATCCTTTATTTTTTGGAATATGAATTATTCATATGCATCATTTATAGGGTCAAACCAGTCAAGGACACATTCAAGTAGGGTTTAGAGGGCAAAAAACATAATCAAATGACTATTGTGGTTTGGAACGTGAAGGTATTTTACATGATATGGAATGGCATAAACATGAAATTTGTGACTATAAGAGGTTTATAAAGGAAAATTTATCACTTTTTTTGGATAATATGTGTAATAGAAAACCCCCCTTTTTCTCTTAAACATAGTTGACTATGTTGTCTTAGTTAACAAGTAATAAGCATAGAGGAGGTGTTATTAGTGTAAATAGGACATAAATATGAAGAAAATGGGTTTAAAACATATATAATAGGTTTTAAAAACTTCAAGGGAGTCTTAATAATATTTATATGGTCTAAATTAGACAATATACACCTATAGGGTTGAAGGAGTAGGGTTTCTCAGTCCTTTAAGGAAAAACACAGTTCGATAAATTCAAATTATAGGTAAGGATAATAGAAGTTTAAAATTATAGAGAAGGCATTGACACCTTAATAATTATATAAATTACTTAATTAGGTCTTAATATCATGAAAATAATTTAAGGAATAACCCTGACCATACATCATAGAATCACAGTTGAAATCATGCATTCAGTCTGTCTCCTAAAAGTCTCCTTTGGAAATTGAGGAGGTTTTGGGGTTTAGAGACCTGATAAAGGAGTAAAATATTATGTGTATCATAATTAAAACTTGGAGAATATTTTCCAACATTAAATTGGTCTGAGTAAACAAGGGAAGTGCCTTGTATTTTGTCTCAGATAGAGGGCACTTCCCTAAGAGCATAAGTATACAGTCTTGAGGAATAGGACAAAATAAATGAATCAAGAGTTGGGGAAACACTTTCAAAAGGTATAAATAATTAGAAAACATCAAGATTAACATGGTAGATAAATTAAAAAGTAAGGGAACCAAGAAATATTGTCTAGATGGTCAAGGTTGTAGTCAACCCTACTAGGCATGTTTAGGCCTAAAGTCCAAATAAGAGACCTATGCTAATTTTGGACTTAGACTTGAATTTAAACTTGTTATATCATTTTTTGGGTTTGATTTTGATTTTTTTAAACTATTTTTATATAAGGGAACCATAAAAAGGCCATTTTGAGCTTTGAATATAACTCAACCCTATTAGACATGGCTAAGCCTAATGCCAAAACAAGGAATCATCTTCAATTTTAACATAAAGTAGACATAAAAATGGATTGGATCATGTATAAAGGGTAACTATAGAAGTGTATGAGCTTTTAATTTTTAGAAAAAATACAAGAAGTCCATTTTTGAGCCAAAAGATAACTTAGACTTGAATGAAAGAGGAAAAAGAGCTCGAAGGTCAAGTTTCAACACTTATATATTTCATGATGCCTTGCATGGGAATTTGAGAAGTTAAGGGATATTAAGGAGGGTCTTGAACAATGATTTTGTGGAATTGGTTAGAAACTTGGATGTTAGACTTTTATGAATGAATATTAAGAGGGGAAATAGGCCTAAAACCCTTGTTAAACCCTTACATAGACTTGATGATGGAAATGGAGTTTTAAAGATGATATAATGGAATATTTTTATCATGAAACATATTAAAATTTTTAGAGGACTCAGTCAATCTTCCTCACATGCCAACTAGCTATATGAACTTGTATAGATGGGGTAAAAAATAGGCTATTTTTAACCATTTTTTATGTTTTGTAGGTGACAAGAGGAATCTAAACATGAAAACAAATTTTAAGGGAATATATATATAATTTTAATAACTCCTAATATTCATTTAATTCTTCATAAAAAATCCTAAAGGTTAAAATAATAGCTCTCATTTTAGCCAGTCAAAACTAACATATTAGACAAGCTAGGGAGAAGTGTGAAAATTTAAAGTGAATGGGTTTTTAAGGTGTCCTTGATGATTATAATGACATGGAGGGTATTGATATGTGTAATTAACTTCCTCCCATATATTTTCATGAGTAACTAAAGCCAAATTTGATGACAAGTGTGTAGGGTGCATGGAAGAGTAGTTTTCTTGATAGTAGATGATGATTGCTCCTCTCTAAGTGATTATAGATGATTGAGCCTATGAATAATGCATGGATATTAATTTATGATGTACTTAAACTTATTTCAAATCATCAGACATGGCCCCAATCAGTTATAAGATGTTCAAATAGGCCTAATCATGAAGGCAGTTTTTTTGAGCCAGAATGAGGAGTTTCATTCCACTTTTTATGACGTTTATGACTTGGATTGAAATTTTTACTTCCTAAAATTTAATGGTTCATCCAATATTATATTAACATCCAAAATTTACTCCTTATATCATCTTGAAATGTGTCCTTTTCTCTCTCTCAAGTTTTATAAAAACTAGCCATTTTGGCCATTATATTCGATGCTCCACCTAAGTATGGTGAAGCTCTGCTCAAATGTATAACTTTTGATCAATATTAATAGTGATATTTAACTCATAAATTAATATTATTATTGTGTTAATTTGGAATGTTTTATTTTTCATAAGTGAAGACTATGGATTCCTTAGCATGTTATTTCATTCTATCATCTATTTGAAGTTGGAAAGATTCTTCTTGCAGGGCCTGTGAAGTGTTATAGGAAATGTATAAGATTTAGTGAGTTATCATATGAATTAGTTACATAATATGCCTCTTATTTATGCCTCCTATCTTTACACTTTCATCTATAAACTCACAATGTAACATTGATGTGAGAAGATGAAGATTGGAGAAGTGTATGTTTAGTTTGTCCTTTGATTTTAAGTGTAACATGCATATGGTTAGATGTCATCATGTTATTTGGTGTATCACCTCAATTATATTAGTTTTATTTTACTTATATCTCTCCATTTTCACCCCCCATGTTTAGAATTAATTGCAATCCAAAGTGGTACATCAAGGGAGCTAGCCCTATCTAGAGATTCACCTCATTCCTTAGGCTACCCACAAGCCTGGAGGTGATTAAATTGTGCCACTTGGATGAGAAAAGATTTGTATCTCCTAAAAGGGTGAAAATACAAGTGACAATAGTTTTTAGCATGCCCAGTGAGACTCTTGGTCCAAGAAGTTGAGAGATTTTTGGTGTTGTCTCTCAATAATCAGCCTTTGGAGGTATTTATTTAAGCATCAATGATGACTTCAAAGATATATCAACTAGTCCAAAAACATAGGTTATCCTTTGAATATTTTTATAAATGTATTTATTTGTTTTCTTCCTTTCAATGATGTTTCATGGCTTACTTAGGTGTTGAGTTTTGTTCATCACAAATTGGTGAGACCTTTTAAGCTTGTGTCATTCCAATATGAAAATGTCCTTGATCAATCTTGTCATGATTCTTACCATATTCAATATGAATTTCATCAATTCCAACATGATCCTTATTATCCCATGATTTAAGTATATCAGTTCTAAAATCAACCTTCTCCATGTCTTGCTCCTAGTCAACCTAGCCACTCCTCAAGCCAACCCATCTCCACCTTCAAGAAGACACTCTTGATCTATGAAAGGTATATGTTTGATTTTTGTACTCAAAGGGGATGTGGTATAGATATTCCTAGTTATCTTATTCATAGGGTGATAAAATCCTTATATTTGGTCAAAAAGGAGTGGGTACCTATTGAAAGAGCTAATTGGCAAAGACTTACAAATGAGATGCTAGCTATGAGTGGTTTGATGGCATCCTTGGAAGATAAGCTAAGAACTCATGAGAGGCAGCCTTGCCAAGTCTATCAAAATTCATATCTACTTTCCCAAGTTTCCTATCAGCCATATATGACCCCTACTCATAAGCCAAATCAAATATATTAAAGTCATCCTTTTCCCAATTAGCTGGAGGGGAAAGTTGAAAGAATAAATATTATGTTTGAAGCTAATCTTGATAGGCAAATTGAGTTGGCTCATATGCATTTGCATCAGTCCATGTTAGAAACCAAAGAAGTGGAGTTCAAACCCTAATTTCCCTTTCACATTACATCCCCATAATCTCAAACGGAGATTCATAATCTAAATGTACTAAGTTGGAACAAGATAGTGGAGTCATAGGGAAAGAAAGAGGTGAAAAGTCTTGACAAAGAGTGTGGAGATTGATCCTAGAAAAACCCCTCCCACCCTTCCTCAAAAAGAGACTCATAATCCTAACGTCCTAAGTTGGAATAAGATAGTGAAGTCATGGGGAAAGAAAGAGGATGGAATTTTGGTTAATAAGGAGTGTGAAGTGGTGAATGACGTTGGTCCTTTAAAAGTTCCTCCTACCTTTCCTCAAGAAAATTATTGTGTCCCATGTCAACCCTCATGTATTCCTCATGTTCATGATGATTCCTATGAACTTCAATAGAATTTTTTAAAAGAAAACCTAGCCAAGCAAATTGAGGAGTTAGAGTCAAAGATGTGGTTGCTAAATCAAGGTGTGATGGAAGGTTTAAACCCAAAAGAAAATAATATGCCTAAACACACCCCATCCACCCTTCCTCAAGAGATTCCTCAAGCTAAATCAGATGTGAATGAAGTGGTTGTCAAATTGAATGAAGAAAATCAAAGTTGTTTTATTCCAAGGTCTGCCTCCCCTTCTTCAAGAGCTCCCAAAAGAATTCTAAACTCTACATTCTTAATTTGATTTTGAGCCTTATTTTCCACCTCCACCAATTAGTTCCTTTTTAATTCATCCAACCACCCTTTGTATTGATACACCTATAGTGTGGGAAGTTGAAAAAAATTAATTGGTTGAAGAAAATTCAAAACTCTTACTTGAAGAAAGTGTAACTCCTTGGTAGCCTTATTGGGCTAGGTTACCACATTTCAAGATGCCTAGTCTTGGCATCACTAAGAAAGAGATTGATCTTGAAAAAAAAGATTAGATTGTGACAGTTGAGGGATAATTTTAAAACCCACAAGAGGTCCTATTGAAATTAAAATAATAAGATGAGGGAGTATTTCTTGTTGTTCCCCTTAATAATTATAATCAAATTAAATATTATGACTTGTGGAAAATATTTGAGGACACTTGTAAAGAGTTTGAATCTCTCAAGGGGTCTACAACTCCTTTAGAGCTAGTCACAATTGATGGTAAGAAAGATGACATCATTCAAGATGCCATAAATAAGTAGTATATCATTTCCCAACATGTCATAGGTGAGCAAGAACAAAATCCACATCAACCTTTGGAGGTTAGGACAAACCTCTATTGGCATCAATCTTTCAAAGAATAATAAATAATTCCTTTTGAGACCATGCCTAAAAAGAAGATGAAAATTGATCATAAGAAAGAGAGTGGGCAGAAACATGAAGTATGTGTACAAGGTCAAGAGGAAAATGTATACATTGGAGACATATTTGAAGATGATCTAGTATAGAACAAGTCAAGTGAAGTGCCAAAGAATAGATGGGTTTGGTCCATCAAGTGTTCAATCTAAAGAGCAGCATGCTTAGCACCCTCATCCATCCCATGCAAAAGGAGATTCAAGAAACTTTCCCTTTAATCATGGAAAGGGAGGTATGATTGGTTTTTATTTATATATAATAGTTTTTTCTCTATTTCCCCTAAGTGCTTTGAGCACTTGTGTGCATGTGTTTGATTTCTTTGTTGTGTATGTCCTTTGCTTTGTGTGTTTGAGGTAGTCATTAGTTATCTTGTCTTGGTCAAGATCAAAGTCAATGATCAAAGGTTTCATTATTTTTATTAGACTTTAGATGATTCATAAGTCCAATGGACTGATAAGGATACTATTTTAGTTAGTATAGTAGGCATACTACCCCTATAAGTCACCAATTTGTTAACTAATTTTGACTTTTAGGTCAAATTGGGCACCCCTAGGTAAAAAATTGGTTTTATATATGTTTTTGGGGGTATAATATCTTTTCATAAGGTGTTTAATAGGTCATTTAATATTATTCAATGATATATTAGCCTTGGTAATAAATTTCATTAGCCAACAAGTCCTTTTGAGTCATTTTAGGGATAAAAAAGGTGCATTTAATGATTTATAAAAGTTTCTTGGGAAATGTGAAAGTTTAAAAATATTATGTCATGCCAGATTTGTCCCTATATGTCTTAAGTAATTGATAAAACTAAAAGATGGTAGGTAGTACAGAAGAAAAGGTAGTTTTCTTAAAAGAAAAGAAGAGTTTGGCACTTGTATGATCTCCTTGGGAATTGTGCCACATGGAAAATGGTTATGTAGTTCCTCTTAAGTTTCCAAATGCTCAATTATATTCTTGGTTTGATTTGGCAGTGTTATTTCTTGCTCAAAATTGTTCATCTCTCTTTAACCCTTCTTAGAAAGCAAAAGTGTCTTTCAAATTTTTGCTTGGTATAAACAACTCAAGATGTTTTAAGGAAAATGATTTTTTGAGGTTTTTTTACAATAATATACCTTAATTTAAATATAATTAATTTTTAAAATGGTGGAATGTGTTTCATGAACCATCCTCATGAAGTTAACCTTTCAAACCTACCTACTAATCTATGTACCCTATGGGTTTTACCTCAATTTGAGAAATTCTGTACAACTTAGCTATTGATATTGGTTAAAGAGGATTTTTAATATTTCCTATAATTATTTACATGCTTATTTTCAAGTTTAAATTTTATTTGATGAACTAATAACCTCATTTTTATAGACTGGATTCTTTTAAGAGTGACATGCATTTTCCACCATTTTCAAGAGTTTCAAGCTGGTTCATGGCTCCAATAAGTTATGTTAAGATCATTATTATGTTTAAAATATTTTTATTTACTTCCCCTTCACCTTTAATTATACTTCTCCAATCAATGTTTCATGGTTTTCAATCATACATACACATACTCACGGTTTACCAAGATCATAACCATTTTCTTGCTTAATTTCACTTGTATCCATGTTGGACAATGCGTGGAAACTCTTTGTCATGTTCATGGAGATGATTTGTAAGTATAATTATTTTTAAAACACTTTAATATCAGGAACATCAGATATAAACCTTTATTTTTCAAGGAGAAGAGACTATGGTAGTCATACTCAATCACTCACTGTCTCCTATTGGTATGACTGATTCAGGTGCTAGGGAGGAATAATGTCATGTTAAAATAAGGTTTTGACTTGTTAAAAATTATCACAATTTTAAAGGAGTTAATTTAAACATTGGAAAGGGGTACATGATTGTTTAAAGTGAAAATCATCTTCGTTGCCTAAGCACAATCTACCTCCATGCAACTAAATATCCACCTATAGGAAACCTTGGCAGAGAGTAGGGGACCCCTTATGAAGTGTTGGAACAAGTAATGGGACTATCACTAAAGTCATAGTGTGTTGAGGGAATCCTAACATGATTTATTTAAAGGTTAGATTTCTTGGAAAATTTGAAAGGTGCCATCTAGCAGGAGGAGAATGATTTCAAGCCCACATTCCCAAAAAGGACAAAATAGGGGTCTAAGGGGTTTTCATAACCTTTTTACAACATGTTTCAAAGATGTTACAAAGCATTTAAATGATTGGAATTGATTTCCTCTAGTATAGACTAGGTACATATAAATAATGAAGGTTAAAGAGTAGAGGGAGATAGGTTTTTTAAGGCCTCAAACATGCTCTAAAATACATTGAAATGTTTTAGTAACATCTACAGGCCTAAAGATGCAAATGACCTTTCACCACCTAAGAAGCAACAAATGGACAAACCTTCATGATTACATTGGCTAAGATGATGTAATGAAATAAAATGAAATAAAATTCATCAAGAAAGGGTAAATATAAGGTCTTATGCACCCCCATGACTACCTACAGGTACCTCTCAGGCATGAAGATTGATGCCTATAGGGTCAAATAGGTAAAGTGAGGAAACAAGTGGCTTATGCATGTGTTTGATGATGTTTATCCAATATAAAGTGAATTTTAAGGTGATGTAAATGTTTCTTAACCTCAAGGATAAATCAATAAGGTACTTTTACATTAAAATCACCTCATTCATAGCTATAAGCACCTACAATAGGTCCTATAGGTAGGGTATCCTAATACACAACAATGACTTTGTTTTTAATGTCTAATTGGTGTTCTTAGGACTCTAGGTCTAAATGAATGATAAAAAATACATCTTATGACCTTATAGAGGAGTTAATAAGGTCTAAAAACATCATGACCTAATGAATAAGGACATTACCACCTACATGCAAAATTTAGGGGTTATTTAGGCAGAGTATCTCAGTCCTCACAGGGAAAGCTCAGTTTGGTGAGCTCAAAGGATAATAAGGGGTTGAAATGGTAAATAAAATCCATTAAATTTTTTATAAAACCCATGATATCCAATAACCCTTATCAATGTAATACAAACTTACTGAGACCTCTTAAGACCCTAACACACACCTACAACCATTAGGAATGACTGTGTAACACGTAATTAGATGATAAAAAGGTCATAAGTGAGGATATGAGGTCACCCAAAGGGAAGACATGATTCTAAAACATGTATACATGAATTTATATAATATTAATGATTCCTATGCATCATCTACAGGGTTAAATTGGACAATGACACATTCAAGTAGGGTTTAGAAGGCAAAAAACACAATCAGCTAACTGTTGTGGTTTAGAACATGAAGGTAGTTTCCATGATATGGATTGGAATAAAAATTAGATTTATGAATATAATAGGTTTATAAACTAAAATTTATCACTTTGTTGGAGATGTGTACTAGAAAACTCTCATTTTTCTCCAAAACATAGTTGATTGTGTTATCTCAATCAACCGGTAGTAAGGAGAGAGGAGGTGTTATTAGTGTAAATAAGACATAAATATGAAGAAAATAGGTATAAAACATTTATAATAGGTTTTTAAAACTTAAAGGGAGTCATAAGAATATTTATAGGGTCCAAATGAGACAATATACACCTATAGGGTTGAAGGAGCAAGGTTTCTTAGTCCTCTAAGGGAAAACATAATTTGGTAAATTCAAATTATAGGTAGGGATAATGGAAGTTTAACATGATGGATCAGGAATTGATACCTTAATAATGATATGCATGACCTAATTATTTCCTTATAGAAATAAAATCAATAAAAGGAACAACCTTGACCATGCATCATAGAATCACAGTTGAAACCCTGCATACAGTCTGTCTCCTAAGAGCTTGCTTTAGAAATTGAGGAGGTTTGGGGATATAGAGACCTGATAAAGGAGTAAAATATTTAGTGTAACATCCTTAACAATTGGATAATATTATACAACATTCAACTAGTCTGAGTAAATAGGGGAAGTGCCCTCTATTTTGTATTAGATAAAGGGCACTTCCCTAGGAGCATAAGTATGCAGTCTTGAGGAATAGGACAAATGATATGAATCATGAGTTGGGTAAACAAATAAATAAGGTATGAAGAGTTGGAAAAAATCAAGAGTAACATGGTAGATCAAGAACAAAAGAAGGGAACCAAGCAAGATTGTCTAGATGGTCAAGGTTGCAGTCAACCCTATTAGGCACGTTTAGGCCTAAAGTCCAAATAAGTGACCAATGTTACTTTTGTCCTTAGACATGAATTTAAAATTGTTAGATAATGTCTTGGGATGGATTTTTATGTGTTTTAGCTATTTATATATAGGGGAACCATCAAAAGGCCATTTTGAGCTTCGAAGATAACTTAACCCTATTAGACATGACTAAGCCTAATGCCCAAACAAGGAATTGTCTTCAATTTTAACATAAAGAAGGCAAAAAAATGGATTGGATCCTGTTTTTAGGGTCATTAAAAAGGTGTATGAGATTTTTATTTTCATACAAAACACAATAAGTCCATTTTTGAGCCAAAATACAACTCAAAACTTACAGGAAAGAGGAAAAAGAGCTCGATAGGTCAAGTTTCAACACTCATATCTTTCATGATGCCTTTCATGGGAATATTAGAAGTTAAGGGATATTAATTAGGGTATTTAAAAAATATTTTATGCAATTTTTTGGAAACTTGGATGTCATACTTTTATGAACAAAGCTGAAGAGGGCAAATAGGCCTAAAACCCTTGTTAAACCCTTACAAAGACCTGACGATGGAAATGGAATTAGAAAGCTGATATAATTGAATTTTTTTCACATGAAACATATTGAAAATTGAAGAGGGCTCACTAAGGCTCCATCACATGCTAACTAGCTATACGAACTTGTATGAATGGGGCTAAAAATAGGCTTTTTTTGACCATTTTTTATGTTGTACAAGATACATGAGGAGTTTGAACATGAAACCAAATTTGAGGGGAAGATATATAATTTTAATAACTAAAAATATTCATTTAATTCTTCATTAAAAATCCTAAGGGTTAAAATAATAGCTCTCATTTTAGTCAGTTAAAACTGGCATATTGGCCAAGCTAGGGAGAAGTGTGAAAATTTCAAGTGAATGGATTTTTAAGGTGTCCTTGGTGATTATAAGGCCATGGAGGGTCTTTAAAGGTGTAATTAACTTCATCACACATATTTTAATGATAAAATTAATCCAAATTTGATGAAAAGTGTGTAGGGTGCGTGGAAGAGCATTTTTCTTGACAATAGATGATGATTGCTTCTCTCCAGGTGATTCCAGATGACCAGGCCTACAAATAATGAATGGAGAAGAATTTATGATGCCATTAAACTTAATTAAAATAATAAGATATAATAACAATCAGTTATAATTCATTTAAATAGGGATAATCATGAAGGTAGTTTTTTTGAGCCAGAATGAGGAGTTTCATGCCACTTTTCATGAGGTTTATGACTTGGATTAACATTTTTAATTCTTGAAATTGTATGTTTCATCCCATATCCTCTTCACATGAAAAATTAACTCCTTGTATCATCTTGAAAAGTGTCCTTGTGACTCTTGGACTTCAATCTCCTTCTCCCTCTTTCAAGTTTTATAAGAAGTAGCCATTTTGGCCATTATATTTGATGCTCTACCTAAGTATAGTGAATCCCTACTCAAATGTATACCTTTTGATAAAAGATACTATTGATCTTTACGTCCTCCATGACTATTCTTAATGTGTTAATTTGGAATGTTTGATTTTTTATAAGTGAAGACTATGGTGTAGACACCAAAATTACATCACACACTTGCATGACTCCCTATGTCGAAACCCCCCTTGATCCCCTTTTAATAATTAACCTTCCTAACTCATGTTTTCACCTTAAAATATTTTATTAAGTTAATTAAATCCCACTTATCCCACCTCACCTAACCACCTCATCCTAAGACTAATTCTTACCCTCTAAGTCACCTTGGGACTTAGTCTCCTAATCCTAACTACCTATGATGTGTTCTCACCCCTAACATAAATTCCTAACTAACTACATTCTTCATAGCCTCACATTTTTACCATTTTATAATTAACACCACACTTAGAAAGATAAGGAATATAAAATGGACTAAAAATATCCCTTTTACCTATTCTTATGCCACTGACATTGGTCAACCCTTGGCCGACGTCAGCTACTTAAGCAAAAGTCCAAGTTGATATTCGAGTCACAAAAATTAATAATTCATGCACATTATTTTGGCAACCAGAGCATCATACATTCAATTTCAAAATCCAAGCTTATCATTACTCTACACAAATTGATCTAGATCTAGAATTGATACACTACACAGAGCTTGAACTCTTGAGGACCAACATCACATGCTTGTCTTATTTGTTCACCTATCAGTTCACCAAGCCTCATCATAGTCATCTATCTGGTAGTCACAATTCACCCATTTCACTAGCAAAGTATATTTTAGTGTTTTGTAAGTCTTTAAACAATAAATTCATAATTTATTTACATTATACTATTTATTGTTTCATGAATCTTGACTCCTTTTGTAGAGGAGTTCTAAATCTCCCCACCCACTTCTCTCTACCCCAACATACAAACCCTCTATCTAGACTCACCTAAGTCTTATCCACATCCTTACAACTCTTACCAACCTCAAAACCTGGCCATACTCCTTTTCTCCCTCTCAAAAAATCCTTCTTTAACTCATTTCAATACTACTGCCCCAACTGACATTGGTGACCCCAAACTGACATTGACAATCCTAACTGATAGTAATGACCACAATTGACATTGGTCCTTTAATTGATGTTAGTTACTATGTTTCTAAATTAGTAACCTCAAAATCACCTAATAACCTTCCTAAAACATAGACATGACTTATCAACCTGCACTGTATTATCTTCTGCTACACTTAGATCTACAACATAGGAAATAGAACTCTAAATCTCTCTCTCTTTCTCTCTTTACTTGAATTTGTTTAAACTTTGTTATAAAATAGTGGACTATCATCCCAAGGAAGTTTCATGCTTCCCAGAATAAGTCCATATCTTGGTAGTCCACACATATATCCACTAACAACTATTTTGTGTAGTGTTTTCTTATTTATAGGTGTCTTCCTCCATAGCCAAAGAAGGGAATCTACAAAGTCTGGAATGATACACACTTATTCAAGTTTTAATCACTTATCCCTAACTCTCTCTCTTTTATATTTCTCTCTCTCTTTGAATGTACAATAAGATTAAAACATAGTGAAACATTCTATCATGCCTAATGGGACCCTAGAGTTTTCCTCGATTTTTTACTTGTCTAACTATTCATATAGGTGCACCCTAGTGAAATTTTCATTCCTTGCACTTTCTCTCTTTGTCTTTCTGAAAAATAAAATTTTGAACTTTTTATTTTCTGTTTAAGGAAAGAACTAAAATTTCTCTTCCCTATCATTCTCCTCTTCTTTTGCCTCTAAAAGAAATTCATTATTTTCCTATAAGATAAAAAGAATACCTTCTTTTGTTTGCCTCTTTTGAGCATTAAGATAGTGAAATTCATCCTCTTCTCCTATTCACCATTGTTATCATCTAAATTTAAACATTTCTGATTTGGGTTTAAAACTCACTACATTTCATTGTTTTGCTTGCTCCATTTAGCTGACCTAGTTAAATAAAGCATCATGAATAAATCTTAGAACACAAATGTTACACAACCAAATCACTCTCATAAAATTAAACATCTAAACTCACTTGAGATGAGACCCAATAGGATTTCATCACCCAGTGGATCACCTTACCCTACCTGGAGATCCCACTTTGATTTCACCACCAAGGGGAGGACCCACTCTATTCTCTAATAAAGTATAAACTCTAGATAAGAGGTATATTTTGGCTAAGTGGCTCAACTCAGCTTTGAGACTATGAAGTATGGGGAGAAAACCCCTATAATAAGCCATATACCCAGTCTAATACATATTTCCATTAGGTACCAAAACTAACCTAGAACCATCCTTAAACTGCTCATCTAATACCTATTTCATAAACCAATCTTACTCTCACACTTTCTAAGGCATAAGCCATCAAGGGACTAAAATTAATTCCTAGGAGTTAATGTTTAGTGGCTGCATGTTCCTTTTTTGATTCCTTTTATCTTTTGAATTTTTGAGTTTGTGAGGATGTTTCCTTTATTAATTTATAGAATCTAGGCATTTCTACCTCTCATATTCTATTAACCTTTGGTTTCAAGTTTTTTGTGTCCTTTATCCTATCATAGACCTATTATATCTTTTATTTTACCTAGATTTCACCCTTGGGTTGCCAAACCTTGGATTTTTTGCCTTTTTAAATTCCACAATAACTGAAATTAGTAAGACTACCAACATCGATGACTCTTTTACCTACTGGCATTAATTAGATAATCAATATCAGTGACTATGTGTTTTTATAATTTTTAGCCTACCTAAAATAGCAAGCTAAAATTACCTACCTACCTACACTCAAACTAGGTTTTTTGATGCACTCTCACTAATACAAAGTCTAAGGCCTACCTTTATCTCTTTTACATGGTCTTGACATGTAGCCAAGCCAAAATTCTTGTTGATTATGCAAGCTAACAACCATTCTCACCTTCCCCTCTCCTTTCTGATTCTATCATGAAGTATACTTTAGCTATAGAGAATACCCCTATGACTACTAATCCTAACCAGATCCTCCTTGTACCTGAAGAAGATCTTGACTTCATGAGATTTCTTGATCATAACATTATATCCCTTCAGCATTATCTCACCATGAGCCAAACCCATAACATTGTGGGAGATCCCCTTTATGACATGCCAACTTTCTTGATGGAAATAGGTATAGTCTTGATGGTTTCCACCATTCCCTATATGGTCACCCAAACCACTAATTCAACAAGTGATCCAAACATCAATAGCCCTTAAAATTTAACCACCCTAACTACTCAGTCTCATCTTCTTAACCCAACTTTTATAGCAGTTCCCTTAGCCTCATAGCCATAACTGCCTAACCAAGTTAAAAAACATTTCAAAACTTGGTAGTGCCCATCCCACCAACTCTTTCACCCATAATTAAAAGAGTTAAAACTCACCTTTTAACCCATGTAACTGTGCCAACAATCCAACCTCCGGTGATGGCACCTAGCCAAGGCATTGTCTCTAACTCCATAAGACAAGCCTCTTTCATTTCTGCCCCTCAGCCCATGACTTATTACCAGTATGTTGTATCTACACTACCACAAGAAGGTGTCTCATATCCTACGTCTAGATCCCTTCAAGTACCCTAAAAATTAGGGGGTGCTTCTCACACCAATCCTTCTCCTGATCTCATCAAGATGATGATGGATAAGATGTTTAACCTAGAAACATTTGTGTTGGGTTCAAAGAATGTTCTATCTTATGATCAAATATGTAATGAATCCATCCATAATTTTTTAATTATTCACCCCTACTTGAGTCAGTGGGAGATCCCTAAATTTTCTTGTTTTCAGAGTAAGGAGGACCCACAATAACACTTATGAGCATTTTGACATGTTTGTTACCTAATCAAGCATGACGATGCATTATTGCTTCACACTTTCCCTATGTCTCTTTAAGGTGCTACCCTAGATTGGTATAGTTCCATAACCTAACACTCCCTTTTATTGTTTACCCAACTTGCTCAACTATTCTTGGACCATTTCTCTATCAATATTTCTAAAAAGGTCTCTATTATGGACCTTTATTCCATTGATAGTTTGACGATGAGTCTATCATTGACTTTGTCACTCATTAATGAGGTTTAAACAATCAACTCTCATTTTATTTTCCTCAACATGAGATTATCAAGTTTTCCTCAAGAACATGTGCCAAAAACATCTCTTATACCCTCCACATCCAGACTTTTTGCACATTTGATGAAGCTTTTACAATGGCATGAAATTTAGAGATTTAGGCTATAGATGAAGATAGGGTTAAGTTGCATAATAAAAATACTAACTCCAAATCTCATGAATATTCCTCTAAACCCTCTTCTTCCAATCAAAATTAAAAAGGCTCTACCAATGCCATGGTGATTAAATCAACTTCTTTTACCATAGTCAAACAGTCTAGGCCATCCACCTCACAAAATCTAACCAAAAAGTTCTAACAATAGTATGAACAAAGACAATAAACTCTTATTAGAAAAAAGTTCACTTTCATTTTGGATAAAATATTACATTAAGGAGTTATTACCCTTCCCTAAATTAGACCTCCTATACAATTTGATCCCTCCCATCCTATCCCAATTTGGTACAAGGAGGATGAGTTTTTTGGCTATCATCAAGTTAAAGACCACAATTCTAATAACTGTTAAACATTCAAAAACATTGTTCAAGATATGCTTGATAAAGGATAACTTATCTTAGATAACCCTAATGTGCATACTAAACAAAGCATGGATGTGTTCAAACAACCTTTTCCTAACCATTTACTCAATCAAACAAATGTTCAGGTCATGATCGACAAATCACCTGATCATGATATTCATATGGTCAATATGGTCTTCTCTTTACCTTTGATCTAACCTCTCCCACAACTGGAAGAGCCTATTTTACCTATTCCTCTTCCATGAGTAGAGGATCCTATTTCACCCATCCCTCTCCCATGTGTGGAGGGGCCTCCTTTACCTATCCTTTTACCACATGAGGAACCTGTAATGTCTATTTCTCTTGTACCTATTTTGCCTATTCTCTTACCTTTGGAAGAGCATGCCATACCCACTCCCCATCCACATGTTGTGGGAAGCATCATTCCTATGCTCTACCCTCTTGAAGAGCCTTCATTACCTACTTCTCCTCCACCAATGGAGGATAATGCCCCATCCACTCCTCTTTTACATATAAAAGAGTTTGCATTATCTGTCCCTGTACTAATCGAGGGACCTATTGTGCTTACACCCATCAAACCAATTTTAACCCTTTTCTTGACAATGAAAGAGCACACCTTGGCTGCTCCTCATTCACATTTTGGAGAAGCAATCATACCCATGACTTATCCACTAGAAGAACTAACTTTACCAGTTCTTCCCCCACCTGGGGAGGACCATGCCTCTTCTCCTGCCTCAATTAAAGAAGACCCAATTGTGGTTCTTACTCATATTTAGCCCAAAATAGTATAATCCAACACCTTCCCTCTTTCCCAATAACCTAAGTCTTCTACAAAAACAATTGTAAGGCATATGATAACTTCATCTAAATCCTTCTCACGGTTGGTAGGAAATCAAGACTTTCTTGACTCCAAGAAGCTAGACCACACAATATTTTGGGACTAACTTAGAGCTCCCTATCCTATGCAACAAATGTCATCCTCTATTGCCAATCCTTTCACTACCATTTATCCCAAATTTTTTGACAAAGATAGAACCTCTTTGCCTAGATCATCAAAAGTGTGACCCTCTACATCAGAACCATCACCATCATGAGCATCTGCTACATTGAAGCAAATTAGATATTTGAGTGTTTGCCTAGTGTCTAATATAATTCATCCATAGGTAAAGTTAGATTTGAATCCTCAACCATGAGTTGAATCTCCATGGCCTAAACTAAGAATAATTTTAAGCTTCCTAGGCCTCATCATTCCACTCCTCCACCCTAAACTTTGCATTCAATCTTGAGACCCCATCCATCCACTTTAGTTGGAGTTATCTCTTTCCAAGCAAAACAAAATATAAAGATACCTCCTCTTTTGCCTCTACCACTTAGTGGCCCTTACACATCCATCACCTTGACACCTACGACTAAAAAGGTATAAAAAAAACTAGGGGCTATGCCTTTACCCAAAAGGGTGCCACACAGAATCATATCCACACCTCCTAAATCAAAGAAGGTGTCCACCCCTATTACAATAATAAGTGCTAGCCCATTGGTAGGATCTTAGGCCTCTCTCCTACACTAGTTGTAATCCTCCACCATAACCCTTCCTTCAATCAAGCCTTATCATCCTCTCAAACCAAAACCATCTTGGTTCTATGACACACAAGTTTATTTATATCATCGTTCACCTGTGAATGATATAGAAAGATGTAAAGATCTCACAAATATTCTCCAATATCACTTTGCTATGAACAAACTTTTCATTAAGGAGCCTCTTTCTAACCTCACAATTATTCTTCTAGTTTCATCCTAAACTCTACCTATTACCTCACTTGAGTCCAAAACCAATGATGAGGTTGTGCCTCCTTCACCACCTTCTCTACATGTGCTTTAGGTCAACACAGTTAATGTGGCCACATGGTCTCAAAATCAAAAGGATAAAGGTGAGGAAAAGGCTACCACCCCTTGGGCTCATCCATTCTCAAAAGACACTCCTCCACCAAATCCCAAGATCTCTACTCTTGGTGCCCCCAACCCACATCTTCACAAGTCATTCAAGACTCAATGGTGAAATAGCTTCACTAAAACCCTATAAAGATGTCTTTATATGAGTTAATCCAAAACTCATCCCAACATTGTTAAGACTTGATCAAGGATTTACAAGGTGTTGATGTATAAATTGATGATCCTCAACCTCTTGAAACTTTGGTATATTCTCTTAATACTATTACCTTAGTCTCCTTCAGTGATTTAGAAATTTTGACTCTTCACCTTAAAGATCAGGACCTTACACTTTTTATCATCACATATATTGATCAAACTCATGTTAAGAGAGTCATGATCAATGGAGGTGATGGTATTAATATTATATCCACTCATGCCTATAAGCAACTATCACTTCTTGATAATTACATATCACAGTCCAATGCGATACTCCATTCCTTCAATGATACTATAACGACTATTGTGGGTACTGTAATCTTGCATATCCATGTGGGCCCTCACACAATCCTTGAACTCTTATATGTTATCAAAGGAGAGTTATAATATAACATATTTCTTAGATGGCCTTAGATATGTGCCATGGTATGTGTACCCTTGAATTTACATCATCGTGTCAAATTTGAGCATGGTGGGCAAGTGCATGTTATTCCAGTCAACCCACCTCCTTTCAAAACATGCAACATGACTTATTATCCTAATGATGTCTTCATTCCATTAAAAACATCTTCCTCTTCAAATTCTATCATTAAAGCCTCAATAATCTCAACTACCCTATTTATTCATATACCAATGACACAAATTCTCGATAAGGACCCCATCGAAGACACTTTCAAATGCCTTTCACTTGGAGAATATTGCTTGTTGACACTTGACATGTTCCACACTCCACAAAGGTATGGAAAACTTCACATAAACCCCAATTATGATCCCCATATTGGGATGGTCATCCTGTATGGTCCCCCTAACCTATGAACTAATATCACATAGGGGAAATTGATTGGGCTCCTACTGTCAAAAATACCTCCTCTTGACCATAGCCTTTTACCTATGACTTCTCCTTCTTTGGCAAACCTAGTTTTGCTCACACCTATCTTTATAGGTGTGCCTAGAAAGGATTTGGGTTGGGTCATTATGAGCAGGGTACTCATACACCCATTGAATACCCCACCAACATGACCATTAAAGACACCAAAAAGTAGTATGGTGTGGGTTTTGATGAACCAATAAAACCCACCAAGGTCTCTCATATCGAGGAGCCACTCTCTCCTTCTCCATCCTCTCCTCTTCCCCTGCCATCACCTATAGAATTAGAGGTATCCATACCTCCTAATTTTTTTCAATAAACTTCATTCATTTAGGACTCCTAACCTATCATCTAGGTGAGGAAATAAGGTCCCTTCCTCTCATTCATCCTAAAATGATTGATGAAGACTCTCCCACTATTAACACTATCCAACGTCAGGATGATACTGCTATTCTCACCTACATGGGTATAAAAAATTCTTATATCTAATGATCACTCCTTTATAAAATGCAAACTATGTTAAATGAATCAACCATTGAGATTAATTTACCCTCTCTAGATAACCCTTGAATCCTCAAGATTGGCCAATATTTAAATTCCCTTGAACAAACCAATTATGCCACTTTCCTCTCTGATCATAGTAAAGCATTTGCTTGGTGTTATCATGACATGCTTGGAATTGACCCCTCTATCATCACCCACAATATTATAACCAACCATGATGCTAAGCTTGTAAAGTAAAAGATTCGTAAGATGAACCCTCATATTGCTCTCCTTGTTAAAGAAGAGCTCATATGCCTCCTCTATATTAATTTTATTCAACCCATTGACTATCCACAATGGGTTTCCAATATCATCCCTATCACAAAAGTGATAGGGGTAATCCGCATTTGCATTGACTACCATGATCTAAACCTCACTTGTCTAAAGGATGACTTCCCTTTACCAAGCATCAACCAACTTGTTGACCTGATGGCTAGCCATGAAATGTTCTCTCTTATGGATGGGTTCTCAGGCTACAATTAAATCTTGATTTCTCCTAAAGATCAACACAAAACCTCCTTCATCACCCCACGAGGAACTTTCTTTTATCAAGTCATGACTTTTGACCTTAAAAATGATAGTGCTACCTACCAACACACCATGACTTACATTTTTCATGACCTCTTACACAAAATTATGGAAGAATATGTGGATGACTTACTTGGAAAATCTAAACATTTCTAGGATCACTTGGTAATTCTCAAAATCATATAAACTCATTTCCTCTAATATAACATTTGACTAAACCCAAAGAAATGCATCTTTGGGGTCCTTTTAGGCAAGCTTCTAGGCTTCATTATCTCCCTCTGTGGTATCAAGGTCAACCCTGCTAAGGTTCAAGAAATATTAGAAATGCCTTTGGCCACTAATCTCAAGTAGATCCATAGCTTACAAGGTAAATTTTAGTTGATCTACTATTTCATCTCTCAGTTGTCAGATCGATGTCAACCTTTTCATCATCTACTTAAAAAGGATGTCTCCTTCCATTGGAACATGGATTGTCAAAAAGCCTTTGATGCACTCAAAGGGTGTCTCCTTTCCCCACTTGTTCTTATTCCCCCTAAAGAGGACCAACCTTTATACCTCTAAATTTCTACAATAGACCATTCCTTGGGTGTTATGATTGCACATTAGAATAATCAACATAGAGAGCAAGTTGTTTACTACTTAAGCCAAACCCTTATTGATTATGAAACTTGGTATACTCATATAAAAAAGCTTTGCCTCACATTGGTCTTTGAAGCTTTCAAACTCTGTGACTACCTTTTAAATCACAAAACCTACATTGTCACCCATAATGACCCCCTTAAATATATGCATTTCAAGCCGTACCAAAACCAATGTATGGCTTGTGGGCTCATGATCCCTGCTAAGTTTGACTTGGAATTCATCCAAAAAAATTATATCAAGGGGCAAATAGTTACCAACCAGTTAGCTAATGCCTCTTTACCTAAAAACTAACCTTCTAACCTTGAATCCCCAATGAATCTATTGTAATGCTATCAACCGATGACATATCCTATAAAATGATGATGTTCTTTGATAGGAATAAATGTCAACTTGGTGGGGGTTTGGGGGTCATCCTCATCCCTCTTGGTGGCAAGCCTATGCCTCTATCATTTAAATTAGATTTTGAATGTACTAACAATATGGTTGAATATGAAGCTTTGGTCTTAGGGCTTCAAACTACCATTTTCTTGGGCATCAAATCAATCAACATCTTCGGTGATTCCTAACTAGTGATTAATCAGGATAATGGTTCATACCTCTACAAAAATGAAATTCTATAATGATATAAACATCATGTAGATGTGCTGTTAGAATTATTTAACCACTACCTCTTGTGACTATTCCTTGATCTATAAATAAGTTTGCTGACATGATGGCTTCCATTGCCTCACACATTCCATCCTCACCCTCTTCTTTAAAAATATACATCACCATGCATCACCTCACATTACTTTCTTATGTGTCAAATAACATCCTATTTATGGGAAATGTTGACTCTAATCTGCATGACATCTAGTACAAACAACTTGTTGACTATGTCACTTATGCTATCATTCCATCAGACCTTTCCAATAATGGGAGATGTGATTTCATTAAAAGTACTACTTGTTACACTATGCTGGGGGGCATTTTCTACAAATCAAGCTTTGATGGTCTCCTCCTTAGATGCCTCACTCATTCTAAAATAACCTTCACCATTAAGGAAGTCCATGATAAGATTTATGGTGGACATTTCAATGGGAATTCAGTTGCCAAATGCATCCTTCAACTTGGCTACTATTAGCTGACACTTAACCAAGATTATCAAAATTACATTTGGTGTTGTGTTAAATGTCAACACAATACTAACCTCCTTCACACTCCAATCCATGCCTTACAAGTCTCCAGAGACTTTTGGCCCTTTTCATAATGGGGTTTGGATCTAATCAGTGAGATTAACCCTCATTCCTATCTTTGGCACCATTTTATCATTACTACTACTGAATATTTCACCAAGTGGGTCAAGGCTATTCCTCTCATCTCCACTAAGGTTGACAAAATTTTCAAATTTATCAACCATCAAATCATCTACCATTTTGGTGTCCTCCATAAGATTATTATGAAAAATAACACATATTTCAAGAATAAGACTATCCAAAAACTCTGTGATGCTTTTGGCATCAAATTAAGCTTCTCATCACTGTACTATCCATAAGAAAATGGATAGGAAAAATATTCTAACAAAACCTTAACCAAAATCCTCATGAAGATAGTCAATGATGCTGGTAGGGATTGGAATACACACATTCCCTTCACCTTATGGGCTTACCACATTAGCATTTGAACACCTACGGGTGCTATGCCTTTTCACTAATCTATTGGATGGAAATAGTCTTACCTCTTGAGGTCCAGATTCCTTCTCTTCACATCTCTCTACATGACATACTTATTAATGATTTTCACCAAGAACATTTGGCCCAATTTGAGCTACTTGATGAATGTTGTTTAGCATCCCTCAATCACTTCCAAATATATCAAGAGCATATCAAACATGCTTATAATAAAAACCTCTAGGCGTGAGATTTCAATATCAGAGATCTTGTCCTAAAGGAAAATACACATGTGATGAACATGGAAAAAAGCAAATGGGGCAAGTTTGCTCCTAATTGGATTGGACCCTACATCATAACTCACAAGTATGGCTCAGGAACTTATCACTTGTCTTCTCTTGAAGGTAAGCTAGAACCTAAGCCTTTAAATGCTTTGGACCTATGACCATTCTTTTGTTAATCAAGTGATGTTTTACTTCATGTCTAACTTGAGCTCATCCCTTGAGAAACCCTATTACATTCACCTCCCTTCCTCTTAACCCTTGATCCTGCACACTTAGTTAACCTTCCAAGTGTTATGGTTTTTCCCTAATAAAGGAAAAACTCTAAGCCTCTATAGTCATGTCTATGACTAAATTCATATGTAAAAAAAAAAAAATATTAGACCACTCCCTTGAAGGATGGATAAGCCAAGCTTTGCTATCAAGAAAATAATGACTTAGAAGCTTCTCGCATTGATCAAATTCACATGACCTTAAGGCATCAACAAAATCCCAATGAAGGGTTCCTAGATTGAACAACCTACACAAGAAAAAAAACAAAAAACTTTAGTCATGGACTTGCCTATGGTAGTTCTCAGGTCACCTACAAAAGGGGCATATCATCCCCACTAAAAAGGTTATGCTACCCAAACACCCTAATTCTTTTTAGCTTTTTCCCCTCTTACTCCCTCACAATCAAGGGACTTTGAACTCACTTGACACAAGGTGATCATGACATTTATCTACCAAATAAATGGTTAATACTGCAATGCATGAATAAGGCTCATACTCCCATGCCTATTCATATGGTCATTATGGTCCTCACCAATGCAAGAGCATCATGCCCCTTTCTTTTCTATCACATGTTGATTTCTCTTTTAAGGTGACATCTCACAGTAAGATTCACTTAACTTCTTGCCTACTGCCAATCTCTATTATTACATCTTAAAGTTATGTGTTTAAAAATACTATTACTTACATCTCTATTTCAAGCAATGATGCTAATCAATATCAAAAAACATCATGGTGTATTAAAAATACATTATTCAATCATCACACTCTACTAATACTAATAAACCATTTTCCAACTAATTTATTTCATACAACCTCATGTGAAATGCAACCAACATAGCTTCTCTAAACAATAGTAAATCGAGAAACTATAAAATGAAATAACTCTTTTTTAGCATACACCATCACATGTATGGAAAAATGCTACAATGAAACCAACTGCTCAACTATGCATGTACCATCATGAATATGGGAAATGCTAGCATAACACGCTAACTATCACTAACATAACCACAAATGACATCATATAAACATAATACATAATATAACATCATCATAACATCATAACATCTCATAATACCAAAATATCATATATATATATATATTTAATATGACTATACATCAATGAATCGTATCAATATCATCTCTCTCTCACCATATATCTCTCCACTTTATCTCATAGGTGGGAATATATATAATAAAAATCACAATACATCTAGCCCTCAGGATACTCAAGGTTGTGGTCATGGTCATGAAAAGGCAGTATCACCACCACCCTCTCCCCATCTATGTCTACATGAACTAGAGGTCATAATGTATCTCTTCAATCTCTCCTACTCTTAGAACTCAAAATATCTTAGAATCTATGGGAACTACCTAATGGATCTCTCATAGTATTCAATCTCATCTAAAGCATGTTGTACCTCGCTAGTGGCACAATCTATGGTGGACCCATCAAACCTAATATAGGACCCTATGGTGATGCCTGTAGTGGATCCTATACTGGTCCTTGTGGTGGAGGAGGGGGGGTAGCCTACCCTACTAATCTCAAACCATCTATCTACTATCAGTGTAGTAACCTATCCCTATAATGTCATCAATTATCCCTATAGGACCAAAACCTATACTTGTGCTATAGTCAACTAAGTCTACAGTGTTATCACCTATCCTTATAGGACCAAAACTTGTGCCTATATTGTATCTTGTGCCTACATAGCTACATCCCTCTATCTCTTCACTCCTTACAAATCTGGTCATTATCTCCTCAAAATCACAGGGTGCAATCCTACCCACCATGCTTGATAAGACATTGTACACCTCAGATCTATCACACCTAGGCCTGCTGGTAGCTCCTAAAAATTTGACCCATATATCTCCTTGGGCAATGGAAGGGGTGCCTCTATATCATACCTCCTATATCAAGGAAAAGTAGGAGGTATGTCCTATAATAACCCAAACTATCTCCTAACCCTGACCACAAGTATCATCTCCAACTATTTGGCTTGCCTCCCCCTGACCCATATCATACTCTGTAAGCCTATAAGATACTTATACTATCCTCTAAATGTAAGATATGTCAAGTAATGCCTCTAAAAAATATCTAATGGAATTAATCCATCCATCATCTACCTATAATAATCAATATCTTACATATTTCCATCTACTTGTGTATGTGTCATGCTATCTCTCCATCATCTGAAACCAACCCTAAAACTAGTTAAAATAATGATTGGTATCCCCAGTGGCCATGTCATAATAATGTGCTCATATGCCTAACAATAAAGCAAATTCCTAACACAAAGACTGCATCACCATTGCAACCTCACACCCCATAACTCCTTGTATAGCTATGCAAGAAAGTTGGTCCCCATGCAAAGACTGTCTACTACTCAAACATCTATGCCAAAAATTTGGTCATCATAGTAGGGAATCTCCCTCCATCCCCATTAGGTATTTCATACACTATAATGTCTATCATCATCAGGATAATCAAGTGATGCTACTCCTCATTGGTAGTGTAAAGTGGCTCATATGTAAAGCTCACCAAATGATAGGTCACCTCACTGACATGCTCCCCAAATAATGTGGATATATGAATATCATGATCCTCCCTTGAACATGTAAATAGATTATCACCCTAGAGTGGTAGTCGTAAAATCTTGTATACTTCCTCCTCTGTCACTGTCAACTCTCTGGTAGGTAGATGGAAGGTGTTGGTGGTGTGATCCCACCTCTCTATCAAGGCTACCATTAAGCTAAAATCTCATGCAATTCTAAAATATCATCACACTCCTAAACCTACCAATTCCATGTACTCCCATTCATCAGTGGTGACATCTCTCCTCATCCTTGTTAGTAGTGTAGGTAGTTAATCTCATAATGTCAACTCTTGCCCATCCTATATCCACACAAAAAAATCACTCCATCAGGCCACATAACTTAAGTTATAAACCTCCTATTTTAATCACCTTCCTTTTGGGAGAACTCCATTGGCTTGAGGCCCTAATTTGGGCTATATAGGTAGTACTCATTTGACATGGGGTATTTTGAGGCTAGCTCAGCTGTCTACCCACCTAACTATCTAGGCCATTCACCCACTTAAACTCTAAGCCCCACGACCTTTATCTTAAACCTTAGGCCAACTAGCCTATTATTAAACTATAGATCCCATGGCCTATATTTTAAACCCTAGTCCAACTATCATATTCTAAACCTCTAGGCCCCATAATCTATATCTTACACCCCAGGCCTAATGGCCTATATTTTAAACCCTAGGTCCCATGGCCTATTTTAACCTAGTTTTTCCTAACCACTTGATTTAACAATTTTAACCCATATCTAACCCCCTTTCCCCTTCCCTTTGGGAGAACTACATTGGCCTGAGGCCCTAATTTGGGCTATGTAGGTAGCACTCATTTGATATAGGGTCTTTTGGGGCTAGCTCAGCCATTAGAATAGTCTATTAATGCACCTATACAAATTCAACTAGGGATGCACAATTGGCCCTAATTCTTCTTAAAATTACCACTTTGGGTTTTCCAATGACTGATATCAATTATATTTCAATTGACATCAGTCTTATATGCTGACATCAGTGTTGATTATTGACTGACATTGGCACTAGTTATTGGCTGATGTTGGTAGCCTAGCTAAAAATCCACCTAACCCTATCCTTAACCCATTCACTCCCCATTTAATTACCCTCTATCCCCCCACACACTCACATTAACCTAACTAACAAATTTTGATCAAAACCTAAATTAAATAAAAAAACAACCAACTCAAGCAACTCAAAAAGATCCTACCTCATCTCTCTATCTCCTCTAGGCTAAAATGACTAGCACCTATAATGGAGTGCCTCCATCTAGGTCCCCTTTTCCCTCTACCATATCCATCCACACCAATGCTCCCTCAATCAAACTATGGCCCACCAAGTGCTAAATCACACCCTCACTCTCACACACTCTTCTCCACCACTCACCTCTCACCACCTCACCATAATAGGATAAGATCTAGATGTTTTATGCTACACAACACTCAGAGCTTTGGTTTCCTATAATATAATGTCATAAATGAATTTTTGTGGGCCACAAAACCCCTTTTTATTAGGTTTGGTTTCCCACCAACATCAGTAGTCCTACCCTAAGCAGTCAATGTTGGCATATTTCCTACTGACATCAGTGACCTGACTGATGTCAAAATATTTTCTATCAATATTGATGACCTAATTGATGTCAGCCACCTTAAAATTAGGGTTTCCAACCCTAACCACCACCCTTTACAAAATCACCCTAATTATATGCCTTTAGTGGTTCACATGGACTCCTTATGGGGAAACTTAGAGATCACATATATCTCCCCACCCATGACAACCAACCTTGGAAATCACTTAAATTTCCACCTGTAATGACTCTAACCAAATATTACAAATATCTCCTCAACCAATGACCCTTTTTGAGACAACCTTACCTTGATTGTTCTGACCACTTATGCTACCATGCTATAGTTGGCTATTATATGCACACATGTATATCAAGTGTTTTTAGATCATGAACTTGCTAGTTCCATCACCTACAACCCTTTTTGTTTTCCAAGAGTAATTCCTATCTCAGATACTTAGAACACATAGACCATTGGAGCTACAACTTTGATCATTTTAACCCCATAAACTATCACTAACAAGATATGGTCTGGTTATTTCTATCCAAATCCTTCTCACCTTTACCCATTATTGATTATGTTGACTATAACTACTAGTAGTATCTATGCAAGCAATAATGTTCCCATGTTCGCACTCAAAATTTACCCATCCATTAATTACCTGTCAAAATAGTACCCAATTTCAGATTCTCGTCCATTGGTTCCCATTTTGAGGGGGGAATATCTCATCCCATACCTAGTGCATCCAACTCCTATTTTTATCTCACAATTTGTCAATATAGGTTACAAGACAAAAAGGGACAAATGTAGACACCAAGATTATGTCACACATTTGTATGACTCCCTATGTCAAAATCCCCTTTAATCCCCTTTTAATAATTAACCTTCTTAACCCATCTTTTCACCTTAAAATATTTAATTAAGTTAATTAAAACCCACTTATGTTGCCTCACCTAGCCACCTTGTCCTAAGAATAATTCTTACCCTCTGAGTCACCTTGGGACTTAATCTCCTAATCCTAACTACCTATGACTTGTTCTCACTCCTAACATAAATTATTAACTAACTATGTTCTTCATAACCTCATATTTTTATCATTTTCTAATAGATGCCATAATTATAAAGAGAAGGAACAAAAAATGGGCTAAAAATAGCCCTTTTACCTGTTTCAATGCCACCGACGTCAGTCAAGCCTCAATCATGTCAGTGGGATCACTGATGGTGGCTACTTAAAATAAAATTCCAAGTTGGTATTTGGGTCACAAAAATCAATAATTCACGTATAGGATTTTAGCAATCAGAGCATCCTACATTCACTTTTGACATCCAAGATTATCTTTACTCTACATAAATTGATCTAGATCAAGAATTGATACACAACATAGATATTAAACTCTTAAGGACCAATAACACATGCTTGTCTTATCTGTTCACCTATTAGTTCACCAAGCCTCATCGAAGTCATCTATCTGATAGTCAAAATTCACCCATTTCACTAGCTAAGTATATTTTAGTGTTTTGTAATTCTTTAAATAGTAAATTCATAATTTATTTACATAATACTATTTATTGTTTCATGAATCATGAGTCCTTCTATGGAGTAGTTGTAAAGCTCCCCACCCACTTCTCTTTGACCCAACATACCTACCCTCTATCTAGACTCACCTAAGTCTTATCCACTTCTTTATGACTCTTCCCAACCTCACAACCTAACCATACTCCCATTCTCCCTCCTAAAAAAGCCTTCTCTAACTCATTCCAATACTATTACCCCAACTGATATCAGTGACCCAAAATCGACATCGATGACCCCAATTGATATTGATGACTGCAACTAACATCAATCCATTAATCAATATTAGTTACTATTTTTTTGAATTAACAAACTCAAAATGGCCTAAAAACCTTCCTAAAACATAGACCTAACTTATCAGCTTGTACTGTATTATCTTCTGCTATACTCAGACCTACAACATGATAAACATAACTCTAAATCTCTCTCTCTTTATCTCTCTCTTTACTTGCATTTATTTTAAGTTTGTTATACAATAACCAACTGTCATCCTAAGGAAGTTTCATGCTTCCTAAAATAATCACGTAGCTTGGCTATCCTTACATATCTCCATTAATAACTATTTTGTGTAGTGTTTTGTTAATCTACGAGTATCTTCCTCCATAGCCAAAGAGGGGAATATACAAAGTCTAAAATAGTTTACAATTATCCAAGTTTTAATCACTTATACCTAACTCTCTCTTTTCTATTTCTCTCTCTCTTTGAATGTAAAATAAGCTTAAAACATAGTGAAACATATGAATTCCTTAGTATGTTATTTCATTTTATCATCTATTTGCAATTGGAAAGCTTCTTCTTGTAGGGCATGTGAAGTACTCTATAAAATGTCTAAGATTTAGTGAGTTATCCTATTCATTAGTTCCCTCATAGGTGTTTTGTCTAGTCCTCTTAGCTTTGCACCTTCATCCATAACCTCACAATATAACATTAATGTTAGAAGATGAAGATTGGAGAAGTATATGTTTAGTTTATCCTCTGATTTCAAGTGTAACATGCATATGGTTAGATGTCATCCTGTTATTTGGTGTATCACCTCCCTTAGATTATTTTTATTTTAGTTATATGTCTCCCTCTTTTGACCCCCCAAGTTTAGTATTATTTACAATCTAAAGTGGTATATCAAAGATGCTAGCCCTATTTAGAGATTCACCTCATTTGTTAGGTTTCTCACAAGTCTAGATGTGATTCCATTGTGCCACTTAGATGAAGAGAGATTTGCATCTCCTCAAAGGGTGAAAATCTAAGTGATAACAATAACAACAACCAATAACAATAACAAAGCATAAAACAACAAAAATAATAGTATTAACAACCATTACAATAACAACAATATCATCAACAACAATAATAATGTCAAACAAATAGGAGGAACCAAGGCCAAAATGATTCCAACAACCAATAAAATTTCTATGTAGTTGTACATGACTACACCAAGGTTGTAGGTCATATTGTATGAGTTTTCATTTCAAACATCACCATTAATCCTAGGCTAAGTGTTAACAGACAAGGACCATTGTTAAATAATTCTAGTCAAACCATTTATGATAGTAATCCTTTCTTGACCTAGGACCATAAATAATCACAACAACAACCAAGGATTAATATTTTGGGACCTTATACCAATAACTCATTATTACCCCATGACCACAACCAAGTGCACCGATAATCAAGACTTATCTTATCTATCCCATTTCCATCATCATTTTCTAGTAGCTATGGTCCTGTATCTAATCCTGATTATGCAATCACAACTTAGTAATTAATGATTACCATTCTAGGCCCATAATCCCTTGCCAAAAAACCAATCCAACCCACTATTCTAGCTAAGAATAAGACATCTACCATTGTTAAGGAAAATCCATACAACATTATGAAATAATTATAGAAGATGCCCACATAAATATCCATTCTAGATTTATTATGTATGCCTTTTATCCACAAGAACATCTTAACATAACTCCTAGGCCAATCCCAAGTTCCCAATGACATAACCCTAGACAATTTCCAAGCTTTGATTGGACATCTATACCTAGGCCAATAGTTGACCTTTGACTAATGTGATATGTCATTCCTTGTCCCTCTCCATAATAATCCCCTGTACATTAAAGTTATCATCCTATGGGACAAAGTCAAACATGTCCTCATAGACAATGAATCAGGCTTGAATATTATGTCTTTGAAGCTCATCAAGCATCTCAGATATACAACAGCTGATCTACAACTAGAAATAATTACTATCAAGGCCTATGATAAGGAAGAACATGAATCAAAGGGAACCATAAGCTTGCCAATTATCATTGGGAACTTAACTTATGATATACTTTGTCACATGTTAGACCTTGACCTATCTTACAATTTGATTTTGGGTAGACCTTGGATACATGAAATATAGGCAATCCCTTTAACATTGTACTAGTGTCTCAAGTTCTCTCACTCAGGCATGGAGGTCACTATCAATGGAGATTTGAATCCCTATGAACATTACAAAAATTTGGAGGAAGAGTATGAAAGTTATAACTACTGCTTTGGCCTATATCCAATTCCCAAAAAAATTAAAGATAAAGAAATACTTGTTAAATTTATAGAAGACAATTGTGTAGACCTAAATAATCATGATTCATCCTTTCATTTTTCACCTCTAGAAATGTCTAATCATTTTACCATCTCAGCCAATGGCCCAGGAGACTATTTGACCCATGACATGTTTCACATGGCAAACTTCCACAAAACCCCAAGTCATATGGAAGACCTAAATCTAAACCACCTTACATGGAATGGAATTGAAAAGGAAAGGGAAAGTTTCATAGTCCATCTCTTATCATTTTCACACTAGTCACTAGCCAAGAAGAGGACCCAATTGCTAATGATGAATCGTGGTTGTATAATGGCAAACTAGTTGATTGTTATAAAAATGCCAAATATCTTATTCCTAATAGGATCATAGAGAACCAAGAATATGAAGGAGGAGGAATTGGGACAAATTAGTAGGGTATTCTACATCTAATTTATATAACTCCATATAAATGAACTTATGGTCCTAGATTTAAACCACTTGGGGGTGACCCCAAATATCTTATTTATGTTCCAACACCATCTAGTGACAATAATGCTAATAGTGAAGCAGAGTTTGATCACAACATTTATGAAGACCTTATCAATACCAATATATTTGATACCCATGCCATTTATAACATTACCCTAGTTAACATACATACCTTTATTCCTTTATATCACCCTCAACTTATATCCTAGGACCAAGAAGAATCCATAGTGCTTGTAGATGAGTTTGAGAATAATGAGGCCTTTTGCAATTTTCTAGGCCTAAGAGACAATGTTTCATTAGGAGACCAGAAACAAGGGTTCTTTATCAAACTAAATCTTTCAACCTATTTCAGAGAATGGGTGAACACCCTTACCATAAACAAAATATTAAAACATTGAGGTCCCAAAGTGAAAACCTTTTTGAGGTGTTTTTGGACCACAGTAAAAGGAAAGAGAAAGGATAGTATTCTAGTGAAAACCTATTTCATGTAGCATTTGATGGGGGTGTTCACCTTTATTTGAATGAAGTTCAAGATACTACCAATGATGAACTTGATTTTGGGTCTAAGTTCAGTTCTTTAGAACAACATGCCTTTGATCGAATTACCCAAGAATTTATAATAGTATTTATAAAATGGCCATCCCTACCATTGAGAGATTTTGATTCATCTTATTTAGGAGAGCTTAAATAACTAGTCCAAACAAAAGAATCTATAGTTATAGGCTAATTCAAATCATTTCCAACCATTATAGAAGATGGCTTGACTCTCCTCATAGAAGACACTATGAAATTCAGCATTAGGACTCTTGACAACCTAAAATGGAACAAAGTAGGTGTGTTCCTCACTAAAGAGGAACTTGAAATATTTACAACACTTTTAGGGAATTTGTTAACATATTTGCTTGGGACTATTTAGATATGCTAGGTTTGAACATCACTTTGGTTGTACAACACTTTGTTTTACATGCTAATTTCAAGCATATTAAATAGAAATAATGCAAGATGCATCCTCATATTGATATATTAATGAAGAAAGAGTTGGAAAAACTCTTGCAAGTGAGATTCATCTGATAGATTGACTATTCAAAGTGGATCTCAAATGTTGTGCTTATTAGTAAGAAGCCAAAAGGATTAAAAATTTATACTGATTTTAGAGATATCAAGGCCTAACCCAAAAATGACTTTCCTCTACCAAATATTGACATGATAGTTGACTCCAAAATGGGGTATGAAATGTTGCACTTATAAATGGATTTTTAGGATACAACCAAATCTAGATTATGCTAAAGGCCAACACAAGGCAATGTTAACCACTCCATGAGGAATGCTTTATTATTCAGTTATGCCATTTGGTCTCAATAATGATGGGGCCACATAATAAAGAGCCATGACCATAATATTTCATGATAAGATGCATGACATTGTTGAAAACTATGTTGATTACATATTGGGTAAATGAAAGATCTGGGTTGATCATCTAGCTGCATTATGAAGGATATTTGAAAAGATTCATGAATACAATGTCATAATCAATCCCAATAAGTGCATATTTAGTGTCACTTTAGGCAAATTTTTAGGCTTAATCATATCTCTCAAGGTCATTGAAGTTGATCTTACCAAAGTACAAGTCATTATCAAGATGCTGCCACATTCTAATTTGAAGCATCTCCATAGTTTGTAGGGAAAGATTCAATTTGTCAGACACTTCATTTCATAATTAGCTAACAAATGCCATATATTTACACACTTAATGAAAAAGTGTGTCACATTTATATGGGATGAATAATGTCAGAAAGCCTTTCAGCACCTAAAGGAATGTCTTGCCAATCCACCTATTTTATTACTAGCAATGCTAGGAAAGCTATTCCTATTGTATCTATCTACCACAGATAAAGCCTTGGGGGAACTTATAGCTTAGCATGATGACAATGGAAAAGGACATGCCATGTACTATCTAAGCCATACACTAGTCATGTATGAACATAATTATATGCCACTAGAAAAATCTGGTTTAGATATGTGTTAACACTCCAAAATACACCCTTAGAAGAAGATGGTTTAGTTCTCTCCAATTTTAGGGTAACATGGGATTGGTATAAAGGCTATGGGTAACCTATATAAGGACCAAACCTCTAGGTTATGGGGCTATCTCCCCTGGTAAATCAAATTGAGCTCTCTTCCTAAGACTTGATGATTATTGGGGTGAAAAGAGATAGAGGAATGCATGAAATAAACCTAACCTAATGAGGTGATGCACTAATATTAATCTATCCACTCTAATAGATCTTTAATTAATGCTTTGTGAATCAAAGATTTATGATTGAAACAAACTTCCTAATGAAATCTTAAGTATGAGTATTTCATGTGAAGGCTATGATGGATGCCTACAACTTAAAGTTAATGGACAAGAGGTCTTCATGAGGGACTATCAACAAGCTTATTCTTCAACACAACTATCAACACTTTAACACATCACATGACATAAATAAGATGCCATTATAAAAACTAGGTGAAGGAAAGAACCTGCAAAGGAGAATAAACTTCACACTTTCTAAAAATAAACAAACCATACCATGCTAAGATAGTAAAGAAACATGAAAATAGTCCTTTCTTGATTCAAAGAGGTTCTCAAGATATAATTTGCTAGAGTTTCATTAAACCTAGCCAAGGGATAGATTAAAATAACCTTAAGGCATTAATATATATAATAATGAACTAGAATAAGAGAGAACATGGTGTGGAAAGAACATGAAGAGGTCATGAATGTCCACAATCCCTTTAATTGGTGGTTACAAGTAGCCTCCACACTCCATGCATTGTCTAGGCTAATTGGTGTCTTCAATAAACATCTTTAGGGTGTTGAAGTATATTTTTATCCAAGTTTGAATCCATGAAGATCATATTCATGCCTCCTTTGGTTAATTATGGTGTAATTAAGCTTCCATGGATCATCTAGTAGCCCACCTCCCTTTTGCACATATCATCTAGGCTAAGAAACTATCCATTATTCATGATGACCATAGAATTTGTTCTTAATTACTTAAATACATAAATTATAGGGGTGTTATAGACCTAAAATAACTCCCTTATTAGCCATCTATGCACATGCACATCTCTTTTTGTTGATTAAGTAGGCTTGTTAGATAATTAGCCTAGTCTATTGATTGCTTGCTACTTGAATGGTTATGAATGATGAATCAAACCTTCAATATGATTGAGTTATCCTATTCCAATATTTAATATAAATACCATATCATGATCCATTCTTACCAAACATCTAACACCTACAATTTTGCTTTACTTAGATGACTAGGTCATCTCCCTTTAGTATAACTAGACTGCCTGTTTGGCATAGAATTGTATGAGTGTTTATAGGAAAAAATATGAGTGTTTTATGATTATATAAGGTGAAATATGTCTCATATTACTTATCTAATGATTATCAACCCTTGACCAAGTTATACACCTTATAAATATCATTAAATCATGTAAAAAGAGTGTTTTATATGGGTCCATACAATAGTATGTATAGATCAGTACCATGGATGGAAACCCTTAAGAGTGTAATATGAGATCCAAGTGTTTACCAAGCCATACCAATTCATTTGGATGAATTTTATCCAAGATATTCTCAATCAAGGTCATTATTAGGTTTTATATGGGTCCATACAATAGTCTGTATAGATCAGTACCATGGATGGAAACCCCTAAGAGTGTAATATGAGATTCAAGTGTTTACCAGGCCATACCAATTCATTTGGATGAATTTTCTCCAAGATATTCTTAGTCAGGTCATTATTAGGGTTTTAGGGAGGTTTAAGAGGGTTTTGGATTCTTAGCAATGGTTCATAAAGGTTGGGCCCCTAACCCATGAACTAATGACATTATTTTTTGTAGACAATGCCCCTTAGCTCTCCCAAAGTGATTAGCTCTGTATGCAACTATTCCATACATATATGAGCTCACCAAGTTGCTCCTTAGGTGAGAAATGTGCATTTTGAGTAGTTTCAAGGCACTCTCAGGAAAAAATGATCAACTATGACCTCTCCTTTTCAATCCAATGTTACTCACACATCTAAAACTCCTTAAAAAACATCTCTATAAAAGTCTGAGGTGCTATTCAACCCCCTTTTGTCCTCTGTTCTATCCTTTAAGTAGCACTACCTTGAGGGAAGTGTTATAACAACAAGCCTAAAGACAAGGTTTTTATGTTTTGACCTCAAATTGGAGCTATTAATCACTTATCCACCTTTGTTGATATGAAATTTACCTCTTAGGTCTCATATATCACTTGTGTTGGCTTAATTAATCCACCTAACTCTCCTTTATGTGCATATAGTCTTCCACCTAGGCACCCAAGTAGGTCTATAAATGGATATTAGGCATGTAGGCCCTTATAGGTGGCCATTTTGTAGTTATTTGAGATGTCTAGGCCCATCTCCCTCATTAAAAACATATGGGATGTGAAAATCCTTTTTAGCTTCTTATTAGCCAATTTTCACCCCCTGTGAAAATTGGTTAAATATAGTTTTTTGTCTATCCCCTCTTACTTTTGCACAAGTTTTTTCTCTCTTTTTTGGCCTTTTCTTTCCTTTTCTTTTCTTCTTCCTTTCCTTCGTCCCTTCTTTTCTTCTTCTTCCTTCTTTCTTGTCTTCCCTTCTTTCCTTTTGCCTTCTCCCCATCCTTTTCCTTGTATTTTTCTTATTTTTCCTTTTCCCTTCCCTTCCTTTCTTGTATTCTTTCTTTTTCCTTGTTTGGCCCTTCTTTCCCCCTTTGAACGGCTCTTTCCTTAGATTTTACTTTGCCTAAGTGTCCTTCAGAATCTTTTCAAAGGAACACTTTTTGCCTAAGTGTCTTTCAAAATCTTTTCAAAGGAACACTTTTTGCCTAAGTGTCCTTTAGAAGATTTTTGAATGGACACTCACCTTCTAAAGTACCCTTCAAATTTTTTTTGAAGGGTCACTTTTTTCCTAAGTGTCCTTTGGAAGATTTCAGAAGTGACACTCACCTTCCAAAGTGCTCTTCAAAAAAATTCTGAAGGGTCACTTTTTCCTATTCTTTCTCCAAGTGCCCTTTGGAAATTTTTTGAAGGGACACTTTGTCTTCAAGTGCCCTTCATAATTTTTTTGAAGGGTCACTTTTATTCTTGAAGTGCCCTTCAAATTTTTTTTGAAGGGACACTTTATCTTCAATTTCCCTTCAATTTTTTTTGAAGGGTCACTTTATCCCTTTCCCCCTTCCAAAGTACCCTTCTAAATTTTTTTGAAGGGATAATTTCCTCCAAAGTACCCTTCAAAAATTTTTCAAAGGGAATTTTCCCCTTGATCAAGTATCCAGATAAATTCCTTCAAACCTTTTGTTTTAAGGAATTAGTTCAAGGAAAATGAAGGCCTAGGGAGAAAATAAACTTGATAAAAATGAAAGCTTAGGGAAGGTGCCTAGGATGACATGCTGGGAGACATCAAGATTAAGATCATGAAGTAGCTATTGGGATTCAAATATCCCATGATGAGCCAGGGGACATCATTTTTGGCATCATGACATAGCCATTGGAAAATAAGCAAGTAATGAGTGATGAGAAACTTGAATGGGTAAGTAAATGACTCTGTAGTGCAAATCAGAGTTTCTCAATAGCTTTACTTCCATTCTTCATGTAAGTAAAGAAATAGGCAAAACCTGATTTGGTCTATAGTGTAAGTCAAGATTTGTCATAGGCTTTACTTATAATATTTATAAGTAAAGTAGGCTAGAAGGTCTAAAGTAGTCAGTAGGGTAAAACCTAAAGTAATGAGAAATGAGAAACACAAATGGGTTAGCAAAGACAAAATTAGGATTATCTAGTTGGTTTACTTATAAACTTCATAAGTACAACATCTCAAAGAGTCTGAAGTGAAGTAGGTGAGTTTAAAAAACCTAAATGGGTCACTACAATGAAAATCAAGTTTGAGTAAAGGCTTTACTTATAAACCTTATAAGTAAAGTGGTTCTAAAAACTTGAATGGGTAAGCAAAGACAAAATTGGGATTTCCAGGGTGATTCACTTATCATTTTTATGAGTCAAGCAATTGAGAAATACTGAATCGCTGATCGATGATGCTTAAGAGTCATGATCAATAAAATAAGGATCCTCCAAATGACAGGGGTAAATGAGATGAAAGACACTCATAGATATCCATGCCTAGGCAGATCGATGACAGATTAGGGGTGATCCATGTCTGAGTGATCCGTGTCTCTCCTCATGAACTAATAAAAAGGTGCCAACCAAGGAATAGAAAGGAGAATGCACATGGTCTTGGCACTTCTTCCATGTCAAAACAAGATATAAGATGAAAGTGACATCCTCTACATCTTTTTTCCATCTAGAAGGCCAAGACGAGGAGGTTAGACATAATGACAATTTTTTTTAAGGTAACTCTTCTAGTAACAACCATCAAATGCTTTCCCTCAAATATTTCATTCTATTGAGAGGATGTTCGAGAAGCATATTTAGGGGGAAATCAAAGGGCATCTAAGAGAGTGACATGGATCAAATAGAATGCAAAAAACAAGAATCTTTGGTAAAATCAGTTACAACCAAAGATGGTAACCACCAACAAAAATGATTCCTTCCTTTGGCACCAAAGGGATCTTTAGCTTATTCTTCTTTTGATATAAATACATCCCTTGGGAAAGGTAAAAAAATAACCATGCAACATATGATGAAGCCCTATTGGGATGAGAAAATTTCAGCCTTTGAACAATTAACATATAATTATTTCCTTGAAGATTTTTTTTTTGGTTTTCTTGGTCTGAATGTGAGAGAGACATATAGTGGAAATGTGAGATTATCTTCCATCCTTTTTCATACTTTATCCTCCACATCTAGAAAGGACTCTTAGTCTAACTGGTCACATAGTGTGTACCTAGTGTAATTAATTCCTGCATGTGTAATAATGCCTTGAATGTGCAAATCTTGCCTTTCATCTCATTTGTGTTGCACCATTTTTTGCATGCCTTACCTCTACATTGAAATATTGTTGTTATTTTCCTTGAAGCTTTATAAATAATTCTATTTTTGCCTTATCATGCATAGGAATTTGACATTCATGTGTAAAGATAGTTTTGGTGCATCACCACTCGTAGAATAGGAATTTTTTTCCTGTAATTTTCCTTTTCCTATAAATTCCTAACTCTTTTCATTTTAAGTAAGTTATTTTGAAAAATATTTATATAGGGAGCAAGCCCTTTTAACCTAGAGGCTCATTTCCATCATAGGCATACCCATAGGCCTTGGAAATGTTCCCATGTTACCCAAATCTAGGAGAGGACTAAACACTCTCTTCCAAGGTGTGAGATTTGGGCCTAACTATTCTAGCACACCTAGTGGGACCAAGTTTTATTGCTAATTCAAAGTGAATGTTGGTCTTGAAAAGTCTAAAATAGTGAAAATACTCCTAACCCAACATTTGGTGACCTTAATTGGGTGTGAATCACTAGTTCTAGACCAAGTTTTATACATTATCCTACATGGTCCTCACAAGATCCTTTATTATTTTTTATCAAGCCCCTTTAACTGAAGCCCTTCCTAAAGAGAAATGCTTTGAATCACTCCTATCCCTAAGATATCCTTGGCAAGGAGGTTTTGGAGAGGAAGAAAAAGAAGTTCAAGAAGAGGAGGAAGAAATAAAAGATCAAAGGGAGAGAAGAGAGAAGGGTGAGAGAAGAGATATGGATAAACATCAACCCTTCCATAGTTTTAACACCCAAAATCCCATAGACCTTCCTGTGTATGACCCTATCCCTCCTAATG
Organism: Torreya grandis; assembly: GCA_037957365.1. Taxonomy (NCBI): domain Eukaryota; kingdom Viridiplantae; phylum Streptophyta; class Pinopsida; order Cupressales; family Taxaceae; genus Torreya; species Torreya grandis. The sequence continues at coordinate 1,165,390 of JARHVA010001747.1, forward strand.
CCACTAAAAGCCTCCCTAGTTTTAACGGTGAGGGCCCTATCACACCATCTAAATATATTAGAGATATCTCTAACTTTTGTAATTTCCATATTGTCACTAGAGCTAACATAACCATAAGGTTACTTGCCATGTCTCTAAAAGGTAAATAAATTGAATGGTATAGAACATTGGAAGGTGACTATGTTATAAGTTGGGATGGTTTCAAATAATTGCTGGTTATAAGGTTTGAAAATAAATGTGACCATACATCACTGATTCATCAGCTGAATGTTAAAAAAAGAGGTCCTAATGGGTCTATGGGGGACTTCAATGAGATATTCCAAAGGACATTACATAAACTACCCCCTATGATGAGATCCCCTCCTATCTTCATGTTCCCCACATACCTCAAAGGTATTGGCATGAATATAACTATTATTTTTAGTCTATGGGAGGTTTTACTTTTCTAGGCATGTATGAACTAGTAATTGAAGCTGAAAATAGTTTAATATAGGTTGGGAAAATCCCTCCAAGAGTTTTCATGCCTATGCTATCTCAAAATTTAGTTGAATCTCTGAGCATAGCATAAGTTCTTGGTGCTAATATGAGGCAAAGAGCCTTTCCCAAGAAGGTGGACAATGTTATGGACAAGGATGAATAAATTTGGTTATTAAGAGCTCAGCTCAAGCAAGTTCAGTTCCAAGCAAGTACTCCCCCCAGTCATCAATATTATCCTCAACAAGGATATAGAGCCCCACCCTAGTACAATTATCAAGGAAGGGGACAAGGCCAACAAAGTTACAATAGGTAGGCCAATGCCTACAATCCTAGCTCCACTCCTCCAGTAAAGGTAGTTATCCTAGTACATGCTAATCTGGTTCAAGGAGATCATTTTGATCAATGGGGATAACATCAAGATAAATTCATGCATAATGATGGAAGAGCCAGCCAAGATTTGGCAACACAAGAGGATTCCACTCCTTACATGACTTTAGATGAAGCAGGCCCTAGCCAAAGAGATGTTCATGGAGAAGGGAGTAACCAAAATACAGGAATGATGAATTTCCAAGATAGAAATGAGTATGTGTTGAATCAAAGCGCATCAATTATTATCAACACAAGAGCTAAGAAGAGAGATCTAGGATATGCTCTAGGAGAACATTTCACTCCAAGAAATGCCCCTCCAAGTCCCCAAGCTACAAATTCTAATACATCACCTACTACTAGCCACGCTTCCCTATAAAATCAAAATATGAATGAAGTGGTCAAGCTTGCAACACAAGTTTAGAATTATTAAATGTTTTAAATAATGCATGAGAGGGTGAATTATTCCCCTCTAAACATTACTAATTCATTAAAGAATGCCAAGACCATCATATCTCTATGGGAAGTCTTACACATGCCTGGTGAGAAGGAGCTCCTACAAGAGCAGCTTGCAAATATTCATGTGACTCCTCAAGCTTATAAGCATAGTGATGTGGCTCTTAAAAATTCTCCAAGTCATATCTTGGATCCTTATACCAAGTCAAAAAAACCTCCGCCCTTCTATCTCACACTCATTATGGGAGATAAATTGGTCCATAATTGCATTGTGGATAGTGGAGCAAGCACTACAGTCATGTCCAATGTGGTAGCTAAAAAATTGGGACTAGAATATGAGCCACATAACAAAGGTGTCTTATATCTATATGGGACACCAACTAATATAGTGGGGTTGGTAAAAGGTTTGAATGTTTTTTTTCATGACTTCCCTAGCTTCCCTATCATACAAGACGTGGTAGTAGTGGACCTTCCAGCACATTTTACCATTTGCTTGTCAAGAGACTTCAATGTAAAGATAAGAGGATACCTTTCTATTTATTGGTACTTTTTATATTTTAAGACAAGGTATGGAACAAAATTAACCATAAGGAGTCAACCCTTGGCAAGGTTCCATATCGAGCCATACTTGGAGACAATTCCAAATTAGAATTTTCTAATCAGCAAGGAAGAAGTTATCATAGAAGATGAAGCTTCCCCCCCTCTTGAAGGAATTTTTAATCTCTTTCTTGAAAAATATAGAACTAAGACACATGGACTCAATCCATACACTTTCATATAGGAGACTGATTTGGGAGTTTACTACATGCATGAGAAGGATTCTCCAACACCTTCACTCACCAATGAAGATCATGAGCTTGAGGGAATGTGGGAAATGTTCTTTGATAGTTCAATAAGTAGATTAGGTGTGGGAGTTGGAGTCATGCTTGTCTCTATATCAAAAAATTAGTATTACTCCTCTTTTAGATTCCACTTCAACTATACTTGCAATGTAGTAGAATATGAAGGCCTGGTTCATGACCTCCAATGGGTGAAAAGGAGAGGAATCAAGAATATGAAGGTCTATGAAGATAACGAGCTGATAATTCATCAATTAAGAAGTCAAGCAATAGTAAATAACCCTTTAATTAAATCCTAAAATCATAGTGTATGGGATCTACTTGAAGACTTTGATGCCTTCAACATATAGCCCATACTAAGGGACTTGAACAAGCATACTGATAGGTTGGCTACAATTGGGGCACAGTTCAATATAAATACTGATGTAGAAAAAGAGAAGGATCAATCTCATGTCAAGATAATTATAAGGCCTTCCATCCCTGATAATGAAGTGTCATGGCAAGTCTTCGAGAGTGACCAAGACATTGCAAATTTCTTGTAGAATGAGGCATGTTTCTCCTCAAGGAATCAAAAGAAATTGCTTAATCAGTATGAGGAGCAAATCATATAGCTAAAGACAAATAAAATACCAAAGGGACTAATTACCTTAGAAAGTGTCTTTAATGAGGATCACTAAAAGAAGAAGGAGAGAGTAAGCATGTCTACAAAGGAGGAAAATTATGAGAGTGTCCTAATTTTCACGGACAAGCTCTTAAAGATTGGTAAACTTTGTTCCTTATCTGAAAGACAAGACTTTGTCAAACTATGCAAAGAATTCCCTAATATCTTTGCTTGGGAGTACAAATACTTGAATGGGTTTGATCCAAGCCTGGCTCATCACACCATTGAGCTGGAACCTAGAGCCAAGCTAGTCAAATAAAAATAATGGCCTATCAATCCTAGGATTGAAGAAATGATGAAGAAGGAGCTAACTAAGCTAATCAAGTCCAAGATCATATTTCCTAACAAACACTCGACTTGGATAGCCAATCTTATACCCATCTACAAAAAGAATGGATAAATCAAGCTCTGCATGGATTTTAGAGACCTTAATTGAGTGTCTCTTAAGGATCACTATCCATTACCTTCTATGGAGCAAATTCTATAGGTTGTCTTAGGTTCCCAATGCTTCTCCCTTATTGATAGGAATTCAGGCTACAACTAGATATTGGTCAATGAAGAAGACCAGTATAAGATAACTTTCACCATGAAATGGGGGACCTTTTCTTACAACAAGATGCCTTTTGGTCTATTAAATTCTAGAGCAGTGTTTCAATGAGCAATGGATATGGACTTCAAAGGTTTAATCAACATTTTTTTGTTGGTGTATCTTGATGACATCACCATTTTTTCCAAAGATGCTATTGATCACATCAAGCACCTAAGACAAGTGTTTGAGAAATGTAGAGAATATGGGATATCCCTCAATTTGAAGAAATGCATATTTATTGTTCATGAAGGCAAACTTTTGAGACATATCATTTCAAAGGAAGGCTTGGCTATTGATCTCAAAAGAATTGAAGCTATCCTAGGTTTGTCCTTTCCTCAACATAAGAAGGGACTACAAAGTTTCTTAGGGAAGATAAAATTTGTGAGGAGGTTTATCCAAGCTTTGAAACTATAGTAAAGCCTATCACAGTGATGCTTAAGAAGAACCAAGTTTTTTCTTGGATGAAGGAAGGCAAGAATAGTTTTTAAGCCATCAAACAAGTAATTGTAATATCTACCACTCTCTTGAATGTTAACTACTCCAAGGATTTATTCCTTTATACTTTTGCTAACTTGGACACAATCTCAACCATGCTTATGCAGATAAATGACAAAGAGCTTGAGTAGCCAATTAATTTTTTTAATGAAGGATTGGAGGAGTACGAGGCTAAGTATTATTTTATTGAGAAGCAGGATCTATCAATGATTAGAGGACTGAATAAATTTAGGCACATGATTTCCAACAATAAGATACATGTCATGGTTTCCCATCCCAACACCAAGGAGTTTCTCTTGAGCAAGGACCTCAATGAGAAGAGAGCTAGATGGATAAAAAAAGTAATGGAGTATGACATGGATATCAATGTGACAAGTTTGGTGAGAGGAAGAGGATTGTGTGAACATCTAGCTTCAGATATTCAAGAGCCAAGAGAGGAAGTCTTGGCCAACCAAGTTCAACCTCAATAAACTAACGAGTGTCATCTATTTCCTCATTTAAACAATATTCAATTGGTGTCTTATCAACCAGGGCTGCTGTCCAAAGCTATTTGCAGTAAGGTATGGGATAGTAGATCTAGAAGTCTGCTTATGGGGGTGTTTGCTAATCCTATTCTTGCTTTGACTAAACTACTTGATTCATGCTTTTGCTGAAAAAGAAAGAAATTAAATCAATCCACTCTTTTTTTGGAATTAAAATATCACACTCTTATTTTACATTTTTAGGGAAAGTAAATTCACACTTCTACTTATGAAAATAAATTTGCTTCACACTTATACTATAAAAGGAAACATACTTTGCGTAGAAAAGAAATGAAATAAGAAAATACTCTTTTTAAACTATGAATTTGTTTTGATGTTTTATAAATAAATGAAAATAGTAAAAAGATTATAACTAATAAAATAGAACATAAATACTATACACATTTCCTGGTTCCAAGGAGAGTGGGCCCTTGCTCCTCTCAAACTCAGGAACAAAGATTAATCAGTGCTGGAAACTTGAAGTATTAATTCATGGAAATGTAATGATTACAATCTGATTGAAACCTGTATGCTTCTAAAAAAATCCAATTCTTGATTTTATATTTTCTCTATATCCTCTAATTTTTCTCTCCTCCTTTTCATAGTTGAAAGTATTACACATTATACTAATACAATCAACTTAAAATAGGATGCAAAATAATAGGACTCCTGGTCGATCCCTTCATCCAAAGATAGGAGATTGGATTTCCAAGAGATCCAATTATTTTGATGAAATAAATATCCTATTTATAATAGTCCTAAAATTTGATTACATATAAATTTATCAAAAGCAAGTCCTTAAAAATAGTAGGCAGTTATTTTCCTTATTTGATTCCAGCTGGAATTGTTCTTTCTTATCCTATTTGGTCTTCAGCTTCCCATTTGTGGCATTGTCCTTATAAAATTCTCAAAATTGACCATGTGGAGTTTATATAAATGAGCCTACAGAGTCCATAGAAATAAGCCTATGGAGTTCATATAAATAAGCCTGTAGAGTCTATAGAACCAAGCCTGCAGAGTCCATAGAAACAACCCTACAGAGTCCATAGAAACAAGCTTGTAAAGTCCGTAGAAACAAGCCTGTAGAGTCTGTAGTTCTGTTGGATGGAGATCAAAATGGAATGTTCACTATACTATTAGGGTGTGGAGCTAAAAGCTTCACCTTGTTGTAAACATGGAGGATGCTGAGTATGCAGTCGCTGGCATCGGTAGGATCACCAACGTCAGTCAGTGGACAGTGCAGAAGGAAACTGACCTCGGCAATAGTCGGCTGACGTCGGTCAGCTCCAGTCAAATAGGGACCGATGTCGGTCGCCTGTGTAGTTCCAGAACTGCTGTTGACAAACAGTCAGTTAAGTGAATGAGTTGTTTGCATGTTAAAGACTAGTTTGAGTCTTTGAGCCGCTTGTCTAATTATTGTATGCATGAGATCTATATAATAGACTCATGGGCTATATTTTTAAGTGTAGAACTTGGAGAGTTCTTCCCATGGTAGAATTAATTAGGATTCTTCATGTATGTAAGATCAGGTTTGATATGCAGGGTGTTTCAGGATCATGGTGGAGATCTACATGTGATAAGTAAGATCGGGTTGGTCTGCAGGGGTGTGTGTATGCGAGGGTCAAAAGGAGATCGGTGGGGGAGCAAGATCCAAGGTGAAAAAAATACATCAAGGAGCAAGATCATGGTGAGATCTACTTGGAGTATCGGTTCGTACTCGGTTGTACTAGCAGTATAATGACGTGAACAACAGCTTGTGTTAGCTGTGTGTTGTGACCTATTGAGAGAAGATTACTCTTGAGGGAAGATTACTGGGAGCCCTTGAGGTGTGGAAGGCCTCACAGAGGTGGAAGAAGAGTGTGATCTCTTTATTGTAATTTCCTTTGTAATGAGTTGAATACAATTATGTGTTGCCTCTCATATTATGTGTTATTTCTCATTGGTAGTTACTTATTCTTCTGGGTATTTCCGCATGTTTAGTTGCTTATACATTGGTAATCATGTGTGCTCTTAAATCTGACAAGTTGTGTCAGAGCTTTGGGGAACTTAGGTCCTATCATATACATCACTTGTGTCTTCTTCCTAAGCATTCTTCAAACCAAAGATCACTAAAATATGCTATGTATTAGACATTTAATGTCAAAGTAAAGGTTCAGTCTTTGGTTTAATATAAACAAGACAAATATCTATTTTCCATGTAATAGCTATCTAAGAATCTAAGATTTTTTATAAGATAATATCCTTCAAGAGATGATTTGAAGGAAATAACATGTTAATAATGAGCCATATTTTGAGCTCATCATTTCCCCCAAGCTTTATCTTTTACAAGTCCCATTACAAACATTTATTTGTATTCATAGGTCTAGCTTCTGTTTTCTACACTCTGACTCAGATCATATTCATCAAAGTCATCTATTATATGTCTATCTAAATTGTTGGTAAATCCCTGATGTGTTTGAATCATTTGTTTCCATATACTTAATTTCTCTTCTGATTGTGGAGCCCAACTCTACCATCCTGGAATAGGTATGATCAACAAAGGGGTCTATATCTCATACCAATCCATTTTTGTTCTCCCCTAGAGTTGATTAACTCTATTAAAATTTATAGAATTGAGGATGCTCTCTTCATACTCCATATTAATTTATTTGGGGACATGAGTTCTTGCCTTTTAAGAGGTACTAAAATTTGGTCCCATCTATTTACACTTGCAGCCATTATTGAATCAAAACTTTATATTGAAAACAAATCAAAAGAAATAGTACAATCATATAGAGCATGTAAGTAATGTGTTTTAACCTCATAATTTAACAAAGCACAGCTAAAATTCTATTTGATCAATTTGGGAATAGGAAAGGCTGGTTTGACACATAATCCTGTAGTCTTTGCATGATTTGTATAGTCCTCAAATCTGCCTTTTTAATGCTATTTGATTTTTGAATGTAGAATGTAATGCTCTCAATTGAACTTCTCCTACATGAAGATTTATCAAACACTTATTGTGCTCATGATCTCCTAGAATCAAGTCATGCAAATAAAATTCACAAAACAAATTCTACTGATCAGGTTCAGCACTATAAAAAATTTCCAAAAATGTTGTTGGCTACAAAATTTTGTAAGATGACAAGAGATCCACATAAGCTGCCATCTGTAAAATTGTTCAAATAAAAACAAATTTTATGTAGGAGAAGGATTCCTACATGCCAAAAGAGTTTCTCCTAATTTGCATGCATCTTGCAAATTTTCTTCTAACTCTTGGACTTTAGCCTCTAATTCTTTCTTTTCATTTTCCAAGAGTTTGTTTGAAGAAGTTGCATCTTTGCTTTTCTATTTAAGTACAAAATATTCTTATTCAATTTGATACAGTATTTGTAAGGAAGGAATACTTTGATCACTTATTTGACAACCATGGTCAAAAAATGTCCTAGGAGGAGAAAGTGCAACAGCAGGTGCTTTGGAAGGGTTTACCAAATTTTGCAATCTCATGTTTTCCTTCATCAAACTTTCTACATATATCTAAAGACCAATCTATTCATCTTCATGTTCTTTTATTATTTCCTTTAATATGTGAATTTTTGTTGCATGATCAATAGATACTGTATCTAATTTTTGCACTAAAGATGAGTTAAGATGATCCTTGTTTTGCAATTGACTGATCAAGTCAGCAATGTCAGCTATTTATTGTTGTTCAAAAGCTTGAGCTTGAGAAAGATGCAAAGTTAGATACATAATAAGATCATTTAGATTTGATGATTCACCTTTATCATTATACATATAGTTTTACCTTTATCCATTATAGTTTCAATTATAACAGGTGGTTGTTCTACCATACTTAATTCCTCTACCATGTGTGGCTCTTCTTCTAGATTTGGTTTCTCCATTATGATTGGAGAGTTCATTTCAGAAGGAATTTCTTCAATATCTACAGGTGTAGAAATATTTTGATGCATGGGGAAATGAAACACTATTTTAAGACTATTTAAAATATCTGCATCTTCTTGTTCATCTGCTTCTATTAAAATAAGCCTTCTCCTTCTTTTAGTTACTCTTTGAGCTGCACTTGGTTGATTTTCCTTCTCAACCACCAAACCCTTAGTCGTCTCAAATTCTGTAGCAACCTTCCATCTCAATTTTATTCTTCCTATCAAAGGAATGGTTGTACTACAGACTCATGAGGTTCTTGTGGGGACCTTGAAATGTTAGGGTTTTGAGACCTTGTGATTCTTTTTGAAGAAGAAGAAGGGATTTCTGTGGAGACTATAGTCTGAGATTTTTTTCTTGGTGTTATTTTCTCAGCTGATGTGGTAGGTGGAGATGAGTGTTTCTATGGTACATTTTGGGTTTCTTGTGTAGACAAATCTAGAATTTGTTGTGCTATACTATTCTAAAATTCCTCTCAGACCTCTTAACCTTACTGAAGGAAATGATGCTAGATAATAAGCTAAACAAGGCCATGATGCCTAAGAGCAATAATAGGGGTTGTAGACATAACTTGCAAAGCACCATATAAGAAAGATGAGAGGTTAATTTTGTACTGAGGGTTTTGTCTCCCATGCTTAAGATGTATTAACATTTTCATGGTGTCTCTCCTTAAAAGACTATGTTTCCCTTCACAAATGATATATTTAAGTACCCACTTGGATACAGATTTCCAAGGTTGCGGAAGTGAATTTATTTTAATCCCTTTTGATTTTCCCTTGGAATCTACTAGACATGAGGTTCTAGTCTACTTATTACCATTAAACTGACTAATTAAATCACTAAATGAAAATCTACCTGTAGCTCTCACTCCTTTTGAAACTTGTATAATTTGGCTTATAATTTGAGTTGTAATAGAAATAACAATGCCTTTTACAATTGAAAATTTAGAGGTGAGATTGGTAGTGAATTCAATTACCATTGTTTCATCGAAACTCTAGAACTTTTCAATGAAAGGTAGCTAGCCATTGGCTCTAAATATTGCTATAGAAGCCTTGTCTTTATGAAACTTTGCTGGATCCTTTAGCTCTGATCTTTTCTTCTGTCCCATTTCTATGTAGAGTCACAGTCAACTCAGTTCCTTTAACTCCAATTAAGGTGTAGACTAGTCTTTTATTGAAGTTGGTAGGCAATGGGCCCTAAGGATTGGTAGACCAGCTTTTATGGAAGTCCATAGAAAGGAAATGGTTCATTTGAAATGCTATAACTACATGAGTCTGTAGTGTGGTATGAAGATTTCATATAGTTAGGCATCGCATGTTTGTATGGAGTGTGCCAACCATTTTATCTCATTAATACAAGTTATGTAAAATGATGATGCATCACATTGATGGTGACAACAATTCATTATTTTATTTAAAAACCCTTTTTATGATGTCCCATCATTGTGATACTTGATGACTCAATTGATGATATCAAAGCTGCATACTTATCTATACACCTTTGGCGGCTCAGTTACATGTTTTTTTATTATGGCATGTGTCATTCCATTTTAAAAGATTCAAATTTAGGTCATCTATAGAGAATATAATCTTAATCAAATAAAAAATAATTAGTTAACTAAAACATAGATAAATAAAATATATGTCTTACTTACTTTAACCTTAGATGTTATCCTTTCCTTGCCACATGTCCTGCACAAATAGGTTTGCATAGATTAGTTTATTTCATGGAGACAACCAATCATAGTTTCATGATGAAATTTTCTTATAAATGTTTTATTTTTTCCCTTTGGCCAGCCATTGCTAGTTTTCTAGCCAAAGCCCTTTTTTTGCAATGCATAGCCAGCTAGTAAGCCGTTTTCTAGGCATGCATTGTCAATAGCGTCCTTGGAAGGATTTTCACTATTGATTTTGATTTTGATTTTATTTTATTTTGATTTTTTGATTTTTTATTTATTTAGATTATCAAGGAACATGTTCACTGGAAAAAGTAGAGCTTTCCATAATAGCTACTTGATCTTTTACTTTTTGAATAAATTTGGCTTTATTGAAAAGTTTTTGATAGAGCTTCAATCTATGTCTATTAACTAATAGAGCTCTTCGACTGTCATCAATAAGTATCAACTTAACAGAACCATTTTCATAGACCTCTTCAATCTCATAAGGTCCCAACCATCTTGTTTATAGTTTTCCTTTGAACTATTAAAATTTAGAATCAAACAACAGTGCCCAATCTCCTTTCTGAAACTTCTATTGCTTGATTTATGTATCATGCCAAACTTTTATTTGATATTATACCAGTTCAATTCTTTGTAGTGATTCCATCCTCATTTCATCAAGTTGATTAAGCTATAGGAGTCTATCTTTCTATATTTATTCTAATTCAATTCCTACTTCTATAGCTATTTTCAAAGTTTGTAATTCAAATTCAATAAAGAATAAAGGCTTCTTACCATAAACCAATTCATAAGGTGAAAATCTAGTTGTTGTTTTCCAAGTAGTATTATAAGCCCAAACAACTTTTGGTACCTTATCTGCCCAATCCTTTCTGCTAAAATTAACTACTTTGGTTAAAATGGTTTCCAATTCTTTATTGGTGACTTCAACTTGTCCATTCACTTGTGGGTGGTATAGAGATGTTTTTCTGTGCTGAGTTTGATACATTTGCATAAAATGATTTATCATGTTTGACATGAACTACAGTCCTTGATTAGAGACTATCTCTCTTGGAACACCAAATCATTGCATGATTTTAAAATATAAGAAATCAACAACCATCTCCTCTCTTGCATGAGTTAATGCTTCCACTTCTTCCCACTTGGTCATATAGTTTGTACATATTAGGAGATATTCTTTTCCTCTGGAAGGAGGATTCACTGGACTGATAAAATCAATTCCCCATTTCTCAAATGGTTCTAAAAATAATTGAGGATGAGGGTGTAGAGGAATCTCTATTGAAAGAGTAGGCTATCTAATTCACTGACAAGCATCATAGTGTTTGACATATATTTTTATTTGCTGATGAAGATGAGGCCAATAATATCCTACTCTTAGGATTTTATGTATGGTTATTTGAGCTAAGTAATGACCTCCTCCTCGTTCATCATGATAAGCTCTGATGATATCATAAGCTTCACTATTTATAACACACTTGCAAAACACATGATCAGGGCTAAGTTTAAATAACATTTCATTAATCCATTTAAAAGAAGAACTTTCTTTGATTAAATGTTTCTTTTCTTTTTGTGAAAAGTGCATAGGAAACTTCTCTGAGGTGAGGTAATTGGCTATATTAGCAAACCACAGAGATTGTGCTAAAATAACAAATAATTAATCGTCTGGAAAGTCATCTTCCACTAGTTCTTCATTTGTAGTGTTCATTCTTGACAAGAAATCAGCAACCACATTAGACTTCCCTAGTTTGTCTATAATAATAACATCAAATTCTTGTAAGAGCAATAGCCATCTAATAATCCTACCTCCCATAATTGGTTTGTTGGTAAGATATCTAATATCTGAATGGTCTGTATAGACAAATATCTTGTAGCTTGTTATGTAGTGTCTGAATTTGTTGATTGAATAAATTAAAGCTAAGAATTCCTTCTCAGTTGTGGTGTAATTTCTTTCAGCAGGTGTCATATTTTTGCTAATATAATATATAGCATACATGTTACCCTCTTCATCCTTTTGTCTAAGAACTTCTCCTAGTGTTGTATTGGAAGCATATGTGTATATATGAAATGGCTTAGTTCAATTTGGTCCTCTAAATACTGGATTAGTAACAAGTTTAGCTTTTATGGTCTCAAAGGCCTACTGGCAACTATCATTCCATTCGAATGTACTGTCTTTTATAAGCAAGGCAAACATAAGGGTAGATATTTGACTAAACTTATTTATGAAGCGTCTATAGTAACCAGTATGTCCCAAAAAACTCTTAACTTCAGTTTGTGTTTGTAGAATGGATAAGTTGGAAATTATTTCAACTTTTTTTGGATCTACTTGAATGCCTTTTGTAGAAATATGGTGTCCCAGGACTATTCCTTCATCCATCATCAACAAAAATTTCTCATGGCTCAAAGATAATTGATGTTCCTCACATCTAATCAGTACTCTTTCCAAGTTGGTAAGCACTTCTTCATAATTTTCACTATAAATAGTGAAATCATCCATATATACCTCAACACAATCATTTGTAAGGTCAGAGAATATTGCTAGAACTGCTCTTTAAAAGGTTGCTGGAGCATTACAGAGTCTAAATGGAAGTAATCGATAAGCAAAAATTCCCCAAGGGTAGGTAAACATGGTTTTATCTTGATCTTCAGCTGCTACCATTATTTGGTTATACCCACTAAACCCATCCAGGAATTTTTTTTTCCTTCCCTGCTAAGTTATCAAGAACTTGATCAATGAAAGGTAAAGGAAAGTAATCTCTTAATGTTGCTTTGTTTAGTTATCTATAATCTACACATACCCTTAAATTTCTATTTTTCTTGGGCATAATTCCCAGAGGTGACACCCACTGGCTGTCTGAGATGGGTTAAATAAACCCAACTTCTAGCAACTTTTGGATTTTTATTTTGACTATTTACTTTAATGCTGGGTTTATTCTTCTTTGTGGTTGTCTGACCGGTTTGATAGATTCTGTGTAAATGTGATGAGTGCATATGCTGGGGTGAATTCCTTTCATGTCAGTATAATCCCAAGCAAAAGCTTTGGTATGTTTTTCTAATACTTTAAAGAGTTGATCTTCCTCTTCATTTGTCAACCAACTATTGATGTTCAAAAATTTTCCAAGTAATATCATGATTGGTTTTATACCTAGATAATTGGATTCTATTTGCTTAAACTCACTAATTAATGAGTTCAGAGGACATGGATGAGGAAGTAGCTTATGAAACATAGTTACATTATCAACAAACTCTTTTCTAGGAGGAATCAGTCTTGCTAAGGAATAATGAAATGCATCTAAGAAATGAGTTTGCTGTTGTTCTACCAATTTCCACACACTTTCCTGAATCAATCTATGATCATATGACAAAGAAGTACTAGTAGAATTTGAAGTGGAGGTTTCAAAAATTTCCAACTGACCCAAGAATCCTAAACTAAGGTAGTCCATAGATTTCAGACTGGTAGAGTCTGTAATTTTAGGACTGGCATAGTCCATAGTTTCTAGACTGGCAGAGTCCATAGATTCTAGGTATAGGTCTCCATTCAATTCTTCCAAGTCTTTTTTAATTGTGATCATAGCTAAGGAGGAAATGTTGTTTAATATGTTGTCTGATTCATCCACCCAAATTTCTTGTATGCAATTTGTTGATGATTTTATAGGAGGATACAAGGAGATGCATTTGAATTTTAACCCATTGGAAATGGTCATGTCTCCTGGCCTACAATCAATCAATGCTACTACAGTAGCTGACCATGGTCTACCTAGGATTATAGGATATCCTAGATTCTTTGTTTTGGGTTGTAAGACCATGAAATTTACTGAATATTCCTAATATTCGATTAACACTTCAACATTTTCTATAGTTCCCTCTAGTTTCGTTATCGACTGATCTGCCATTTGAAGAATGGTAGTTATGAGTTACATTTTCATAAGAGATAATGCATGGAGAGTATCAGTTGTCATGACATTGATTTTTGCTCCCAAATCTACCAAGACGTTAGGAATTTTTTTCCCTTTGATTGTAACTGTGATCACTAGGCTTCCTAGATCTACATATTTTGGAACTAATAGTTTTCTAGCTAGTAAATCAACAAATTTTCCATCAACATGAATGGTTCTTAGATATTTTGCTTTTCTCCCAAGTGTTTTGATACAAAGGTTTTTGATAATCTTATTTAATTTGGGTATATCCCTAATAACTTGTAGAAGGGGTACCTCAAATTTGATCTTTTGCAACTCATAGACCAAATTTGAGTCTAGTTTAATATCAATTTCTCTTAATCTTTTAGGAAAAGGAATTACTAGTGTAGTAGTGTTTCCTTTATTTACTTTAGGGCTCATTTTGATTTCAATTTCTCCAGTGCCTAATTGAGATGATTCTATCTTTTTTTTTTCATCATGTATCTCAAAAATAAGTACTAGAAGTTTTTGTATAGTTTTTTTTAATCTCAATTGTATGTATGAATACTCAATAGCTCCAACATTGATTATTTCTTCCTGTTGATTAACATAAACAGGTGTTGGTTATTTATTTTTTAGATTTGCTATTAGTTGTGTAGGCATTGAGGGTTGATTGATTTGTCCTTGTTGCTAAATAACTGGGGGTGGCATAATGGTTTGCTGTTAAAGTGGTCTTCTTGGTTGGGTGAATTGTGACTATGGGTTCCACTACTAATTCCATTATTGATATGGATGTGGCATCCAATGTTGTTGTGGTATCCATTGTTGCTGTGGCTGTGGCACCATCCATGGAGATGTTGGCATCCACTCTTGTCCTACCCATGGATTTTGAATTGATGGAATTTGAGATTGATTATAAAATGGTGTAGGAAATGAAACATTCCATGGTGCCATCCATGGATTAACTATATTTCTTGCATTAAACTATCTCTAAGCCTGGTTTTGTGGGGTAAAGTTTTGTCTCTGAATATAATTTACTTCTTCAGTGGACTAGACTTGGGTTTTCATTTGATTCTTTAAAACAAGTAGAAGGGTGAAATATTTGGTATCATGATCTATTGCATCACATATCCCACATGATGAAATATTAGTTCTATCTAGGGGGCAGTCTCTAAGGGCATGTTTCTATTTGCACTTAGGATAGTAGATCACTAAAGGCTTTGTTGCATTTGCCTTAACTTAAAGGCCATCTAAAGTACTGTTTAGTGTAACCAAAATATCTATTTTGAGATTAGCAAACTCTTCCATTAATTTATCCACTTCATTAGATTTCCTCAACTTTCCTTTCCTAATTCCAGGTTTTGTTCGAGAGTAATTGGTATAAAGCTAAAAAATTTGATCGAAAGCCAATTTATTTATATCTCCTCCACCCATCAAATTTAAGGCATCTCTAGTGTCTTCATCCAATCCTTTCAAGAAAACCAATTTTTGAACATCTTCCGTGAGTGGATAATTTATTCTTTTATGAGTGAACATGAATCTATCCAAGTAATCCTCACAAAATTCATCCTCATTCTATTTGATTTTAAGGAAATTCTCTTTTCTTTCTCGCATTTGGTAGTAATCTTAGTATTTGTTCAAGAATTCTATTTCCATGTCATCCCATGTTCTAATAGAATTACCAGGTAAACCCATAAACCATCTCATAGCTACATCTTTAAGTGTAGAGGGAAATAGTTTTAATTTTTGGCTATCAATTGTGTAATCATAGGTTTGACATAGCATCTTAAACTCAAATAGGAATTCATCAGGATGTTTTATAGATCATCCCTAGAAATTTGGTAGATTAGCTGGTGAAACATTTTTCATGAGGGTTTGATCATTATGATCTACAACAATAGGAAAGGAAAAAGTCCTTCCTGGTTATGCAAATTATTGATTTTGTTAGAGAGCCATTTCTTCTTTTGATGATATTTCAAAGCCAAAATGATCTTCCCACTGAATGTTTGTGGTCTCAATTATAGGTTGTTCCAAGTTCTCAAAATTTTCTTTAGCTATAAATCTTTGAAATGCTTCTTCTAAGTCTTTGGCAATCTTTAAATAATGTCTTCTTGTAAAAGATTGATCTTGAGGAATTTATCCTATGGGGCTTGCGTGTGGCAATGGTCTGGTTCTTATCCCAGTTTCAGAGGATTCCTGCAAATAGGTTTCACTTGTATCTTCTAGTTCACTACTCAGAGATGTTGAAGGAGTGTCCACTTGTGTTCTTGGTGGAAACTTTAGAATAAATCATCCTTGAGAATCTCTAGGATGGTACATCAATTTATTAATTATTTTGGGATTTTTATGATTTTTACATTTTCTTAACTCTAGATCAGTAATTATTATCTTACTAACACCTTTTATTCCTCAGCAACAACACCAAAAATGACGAGTGTCATCTAACTCCTCATTTAACCAATATTCAATTGGTGTCTTATCAACCAAGGCTAGTGTCCAAAGCTATCTGTAGTAAGGTATGAGATGGTAGATCTAGAAGTCTACTTATGGGGGTGCTTGCTGATCCTATTCTAACTTTGACTAAACTACTTGATTCACACTTTTGTTGAAAAAGAAAGAAATCAAATCAATCCAATCTTTTTCTAGAAGTAAAAGTTCACACTCCTATTTTACGTTTGTAGGGAAATTAAATTAACACTTCTACTTATGAAAAGAAATTTGCTTCACACTTTTGCTGTAAAAGGAAGAATACTTTGCATAGAAAAGAAAAGAAATAAGAAAATACTCTTTTTAAACTATGAATTTGTTTTGATGCTTTTATAAATAAATGAAAATAGTAACAAGATTCTAACTAATAAAATAGAAAATAAATACTATACATAGTTCCTGGTTCTAAGGAGAGTGGGCCCTTGCTCCTCTCGAACTAAGAACAAAGATTAATCAGTGCTGGAAACTTGAAGTATTAATTCATGGAAATGAAATGATTACAATCTGATTGAAACTTGTATGCTTCTAACAAAATCTAATTCTTGCTTTTTTATTTTCTCTATATCCTCTATTTCTTCTCTCCTCCTTTTCATAGTTGAAAGTCTTACACTTTATACTAATACAATCAACTTAAAATAAGATGCAAAAGAATAGGACTCCTGGTCGATCCCTTCATCTAAAGATAGGAGATTAGATTTCCAAGAGATCCAATTATTTTGATGAAATAAATATCCTATCCTATAATAGTCTTAAAATATAATTACATACAAATTTATCAAAAGCAAGTCCTTAAAAATAGTAGGTGGTTATTTTCCTTATTTGATTCCAGCTAGAATGGTTCTTTCTTATCGTATCTAGTCTCCAGCTTCCCATTTGTGGTGTTGTTCTTAATTTTTTTTTGGAATTGACCCTACGGTGTTTTTAGAAATGAGCCTATGGAGTCCATAGAAATGAGCCTGTGGAGTATTTAGAAACAAGCATGCAGAGTCCGTAGAAACAACCCTATAGAGTCCATAGAAACAAGCCTGCAGAGTCTGTAGTTCTGCTGGATGGAGATCAAAATAGATTGTTCACTATACATCACTTGTGTCTTCTCCCTGAGAATTCTTCACACCAAAGATCAATAAAACATACTATGTATTAGAAATTTAATGACAAAGTAAAGGTTCAGTCTTTGATTTAATATAAACAAGACAATTATCTATTTTTCATGTAATAGCTATCTAAGAATCTAAGATTTGTATAAGATAATATCCTTCGAGAGGTGATTTGAAAGAAATAACATGCTAATAATGAGCCATATTTTGAGCTCATCACCAACTAATCAAATACAAGCTCTAAACTTGGACACAAGGTGTCATTGGTTTTCTTTAGAAGGCGAGTGTCTTAATAAATTGAACAAATCTCAAAGGAGATATTTTAGACTATAGGCCATCTCTTAGTATCTGGTGGATGACATTCTTTTCAAAAAAGATGTAAATAATGTGCTGATAAGATGTGTTGACAATGACCAATTTGATATGCTAATGGAGAAGTTCTATGATGGTGTAGATGGAGGTCACTTCTCTATTAAAATGATGGATACTAAAATCATGAGAGCTGGTTATTACTGGCATAGTCTTTTTACTGACTGCTACCAGTGGGTTAGAAAATTATCTCAATGTGCCTTCTTTGTGGGTAAACCAAAGCTTGCATCTCTCCCATTGAGACCTATCTAGGTAGATCAACCCTTCATGCAATGGGGCCTTGATTTCATCAACATGATCAATCCTCCATCAAGTGCTAGACACAAGTGGATATTGACTACCACTGATTACTTTACAAGATAGGTGGAAGCTATTGCTTTGAAGGAGGTAGGAAAAAATGCTATCATAGAGTTCTATGATATCATTACAACAAGGTTTCAGGCTCCTCAGGCCATTATTTCTGATAACACACTTGCCTTCATGAGTGCCAAGACTTTTGATTAGGTAACAAGAAATGGGGTCTATTTAAACACTTCATCCAATTATTACCCCCAAGGTAATGTATTGGATGAGTCCACCAACAAAAACTCATTAGAATAGTCAAGAGAATGTTGGAGACCAATCAGAGGGCATGGCATAACAAGCTAAAGACAACCTTATGGGCTGACTGGATTACTCTTAAGAAATTAGTTGACAACTCTCTTTTTGTGCTTGTCCATGGGAGGGAAGCTAGTCTATCCATAACTCAAGAACTCCCTACATTAGAACTTGCACAATAGTTGGAATTATTTGAGAACAGTTTAATGGAGGTTTGACTAATATAATTGATGCAGTTGTAAAAAATAAGGGGTGATGCACATAAAGACATGGAACATCACCAAATACTTATGAATAAGTCCTTCGGCAAGAGGTAAAATTCAAGCATTTTCTAATAAAGTGACTTAGTGTTGAAGTGAGATGAAGATAGGGCAAAACCAGGCAAGCATAAAAAGTTTGACACTTTGTGAAGTGGACCCTATGTCCTTAGCAAATGCAAGAAAAGTAATTCCTTTTAGCTGGCCAAAATGAATAGAGGAGAACTACCTATCTCAGTCAATGGGATACATCTAAAAATTTTCTACTAACCTTACCAACCTGCCTTGTAAATAGTAGTCTAGGTGTGTTTGCTTCCCTTTATTTTTTGCTATTTTCCCTAAGTGTTGTGTTGACACAAGTTGTCCTTCCCTTTTGGTTTGTTGTGTGTGATCATCCAATTTTTGTGTTTTGACATGGATCTTGTTCAAATCTTTTGAAAGCCTTATGCATGACTCCATGTCCAATGGAAGGGTTAAGATACTAGTCTTAGGCATAGTAGGCATGCCTCTCCTGAGAATCAACAAAAATGTTAGCCAATTTTTACCCCCTATGAAAATTGGCTAAATACAGTTTTTTGTCTATCCCCTCTTACTTTTGCACATGTTTTGTTTCTCTTTTCTAGCCTTTTCTTTCCTTGTCTTTTCTTCTTCCTTTATTTTTCCTTTCCTTTCTCTTTCCTTTGTCCCTTCTTGTCTTCTTCTTCCTTCTTTCTTGTCTTCCCTTCTTTCCTTTTCCCTTCTCCCCCTCCTTTCCCCCCCTTTTTTTTTCTTATTTTTCCTTTGCCCTTCACTTCCTTCCTTTTCTTCTTTTTTTTTAACCTTATTTGGCCCTTCTTTAACCCGTCAAAAGGCTCTTTCCTTAACTTTTCCTCTGCCTGAGTGTCCTTTAGAAGATTTCCAAAGGGGCACTCACCTTCCAAAGTGCCCTTCAAATTTTTTTTGAAGGGTCACTTTTTGACTAAGCATCCTTTAAAATATTTCTGAAGGGACACTTTCCTTCCAAAGTGCCCTTCAAATTTTTTTTGAAGGGTCACTTTTTCCCGTTCTTTCTCCAAGTGCCCTTCAATTTTTTTTGAAGGGTCACTTTTTCCCATTCTTTCTCCAAGTGCCCTTCAAATTTTTTTTGAAGGGACACTTTATCTTCAAGTACCCTTCAATTTTTTTTTGAAGGGTCACTTTTCTTCTTGGAATGCCCTTTAGAAATTTTTTGAAGGGACACTTTGTCTTCAAGTGCCCTTCAGAATTTTTATGAAGGGTCACTTTTCTTCTCAAAGTGCCCTTTTAAAAAATTCTAAAGGGACACTTTCTCTTCAAGTGCCTTTCAATTTTTTTTTGAAGGGCCACTTTGTCCCTTTCCACCTTCCAAAGTACCCTTCAAATTTTTTTTAAAGGGATAATTTCCTCCAAAGTACCATTCAAATTTTTTTTGAAGGGACTTTTCCCCTTGACCTAGTACCTAGACGAATTCCTTTAGACCTTTTGTTTTAAGGAATTAGCTCAGGGAAAATGAAGGCCCAAGGAAAAAATAAACTTGGGGGAAATGAAATCTTGAGGAAGATGCTTGGGATGACATGCTAGGAGACATCAAGATTAAGATCATGAAGTAGACATTGGGATTCAAATATCCCATGACAGGCCAGGGGATGTCATTTTTGGCATCATGAAATAGCTATTGGAAAAAAAACAAGTAATGAGTGATGAGAAACCTAAATGGGTAAGAAAAATACTCTACAGTGCAAATCAGATTTTCTTAACTACTTTAATTCCATTCTTCATGGAAGTAAAGCAATTGACAAAACTTGATTGGGTCTATAGTATAAGCCAAGATTTATCATAGGCTTTACTTATAATCTTTATAAGTAAAGTAGGCGAGAAGGTTTAAAGTAGTTAGCAAGGTAAAACCTAAAGTAATGAGCAATGAGAAACCTGAATGGGTTAGCAAAGACAAAATTGAGATTATCCAGCTACTTTACTTATAAACATCATAAGTAGAGAAACTTAAAGAGTTTGAAGTGAAGTAGGTGAGTCCAAAAAACCTAAATGGGTCACTATAGTACAAATTGGGTTTGATCAAAGGCTTTACTTATAAACTTTATAAGTAAAGTGGTTCTAAAAATCTGAATGGGTAAGCAAATACAAAATTGGGATTTCTAAGGTGCTTCACTTATCATTTTTTATGAGTAAAGCAATTGAGAAATCCCAAATAGCTGATCAATGGTGATTAAGAGTCATGATCAAGCAAATAAGGATCCTCCATGTGATAGGGGAAAATGAGATGAAGGACGCTCATAGACATCCATGCCCAAGTAGATTAATGACATAATAGGGGTGATCTATGTCTCTCCCTCATAAACTAATTAAAAGGTGCCAACCAAGGAATGGAAAGGAGAATACACGTGGTCTTGGCACTTATTCCATGTCAAAAAAAGATATAATTTGAAAGTGACCTCCCCTACATCTTTTTTCCATACAAAAGGCTAAGATGAGGAGGTTAGACATGAAGACAAAGTTTTTTTGAAAGTGGCTCTTCCAGTAGCAATCATTTTGATGATTTACCTAAAATATCTCATTCTGTTGAGAGGCTGTTTGAGAAGTATCTTCAGGGGGAAAGCAAAGGGCATCCAAGAGAGTGACATGGATCAAATATAATGCAAAAAACAAGCATCTTTGGAAAAATTAGTTGCAACCAAAGATGGTGACCTCTAATTTTAATGATTCCTTCCTTTAGCACCAAAGGGATCTTCAACTTATCTTTTTCCTATAAATACATCCTGTGGGTAAGGGAAAAAATTAACCATGCAACATATGGTGAAGCCCTACTGGGATAATAAAATTTCAGCCTTTGAAAAATTAGCATAGAATTGTTTCCTTCAAGCTTTTTTTTGGGGGTTTCTTGGTCTAAATGTGAGAGAGACATATAGTGGCAGTGTGAGATTATATTCTATCCTTCTGCATACTTTATCTATCAAGGAATCTTAGTCTAATTGGTCACACAACATGTACCTAGTGTAATTAATTCTTGTATGTGTAATAATGCATTAAATGTGCAAATCTTGCCTTTCATCTCATTTGCATTGCACCATTTTTTGCATGCCTTACCTTTGCATTGAAATATTATTATTAGTTTACTTAAATCTTTATAAATAGTTCTATTTTTTCCTGATCATGCATAGGAATTTGACATTCATGTGGAAAGATAGTTTTAGTGCATCACCACCCGTAGAGTAGAATTTATTTTCCTTTAATTTTCCTTTTCCTACAAATTCCTAACTCTTTTCCTTTTAAGAGAGTTATTTTGACAAATATTTACATAGGAAGCTATCCCTTTCAACCTAGAGGCTCATTTCTAGCATAGGCATACCCACAAGCCTTGTAAATGTTCCCATGCTACCCAAATCTGGGAGAGGACTGAACACTCTCTTCCAAGGTACGAGATTTGTGCTTAACACTTCTTCCATATAGGATTAGAGTAGATGTTTTAGGACTGATCCATACAAAACATACCTTACACATGCCAACCATTAGACTATTTGTTTGATTAGGTGATCTAGGGAGACTACTAAGACTATTTCATATCCCAAATTCTTCATCTAGAGGTGTTTGAGGGTGTAACTCACTCATCGAGTCATGATCAAGGTTTAGAGAGGATTTTGTAGGTCCACCATCTTAAAAATAGTTCATAGAGTGTGAACCTCTAAACTAAAATTTCTTTCCATAAAAATCTATCCCATAGACCCTTTAAAATATTCTAAATAGCTTTGGGTCCCATGCAAACTATACAATGAGATATGAATGAAAGATGGTGTGTTTCAAGCTCGTTGGTAATAAATTTGTGTAGGTTACAATGTTACGGTTTGTTTATAGAATTGGGACCCTAAATTCCACTCTCTCCTTCATGGATCTTGAGTGCATAGGGGTGACAAAATCTCCCTAAGAATACTGGGTTTGAGTTTCCATGTCATGTGAGATATGAGTGTTGAAAATGGTAACTTGATATAGCTGCTTAAGGCAATAGAGCTTGAGAAGGTTTTAAGACTATTTTTAATGATTTTCCTTCATTACTTTGCTTCAAAAACCTCTTTTAGGACCCATAACAACATCACACACCTTCTCATGTATTTGAGTCTATTTTGGGATTTTGGATATGTTACTGAGGTGGAGGTGGGGTCTTAAAACCTAAGGGAGGCTTTAGGTCTTATGGATTATAATAGGATTTGAAACCTCAACTCACATATAGGTGCATTTATATCCCCAATATTATCATAACATACTCCTCTATCAAATTTCCACCTTCTATACTTGTCCTTACCTACCCAAACCACTATCTCAACCTTTCTCTCTCTTAAGTCTACCTTAACCATCACTGTCCAATGTAGGGGCTTGGAACAGTTGGTGTTGGTGACCTAAGAAATTTATTTTAGCTCCTTATAGTGATGGATTCAATGTTTAGACAACATATTTTTAGGTTTTGACTATAGCCTTTGAGGCTTGTCTTCCCTAACTCTATTATTAGGGCTAACTTACACAGTTAGGATAGGCCTGTGGGGTTTAGATATCCAAATTAGACCAGACAATCACCTTAACCTGATATCACCATAATATGATATTTTGAGGGATATAAATATCATCATCACTCCAGGCTTCCTTTTCACATGCTCTTGGAATTTCCATTTACTCTAGTCATGCACTCTAGACTAAGTAACCCTAAATCACTGTATATACTTGACCCATTCTGCTTAATCATCTACCAAAATTATTTGTCCTTGGAACATGATTTATATGATATGAAAACCATCTTATTCTGAGTTATCCCTTTATGTGAATATACCATTTCATGTTTAAGGTTGGGGATAGACTGCCTATAACTCTAAGTAGTGATTTACTTATGTTGACTATCAAGGGTCCTTAAGTAGGCTCCTAAACCAGAGGACTGCTTTCATGTCATGTTTGAGACCTCAATGGATTTCCTTGATTCTAACTCACACCCTTTGAGATAGTCACCTTCATAATCTATCACCTTTATTTGAATTTTAAGACTCAACCCTATATGGTGATTTTAAACCCTTTGAAGGTTGGGCTGAGTTGGTCTCCTATAGGTGGCCATTATGCTTGTCAATAGTAATTACATCTAGGTTGGAAAATTCTCTCACAACCTCAATGGATCTTAATAGTATTATGGTGAATTTGAACTAGTATTCATGCTTTAGGCTTGGGCAGGAAGGTTTGATCCTACAAGTAATAGTTATAATAACTTATGGGAGTCTTCATTTGGAACTCAGAGCCTAATATGAGGTGGATTTGCATTGATAAGATCATTAGATGGCATAGGTTCCTTGATAACTTAAAATGGAATATTGACTCTAGTTCAAGATGACCTATGAAGACCTTATGCATCCCTACTCACATAACAAATCAAGACACTTGGAGTTCATAAATCAAACATATGGAGTGAAAAGTTAAAACCTAAGATCTATGAATACCTTAACTCCTGATAAATAACCTTAAATTTTGCTAATCAAGTCTATGAATGCTTTAGAGAGCTGGTTAAAAATTTCTTACCTATGAGGATTATCATGGATTTTAGTTATCTTAAAATAAGGACCTTTTCGTATGAATACAACACTCTATTGCTACCTTTATTGTATTTATTGGCCAAATTTGGCTCATATAAGAAACTTTTGCCTTGATGTGGTTTGAACACTTGAGCATAATCCTTCTGAGAGAGTGATTCAGTAGTGAAAGGGAACATATAGACTCTAGGAGAATACCATGTCACCACAAGTTTTTGAAACACTTTAAGTAGGTTTAAAGTGTAAATCTGATGATTTTCAAGAACTAGACCGTTACACCATGTCATACAGAAACAAATAGGTTGATTTAGTTACACATTTCATAAATGAATTTAAGAAGTCAACCAAGCCAAAATATTTCATGGAGATCATGTTTTTTATTCCTTTAACATCCTCTACAAATTTTGTGTCTTGATGATTTTTCTATCTCAAGATGCAAGTCTTCAAAGTTGAACTAGTAGAGTGGGATGTACATCTAGACATTGAATTCAAGCTATGATAAGTAACTATTTGGATTCAAATGTTCTTGAAGATGAATATGGAGATGAAAAGTGTCTCAATCATGGTGAACTCCAAAGTATATATAACAACATGTAGGTACTCATAAGGTCAATAAGTCAATGAGCTTAGAAGGCCTACGAGGTCACTAGGTGGCAAAAGCATGCTTGATCACATAGACTGACATTTGGGCCCATAGAAGGATAAATGTGAAGGTACCAAGTGTCTTAATCATGGTGACTTCTAAGAAGATTGATGGAATACAGAAGGTCAAGAATTCAATAAGATCAAGGTGAATGCAAGGCTGCTATATGGTGCAAAAGTGATAATCAAATAGAGATTTAACTATAGGGTCCATAGAAGGAGTGAAAAATCAACAAGTGTCATGATAAAAAATATTGACTCAAGATCTAATGGTGAGGTGGCAATAAACAATGTTAATGGGTCTAAAATATCCAATAAAGTGCATTAAATCATGCAATAATAGAATCAATAGTGCACAAGGTCATCACATGGCATAAACACATGAAACAAATGGAGATTGATAGTAAGGTCCATAAGAAGCATGCGATATTGACAAATGTCACATTCTCAAAGGCCAAAATCAAAGATGAATGGGGAGCTAATAATTGGCATAATATGAGAAGCCCAAATCAAGATCAATAGTCAATATTTAAATTTGAAGCTAAGAGACTTCAAATGGAGGTTGAATATGGTTCAGGTTGAACCAAGAACAAATTTTTCAAAGGGCATGTGCCTCCATTAGAGTTCAGTTGAAAATCATTAGGCAGACACAATCATATAATCAAGATTGTCATGGATGAAACTCCATCACCATTAAAGCTTAGACAAGATCTTTGGTTGATGATTTAAAACCCATTGACTCCATTCTCTAAAAGTTGTAGGATTATTCCATGGTGTGTTCATTGATCTTTTAGAAGGAATATCCTCGTGTGAAATGAATTCTCAACTCCCATAGGGTTTAGAGGTAGCATAGGTTTATTTAAACCTAATATAGTTCAAAATAAGATTATATAGCTTGTAGGTTCTCATTGACATGATAGCTATAGGAAAACTAATAAATAAGATTGGTTTTCAATCTATAGTAAATATATATTCAAGATGGAGTAGCTACATATATAAACAAGCTATAGAATAGTGTCTTATCTTCCAAAATGTTCACATCCTCTATAAATAGGTACCTATAGCCACTCAAAATAGACATAAAAATAGCTTTATCAGATTCAAGATATGAAGATTTTGTCTTCATAAGCAAGTCAAGTGGAGGATGGTGTAGAGTCCCAAGATGGAAATATGGTGGTTAATAAAAGTATTTAGAACATTTAATATATTTTTAGGGGTATCTAAAGGTTTACCTTCATAAACAAGATCATGACTCACCACATTTGGAAAAATCTTATCCTTAAGTGTGTTGCTCGACCAATGAGAAGATTTGAGGGCTATCAGGATAAATGAAAGCTATCTTGTCTATGATGTATTAAACTTGATTTGATAAAAATATGGTGGAGAATTCATCAAAATTTGGCTACTAATTTAATTATCTCTGATGTCATGCTCCCTCTCTCTTTGCCCCTTCTCTATTTTTTCCATTTTTTTCCACATTGAAAAGCTCCCTCTCTAATTTTATATTCTCATAAGGACTCTTTGATTTTGAAGAGTAAGAAAATCTCATTTGATAAGGTTAATGCATGCAAAAATTTGTAATAACTACATATTAATGTAATAAAATACTTTCTTTACCTATATCTTGCCCTTTTATTAGTGTTTAGTAAGCTTGTGCATGATGGCCTTGTGAAGGAGATTCTTTCATATCCATTGTCCTTCTTTCTGACCTCTTTTAAGGTGCTTCTAAGCTATTGCAGGTCTAAAATCATTTTATTTCTACCATT
The DNA here is from genome assembly GCA_037957365.1 of Torreya grandis. Taxonomy (NCBI): domain Eukaryota; kingdom Viridiplantae; phylum Streptophyta; class Pinopsida; order Cupressales; family Taxaceae; genus Torreya; species Torreya grandis. The sequence goes on from JARHVA010001747.1 coordinate 1,192,068, forward strand.
GATGTGAGATATATGTGAGTCTTATAACTCCTTTTTTTTTCATTCATTGCTTCTTGAACCTAGGTTATGAAATACTTATGCAATTAGCTAGATTATGAGATTGTGTGAGATAGTATTGTCTTATGCATATCTAGTGTGGGTTCAAGCATATGATAGCCTCATTTATATTTGGTGCATCACCTTTTTATCTTTCTTATGATCCCTATTTCCCCCTTTATAACCCTTTTCCAAGTAGAATCATTAGTTTAGGTGATCCATCAAAAGAAAGTTGACCTTTTTTGGAGGTTCAACCCTATTATAGGATACCCATAGCCTAGGGTTATTCCCATATTGTGATTGGGAGTGGAGGAGCTTGAATAAATCTTCCACAAGTGTGCAAGCTCACATCATAATAGTATCCTAATGACATTAAATAAACATTCTCATGAAACACTCTATTCTTCCTTGCAATGAAGCCCAAATATGTAGGTAGTCTCATTTCAAAGAAAGATCTTGTGGTAGCTGAAGGTCCATCTAACCATTCCACTTGAGATAAGAAGGAAAGAGGATTTTAATAACTTTAATAAACTATTTTCAATCCTTAAACCATTATTCATTTCTAGATATGTACATTAGATGTTCTTCTTCACCAAGACACATCATCTATAATCTACAACTTGGGATGAATTAGATGTTCTTTCTCATAGAGGATCACATATGTGAAACTTGGGTAGAGAATGAAATGGAATATTCCTAAGGATCTTTAAAAGACATGTATGACTATTAGTTTCATCAAGTAGGCCAATAATTCATTGAAACCATTTCAGTTTTTAACACTGTGCAGATGAGGAAGACAACCCAAACTACTTAACTTCTTAAAGTTTGTTCATAAATCATAGAGGACTAATATTGAAACCAATGCCTAATATTTTAAGGCCATTATACCTCATTCCTTTGGCCGAGATCTGAGGTCACCATCTTCTTTCTCCTATTCAAACTGATCAAGAACCTAACTAGTTATCCAACACTACCAGAGAGTTTGATATAAGAAGTGGATTGGTTTTTGTCTATTTTTGGCTTGAAACACCTATATTATATCACCTTATGCCTATTTTTAACTCCCCCTATAGATACCTATCATTTCCTAACCATGTCTATACTATACAAATCTGTACTTGCTTGAAAACTCTAACGCACAACTTTCTTGCATTTTGTCATATTTTCAGACCATTAATCATCATTGGTGGGTATGAGGATGGAAAATAGGGGTAAAAATTCATTTCAAAACATATGGTACGGTTGGGGAATATGAAGAGTTATTATTTCCCATTTGTGGGCTGCCCTTAGTAGCAAATAAAAGTCCTTGACTTGTGAGAAGACACCATTAACATATGAAATTTTTTGATCATGGCATTATGGAACTCATAGAGGCCTTTGAGGATGTGATTTATGGTTTTAGTGGCATTTTAATGTCAAAATAACATCATCTTAAGGTCAAACACCCCCATTTGAGACAATAGACATGATCTCAAGTGAAGGTACACACATGGAAGTTACTTCAATACTTACTAATAGAACTTAGAACATGCTAAAGACCTAGATTAGTTTACCATGTATTATTTATAAAACTATTAAACCTTTTAATCAAACCATACCTTTTAGATCTTCAACATACTGGAAGGATTCATGATGATTTATAAGCTACAACATTGGGCCATCTTCATTTTGAAGAAGTTTGGACCATTAAGACCACCATAAGGCCCATTATTGATCCTTACACATGACTAATAATAAGGAGAACATTTTAAACAAATTAAATAGGGTGAGTAGATAACTACCATGGTGTTCCTTGACATGATAAAACACTTTGAAACTACTGTCTAGACAAGATAACTAGTGACCTCTTTTTGGACTATCCTAACACTTCAAGAGGTATAATAAGGGTGACCACAAGGTGAGTTTGGGTTATAATGCATGGGTTTAATATTTTATAGGCCTAATGTCAAAAAATATTCAACATTACTAGTGACTCTAAAAGCTTGACCTACCTACTAGTCAAGAAGACCTAGGATCTCTTACATACCAGTCATGTTATATACGAAAGAATCTTTGAATAAAATGTCACCTCATGCCTAATACCTTGTTGATATCAAGGAATAAAACAAACTATACAAGACACAAGGAAAAAAAAAAAACATAATATAAAATAATAACTAAATAATCAACTAGCAAAGCATGTGCTGTAACACTTGGAGGAAGGAAACTAAATATTATGTATAAGATGGTTTTGTGATTATAGTAATAATACTTTAGGAACACACCATAGAAAGGGATAGGGAGTTAATCACCACTCATTTTGGAAAATTGGAAGGCATTATTCCCTTTGCATCTATTAATGACATATGACCCATTCTAAATACTATCAAACTTTAAATGTTTACTTGGCTTGGCACGATCTTCATCCCACTTAAGTACAATGTCACTTTATTGAAAATTATTTGAAGAGTCTATCTTGTCAAATTATATCTTGAATTGATATTTTTTGGACCACATGGCATGTATATCACCATACCTTCTCTCTTATAACCCCCTTAATTCATTCATCCTCACCTTTATTACATCACTCTCAATGAGTTCAAGTTGGTGTACAAGTTCCAAGGATAGTAGCTCAAGTGCTATGGGTAGCCTTGATTATTTTACATAGAAAATAAGATATGGTGAGTGATAGTATAAACATTTCAAGTAATCCTATCTTCCCATAAGGTATTCCTTAGCTTGGTATGCCACTCCCTTTGGTTGTCCTAAATTGTTCTTCTTATGATCCTAATCAGATTGTTGTTAGCATCTACTAGTCCATTTCCATGTAGATAGTAATTAGATGAATAACTAAGGTAGATACCATGGTTAATATCCAACTCACTCACCCTTTCACTACTGAAGGCTAATGCATTTTTTGATATGATGGTGAAGGGGACCCCAAATCTAGTCACTAAGTTGTCATAGAACTCTAAGATTGAGTTCTCATTTAAATATTTAAGTGTAATTACTTCCACCCACATAGTAAAGTAATCAATATAAGTTAAAAACCAATTAATTATAACACTATATGGGGTATGAATCATACCTAAAAAGTCTAGGCCCCACGGCATGAAGGGGTACTCTACTTGAATAGGCCTGAGAGGCATGGTAACTAGTCTTTACTTGCTTATGAAAATAACACATTTTTGGCACCTCCTAACACAAAAATGAGAGTCCATAAATAAAATTGGTCATAAATATCATAATATTATGATACTTTTTTCTATGGTTTTGGCTACAAAGTGCCCACCTATAAGCCCATCATGAAATTATCTTGGGAGCTTGTCAATTTAACTAGTTTATACACATCTCAAAAGCATGACACCAAGGACCTTCTTGAAGATTACCCCATATATCAAGTAATAAGGAATGGATCACATTCTAAAGTACCTAATTATAATATTTAAGCCTATACGACAATCTCCTATATAGAGGAACCTCATCATGTCTTGGGTCTAACTATAAGGAGATATAGGTGCAACTACTTGTTGATCATCTTGGTCTGCCAAAACCATTTCCTTGTCCTATTTAACATATTATGTAAGGTTTTCACATAGTCCCCTACCCCTATCCAACTTGTTGACCTTGACATATATGTCATATTTCATGCATTTGGTCACTAAACCAACCCTCTTTTCACTCAAGTCCCTATTAAATATGAAATCCTTAATGTTAGGGTGGACTACCATGATAAATATTTTGTTGTTAGACACCATGTGTTTAAAATTATTGAGTTATATCATGACTAAAAATACATGTTTTTAAAATAAAGTGTACCTCTCTTCATACCCCTCTAATGCTTGGCTGAAGAAGGCTATGGGATGCTCAAGGCCTTCACTATTTTGTTGTTAGAGGTACAAACCATTGAGAGGGGGGTGAATAAATGGTGGAAAATAATCTAATTCAATTTATAAACCCTTAAAAAACTTGTCCATTCAATATAACTATTCATGAAGCATTCAAGATATTTAGAGCAATGAACAAACATATAATGCAAGATTACACACACAACACAAGATCGATGTGGAAAAGCTCTCTTGGGGAATAAAAACCACTCTCAAACCTAAAAAAACATGGAATAATTATCTTATAGGAAGTATGAAAACATGATACTTTAGTGATACACCTATTCCATAAGGAGCACCTGCCCCTAGGATGGTCAAATATTTTTGACCAAACTTTAGTGAAACACCTATTCCACAAGGAGCACTTGCCCCTAGATGGTCAAGTCCTTCTGACCAGAATTTAGTAAAAAACCTATTCCACAAGGATAAATTACCCATAGGATGGTCAAGTCCTTTTTAATACACTTTATTGAAACACCTATTCCACAAGGAGCGCCTACCCCTAGGATGGTCAAGTCCTTCTAACCTAGATGTTGAGCACCCTCCCAACACCTATGATATAAACATCTCCACCTTTGAATTGATGTATTCAATACCTAATGATGGAGCTCTAATTTTATAACCCCTATAAATTACCTCTCTATATCATACAAGAATTTCACATAGGCATGCGACAATCTCTCTTCCTCTTAACTCAAATTGCTCTCATATACACACTTAGACCTACAAATCCTTCTTCTATTTGCTTTTCTCCCTAATATTCAAGAATACAAGAGAACTATATTTGACATTAGAAATTTAAAATATATGTCATACAAACATTCATAAATCTAGTATTCTCTAAAATCCATCCACTGGGCACTCACCCTTTATTAATTTTTTCACTCTTCAATTCTTACACCCAAATAGTCTTAAGGGCTCACTCGCTCAATCTGCCTCTTCTAGGCTCATCAGATCTATTGACCTATGTATCCAAAAATAATATATTGATTATATAAACATGATTGATTTAATATTCTATATTATGGTCCTCATTTACTTATACATTCTCTTTCAAAGGTTCTCTACTTCACTTGAATCTTTGCTCTCACGACTAACATAATTAGTCCAATTATGCCATGTATATATACCACTTTCTTTCTTTAACCCATCTTGGTTAGCAAAGATTATTTACATATTTGAACCACATTTAACATATGTAAATACAGATATTATATATTATAAACACACTCTTCATAGGTGGGTCATTGCCTCATTAGTCCCAAACCACCATTAGGTCTTGGTGAGGCCTAAAATAATTAGGCCTTCATACTCACAAGTTATATGTGAGATTACTTAGACCACCTTCACCCTTTAAAAATTATTATAATACATAAAATATACCTCCAATATCCCATTAATTACTCCCATGGGTATATTCTACTTGGAACACCAACTCAATACTTGAACCTACCAATTAAGTCTCCTTGCTCTTTAGGCCTTCAAACACAGAAAACATAGTCTCAATCTTCTAAAGCAAAAACATAAATATTTCACATAACCATATGATTAGATCAAAAATTTTAACCCTAAAAAACATATGGTAAATATCCATGAGATTTAAATGCTTCAATATAGGGTTTAATCACTTAATTTAACTCTCTCAGAATGACCACTCAGACTGATCACAAATAGTCAAAATACAATTATACTTATTTTGACTCTCCACAACTGATTAGGGAAAAAATATGATAACCAATGCCTTATCATAATCCATTTATAATTATAAAAAATATTCATACTCATTTTACTCTTCAATTATACTGATAATACCTTCAAATTACCTCTGCAAGATGGTCATTGAAATTGCTAGTGTATTCAACAAACACACTCAACTTCTAAGCAATTGTTCACACTGAAGCTAGATTATTCAAACCTAAAAAATGCAAATATATATTATACTAATGGAGTATAAATCACTTTAAATATATAATTCACCTTGAAACATCCAAATACCATCAAGAACAACTCAATTATCCTTCTTAGGTCACTTAAAAAACATGGTCAAGTATAAGGTCAACTTTGGAGGTTAATAAATTTGAATATATAAACATTTAGACCTTATAACCATATTAAATGGATGATATTTGAAGTCATATAAATATTTTATTTTAACTACATCAATAAATTCATCTTGGATCAAAAGTTATAGCTCAAAAACTAAGCACTGGTTTTCCTTCATTAATTTGAATATTCAAATTCCAACGGTCACTATTAAACATCAAACACTTTGTCAACATCTCATGCCTTCTAATAGATTGAATTAATAAAAATCATTTATCTCCTTAAAAATTATCATGATAGTCAACTATGTTAAAAATCTATTAGTTTGAACTCATCTTGTGCTCCATTGTAGTTTTGACCAAATATGCATTGTCGATCTCCTTGGAAGTAGCTTGATCTTTATCTTTGCTCACTAGTAAACATTGATCATGTTTACCTCATCTTGTGAACATTTAAAATTTTGAATAAATAAATATTTTCTATCTCTATAGATTAACCAAGTCTTTATCTTGTAGTAATCACCATTGATCTAAGTTCCAAGCTCTTGTGATTATGCCACTTGGTAGCCCTACGTGCCTTCTACACATTTGACTCATCAAATTTAATGCACGTCATTGATCTTCTGACTACATGATCATACACTAATCATTGATCTTATATATAATCTTTATGAATATGACACATTTCATTAGCATATTCCTTCTTTGACATATTGACTTTTACATTCATCGTTGGATCAAAATCTACGATTTAATGTGCATTGTTAGATATATTGACTCGATGACCTTAGAATTCAACATAGTTTAACTTGATTGTCTCTAGCCCATCATAGTGTGAAAGTGCAACATTGAAGATTTATATCTTAAAATATAAAACACTTCAAGACTTCAAATCTTTAGGGTACCTTCTTGGCACTATAGACAACATCTCCATGAAATTTGTTGACCTTATTTGACTTTGTAGGTGGCTAAAATAAATGCACAAACTTGTTGGTTAATTCATGTTTGCATGATAGTATATGATGGTCTAGTTTCTTTTAAGCTATAATATGCATGTTCCTCATTAAAAATGATCAAAATACACATTAGGAATTCATTAAAACATCTATGGATGCTTCATAACTTCTTCTTTGTCCTTATAGACCTACAAATGTGCCATATCTCTCCAAACCATCAATATGATCACATTGTCATTAATGCATTAGTATAACATGATATATTTGACATAAATGACAACCAAAATTCAATTAACATGATTAAAATTTGGTGTATAAGCATGGCATAAATAGTGTCATTTGTAGAGAAGGCATACATGAAGAAGTCCCTTGAAAAATTAGGGTTGAGGAGGGTGGGAGCATGGGCAATACCCTATTTGATGGATTCAAAGCTCAATTTACCTTCCTTAGTCCATGAAATATTTTTGTGTTTCTTAATCATGTGAGTTATAGGCCTTAAAAACTCTGCAAATCTAGGTATGAACCTTCTAATGAAGTTGATTTTACCTAAATAAACTCTGCAATCCCTTTTTATGTTTGGGAAATGATAATGTAAGAATTGCATCTATCCTTTCAAGGTCAATAAAGAGGCATTATTTTGAAACCACATGTCTTAAAAGTCTACCCTCATAGAATGAAAAGATTCATTTTTTAGGGTTTAAAGAGACCCCAAACTACTGACACCTATTAAACATTAGCCTCAAGTGTGTCAAATTATTTTTGGGATTCTTGGAGAATACTATGATGTCATCAAGGTAGATGAACACCATCCTAATTATGATTCCTTTAAAGGATATATCCATTTACCTTTAGAAGGTAACTCAAATATTAAACAGTCTAAAATGAATCTTATTATAAACATAAGTGACCCACTTAGTTGTGAAGGTAGTCTTCTGTTGGTCCTCCTAGTTTAGTAGCACCTGATTGTACCTTGAGTATCCATCAAGCAAGGATAAAATTTATAAAACTATAACCCTTTGAATAATTTGATCCATAGATGATATGTTATAGTGATATCTTCATGACACCTTGTTGAGATCTCTGAAGTCTACACATAACATTATCTCTCCATTATTATTCCTCATAGGCACAAGATTTTCCACCCATGAAGAGTGTTTGATAGGGACGATGATGTTAGATTCAATAATATTTGTCAACTCCTTCTTCATAAGGATCTCAATCTTGGGGTTGACTGGTCTTTGTTTTTGTCTCACATGCTTAGAATTTCCCTCCAACTCTATGGTATGCTGAGCCAAACTAGGGTCAAACCCTTTCAAATCATGATACTCCCAAGCAAATATTTCTAAAAACTCTTGACATAGTTCTATGAAGGATACCTTCTCCTCTTTGGTGTTCATTTTTTCCTAATTTTAGTATCCTATCTTTGAAGATGATGACTTTCTCACAGTGCTCTTATTTTATAGATATGCTCACCTTAGCTTTCCTTAGACAATCATTTTCATTGAATATGTTTTCTAATGTCACCAAACCTTTAGGTAACTTATTTGTCCTTAATTAGACAATATGTTCCCCATACTATTGTTGTAATATTCCTTAGTTTCTTGAGAATAATTATGCCTCCTACTACAAGAAACATGCAATTTAGTTTTCATTTTCAAACACTCTCTAGCTCACCTCATTGTTAGGGACTGAAGGTATAAATACCACCTTGATTTGGGACTACTCCTTGATGTCTTTTATTCCACTTGGTATGTCATACTATGATCCTATGGCTACCAACTAGTCTGCATGTTGATTGGCCTCTCTAGGGATGGAGAGAATGTCAAAGGCCTCAAAGTCATCCAAGAGGTCCTAAAACCTATGTTTATATGCCTTCAAGAATGGGTTCTTGAAAACACTCTACCATCTCACCTGATGTACTACCAAATCATTATATCTTATGGCTTTCATGATTTTTATGCCTCTCTTTCTTTCCCATCACAAATCATGGATGAGGGATTCAAACTATGCTATGTTAGAAGTGCAACTACATTGAAACCTCGGGTCCAAAAAGTGCCTTTTCTTATAAGGAAAGACAAACATGATACCTTCCCCACTTCCATTCTTGGATCTAGATCCATCTTCATGATCTTGGCTTGGGATAGTGATAGATGGTATGATATCCCCTTCTTCATGCATATAATATACACTCAGACCTACCTCTTTAATGATTTTGTATGGATCATATCCATGTTTGTCTACTGTGCATTCACCAAGTATCAAATATAATATGGTTTTAAATGGTTCAATGGGATCTTGGTCATTGGTCTATTCATATTCATCTATGATAGTGTAATTAACACTTGACAAGGTAGGCATGTAAGGATTTAAGTGGAACCTAGAAATAGGCTCAGACCTTATGGTGACCTTTATTCCATACCTAGTCCTAAAAACCATATAAGACCAATCAAAAAAGAGATAACCCCATATCTTGGTAGTGAAATCCCTAGACAAGCATAAGGCAAAGTAAGGAGGGAGGTCAAGTACTATTACATCTTGAGATATAGTGTAATTAGGACAAACAACCAAGATGATTTTCATATCCTTAAGGACACCAACATTCTTAGTGGGAGACCCATCCAATTTTAAGACCCCTTTAGCATTCAATTCATACTTTAACAATAGTCTTAGTGGAAGACCCATCCAATTTTTAGACCCCTTTAGCATTCAATTCATACTTTAACAATAATTTATCTGCTATAGACTTAGACATGACAATAGTGTTGGCCCCATTATCTATAATATATTCACCTATAATAATAGAGAGATAAAAGGGAGGGGGTTTGATTACCTTGGGTGATTGAGACTCATGAGGTTGATTGGAATTGGTTAGGATTATACCCACCTTTTTTGTCTACTTGTCCAAGACATGGAGTTTGGAAAGCTCTTCTTGAAGGAGATATTTTTTCCCAAAAATGAGTAAGGTGTCCCACATAGGGATAGTAACATGGGCCTTATTTATCTGATCCACAATACTAATGTGAGAGGTGGTATCCTTGGGCTGTAACTTGAAAGTAACACCACCATTAGGAGTTTATGTGAATTGAGGTATGAATGGACCTATATGATTCTACACTCTCTTATCTTGAAGTTGATGAGTTGATGATGTCTTAGGAGATGAATCTTGAATAATCTCCCCTTGAGGTGTTTGATATGGTGGAGGGGCTTCTCTTTCAAGTCTTGAACCATCACCAATTACATTTCTTTTAGCCCTTGTATGGGTTGTAATTGGACTATCTACCTTGGCCTCATTTCCACCCTGATCGGTTGCTACTTTCTCAAATTAATGCTCTCCTTCTTGGAAAATAAAAAAATTACTCTTAGATGGTTTCTTACTTATACTTGTAACTTGTTGATTTGGCATCTCAACTTGGGTCATGAAGGGAACATCTCCATGTTGTATAGGAAGACCTTCCTTGTGTTGTGTAAGAGGCTGACTATCATGTGTTGGAGGATTTTGATTTTATCCACTTGAATTGAGTGACACCTCATGTGACTTCCCCCATTGATTAGGCCATTTACCTTATTGAGCATAGTTGTTTTGAGTTGGATCTAGGGTTCTAGAACTTATAATAGAATTGGGATTATTTTTATTATAGGGCCTTGCTTGAGTGATCTACCCTTGACCTTTTGGATTAGGCTGATATGGAGGTCTATTATATTTATAGTGATGATAGAGGGCCTGATAAGGTGCTTGATAAGGTTTATAGGGTATAATTTTTTGCCTCTCTAAGGCCACTATCTTGATGTTTTAGGCTTTAAGTAGCCCTTCAATCTTGCCTAATTTATTTGCTTAATTGACATCTGCCTAATCATGATTGGTTGGTGATGGTAAGGGAGTAATGGTAGGCATTGGGAGTTGAATCTTAAGGAATAAAGGAATGAGGGGTCTTAGGGTGAGCTTTCTTACTCGGATTAAACAAATTTATAGCCTTATGGCCACCACATAAGCATCTAGTAGAGTGTTTCCCTATGGAATATATCATGACTACCACATCATAATTGAGGGATATTAAGTAGTCTAAGAAGGAATAATTGGGAGTGGGCTTAACTATTATGGGGATCCTATCCCAAGTTTTTTGAAACATATATTTGAAATTTACCATTAACTCTTGGGGATCCCTTTTAATTATGGTAAGCTACTCTAATAAATATATATGGTCACTCCCATCCTCAAAGTGTTTGCATAAATGTTCCCCAAATTCATCCCAGGTATTAATGGAAGCAAGTGTTAAAACCCTATACCACTGGAGTGCCTTACCCTTCAAGGAAGTGGTCAATAATCTCATAGCTACATTCTCTTGGGTCATATTGTGAACTAAGCACAAATTAGATATGTTTAAAATATATTCCACAAGGGTGGTTGAGTTTTATCCTATTAAATAGGAAATGATTTTAAGGGAAACAAAAGGTATGTCATCAAACTGATTTAGATTTAAGGGGATGCCACCATTAAAGGGTACAAAGGCTTGAAATCTAAGCATAGCCATTAGAGGTGTAGCATTTATAGTAGTATTTGGTTGAGTAGAATTAGGAAAATAAGGGGGTGTATATATATATATATATTGTGTTAAGGATGTTGAAAATTAACACTCTAATCAGTATGATATTGTATTATTGACATTTGCTTTAGACGACACTTATAGAGGAACCTTTGGAATGTTTTGGAAACATATTTGAGACAAGTTTGTAGCTCAATTATCAAAATATGTATCTTGACTGTGAAAGTCTATAACTATCTACCGAGGTTTGTAGAACACATGATAAAAGAAAGATTAAAACTACAGGCCTGTAGGCCCTTCGTTATCTACATGGGTTCATATCAAAACTCTTCTTTAAATTCTATAATACTTGTACATATCCAAAATGAAAGATTAAATATGTAAACAGTTATAACATTATGTAAATAATGTTAACTCAGACTCACATAAGCTTAAAAAACAAAAGCATTCATATTCTACCTTAGACTACATGTAATGCTCAACCTAAATAGCATATTAATGTCTGTGAATGATGATATATTATGGTTATAATGAGTCATAGTGTGGAATCATCATTAAGGACTTATAATCTATAAGATATATTAATAAAAAAAACTCACATGACTTATGTCTTATCATGTAGTTTATCAAAATGAGTATCTTTATTTATTCTAGCATATATGCAGTTATAGTATATTAAAATCCTAAAATAACTTTTAATAAAGTATGTGATTCATATATATTTCAATGTGATATTTCATTATGTTATGATAAAATTTGTGATATGCATGAGATAACTTATCATATGTAGCATGCGAAATAAGATACATATTATGGAAATATTACTATAATAAGTTACGTATTAGTGAATAACATACTTAAAAATAATATAGGTACATCTATGTCTACTTAGCTTATAATTGTGCATAAGGGCGTGCACTTAAAATTAAAGTTCCTTATGTGGTTATAAACTATAGTTTAGATTTCTATGTAATAGAATCTTATAGATGCGTGCATACAACACCTTGAAAGTATAACAAAGGCTAGAATGGAATATTATATGCTTCATGAGAATTGAGACTTTCTTTGTTATAAATAGTTGTTTGAACATAAGCTTATGCTTTCATTGATTTATAAAAACTTTATTATGACTGATTATGGTATTAATAGTTGTGCTTAAGAACACTAGACTATGATAATATGGTTTATCATAGGGTGTAATATATTTTAAAATTACTTATAGTAATTAGAAACTACACTTAAATGTATATTTTACCCAGGTGGTATTAAATGTAGTTATCATTTCTATTATTTATGTTATAAATAATATTTTAAGATTCATTCACACATTTTGATGGAATAAATGTATGTATTTAGATTGTTTATGTGCTTAACATGTTTTATAGTTGCTACTAGAAGGTAATCTGTATGAATCTATTGGTTATATTATGCTATCCAAATCTTGCATTGCTAATACTGAGTAAGGAGTGACATGGACTTCACTAGCTTACTAACATCACAATCCCAGATGAAGGTAATCCAATCAAGTGGTGTGTATAAATTTGACTGATCTTTAGATCATTAAATTATTGAAAACTTAGACCAAATTAATGTTTAGTGAGACATTTAAATTTTATGAGTATGATTTATATGTTTTTATGATATCTTGAGTAGAATGGGTTTCTATGATACACCGCATGTTTGGTTTTAGTAATTATACATCACACAAGTACTATCTTGTCTCTTTGAATTCCTGTACCATCACTATCTACTCATTCATGAAGGGAGGGCCATTCTATAATGAGATTTGTGTAGAAAATAATTGGTCCATGGTTGGTATGGAAAAAGCTTGAATGATGCTCTCCCTCCCCATAATAGTACTAATTTTGAGATGACATTTAAGATTATTATAGATACTAGAGTTTGGGGAACCATGCTCTAAAGAGCCATGTATCTTATAGATATATGTTATATTGTATTTATTATTGAAATATTATCATGATGAGCTATACTTATTTATTGTATAATGACAATAATGGCTATATATTTGTACCAACCATGATTGGATATCTATTAATTTACTTTTTATAATCAATTATGATGTGTTTCTTATGATGATAGCGATCAATGATATATGATGAAGTATGCTTCATTTACAATTATCACACTTAGATTATTTTATATGATCACTGATTAGATTCTTGTGGTGTAATGTATTTAAATTAAAAAAAGAAAAAAAAGGTCCATATATTTTTGGGTAGATCCCAGTGGGGATGTTACAATAGACTTTGTTTATAAAAAACTAGAACAAATATGTGTATAAATATATCTCCTATAAAATAATAAAATATTCAAAATGTGTGTCAATAATTATTGTGTGCATATTATATAATTTACAAATACTAATCCATGACCAAATTCTAATTTAGTATTAGAATATGATAGTTAAAGCTCAGATTTTTTGAACATGATCAAGATGCAACTCCATTATGAATTTGGTTACCTTATTGATGATGGTTTTTGTGTTATACTTTTTATAATTGCCATTAGTTTCTTTATTGTGTTTGATTTGTAGACAATTAATGTGTGAAGTAAAAGCACTAGTAAAGAAAGAGAGGCCTTTAATATTTGGCTTGTGTGTCAAATAAATTATTTATACAAATTTAGTATTGAAAAATTGTGATAAAAGTGTGGTGTGAGGTATTTTAACATTAAATCCATAAAACAATTAATGTGGAGTGAGATATTTTAATATTAAATCCATTAAATCCATAAAAGAACTAACAATGAGATAAATAGATGCATTTGAATATTGAGGCACCCAATAAAAACTTGAAGAGTATGAATAATAGGGTGTTTTTAATTTAAATTATTTATTAAATTAATTATTTTAAGTTTTTATTATTGTTTATTGCTGGTTGAGAGGCATTGAAAAATAAGGTAAATGCTTTATAAGAAAATAGAGAAAAGCTTGAGATGTTAATTTGTAATTCAAGGAGCAAATAATGATTCGTGAGAGGGGAGACATTTTTCCAATATAAGAATTGGAAATTATGCTCTAAACATTGTTGATATTTTCAATCTCTCTTTCTAATATATTAAGAGTGCTCACCATTTTTTCTAGAGAAGGGAAGAGAGCTACAAAAACCTGATTTCCTTCATCGATATACTTGACTTGATAATTATATAGTGAAACTAGAATATCATTTATAGAAAACATAAGATCATTTTAGGATTGAATAACATCTACTCTCCATGATCTCTCCCATATCATTCTCAATCTCATGTTGAATAAATCTCATTAGAGGGTGGATCAAGATAAAATTTTAAAGAATATTTGGCAGTGATCCATAAACTAGGTAGTTAAACTCTTCTAATCTTCCTTAAAATGGATAATTTACTCTCAAATCAATAAGTGGATGAATATGTTATATTGTACACATTAAAGTATTCTAGCCTTCTTTAAAATGGATACTTTACTTTCAACTCAATATGTGGTTGAATAAGGTACTATTTTAGACTAGTCTTCTTTAAGAAAGCAAAACTATAAAGTGTTGTGAATGAAAGAACAAAATACTAAACTATAATTGAGAATCAAAAATAACACAAACACATAAAAACACCAAGATTTATCCTAAATAAATTTAAGGTGGGGAACAATCCAGTTGGGAGAGGCAATTACACTCCCATTTCCACTATGTGTTTTAGAAAATGTATAATATATTGCCAAAACTTAGCCTTTATGAACAAAAATTCAATATACCCTATCCAATCCTTGCACACAAGGTTTTTCTAGCAATGAATATTCGTTAATTCACAAATATTCCAATTTTTAGATTTTGGTTTTGGCAAATTTTTAGGGTTGGCAGATGGGATCAGATCACCAAAATTTTAGGGATATATATTATTTTGGGGCTCGGCTGGCCAACCCTTTACAACATTATCTTCAAAAAAAATTTAATTCACCACAAATATATACCCCTCGATCTCAATATCAAACAACAAAACATTTTTGAACCCTGATTAACCGAATGGCATAGCTGAATGACTACACTGAATGATAGTGCTGAATGATAACACCAAATGAATTTATTGAATGACACTGCCAAACCAGAAAAAGAATAAGGAAACCAACATTTCAAACCTTGAAAGGTAAGCATTAAATGTACAAACAAAACTCAACATGTGCACCTTTAAATTAGGAACTAGTGAAGCTATCTCTAGCAACCATGTCATGGATCCATTGGATAACTTAAGAATGCATATAAAAACATACAAACTAGACAAAAAATGGTCCACATTAAAAAAGAGGAAACCCTGGGTGACATAAAAATTGAACCCATGCAACAATTTAATTTTTATGTCACCAAGGGTTTTATCTTTTTTAATGACTTTTTTTGGTAAGCTCGTATGCTCTAGATGGATTTTGGAGTGTTGAAGCCTGAGGCTTAATTATTGAGGGCATAAACCTAGTATAATGGTTGCACCTACAACTCATCCAAAAATATTAGTTTTACCTACACAACACTCACAACAAAACCAAATGACTCGGTCGGATGGCAGAGTTGAATGACTCAACTGGATGGAGCCAAATGGCTTGATTAGATGATAGATCTGAACAAATCAATTGGTGGTAGATCCAGATGGATCTAGCCTCAACAAATCTAAATAACTTAAATAAATGGTAAAACTAGATGGCTCAGCCAGTGGTAGAGCCCAATGGCTCTATCGATAGGAGAGTCAAATGGCTCTAGCCATGGTAAAGCTGAATAATTGTAGATGATAGAGATGAATGTGGTAGAACCCTTCAAATCTATTGTGGGTAGAGCCATTTAAATCTACCACCAATAGATCTATTTAGCTCTATTATGGGAAGAGCCATTTGGCACTGCCATGGGTAGATCCATTCGTCTCTCCCATTGGTAGATCCTAAGTAGAGCCATTCAACTCTGCCATAAGGGTTGAATGACTCAACCATAATCGAGCCACACTAAAGAAGATCTATTGGCTTGGAAATACCTTGTTTTGCTTAGAAATACCTTATTTGTAAGTGAATGTGTATATGTCAAAAATAATATGTAATATATTTGGTACCTGAATCTATGTGGTGGAATGGCAATTTAAAGAACATTTCAGACATGCCAATTCACCAAAGCTATGAATCAGATTTACCTAAATGAATCTAATGGGGTTTGGGATATGGCCTCTTAAAATGAACCCTACTTGCATATAAGATTGTTTCTCACCTTTAATATGCTTCTCAATATGAACCAACACTTAAATAACCAATAAAAAACTAATAACCATAAAAAACAACATGAACCAAGACCCAATCTTGCCAACTTGAAATGTGAATCCAATACCAAGAACCTTTGATGTATTCTACATTTAAAAATGACTTGTATTTATGCTCCATCATATTTAGAGTTTGCCAAGAAGTTAAAATGAACTGACAATGAGAATAAGAAACATTTAAAATTATTCAACTTCATGGTTTTTGTATGGTGCAAAAAATGCCCATGTATGCAGACCAAAGTTTCAAAATTGTTGGGTTGGTTATGCAATCTCCACTTAATATCACCATCAATTATGATGCAACCACCATCCTATTCTGATATATTAAACACACCTCCTATTTTTTAGAGCTAAAATAAGTTGCCTTTGTCACCATGGAGATGTTTGGATCACCCACACTTTGACTTTGCCAATATAACATATTTGAATTAATGTTTTGCACATGAAATTTATTATATAAGTGTCTAACAAGCATGAATGAATTACACAATTAGGTATAGTGGAGACATCTATTATATATGACTAATACAATTGATCCATATTTAGATCATACCTCTCCAATTCAAGGATTTTAAATATCTAAAAGATGCAAGAACTTAGTAGATGAGGAAACATATTCCCCACATATTCTCTACAATGTGCCTTTTCATGAAGTTGTCCTTTTATCTCAACCAAACAATGCTCTTGTACTCCTCTTCATGTTTTCCTTTTTTTCCTTTAAAGCACAATATCATCCTCCAATTTGAACTGACTATTAGGAGTGAGTTATTCCATTGAAGATAGTAACAACCATTCATCTTCCATAAACCTAGTAGTTAAACCCTTATAGTCTTCATTGTCTGACATAAAAGGCTAAAAAAGACCTAAGTTCTCAACATTGACAATAAACTAGATCTACATATAAGGAGACAAATCAAGTTTAATATCATTCTTTCCCACTTTTTCTAGAATTTCAAATGGACCATACCTCAGAGTCTTAAGTTTATTAGCCTTACATTGGAGCCCTTCTCTACTCAAGTAAAAATATACCTTGTCTCTAACAATGAAGTTATGCTCAATTCTATTATGGTCATGTTTTGATTTTTACTTGGATTTTAGCTCCTTCAAGCTCTCTTGTATTGATTTATCATATATTCTTAAGCATAAGTAAACATATCATACATGAGGCATGAAGAGATTCTATATTCCAATTGTAATTCTCATTAATATACTAGATGTGGTTACATATGATAGCTAAGAACATAATAATTATGTATAATATTATATTAGATTACAAGATTGGATAAGATGATCTCTATCTATATTACTAAGTCTATATACTTTTAAGTAACCCAATAGTTTCATCATTTTTGGATTTCTCTATGTTTTTGTGTAGCTCGATAAGATGTGGCAAAGTATAGTCGATGTCATAGTAGATGTATGTGTTTGATTGATGTTACAGTATGACCATTAAGTTTCATATGTTGTTGGTTATTGAATAAACCTCATGTATAATCCTACCAATAATATCCATTACTCTAAAAAGGGAAATCAATCGACACTTCGTTATTTCACTTAGTGTGAATCTGTAATTTTATTCCATTTTGTAATATCCCTTTATAAACAGGAAATATAGCAACACAAAAAATCTGAACCAAGATATAATAGCTGTTGAATAAATTCAGAAAGATCACAATAATATAGTCTTTTAATAACAAATTACAGATTGTATCACTCGTCCTTGTAAATTATTACAATTGCAGTCCTCTAATATGCATATAAATATGAAATACAGTCTTGAAAACCCTGGCTTTGCAAATCTGGAAGTGCAAATTGAGTTCTGGAAAGTCTCGGCCCTTCTGTGTCGACACACAGACGCCGGCGTCGGTCGATATCTCGCCGACGTCGGTCTCTACCGGTTGGATTTCTGCCGACGTCGGTCTTCAGTCGACCGATGTCAGTCACTGAAACCCTCTGTTTGCCGAGGTCGGTTCCTGCACTGGTCTGTACGAACCCGTACGGATTCTGTACGGCCGCAATTTAAGCACAACTTCCCTGTTTTCAACCCCTGATCTGAAGATATCTATCTCTAGCCCAGTAGATCTCTAGCTGTATAATTTATTGAATCAAAACAGAAAGCAATAAATACCTGGAATATCTGTGATAACTTCTGTGTGAAGTTATCTCTCAAACCTGAAATTCTATGATAACCTCTGGATGAAGCTATCTCTCACTTTGGCAATAGATCAGCTGATATTCCACAGCCTCTTAATTGCACACACTGAAGAGGGAACGTTCTCCAATGCAAATGGAATCCTTGAACCCTAGGCTCAGTCTTCACAGAAGAAATTCTTCAAAATCAATAATCAATAATCAATAGCATAACCAACAATGGCCTCCATGAGAAACCCTTATACCCTCAAAAGATATGCTTGCCCAAATTAGGGTTTCTTAAATTAGAATTAGGGTTTCTAATTAAAAATAGGCTAAATAATTAATATTTGATTAAATCAATCAAATATTAATATCTCCCTCAATACATGTCGGATCCATGAACCGATCGAAGCTAGTGAATCAGGGAGTGATTCCACACATAACCATACCACAATAAAGGCGCTCCACTGCATATCAAATATCCCTAAAAAGTAGGAGCTCAGGCCAAATGTGTCTGAAATACCCTGAATGAAAATCAAATGTAGAAATCCTGTGAATCAAAGTCGAGCCAAGCTCCATTATGACCCTCTATCCATCTTATTAGCCTACGAAGGTCGCATAATAGGCTAACCATGAACTCAGAACATGTCAATGGAAAAGGGGACATGACAATCCGCCCCTCCTGGAATTGCTTGCCCTCAAGCAATCACTGAATGACAAATCAATCAATCCACCTGGATCCCAAATGTAGTTAGGATCTCCACCACTGTCAATTATCACGAATCCCATGCCGTGTCCATCCCAACATCCAATCCATAAATGAAAATCTGCAAGCAAACTCTGTACCTGAATAATATCTAAAATTGGATTGTGAAGGCTAGACATAGTCATATCATCATCAACCTGTGTCCCGGCTGTAACAGAAATTTGAGTCCTCACCACATGTGATAACTCCTGAACTGAACTCACCTCAAGACCAAGCTCATCCTCATACCTCTCCTGTGTTGGTGCCAATGTGCTCTCGTCATCACCCTCCATCATGTTATGTGGTATAGGTACCTCCATCCGATGAAAGAACATATATCTGAAGCTGCTGCCCCGTATTGCCTTAAGAATATGTGTCGTCCCATCAAAATTAAAGAGAACCTCCATGTCCTTGAGACGAAGAGTAACTTCCTCAAATTAATGAAGCCACTTCATACCCAAGACTAAGTCTATATCCCCCATGTTTACCACATAATAATCAGCGTTGAACTCATAGTTGTTCAAGCGCAATGGGAGGTCTCTAATCATACGCTCACACTTAAGAGTGTGACCATCGGCTACCTTAACTCTGATGCCCTCAAAATCTTCAGTAGTGAGTCCACGCTTCTCCATAAATCTAGCATCTATGAAATTGTGAGTGGCTCCTGTATCAAGAAGGGTGATAACCTTCTACCCTGCCAAAACTCCACAGAGTCTGAATGACTCATCCGACTGTATGCTGGATATGCGGGCCTCCTGTAGGTGAAGCTCTAACTCTGCCTCTGCATTAGGCCCTGAAGCCTCCGCCTCTGCCCCCTCAGCACTGTTATGCTGTTCGGAATCCTCAGGATCTGAATCCTCATAATATATCCACATCATACGATTCGCCTTGCCCTTAGGCCTCAAAGGACAGTCGTGATGGATATCATATGGTCCTTTGCAGTAGAAGCAAAGCTTCTTCCTGCGTAAATCATTAAGCGCCTCACGATCCAAAGGTGGTGCTGCTGGATTGGCCTTTGAATCATTTTTAACTCCGGATTTATCTATGTTAAAATCCGGTCTCTCCGTATCCCCGTGGGAGTGCTTATGGTCTCTAGAAGAAGAAGTACCTTTGGTGTTAGATTTATTGGATGGGGCTGCCATCTCCATATCACGTGCCTTCCTCATAGCTACCTGTAATGAAGGTGGATCAAAGGCTTTGATCCAACCCCTCAATGGCTCTGTCAATCCCTCTATGAAGAGAACTACCAATCTACGCTCTGAAATATTGGGTACCATGACTGCTAATCTCTGAAACTCCCCAATGAAGGACTCCAAGCTACCTGTTTGTCTCAACTGTGCCAGATCTCGGAAGTAAACCTCAGGATCTCTCCTGTCAAACCGCTCAACCAACCTATCCACAAAGTCCTGGTACTCTGTCACTTGATTATGCTGAAGTGTTACCATACCATGGTACCACCAATCATGTGCTACTCCATCTAAGTGCAAAGTGGCATATTTGATGGCATCTATCTCTGACATTGGTCTCAACGCCAAAAGGTGTCAAGCTTATGAACCCAAGCTTGAGCTGTCATCTTACCGCTGCCGTCAAAAGTAGTCAAAGAAAGCTTACCAGTAGCCTTCTGCAGCTCACTGAATTGGACTCTAGTTCTCCTGTCCTGTCTAGCCAATCTATAGTGCTCTCTCCTCAAATTGACAAAACGATCAAAGGTTGTTCTCTCCTGGATATGAGGAGGTAATAAGTCCCACTCATCATTTGCAGCCATGTAAACATCTGCAAATGGAGAATTCCCTGCCTCCTCATCTGCTGGTACCTCTGGTTCTTCTTGAATAAATGAAGGGCGTGTAGGTCTATCAGCTGGTCTGGAGTGAGTCTGCTGTGGTCTCTGATCAACCGTAGCACTCCTGTCATCTCTTTGGTCCCTGTTCTGTCCATCAGGTGCGTTCATTCTCTCTAACATGGTCATAAGTCCCTGTAGTGTCTGAGCCATCTGCTGTTGGCTTGTAATCATAACACGCTGAAACTCTCTGGTGGCCTGATCAGCATCATACCTGTGGCCCCTGGGTGGGCTGCCCTCACGTCTGTCACTCATGATGATCGGTCTCTGATCTAACAACTGGATACCTTCAAGAAAGGCTCGGCTGCGTGTGTTATACCTGTGTGGTCCCAACTCTTATGGCTGCATAAGATCTATAGACCCTCAGGCTGGCAGGATTTAGCTCTGATGTGCCCAACAGGATGGTAGGAATTTGGCTCTGATACCACTGTAATATCCCTTTATAAACAGGAAATATAGCAACACAAAAAATCTGAACCAAGATATAATAGCTGTTGAATAAATTCAGAAAGATCACAATAATATAGTCTTTTAATAACAAATTACAGATTGTATCACTCGTCCTTGTAAATTATTACAATTGCAGTCCTCTAATATGCATATAAATATGAAATACAGTCTTGAAAACCCTGGCTTTGCAAATCTGGAAGTGCAAATTGAGTTCTGGAAAGTCTCGGCCCTTCTGTGTCGACACACAGACGCCGGCGTCGGTCGATATCTCGCCGACGTCGATCTCTGCCGGTCGGATTTCTGCCGACGTCGGTCTTCAGTCGACCGATGTCGGTCACTGAAACCCTCTGTCTACCGAGGTCGGTTCCTGCACTGGTCTGTACGAACCCGTACGGATTATGTACGGCCGCAATTTAAGCACAACTTCCCTATTTTCAACCCCTGATCTGAAGATATCTATCTCTAGCCCAGTAGATCTCTAGCTGTATAATTTATTGAATCAAAACAGAAAGCAATAAATACCTGGAATATCTGTGATAACTTCTGTGTGAATTTATCTCTCAAACCTGAAATTCTATGATAACCTCTGGATGAAGCTATCTCTCACTTTGGCAATAGATCAGCTGATATTCCACAGCCTCTTAATTGCACACACTGAAGAGGGAACGTTCTCCAATGCAAATGGAATCCTTGAACCCTAGGCTCAGTCTTCACAGAAGAAATTCTTCAAAATCAATAATCAATAATCAATAGCATAACCAACAATGGCCTCCATGAGAAACCCTTATACCCTCAAAAGATATGCTTGCCCTAATTAGGGTTTCTTAAATTAGAATTAGGGTTTCTAATTAAAAATAGGCTAAATAATTAATATTTGATTAAATCAATCAAATATTAATATCTCCCTCAATACATGTCGGATCCATGAACCGATCGAAGCTAGTGAATCAGGGAGTGATTCCACACATAACCATACCACAATAAAGGCGCTCCACTGCATATCAAATATCCCTAAAAAGTAGGAGCTCAGGCCAAATGTGTCTGAAATACCCTGAATGAAAATCAAATGTAGAAATCCTGTGAATCAAAGTCGAGCCAAGCTCCATTATGACCCTCTATCCATCTTATTAGCCTACGAAGGTCACATAATAGGCTAACCATGAACTCAGAACATGTCAATGGAAAAGGGGACATGACACATTTCTAAATGATTGAACCTAATGATATGGATTTTGACCCTTAACAATACTCATTATTGACTTGGTGTGATTCATACTTGGATGATGACTACTCCTAATGAATGATTTACAATTTGGAAGACTATGGAAGTTTTTCTTAGTGTGAAGTATCACCTATAGAATCTTGATATAAAAATTAAAGATGGGTAATAGGTCTATGCTTACATTGCAGTTGCTCCTACCTCATCCACTTTCATTTTGCTGCAATCTATCACTCTTTATATACTATTACCAACATTTTTTTGGCATGCTTCTGGACTCAGACTCATACCATTGGACTTAGACTCAAACCCAAAGGTGATGCTTTAATAAATTTATATTTACATATTTTTGTTGTTTCACCAGCTTTGCATGCTCGACATTCATTTATTAGTGGCCTAAATTGAGACTTGAACCAGATGGTAGTTTATTCTTCAGTATGTTTTCTAATATCCATATACTCTTAACATATCCTAAGATTATGTAAGTGTGTCCTACTCTTAGTATTATAATTGGTGCGCATGTGCATAATATTATCATTGTAGCTCTTTTTGATGATTGGTATGAAATTTTCCTTTTTAATTGGAAATTTGTCTCCATATCTATGAATGAAAATAATAAAGATAAATCATAATTTATGCTTTAATAAAAAGGTTGTAGTTATGACCTTTAAATTCATAAATTCAAAATGATTAAAAAAAATTAGATTATGGTATTAACAAAAAACAATTAGAATAGAGTTAAGAATGTGTATCAACGCTACATGTAGGAGGATTCATATTATCCCTTGAAGAGAAAGGTTCCAAGTAGAGGGATTTATGAATGGAAAATCAAAGCCACATAACCATGATAACTATCATGTCTATCAATAGTCAAAGGAATTAAAAATCCATACCTAAGTGGAGGAAGAGCTGATACATAAATTTTTATAACCTCTAGAATTTAAGAAGTCCATTGATAAGGTCGAACATTGGTTTTACCACACATAGGGAAAATCTAACCACCTCATTGAGTGGGTGGAGATGAGAAGTAGTTGTGAGATTAGGATCATTATCTTCAAGGTGCTAGAGGATAACTTTGTGATAGGGTATTGGGTAGGATCTTAGTCATTGTACCTAATGTACTCCCTCAATGGTTGAAAATGTCTTGAAAATTCCTAAATTTAAACTAGAAATATACTTTCTTTGCTTGAGCCTAGATTTGAAGAAATGTAAAAATGAGAATGTCAAATTTTTAATTAATAAAAAGCTACTAAGATATAAGCTCCATGTTAGAAATAGAAGAATTCCTAGATTTTCAAAAGTGGAGGAGAATGGTAGCTTTGAAGATCTAAATAAAAGCATTGTAATTTAGTCGTTGTGTAGAGACCCCAAATAGATCAACCCTCTAAGAGATAGGCTTGGGATGAAAGATAAAAAAATTATAAATCCACTTATAAGATTATTAGGTGCAAGTGAAAGTCCAAAAAAATTGCTTGAAAGTCTCTTGCCTATCCCAAGAAAGACACTTAGGATTATAAATTATTAATTGATGCAACCCTTCACCAATAAATAACCGTTGATAAACCAAACATCACAGAAAATAAGCTAACTTTGGCTTAAGATTAGCCTCCCAAATGCAGTAGGTGAAATTGATGAGTTCAAACCCCACCAGGCTTTAAGCTTATCATCATCCAAGGAGAAGTGGATAATAATTATTAATAAAAATTCAAGACAATATTTTGTGAAATGTATATCAAAGTTGTAACACCAATCTTTACACCAAGTAGATGATGGTTCGAAACCAAGCTTTTTCATTGTAACCACATTATTACATCTAAAGTGTGCTAATGAATCCATAGGAGTGAAGGGTAATCATAGTCAAGAAGCTTGTATTTGTTTTGAAAAATAGGCAATGGAGTCTATTATTGTGAAGAAACGAGATCACAAACAATATTACTACCATTTTTAAAACGTCCATGATCCTTAATTTATGGAGTATCTAAAAATGGTTATATTTTACTACCAATGATGGTAGACCATGATAGGTTATGTCTACTAGAAGACATACTTTTCCTAAAATAATCACTTGGCCAATTGAGAAACAACTTGATTGACTCAAAGGCTTTTCAAATACTAAAAAAACATAAAATCACTTTCCATAAATTATAATAACGGAAGTGGTAACTTGATACAAGTTTGTAACCTTGGCCCATTTAAAACCTTCTTACCTCAAGGAGAATATTTAAAAATTTAATGTCTGAGATTACTTTTCCATACCCTAGGGCCTTCACTAGCTTGCAAAACTCACTTAACACATAGGGAAATTATTGGTGCAGTTAGTTGTATGCGCATGCATAAGTGAACTTAGGTTTGAATTTATAACCTATAGTTATATGTTTCCCAATTTTATATGTTTTTTAATAATTAATAAAAGGTTTTCATTTTTGGAAATTAATGGGAGATAACCTTTTCATAGGTCAATCAAAAGTGATTATTTTCCAACTAATCAAAAAATGCTCCCTACTTTAGTATCTTTTAAATAATTCTCTATGTAACTTAGTTTTACAGAAGGGAGAAATGAGAGATTTGTCCTTATATTCTATAGCCCACGAGATCACCTATTTAAAGCATTATACATATGCTACCAGATTTATATGGGATGTGATGTTTTTATGATATTACATATTCTAAGAGATGGCATTGTTTGTAGTGAGGATACTGTGTGTAAGAATTACTAGATTTCTCCATTTTTTATGGTATTAGACCTTTTCATCTATATTTATATTTAAATGAATATAAAGGTACAAATTAGGATATTTTATTTTTATTGTATATATTTTTCACAATGTTCTCTCTTTTTTTTCAACAAGGTTTTTTAATGTCTCAACATTAACCTTTATTATTAGTATTATTATTATTATTATTTTTTCAAATGGTAAAAATAAAAAAGTAAGTAGTTTAGATAAATGGGGTTTCAAAACATTTATTGGGTTATAATTTTGAGGGGAAAAGGTGGCGATTTTAAGAAATTCTGCATTGTATTTTTATTGTGTGGATGTTTTCTATATGATTTTGGGAAGGGGAGTTAATTTTTTGAAAAATTTAATATTTTTTAAATTTTTCAAGAAACATTTTAGAATTTTTATATTTATTATTCATTTTTAGGTTTAGTTTGAAATTATAACCTCTATAGAGTTTCTGGAGGGACTAAGTATCCTCAAGGAGTTTTATGGATTTTTTTCAAAACACAAATTAGTTTTTGACCATCTTGGTAATTTTCAATTTGTTTTAAAATGCAAAATATTTAGAAAAAAATAGGTTTTGAGCTACACCTATTAATTTTTGAAATTTCCAAGGCCTTTGAATGCCCTCCCCTTATCATGGATGACCTTCCAAAATCCCTTTCGATCCTCTAATCGGTGTTCCCTTCTCCCACCACTACTAGCTATGTGTTCCCTACACTCACTACTTTCTTCCCACTCTATTGGACCCCAACTCCCCTTCATGTTTTAATTTGCAGTCATAATGCTTCTGCATAAAACACACTACCACATTGCCATGCTCGTCAATTGTCATCTCACCCACCACCCTACCTATAATGGTTGTAGGTTCTTAGAGGCTGAACCAACCATTTCCCTTGGGCCTTTACCTATTTTGGAAGTTCTTTTTTCCCCTTTTAGTCTTTTCAAGCATCCAATGCACCATTTTCATCCTGAAGGACACCAGAGGAAGCCATTTATTGCTACATGGATTTTGTAGTGTGTTCAAGGACAAAATAGGGAAAAGTGTTGTGATATACCTCACAACCCTGACTCAAGACACTACATCCCCTTTAGAGGGAAACCTCATTGGTGAAGCTTCTAAGTCAAATAAATTTTGACCTGTCAAGTACTTTCAAATGTCATTTTTTGAAAGATGAAATTTCTAAATATTTTCCAACACTAGATTCATTCTATATAATTAATTTTTTTACTATTTTTCCTTTTTATGCACTTATATAAGTTTGTAATTGTACAACACATTATGCTACTATAAACATTTGTGTGGAGTATTTATTTATTTATTTTCACTTAGTTATAAATTTCTAATAGTATGAAGTACATACTACATTTTTATGCATTGGCATATGGAAATAACATTATATGTGGGGGCCTTTTCTACATAGTACATCTGTCACACTTGTATGACATATTTGGCATGGACTATCTTTGACACTCTTGTGGCAAGTTTCCTACTAAGGCATTTCTACACTTCAAAATGTTTCATATGCATTTAGGCACATAGTATTTTTTTTATCTCTTTTTAAAGTGTTCACACTATGCTTGCAGTCACATGGGCACATTTATGCTTGTGGTCACATGAGTACATTTATGTTTTGAGAGATCTACAAAATTACCATGATGATAGATTGCCCTCCATTATTTATTAGCATGATCAATTATACACCATGGTGTTTATGAATGGAATAGTTCTTCACTACTCAAAGCCTTCATTCATTTATTATATAAAGAAGTCCATATTATTTATGACCTAGTTCAATATAATAAATGGATCGATACAAAAAATGAATGGATCAATTCATGTGACATTGTTTTTGTCACTTTATGATGAATATTTCTATGCCTCTCTACCATCATCTAGAGCACACCGAGTGTCTTCACATTGTTTGGATAATTATTTCATGTCTGTGTGGATACCCTTCTTCTACTTGAGACTTTTCTTGTGAGACTATACTTTCCACACTTCATATGTCTTGTGATGATGCTTACATGTCAAATATTTCTCTTCTTTTCATAGAACCACCCTTTTTGGATGAGCTTCTCTTGAATATTTTAAACCTTTATGTAAAGCCCACTCCAATTCTTGTACCAAAATATGATTTTATTATTATAGAGCCATCACATATATATAATTCAATATATGTTTTAATAAAATTATATTTCAATATTATTGCTTCTTCACTAGCTTTCCATGATCGACATTTATTTATTAGTGGACTATGCCAGGATTCAGACCTGAAGGTAGTTTATCTTCAATATATTTTCTGATCTCCATTTACTCTTAACATATCCTAATTTTATATATGCATGGCCTACTTTGGGACTTGGACTAGAAGGCATTTTATTCTTTAATGTATTTGTTGATCTCCATCTACTCTTAACATTTCTAGTGTTTATATATATGTGGCTTACACTGGGACATGAACTAGAAGGAAGTTTATTCATCGATATGTTTGTTGATATCCTCTTACTCTTAACACCTTCAACATGTATATATGCATGGAATACTTTAGGACTTGGACCAAAAGGAAGTTTATTCTTAAATATGTTCACTAGTCTCCATCTATTCTTAACACCTTTGGCATTTATATATGCATGGCCTACTCCAGGACTTGGGCCAAAAGGGAGCTTATTATTTATCTTTGTATTTTTCTCATGAGGTTGCATGATTTGCACTAAGTTTAGGGTTATGCTTGGATATGGATAAGCACTGGTCCAACTGTATATCCACCTCTGAGGTTGAATGATCCAAATGCCTTTTAATTTTAGGGTAATTTTCCTTGACAAGATTGAGTTTAGATGAATATTTATGGTGCTCATGTTTTTTTTGTAAGATTATACCTACATCTGTACTTTCAATATAAATTAAAATAAGCAACAACAAGGCCATATTTAAGATCAAACAAATCCCCATTACATCAAGGCCAGATTCAATCTAGTTTTTGAGAACATAGAGCTTAAAGGTCTTAAAGCATAAATATGTACCAGACATAAAGAGGTGAATAATTTGGACTAAAATTAAATTGATGTGGTGTACATAAATCCAATGGGAATCAATGTATATATAGAGGGGAAACATTCATGCATTTGTTGGGGTTGTTAAAATTAATTTGCATGCATATTCACTTACATATTATGCATTGCACTAGGCGTTCATAAAAAAAATAAGGAAGTGAAATATAACCAATTCTTGTCAAAAGGTGTGTTGCACAAGCCCCATAAATTTTACATTATTTATTTAAAGTAAGATAAAATGGTCGGATATGCTTATGAAGGCCTTTGTGCACTATGCAAAAAGTTAAATATGACCAATTATTTCCTGAATGTCTTGTTGACCATTTCAAATCATAGATATTTTACCTTTTAGATTACTAAGGCCTTTGAATTTACTCATTAAACTTGATCTTTTTGGTTGGGAGGAACAATTTTTTTCTAGTATCCATATCCATATCCATATATACTATTCAAAATAATATAGATAAAAGTTTAATTGATGAAGTACAATGGAAAGATGATATTTATGATTTAAAAATTAATATTTATGATTTAAAAATTAATATTTATGATTTATAAATTAAGAGTCTTAAAACATTTTGATGTGGCCTCCAACTCTATAATGGATTAAACAATCCATATAATCTTTTAAATATCTCATAACACACATAAACATATCAATAATTCATCTCATAAACTCATCATTTTCTCATTAAATATCTCTCAATACACAATCTTCATCAAGCTTATCTCTCTCCTCACATACATAACTTGGCATCCATAAACCAAGGAGGATTTATGCTTATACCCAAGCTTATTCTCTAAAATTGCATCCCAAACTATGCCATGGATACAACCTTTTAAAACAAACATGAGAGAAAATAACAAAGGAACAAAGGGGGCCCAAAATGCCACCACCCATTCACATTGAGGGGAATCATGACAAGAGATAGGGTATAACCCAAGAAAATCCACACCACATGCTTCATGGGGTCATATTTGACCAAGCACAAGCATCTTTAGAAAGTTGGTGCCACCTTCAAGCAAGGACAAAAGGAAAAGCAAGATGCCAATATGAAATAGTTGAACTTGTCTCCACAAGCTCCCAAAAGAGATGGGTTTACTTTTTGACCACTCTTTTCTTATCCCACATGACAAATTTGACCCATTACACCTAAACACTCAAGAATAGTGTTGTGACACCTCATCAAGATGAATAGTGTCCACCACCTCATCAATGAATAGTAATTTAGGAATAGTGCCAATGAATAGTGTTTTCCACCACATCATTCTCCTCCAATTGAAAACAACTCAGCTCTTGCGAGTTATCATGATTATTCTCCAAGCTTAGTAGGTACACACATGAACACATTAGCACTCTATTTTTAGGTGATGTAAGGTTTTTTGAACCCTTGAATGCTCCTACATCAAACACCCAAGGTAGATAATGTGATCTCTTGATCATAGAGGTTGATGACCACAACATCCCTTTCTAACACACCAAGTTCTCCTTATTTTTCCTCCTCCACTTCCATCTTCTACATGCTAGTATTCCACTTCTATTCCTTGTGAGATCACACCTCCCACCCAAAAATATTCTCCTTTGCCAGATGCTCATCCATATCCCAACAAATTCATATGTGGGATCTAACCCACCAACATAAACTGTCCTCCTCCACCAAGATTTTTTATCTTGCATCTCATCATCCCATGTGAGCTCAAGCCCACCACTATCCATCCACCTCGATCTAAATCCCTCTTAGATTAATTAATAACTTATCCAACCACTTGTTTGATCTTCCAAAAAATCATAAATCACCATCACTTGAAGTTCCTTTCTCATGGATGTAACATCTATCATCTCCTCATCCCTCAAACTCTCTTTATGTGCATTAACTTGCACAACATCCACATCTAAATTTTATCCCAAGAAAACTTGTAACTCATCTTCAATACCTAAAACATCAAGTTCTTCCACACATACCATGGATAATCTCAAAATTATCTGCATCTTATCTTCTACATATACACTCTCTTGCACAAAAATCTTCTCCAAATATTCTACAAAATAAACTTGCAACTCCACTTGGTTGCACTCTCCATTTAATTGTAACACTTCATGGATGAAAACTCCCTCTATCTCCACACACTCTCTTATCTCCATGACAACTTGAAGACATTCCTCCATGGATGGAACATCAACACCAACCAAATATTCATCCATGAATTCTTTCAAAAAAATTTACAACTCTATATGGTTGGAAATTTCATCATCCTCCATGTCATCATGTGCACATACTTGCACATCATCTTCACCCAAAGTTTCTTCACAATAAACATTCAAATCCTCTTGGTTACAATCTTATTTTTTATAAAACTCCATAAACTCATGCCCATCATCATGTAATGGGTCTCCCTCATATGGTGGATAATAAACCACCTCCACATCATCCTTCAAAAGGATGTCTTCATCTATGGGCTGCTCACAACTCACATACACACTATTGTCCTAAAAATCAACAACATGATCCACATATAGAAGCCTTTCTTCTTAAACACTATCATACTCATCATGCTCTTCAATGTCACTATGGATTGCCAATGGCCCATCCACAACAACTCTCACAGTTGTTTTCTTATCCTCCATCTGCAACTCTTCATGGTTGCACTCTTGATTCTTCTACATGGATATCTCTTTTTTAAATATGACCACCTTTGATCTTAGGGAGTCCATTATCTTCCACACCATCTCTTATTCCTCTTCACTCTCACATTCTTCATATCTTTACATCATCAACTATAATAATCTATCCCAGGTCTTCAATTTATTCACCCATTCTTTTTTTGGTGGTACTCTTCCACTCCTCTTTGCCTTTTATTCAAAACCTATAAAACACACAAATAATAATACACTTTAGCATCTTCTCCTCCCAACAAGATTCAAACTTACTTTGATACTAGTTGATGTCACCTCTAACCATATAATGGATTCAACAATCCATATAAACCTCTCAATCTCTCATAACACACATAAACATATCAATAATTCAACTTATAAACTCATCATTTTCTCATTAAATCTCTCTCAATACACAAGCTTCATCAAGAAACTTATCTCAGTCATCACATACATAACTTGACATCCATAAGATAAGGAGGCTTTAAGCTTATCCCCAAGCTTATTCTCCAAACTCGCCTCCCAAACTAAGCCATGGATACAACCTTTTAAGGAAAACATGAGAGAAAACAATAAAGGAACAAAGGGGGCCCAAAACGGCACCACCCATTCACATAGAGGGGAATCATGACAAGAGACAAGGTATACCCCAATAAAACCCATGGCACATGCTTCATAGGGTCATCTTTGACCAATCAAAAGCATCTTTATAAAGTTGGCACCACCTTTAAGTAAAGACAAAAGGAAAAGCAAGATGCCAATCTAAAATAGTTGAACTTGTCTCCATAAGCTTCCAAAATGGTAGGTTTACTTTTTACCACTTTTTTCTTGTCCCACATGAAAAATTTGACCCATGCCACCTAAGCACTCAAAATAGTGTTATGACACCTCACCAGGATGAATAGTGTCCACCACCTCATCAGTGAATAGTAATTTAGGAATAGTGCCCATGAATAATGTTTTCTACCACATCACATTTTAAACAAGTTAATTTATGGTATTAATTAAATAAGTAAAAAAATATATGGTTAAATATATCTAGTAATATTAAAAATAAAACATAAATTATCTCTTAAAAGAAGAGAGTCTCAAATAAAGGGCTCCATCAATGATGACTCAGATACCATACCACCATCATACTCATCCTAGTTATTAATAATCAAAGGAAAAAAAATTGATGTCAGTGGAGGAGTAGCCAACACATTAATGCCTACAACCTCTAGTGTCAAACAAGTCCACTAAGAAGATCCAAAAATAATTTTACCATGAGGAAATAGACTCCAACTACCTCATTAAATAGGAGGAGATGAGAAGCGGTTGTGAAAATGGTTTGGCCATCATTTTGGCATCAGAGGAAGAGAACCTTGTAGTGAGATAAGGGGGGGAGGGGTCTTAGTTATGGTGTATGCTGCAATTTTTGATTCGTTGAGAAGGTCATACAAACTATTGATATTAAAAAGTTACTTTTTGTACTTGAGCTTATATATGAAGAAATACAAAAGTGAACACATTAAATTTTCATTAATTGAGAATCACTAAGATATAAGCTTGTTAAAAATAGTATAATTCCAAGATTTCTAAAGATGAAATAATGGCTCTTTAGAAGAAGTTATATATAATAATAAAAATATAAGTCGGACACTATTTAAGGTCCTCAAATAATTTAATTATATGTTAGGAAAAGTATAAGTTATTACACCGTACTTTAAATGATGTATTAGTCTTAGTCAATAGGTTTAGTTATGTAAATTTATTATAACGAGTTTATTGTAACATTTACATAGTAAGTGAGAGATTGATAGGTGTATAAATGCAAATAGATTTGCTTCCTAGAAAATGGAAAAAAGGTGTGCATAAATATATTTCTTATGAAATAATAAAATGTTCAAGATGTGTGATATAAATTATTGTGTATATATCATATATCTTACAAATATTAATCCATATCCAAACTCTAATTTTTTATTAAAGCAAGTGAGATCTAAAAAAAAAAAATCAAGATGTAGCTCTATTATAACCTTTGTTTCTCAATTCATGATAGTTTGTGTTTCATTTTTTATAGTTGCCACTAATTTATTTGTTTGCTAAATTTTTAAAGAAATAATGTGTGACGTAGGATCAGTAGTAGAGAAAGAGACATTTATTATTGGACAATAATTATTGAGACAAATTTAATGCTAAAAAATTATGAGAAAAGTGTTGAAAGAATGAGGTATTTTAGCATTAGATCATTAAAACAATTAATAATGGAACTGAGGCACTTAATAAAAATTTGAAGAGCAAGAAGAATTTATAATTTTTTGTTTAAATTATTTATTAATCGAGTTATTTTAATTTCTTATTATTGGTTCAGCACATTGAAAAATGACACATATGCTTTATAAAAGGAGACAAATGATGGTTTGTGTGAGACACATTTTTCATAGAGATAAATTATAAATTGTGCTCTAAACATTATTGGTATTGAAAATGGGGGACTTATGTAAAGATAAGCACATGTGTGGTTATGATGGCACATAAATGTTCAAAACAAAAGAACTGACACCAAAGAAAATGTCATAGTAACTTATGGAATATTTTCATTGACATAAACAAATTTGACTATAATAAGAAAATTAGAAAAAAATATTTCATAAGTATATAGTATGAACAAGAAATTTTTTCATTCAAAGCATTTTGGTAATGAAGTTCCCACCAAATATTTAGTGTTTATTAGTATGTGTGTGTGTGTGTGTATATATATATATATATATATATATATATCATAAAAATTCAAGGCATTCTTTTTTTTGCTTAAGATAAAAATGTATTGAAAAAGAAATTGATTAAAATAAGATATGAGGGAGACAATCACCTAAAAAGGGTAGAACTCCCATTAAATAAATATAACTCTGAAATGTTGATGTCCAACCCATAAATAGACACAAAATCAACCAAAACAATGGATTTTATTCTCTTAAAAATCTACCCTAAAACATAAATGACTTAAGACTCCCCCTCATCCTCAAAGAGGAAGTGAGAATGTTTTGTAATCACCTTATCATATTCATTTGCTTCTTATTCATGGAAAATATAGTGTTAGATATTCCTATTTAAACCAAAAATGTATTGAAAAATAAATTGGTTACAATAAGACAAGAGGGAGGTAATCACCCACAAACGGGAGCACTCCATTAAATAAATAAAACTCTAAAACATTGAGGTCTAACCTATAAATAAATACAAAATCAATGGAAACAATGATATTTATTCCCTTTGCAATCTACCCTGAAATACATAGGACTTAAGACTCTCCCCTCATCCTTAAAGAGGAAGTGAGAATATTTTTTAATCACCTTATCATCTTAATTTTCCTCTTGGTCATGGAAAATATAGTTTTGGATACTCCTACTTATGTAGTTCACATCTTAGGTTATACTAGTGAATTACCCAAACCCCCCACCACCAAGGAAAAGTAAACATATATGTGATGCCGTTGATATTTGTCATCTCTCTTTCTAATTAATTGAGATTGCTCAATGTGTTCTCTAGATAAGGGTAGAGAGCTAAAACCACCTTATTTCCTTCATTCACATAATTAACATGATCATTTTATAATGAAAATAGAGCTTTCTTTATAGAAAACATAAGCTCATTTTGGGATCAAATAACCTCCTACTCTCCATGAGCTCTGCCATATTATTCTCAAGATCATGATGAATGTCTCTTATCATAGAGTGGATCACAATAAATTATTAAATCTATTTCAATAGTGATTTTTAACCTAGGTAGTTAAATCTTTCTATTATTTAGTCCCTAAAATGGAGATTTACTATGAGCTCAACAAGTGGTTGAATATGTTACTATTTTAGACTAGTTTTCTTAAAGAAAACAAAGCTATGAAGTGATGGAAATAAATGTATAAAATATTTGAATATAAATGAGAAGAAAAAATAACTCAAACACACAACACAAATATTTGTCTTAGAGAAACCCAAGGTGATAAAAACATCAGCTAGGAGAAGAAATTACACTTGTGATTCACAAAATGTATAATATACTTCCAAAACTTGGGCTTTATAAATAGATATTCTATATCCCCTATCTAAAACTTACATGTAATATTGATTTTCACCTTTCATTCACTTCTCATAATGCATCAACACTGAAACAACCACTAAACAACTAAGAACAACTAAAGACAACCTGAACCAAGACCCAATATTGCTAACTTGAATTGTCAATCTAATTCCAAAACGCTTATAATGTCTTCTAACTTGAAAATGACCTAAATTTATGCTCTCATATTTAGATACTACCAAGGAGATAAAATGAACTGATAATGAGAAAAAATATTTGAAACCATTCAACTTTAGGATTTTTGTATGGTGGTAAAACTATTGATGTATGTAAATTGATGGTTTCAAAACTGTTGGGGTAGTTACAAAATCATTACTTATAATAACTAGTGGTTATACAAACACCACCCTAAAAATAACAATGGTTTTACTATCTTAATTAACCCCCATAATTTTTAGAGCTAAAATAACATGTCTTCATCACCATGGAGATGTCTAAATCACTCCAAATTTGACTCTACCACTATTAACATATATGAATTGATGTTTTGCACATGAAATGTCTTATATAAATCTCTTACAAGAATGAATTAAGTACACATTTAGGTATATTTGAAACATATATTATACATGACTACTTTAATAGATCCATTTTTTATCATACCTCCCCAATTTGAGGCTTTTAAGTCCCTAAAAGCTTCAAGAACTCAGTACATGATGTAATATATTGTCCACATCTTCTATGGAATAACATTTGGCATTTATAGGTATTTGTCCTTTATCCCAACCAACCAATGATCTTGCACTCATCTTCACATTATCCTTCCTTTGTAGCACAACATCCTCCTCCAATTTGAATTGATTATCAAGAGTGAGGTTTTCAATTGAATGTAATAACAACCCTTTATCTTTGGTAAACCATGTAGTTAAACACTTCTATAATTCATTGTCTAACATATAAGGCTCAAAAAAATATAAGTTATCAACATTTAAAACATAATAGATCTAGATATGGGGAGGCAAAATAAGTTTAAAAGTATTTTTGCCCACTTATTCTAGAATTTTAAATGGACCATATCTTAGTGGCTTAAGTTTCTTACCCTTACCTTAGAGCCACAAGACTTCATAATCAAATAAGGTATTGAACAAGACCAATATAAATGTGTTAATAAATTCCCTATTCACCATTATGAGTCTATATATGTAAATTCACATAAAATCATTGCTCAAACAAGGATTATATAAAATTCAAATGTCTAAAAATTACCCCCTTTAATATATTATTTAAATGAAATTAAAAATATTAGTTTCAATGGGTAAAGAGAATGAAAATTTGCATTGGTCATCATGAACATATAATTTTATTTTCCTTTAATAGTGATTCATAGTTTCCATGTGTACCTATGAGAAAATATGTGTGTAATCAAATAGATAGATGCTCAATTTGAGAGTAATGTAGTCATAATAAAAAGTGTTCAATAATCAAAGAATGGCTATACCTAGGAGTATTTGGTCTTATGTCACTCATGGAGTATGAACATATCACTAGAGTGGGGATTCCATGGATTTAAGTAGCATAGTACATATGGAGAAAGTGACTCTAGTATTATTCACTTCATGACCAGAGAATTGAACAATATTTTGAGAACTTCTTGTGTAAATGAAACCCCTTATTGGGTTCATATGTAGAATCTGAGAAAACATGAGTAATACCTACACATTTAAATGTTTGAGTAAGTATTTAAATCATAAGTGGAAGATAGTTTATATGATTCAACTTGAGTAACACCTGAGTATAGCTAAATAGAACTTGAGAAAATAATCCATGGAATAGCTTCTGCACCATCCATTGGATAGCTTCTAGTTTTGTTTTCATGGAATCATAAGTAGTAACCAATGTAGTAGCCATATTGACTAGTGTCAAGGAATACTTCTAGTTTTTTTGGTTTTAAATAGAATTATTCAGGAAGCTAGGATGCTGGTTAGGTGGAGTATGGCCTAAAGGAAAATGGGTGTACACCTGCTTCTAGTTTTGGACCACAATATTCTGCTTTGTATTTAGAATTGGGATGAAGGTCAGAAAGACAGGACCAGGATTGAGTGGGCTACGGCTTGTGACTAAATTTTCAATTGTTTATCCATGTTGATATCCTCAACATAAGCCAAAGGTAATTTACCAACATTGGCATCTCTATATAAAAAGACAATAGTGATAGGGTCCATGGCATTTTTTTACATTTCGAGGGCCAACACCTCCTCAAGTTTATAGGTAGTGTCAAGTGTATTGTACATATTTTAGAATCTAGAATTGAAGGTTAAAATTGGTTCATTTAGCTCTATTTTCATACTTTCAAAGTGTTGATATACAAAATCTATGTTGACTTGTGTAAACTATTCCAAAAAGATGTTTTGACATTGATCTCAATTTGTAATTGATATTTTTGGGACATTAGAAAACTAATCATAGGTAACATCTTATAATGTAAAGTCAAAGAGTTTGCATGCAACATACTCATGGACTACATTCAATATTACCAAAGCAATTTTGAAAGCCTTTATATTTCCTTCAATTGTATTACCACTTGAGGGAGAGAAGGAAGGAATATATTTCTCAAGTTTTTTGGTTAAATCATGTATGTTTCTAACGACATTGATATAAAAACCAGTTAGCCAAGCTTGGGCCATTGGGCAACATGGAAGATAGGGTTATATGATTGGAGAGTATGATTGAGCCTGGAGTCTAATCTTTCCAACTTTTTCTACCCTAACTTTTATATGGATTCCCAAAGGTGGGTATAGCAAGTGTCTAAGTTATACCCTGTTAATCTTTTGAGTATATCCCACATAACTCAAATGATATTTTTGAAGAAACATAGGTGGAAGTTAAATCCTTCCTTTTAGAACTAGATTAATCTTTGTTGATGTGGATTTTATGCACACTAGAAAACCTTAGGAGGTAACCTCTAATGATTTAGGATTAGCAAAAATTATTCACTCTAAAACATGAGTTACAATGTACTTGGTTTTGTAACAATCAGTTGGTGGAATAGTGGTGAAAAGAGCAGTTATTTAACACAGATGGTTTGGTTATGGATAGGTATAAATATACTTGAGATGAGTATATTTATGATGGATCTAACCTAAAAATATTATAACAAAAATAAACTCAAAAAATAAGGAAAGGTAAAGCAAAAAAAAGACATGTAGACCAAACAAGATGAAATCATTCTAAGCCATCTCTTGAACTAATGTTTGGATGAGAAATCAAGAACTAATGTTTGATTCAAGATAATGTAAGAACACCAATAATCAAACATAGTTAAGAGTTAAAGGAAATAGGAATAAAGTAAACTTAAGCATATATAATCAAAGGTTTCCATGTTTTTAACATTACATTTTCACATCTATAATGGGGGGTTGTGATCAATATATAAAAGACATTCAAATTAGAAATAACATAATATGAATAATTATATTGAAAATAAGACTCATGCATAATAAATAAAAATCAAATTTTCACATCAAGACTAATTATAGAACAATCCATATAATTTCATTATAATATCAATAGCCAAAATTATCTTTTTTTTGGGATAGGGAGGATACAAATATGTATATGATTGGGGAAGGGTTGCCCCATCCTCCAAGTAATTCATAAATTACATTTTGAAAAATATAACTATGTATTAATCATCATGGAAATCATGTATATACAAAGTATATCCATAAATAGGATTCCTCGACTAAAATATATTATTACATACATACATATATACATACATACATATTTATAATCCAATGTTCTCACTTAATCAAAACATGAAAATACATATTTATATTTAGGGTGGTGTTGATGTGGCACTACTAGAAGAAGAAAATGGTGGAGTGACTCTTGTAGAAATTGAAGTGGCCACTATAGTTCCTTAAAAAATCAAAACTAGTCCACCTAGACTATACATGACTACATATATGGGGAATTGGGAACCCTAAGATGATGTGACAACACTTGAAATTGGTTGCATGCTTGGTATTGACCCTAGAAATCCTTATTTAGCTTTTAGTTCCTTAAATAATGTATGTTCTTCTTAGATTTTTTTTTTAATAATATCGAAATTGAGCAAGAAAAGTTTAATGATTTTGATGGCTCCAATAATCAACCTTGTATGTTCTACTTTTAAAATATTAAACACTCCTCTAAGGGCCTCATCCCTTATCATTGTCCTTGGAAAAATTTATCATCTACAAAACCTCATCACTAGTTGTGTACACTATTCCTTCAACTTCCTCCTTAAAGTTATTTGTAGATGCTTTAAGCAACATCTCAAGATTAGCCCTGTTGACTAGCTCTCTTGTATAGGTAATCACATCAATTACCCTTATGAATTTCATAAAATTTTAGGTCTCATTTTCATATCTTCTAAAATGTTCCATCAATCCTTTCATCTATGCATGCCAATTAAGGGCAACATCCCTTTTTCAACTAAATAGCTAAGGGCCCATTGATTCGTACAAAGTTCTCACATAGTCAAGCTTACTCCTCATTCACTCTACTACATTAGGCACACGTGTCTCACCTAATATTGTGCACTTCTTACCTAAGGTTTATTAAAATTCATGTGCACAAGTCCCACACCAAATTATATACTTTTGTTCATTGACCACTGTGTACTCTTCACTACACACTTCATAGCTCACAGTGTCACACACTGCATAAGTTTTGAACTTGTTGAGTTATACACTCTTCATGCTTGTAGTTTAGTGTACCTCATAGTTTCATGCTAAATATCATAGACTAATGAACCTTATTAGCCTACACACTACACAAGTTCTATGCCAAATCATTAATTTATATGCACTATGTAGCTCATTGTACTATGTGCCTCATAGTCCCACACTGCATCTTATAGTTTTTCACACGTCACTGATGTATTTGATTCCATAACACATCTACTTATTGAATCAACTTGTCCATGTGATCCAATGGGTTCACCAACTATCATCTATCACAATATTCTTAGTGATGAATATTTGTTAATTCATGAATATTCCAATTTTTAGATTTTAGTTTTGGCATTTTTTTAGGGTCAGCAGATGGGATCAAATCACCAAAAATTTAAGGATATAAATTATTTTGGGGGTTGGATAATCAACCATTTATGACATTATCTTCTAAAATAGTTTAATTCACCACATATATATACCCCTCGATCCTAATATCAAACAACAAAACATTTGTAATCCTCAATTAACTAAACAACATAGCTGAATGACCACATCGAATGACATGGCCAAATGATAGCACTAAATGATATTACTGAATGATGCTACCAAACCAAGAAAAGAATAAGAAAACCAAAATTTCAAACCTTGAAAGATAAGCATTAAATATACAAATAAAACCCAACATGTGCACCTTTGAATCAGAAACTGGTGAAGTTGTCTCTAGAACCCATGTCATGGATCTATTAGATAACTTTAGAATGAATATGAAAACATATCAACTATACAAACAAATGGTCTGCATTAAAAAATAAGAAACCTTGGGTGATATAAAAATAAAACCCATGTAACAATGCAATTTTTATGTCACCAAAGGTTTTATCTTTTTCAATGATTTTTTTGATGAACCTGTATGCTCTAGATAGATTTTGGAGAACTGAAGCTTGAGGCCTAATTATTGAGGGCATAAACCTAGTACAATAGACACACCTGCAACTCATATAAAAAGACTAGTCTCACCTAAATAACACTCATGATAGAATTGAATGGGTCAACTAGATGGTGGAGTCAAACAAATCGATCAGATGGTAAAGCTAAATGGTTCAACCAAATGGTGGAGCCAAACAACTCAAATGGATGGCAAAGCTAAATGACTTGACTAGATGATAAAGCCAAATGGCTCAACCAAATGATAGAGTTGAATGGCTTGATCAAATATCTTGATTGAATGGTAGAGATGAACAACTTGGCTAAATGATGGAGCTGAATGGCTCAACCAAATGATAGATTCAAATAACTCTACCCTCAGTAGAGATAAATGGTAAATCTAGATGGCTCAACTAGTGGTAGAGCCCGATGGCTGTATCGATGGGAGAGTCAAGTGGCTCTGCCCATGATAGATCTAAATGGCTACCAATAATAGAGCCAAATGTGATAGCACCATTCAGCTCTATCATGGGTAGAGCCATTCTACTCTTCCATTATCAGATCCATTTGGCTCGATTATGGGAAGAGCCATTCAACTCTACCATGAGTAAAGTCATTATCTCTCCATTCAGTAGAGTCATTTAGCTTTGATTAGGGTAGAGCCTAGGTAGATCTATTTGGCTCTATCGTTGGGGTTAAACGGCTTAACCATAATCAAGATGCACTAAAGAAGAGCTATTGCCTTGGAAATACCTTGTTTGGCTTGGAAATACCTTGTTTGTAAGTGAAGGTGTATAGGTAAAAAATAATGTGTCATCTATTCGGTACCTAAATCTATGTGGTGGAATGGTGATTTGAAGAATATTTTGGACATGCCTATTTGCCAAAGCTTCAAATTAGATTCACCTAATTTAATGTAAGGGAGTTTAGGATATGGCCTCTTAAAATTAACCCTATCATCTATCATGGAAGATGAACTGATGCAACCATCTTCTTGGTAACTAATAGTGGTTGTAATTTCTATTATATTATACTTGTATAAATATGTAATATACACATCCATCCAAAAGGTCAATGCTTCACATAGTCATAACATAGATAACATGCTATGTGTATCTACTCTATAAAGAATGAATTATAACACATTATATCAATTATTCTTATAATCTATTAATGAATAGAAGTTGAATTTGATACAAGTAAGACTTCTGCTCTATTGAATGTGTGTAGTTATTTATTTTTGAATTAGTTTTATCCATTCACTCTGCATAATTAAAAATTAGTTATTCTCTACATGTTTGATCCTAGGCCCCATAGTATAGATCATTGGTATCAAAGATGAAAAAATATATTCCTTTTTATTCTTGTAAACATGTGAGTGCAACTCAATAAGGAAGGTTTGTCAATCGATCTAGTTTTAGAATATCTAGAAGAACATCATAATAAAATTAAGATGGTTGATGTCCAAAAGTAACTTGAGGTAGTCCCTAAGATATAAAAGTTCATCGCTAATGTACTAGAGGCATAGCACACCAAATATTTTTCTAGTTACATGAGATGATAGTACATCTTAATTTGACACCTTCTACCACACCTCCATAATTTTATCAACAATGATTTCAGTAACAAACTACCTTCAAGGTTTAATTTAATCTTGACATCCATCTATTCGATGGAAAGATTGATCCCAAAGCATTAGATGCCTAGATTCACAACTTGATACATACTTCTTGGTCAATTCTTTCACTGATGTTGAGAAGATCACCTTTGTGGTATTGAAGATGTCCATACTAGTTGTTCATTGATGGGATAACTATAGTGCATAACACATGTAAGATTGCATTCTAATTGAATACTAGAAGAATTCTTTTGACGTGATAAATGAGGAATACTACCCTCTGCACCAATTTGAAGATGAATACATAAATTTCCAATAACTATGCTAGCACAAAGACCATTATATGGAAGAATACACTAGTCTTTTACATGAATACTCAGTGTACTTGCACAAGAACTTGAGTAAACAACATAAGGTGCTAAAGTACGTTAGAAGACTCTCACATTATATCTATGTGAATATGGATTTCTTGACTTTTGACACTTTAAGGCAAGCATATCTCAATGCTATAAATATTGAAGCTAAGGCAAAGATGAATTAACATGTCAGCTCTTCATCTAATGCAATGTGCAAGGCCGCACCTCACATAAACTCACATTAAAACCTTTTATGCAAAAGCAATAACACACTTATCAAAAAGTAAAATAACACCAAAACCTTGTTTAACTCTTGAAGGCTTCAGTGCCTTCTACTTCAGACAAAGGTAAGAAAAATAATTCTGGTGATAAGTGGTGCAATCAGCATCACTCATCCACTCATGATGATTCTAAATGTTGCATATAGCTATCCCTATACCAACCCTGTTGGGGTCTAACTATAAATATATGATTTTTTTTAAATTGAACACATATACTATTAATAGATTATACCATGAGAATATAACCAATGATCATATAAAATACTCTAAGTGAGAAATCTGTTAATGAAGTAGACCACATCATATATCTTTGATCACTATCAACATAAGAAAATACATCATAATACAAATTTAGAAAATAATTACAATAAACTAGCCATGACTGATACATGCCTACAATGACTGTTATCAATATACAATAAATAATTAATTATAAATTTTTATGATAAAGTTTAAATAATAAGTATAATATAATACAAGTACATATATAAGATACATGGCTTTCTAGAACATGAGTTCTCTGAACTCTCTAGTATCTATGACAATCTCAAGTATCATCTCAAAGGTAGTATTGTTGTGGGGAGGGAGAGTATCATCCAAGTGTTTTTTTACACCAACCATAAACCAACGATCCCTCACACTAATCCCATCATGGAATGTCCCTCCATGGATGAGTAGATAGTGACGATGCAGGAATCTAGAGAGACAAACTAGTACCCATGTATTATATGACTTCTAAAATCAAATATGTAATATGTTATAGAAAACCCATTCTATTTCAAGATATCACACAAACATGTAAATTATACTCATGAAATGATAATGTCTCACTAAACATACTTTGGCCAATTTTTT
The DNA here is from genome assembly GCA_037957365.1 of Torreya grandis. Taxonomy (NCBI): domain Eukaryota; kingdom Viridiplantae; phylum Streptophyta; class Pinopsida; order Cupressales; family Taxaceae; genus Torreya; species Torreya grandis. The sequence goes on from JARHVA010001747.1 coordinate 1,236,411, forward strand.
TAAGAATAATAAAAAACAAAGATCTATAAATCAATCAAAATTCACACATACCACTTGGTCAAATTGCTTTCATCTAAAATTATGATGTTATTAAGCTAGTGAAGTCTATCTCACTCTTTACTCAGTATCCATAACATAAGATTGGTTATCATAATATAACCAAAGATTCATACAACTTACATCCTACTAGAATTAATATCACATAACTTGCTAAGCATAAGATAATCTAATAACATACATTTATTCCATCAAACATATGAATGAATCTTATATTATTATCTATTATTAATAGAAATAATGACTATAGTTTATATCATCTGGGTAATACACACTTTTAACTACAATTTCTAATTATTATAAGTATTTACAAATATACTACACCCTATGATGACCTATATTATTATAGTCTAGTGTTCTAAGATATAACTACTTATTTTTCACAATCAGTCATAATACATTAGTCATAAATACATGAAAACATAAGTTTATATTCAAGCAATTAGACATAGCAAAGAAAGTCTTAGTTCCTGCAAACACATAATATTCTATTCTAGCATTTGTTAGAATCTCAAGGATTATATGTATGCATACATAAATCCCTACTAAGTATCATAAACATGATATTCAAAGAAATAATCAACTCACATATATTTAATTTTTCAAACATATGTATGAGTTCTAGGTATATCAATTTTAGTTTGTTACCACCCGGGTATAACATACATTTATAATATAGTATTCTATGACATCCCATAATATAATAGTTTAAAACTACATAATTACACATAACCAAATTTACAATTTTAAAATCAAATGACCCATAGTCATAAATAATAATAATCAAGAAAGTATAAGATTATACCACCCGAGAATACCTTATGTTAAACTACATACTACTATAACTTATAGGTAGACATCACTATGCACTATTATATGTTATATATGTCTAAAGACTTGTACATAATATACTCACAAGATGTAATGCACATATTTTTTCATTACTGTATGTAAATATATTTCAACAATTTGGTTATGCTATTCTTGAATAGTTAGATAACTCATAACTAAGTTATTCCATAATCTTTTATTTTTAACAACTTAAGTCCTTTTCTAGGAGACTGTTTTCAAATGGTTATAATTTTAATCCCATGGAAAATTTATGACTTATTTAAATTATATATTTAATTATAGGTATAATCCCTATATATGAGTACTTGTAAATGCACCATATGTAAGTACTTAGATGATATGAAAATACTATACCAATGTTTATTTATGCTTTTCAATCAAGAACTCCCTATAATTTCATAAATCCTCAAGAACTTTCTTGCTCACAGAGTATAATGATAAACTCTATAAGATAATGGATTCTATACTGTAATTCTCCTTTATGTTTAAGGGAGTTGGGTAAACATGTAGTTGGTGTCTACTCTTTCGGATTCCACAAATTAAATATAATAATTAATAGAACTATGAACATACATCACTCTATGCCAATACATACTATATATACATTTATATATGTATAAATTAATCTACTCATAATAGGTATTGTACACATATTTTTATCATAATAAACAATACATAAGAACTCTTACAATTATTTATAACTCTAAATGAGGATCTCAAATCACATAGCTTATTCTAAGATAATGAAGACCTATGCTAAGCTATGAATATGCATCTATCTTTACATGCTAGGTTAGGAGCCTAGAACTTTATTGACATAGTTTCTCAACTTTTAGTTCTTATTCAGAGCATGATTTGGGTCTTCTGTGGAGGATGAATTGGGTTTGCATGATGGGTTTGAAGTGTTAGGAGGCAACATGAAAAATGTCTAGACTATCCCATCCCCCAACATAATAGACTTCTTCAATAACATACTGAACATATCTAAAATAATCCCCTTTCCCATCCCACTAGTAGATTGGTTATCCTTCTTGTGATAAGGTAATTCTAGATCATTGTTTGTCAATCCTAGATTAATATAATTATGGTAGACATCCTCTTCCTCATCATAATGAGGAGATGGGAATGAGGAATACTTATTCAAAGGTGGCATGTCTAATAGTGACCTAATTAATTAAATTGGATTCATTGATGAGCATATAAAGTCATCTTGTCTTCTAACATCATGTGATGCCTCTTTGAACTCTTCTCCAATCAATGGATGTCTATTTGCATGTTTTCAGAATTCATACCTTCTTACCACTTCATTAGATACTCGTCTGAATCTTTTTTCTTCAACAAATGACCTCCTAAATGTATTAACAAAACAATTGGGATATCACTCCTCCTTTACTAATTCTCACCTACCATTAAAAATAGAAAAATTCATTGACTCAACATGTGCCCTTCTTGAGTGCTCACTGGCTTATTCTCTTTGATTCTATCTGCAGCCCCAATCTTTACACTTCAATTTGTATGGAGGACTTGAATGCTTTGATCATCTTTTCATCTTCATAAATGACTTTGAATTTGTTCAAATTTGGAAACCCTTACAACCTTCAGATCATATAGTATGTATCTTCAAATTTATGTATAAAATATTGATGGGCTCTCTACATCCATACAAAATAAAGAAAACCTTAAAAACACTATGTATAATGAATAGGTATCTAAGTTGTTCACAATGCCTCAATCATTTCTCGATATAATATTTAAACATTTTAATATTTTTCACATAAATTTAATCTTTTACAGGATATTTTTATTTGTACAAAATTATATTCTCTCTACATTCTTTGTACAAAATTATTTTAGACCCTTCTAAAGATTTAACAGACTACCACTCTTAAAAATATGGTGTAAACTCCTGGCAATGCTTGGGTTATTGAGGGGTATGTTTTTATTTGACTAATTAATGTCTCTAATTGATTTTATAAGTTCTAGATCATTGACTCAAAAGTAAAGTTGCCATTTTTTTATTGACCAAAATGCCAATATTACTGGTATGATATGTAAAATAAATATTAACTAGATTCACCTTAGTTCAAAATTGCCATATATTCAGACAATATACTAAAATAACGATTCATTAAATGAAATAGTTTTAGTCTTTGCTTTAGAATGCCTAGGCTAATATCATAGTATGAAATAAAGCATAAATATTGTTATATAAATCACCCCACTAAATTGACATGACTGTTATGTATAAATAGATATATCTATATTTGCATAATTCCATAGACTTATAAGAGTTTATTTTAAAAAATTCCACTAAATTCCACAAAACATCATACATTTCTTACCTCTCAATGGTGAACTGAAATAACTTGACTTTGAAGAGATATTTTCCTCTACTGCCCTCCTTTTAGCGTGATATGCCTCCATCTCTGATATTCCCCCTTTTCATATTCCATGATAAAATAATAAGAAGGGCGTAGTCTTTACTTTAATCTTTTTTCTTCTTCTTCTTTTTTGATTTTATTTTTATTTTTTCATGGTTTTTGTTATTACTTTATATATTTCCTTCTTTTTTTTTTTCCTAATTTTAAACCACTCTCTTTTATTTATTATTTATTATTTTTTTTATTTTTTCCTTTCAAATGATAATTTCTAATTTATTTATTTATTTTTAATATTAATTATAAAAATCCATAATTTTACTAATTTAATTAGCATCTTCCTAATGTCATAACAATTTAATGCTAAATTTATAAATCAATAATTTAGATTTAATCTAAATATGCAAATCATGTTCTACTAGCATTTAATAATCAAACATGTTAATCATGTAAAACAAGTTTCATTAAGCCATTTAGCCTATACTAACAAATCATGATAACTAACTATTTCATGCAAGTAAAAATAATTACATGTGAAAACCATTTATTATGCATTCTAACATGTACTAGCTACTGTGGTGTATGTAGGGTTCTAACCAGTTTCTCTGTCGTCATTTAAAATTTCCATCTACGTCACCCTTTTCAAAGATTCTCTCCATTCGACATGATCTAAGGGATGATTTTTTATGCATCAACTTCATAAAAAGCAGGTAGTTAGACCATATCAATATGATATACATACATCATAAAATATAACTGAAATAATACATTAATATATTTATAATGCAGACACATACACTACAACTAACTCATATCAATGTAAACATGTAACCTAAATAATATCATACTATCCTATAACAATATATATCTCAAAGCTTAGTCAAAATTAACCAAATAAAATATGTAAATTATAAATATCCATGAATAATTAAATAGTTTACTTAGTGAGAAATCATGATGTAACATCCTTCCCTCCCAAAGCTAGTCATCATCTCAGATGACTCTTATTCAAACATAAGTTTTGAATTAAAAAAATTATTCAATAGAGCAAAAACATAGTATAAAATATCAAATCAAGCAAATAAATATGAAATTTACCTATAGAACTCATTATAGTCCTCCTAACTAGTACTATTCCTAGAGTATTGGTTCTACAAGACCCTACACCATGATATCTCCCTATTATGTAAACAAAGTTTGTGAGTATCACTTACTCTGATTGATTCTATCATGACCACCCCAGGGTCTAAAATTGATAAAATAAGCCTGTATGCTATAATATTGACCACTTATAATACCTCAAAGGGTCCCACATATCTCAATGAAAGTTTCACTGACTTCCTAAAAAGACATGAGATCATCATAAAAGCCAAAAACAAATAGCTAGAGAGAGTTACATAAAACCTTTCAACCCCATCTATGCATGTCTCTCTAATCTAAAGAGTGTTTTTATTATTTTAGAGAAAAATATTTAGGGAGCTTGATAAGAATGATATATATATATATATATATATATATATATATATATATATATAAAAGTTAATTTTATTTCTACTCCACGTAGCTTTATGTAAGTATAACATATCAATACTTCCACTAGTCCACGTAGATTCTGGACAAGCAAGATGATGAATAGGAACTAGAAATACTATATTTTTAATGTATACAATTTTTAAAAATTAAGGGATACCTATTCCATAATATACATGCATATGCCATATGTATGAATTTGATAAGTTCATCTACCAAATTTTGGATTTATCTAGTTTGTCTGTCAGATCCAAACTTAATAAATTTGACAAGTTCATGTATCAAATCTTGGATTCGATAAGCTCCCCTTATCAGATCCAAATTCAATAACTACCCAGTCAATGTGAGACTAAATAAGATCCACTCCTATCACACATTCCTAATTTAACACTCTTCCCTTATGTCTCCATGACCTAATGATCTCCAAAATGTGAACAAGGTTTAATGAATAAAAAATATATACTAATAGATTATAGAAAGCAATAATACATGCTAAATAATTCTAGATGTACCAACATACATATAATAAAATAAATCATATAATTATTCCATAATTGTATTAAGTTTCCACTAGCCAAACATAACTAGTATCATTTTTTACATTTTAACCTATTCTATTATATTCATAGTTAAGAGGATATAATGTTAAAATTAACATAACATAAAAAATCCAAGGATCATACCATCTTTTAAAACCTTATAAAGAAACAACTGAGACAAATTCTCTTTGCTTTTTTAGCTAGTTATACAACAAGTTAAAAGTTTATCTCAACCCTTTTAGACTACCAAGATGTTTTGCACATCTTATACCCTAATTGCTCCCGATGAAGGTACAAAAATATCTTTTCAAAACAACATGCTTTAAAAAAGAGAGAATACAATAACATAATAATTATAATCAACTTATAATTCTTAATCTAGAACCAATATAAATTCATGCTTTGCCACTCCATGTGGATTAAGTTCATATATTAGATAAATTAGTGACTCTAAAAAGTCACAAGTGGAAAGTATAAAACTAACATATCAAGAATTAAACTCTTAAATAACCTCACATGGTAAAAATAAAACACCGTAACTCAAGTTACCAAATTATTACTCACTTAACAATCTTGTAAGAGTAGTATCATAACCTACTACCACAACCAGAAAGAAAATATTAACCACGTAGATGCATCAATCCATTCCATTTATATAACTTCTCTATCAACAAGAAGTAGAAGACACTATTCCATGAACTCCAAGGAATATAGTCCCAAAAAAACATTTTAGAAAGAAATATTTTTTTAAGGGAACACTAAAATATGAATCGACTTAGTGGTTTATAATGATGTCAAAGGAAAGTGAGGGAGTGACAACTCACCTCTATGCTAGATATGGAATATGGCACTTCTTCCTTATCTACATAAACATAAGGGTGCCAATCCATAAACAAACTCATAACACATAGGAATTCAAATAAATAGCTTATAAGAGTTTATTTTAAACATAATTCCATAGACTTATAAGAGTTTATTTTAAATAGTTTCACAAAATTTCACAAAACATCATACATTGCCTACCTCTCAATGGTGAACCGAAATAACTTGAATCTAAAGAGATCTTTTTCTCTGTTTCCCTCCTTCCAACATGATACACCTCCATCTATGATATTCTCCATTTTCATATTCTATAATAAAATAATAAGAAGGGCATAGTCTTTACTTTAAAATATTTTTCTTTTTTTTTGACTTTTTCTTGGTTTTTGTTATTACTTTATGTATTTCCTTTTTTTTGTTTTTCCTAATTTTAGACCATTCTCTTTTATTTATTTATTTTTTCCTTTCAAATAAAAATTTCTAATTTTATTTATTTATTTTGAACATTAATTACAAAAATATATAATTCTACTAATTTAATTAATATCTTCCTAATGCCATAGCAATTTAATTCTAAATTCATAAATCAATAATCTTGATTTAATCTAAATATGAAAATCATATTCTACTAGAATTTAATGATCAAAGATGTTAATCATGCAAAACAAGTTCTATTAAGCCATTTATCCTATACTAATAAATCATGACAACTAAATATTTCATGCAAGTAAAAATAATTACATGTGAAAACTATTTATTATGCATTCTAACATGTGCTAGCTACTGTGGTGTGTGCAAGGTTCTATCTAGTTTCTCTATCATCCTTTGACATCTTCATCTACATCACTCTCTCTAATGATGCTCTCCCTCTAGCACACTCTGAGGGATGAGTTCTCCTGCATCAACCTCACACCAAGTAGGTAATTAGACCATATCAACTTGATAGACATACATCATAAAATATAATTAAATTAACACATCAACATGTTCATAATGTAAACACACACACTATAACTAACTCATAACAATGCAAACATGTAACCTAAGAAATATCCTACTATCTCATAACAACATATATCTCAAAGTTTAGTCAAAATTAACCAAATCAAATGTGTCAAATATAAATATCCACAGATAATCAAATAGTTTATTTAGCGAAGAATCAAGATATAACAATCTTTGTTCACATAATTTGCATTAAAATCCACATAAATGGATAACACTAATCCATATGCCTCTTGTCTAATCACCAAAACCATTTTTATTGACATATTTGAAGATCATGCACATCTCTTCCATACCAAGTTCTAGGTGAAAGGCCAACCTCTCCACATCATCATCGATAGTGGTAGCTAGAATAACATCATCATGCAATCCATAGCTCAACGCCTTGGTCTCACCACTACTACACATACAAATCCATAATCTTTGGGGTGGCTCTAGTAGGGAAAAGATATGTAGGTCTGATATTAATGCAATTTTAAGTACAAATTCAAGACTATGGATGACATCACTTGTGACATTACACCTCTAGAGGTCTGTGACATCTTACTATGCAGATCATACTTGTACAACCATGATTCTACATATCAATCTAAGCTACAATGTTGGAATATTTATGCACAATATCACTTATATAACATTTTTGAGTCAGTTCCCATGACCAAAGTCACCTTGGTATCTACCATTCAATGTCTCAAGCTCATCTTGCATGCATATAACTTTATGTTACTCATATTCTACCTTGATACACCTATGCAACCAAAACTAAAGCACACCCAAGCAATGTGCATCACTCACACATCATCATAATAGTAACAGATTGATAAGTTACTAGAGAAGAGTAGCTAAGTATTTATAGAACCTAAAGGTCTTCCAACACATTGTGTAGTAAATCACCAAATTGATTTAGTTCCTAGATCCCCTCTTCCAAATAATTGCCTCTATCACATATCAGTTTGGGAGAATGATGAAGTCTGATGCTAGATTCAAGATCTTCTTGATCAGGGCAAGATCAAGCCTAGATATTCACCTTATAGGAGGCTTATAATCCTCACACCTAAAAAGGATAGGTCCTAATGACTCTACATATACTATCAAGGACTCAAAAAAATCATGGTGAATAATTAGTATCCACTATCATGCATTGATGACCTTCTGGAATAGCTATGAGGTGTACAATACTTCACCAAGATTAACTTAAAGTCAAGTTACCATCAGGTTCCATTCCATCTTGAAGACATCTAGAAGATAACATTCAAGACTTAGGAAAGATTTTACAAATGGTTGGTCATGTATTTTGGCCTCACCAATGTGCCAACCATTTTCATGCTCTTGATGGATGATTTACTTAGGCCATTTTTGAAATCCATAATCATTTACTTAGATGATTTTATCATCTTCATCAAGACTTGGGAGGAACATATAAATCACATCTCACACATCATAGACATTTTGTGCCAACATAAATTACAAGCCAACTTAATGAAGTATACATTTAGCATGATGTAGATCGAATACCTGGAATACATCATTAATTACATCAACTTAAAATTATATCTAGAGAAGATCAAAGTGATCCAAGATTAGCTTAATCTAGGTAATATCATAGAATTGGGATTTTTCTTGGACTTGATAACTTCTACCATAGGTTTGTCTTTGGTTTCTTGCACATATCTTGGGTTCTCGACTAGATCACATGTGCCAAATCTAATTTTTATTAGACTTATGCACAATACATGATTTTTAGGCACTCAAAGAACACCTCTACATAATTCCTATTCTTGTAATGCTTGATATTATGTAAACCTTCAAAATTCTAAATGATGTGTTTGATTATGCACTTAGTTCAGTGGTCATGTAGCATAGAGATCTGGTTACATACCACTATGAGATATTTAGTAGAATATTGAAAAGGTAATTAACCTATGAGAAGGAACTATATGATATTATTCATGTAATTAAGCAATGGTGACTCTACATTATCAGGAAGGAGATAATTGTGCATTTAGACCATAAACCACTTTAATTCCTATAGTTACAAAACACACTATAAAATATGCACCACATAAAATGGATGAATTAACTGAATAAGTTATATCTCGTGATAAAGCACAAGAAATGGAAGGACAAGAAGACCATAAATTACCTTAGTCAACTATCAATTCACACATCCATCATAGTGCTAGACATGCACAACCAAAACTTCATAGATTGGGTATCTCTCTACTTAATAAATCAAGACTTCATAGTAACTTACACAAACCTTGTATAAGGTACATAAGTTTAGGAGTTCTACTTGTCTGAATAGATTCTCTACAAACTCAGACATATCTATGTTCCTTGTGGTGTACCTCACCAATGACTCATCTAGGAGGCACACTATTTCAAGACCTATAAACACTTTAGCGTGACAAAAAATCTTGCCACATTATAGTCACACTTCTACTAGAAAAACATGTGCATAGATGTGGAGTGACACATCAAGTTTTACATTCCTTGTTTTATCACCAAACCCATGAATAGGAAGATCAGACTTCACACACCTCTACTAGTTCCATCCATACCATGGGAACATATCAGTATGGATTTCATGACTAGATTACCTATGAAAATATGATAACATGACATTTTACTCATTGTAGTGGATCTTTCTAAGATGGATATCATGGTTACATGCAAAAAATACATTGACATAGTGGGCACTGCATAGGCATTATTCAACCATGTTTGGGTTTATTTTGGGCTACCAACATCCATCATCTTTGACCATGGTCCATGCTTTGTGCACCACTTTTAACAAGTATTATGGGATTTGATGGGTACATTGTTGGATCAGTCAATGACCTTTCATCCTTAGATAGATGGGAAAATCAAAGTGGTCAATGCCACACTTGTTTATTTCCTAAGAATGTACAACTGCATGTATGCATGCACCTATGATGATAATATATTATACATTCAATATGCCTAAAACATGAATCTTCATAGCTCTACTAGCTATAATCCATTATAAACATGTATTGGGTTTCAACCTTTGACACCTCTTTACATTTCTTACTACACACCATTAAGCCATGAGTTTCATGCATAGGAACGGGAAGTAGACAAAGCCAATAAGTTTATACACCACATCTAGTCTTTTCACCAATAATTTTAGTAGATTCTCTCTTGCACTCAAGCTAATTACAAGGAGTGCCATGACACACATCACATACCTCATGCATTCTGATTAGGTGATAAAGTCTAGTTGAAAATTTAGAAGGAATGCTTCAAAGGTCCACTTTGAAATATCAAGCCTTAGTGCTATGCTTTTTACACCATTTTGTGCACAGCTTGTGAGAATGCCTTCATTCTTGATCTACCTCAGTACTTAGGCATGCACCCACTCTTCATCATGAAGCTTCTCAAGCCTTGCACTCTACCACTTATTGATCCAATAGTGAGTTACATCATCCTTATGATTTAGACCCTGAACACTTGTGTTTTGTATCGAAGGACTAAATCATTGAAGTGACTGACACACACACCTACCATGACATGCATTAATTTTTTTTATTAGTTAGGGTTGGGTAATATTTTAATCAGGCTAAGTGGTAGACTTCACAAAAAATTTAGGTAAAGTTTTTGTAACTATTTACTGATATAATGGAGACTATTGGTCTTAAATAAAGGGCAAATTATCTGTACACAGAGCCTGTATAACCAAGCTTACTCCTCATTCACTCTAATGCACTCGTCATGTATCTCTCACCCAATCTTGTGCATTATTTTCCTAAGGTTTACTCAAATTCATATGAATAAGTCCCACATTAGATCAAAAAATTCTATACATTATTCATTGTGCACTTCACAACTCATAGTCTCGTGCATCGTATAATTCTTACACTTGCTTGCTAAATTTTGCATTTTTTTCACCTATAGTTCACTACACCTCATAGTTATGCACCATGACTCATAAAACTTCATGACTCATTGAACCACACACCACACAAGTTATACACTAACTCATTGACTTATACACACTGTATAGATCACATACCCACACACCTCATAGCTCATGTCATAACTCATAGTTTCATTTGCCTCACTAATATCTTGGATTATTTAACACATCCACATGTCAACTCACTTCAGCCACATATTCCAAGGGGTTCACCAACCATCATATAGCCTTGAATATGAACTAATGCAACCATATTATTGGTAATTGATAGTGGTTGTAACCAATCTTATATTTTAATTATATAAATGAGTAATATACACATCTGGAGAAAAGGTCAATGCTTTACATATTCATAACATAAATAACATGCTATGTGTATCTACTCTATAAAACATGCATTATAGCACATTGTACCAATTTTATCTATTTTTTGTTAATGAATATAATTTTCACTTCCTAAAGTAATACTTCCAATCCATTGAGTGTGTTTAGTTATTTATTTCTAAATTATCTTTTCCTGTTCATTCTACATAATCAAAACTCGATTATCCCCTAGAGACTTGGTCCTAGGCCTCGTGGTGTGGATCACCCATGTAGCATCTTGGTTGGACTTTAGGTTTAACTAGTTAAATGCACTACTCTTGGAACATTGAACTAAAAAAGTAAGCCTTTTCTCATATTCTTTTAGTTGGTCCTAGAGTTTGATTACCTTTATCCTTTTATATTGGCTCTCTCCTCTAGAGACTTAAATACTATTCAAAATATTATACAACATGGTGGTGGTTGCACTCTGTACACTATCTCCAATATCTCTATTGGTGTTAATAATATATGTTTGTATCAATATTTTTTGTGTCTCCTCTTTACTTCTATATATATCTTTCATTGCTTCTATAATTGAATCCACAAAAGAACATAAATCTTATATATACTCTGTTGGATCACTGGAATTGGTTTTGACTTTCTTAGCCAAGGGAAATAGATTTTATCTTTACTCAAACTTGATTTCATCCTTTGTATAATTTATATTCACTACCTTCATCTTCCTCACCCTATAAATAGTGCCACTCTATTTTTCAAATTGGGTGGAGATTGTAGCTAATTTGGTGACAACTAAATTTTGTCTCTCATCCCTTTTTCCTTGCATCTCTTTAACCTATTGGGCAAAAATAAGTTCCCCTTATTCTTATGATTAACTTGGGTCTTAAAAAGTAGAGGTTGGAAGAGTAACCATAGGAGGATTAATTGTTAGAGGTCTTAATAAAGCATTTATTTGAATTAGAAATTGTAGTGGTACATAAACAATTCTCTCCCATGGTGAGGCTTCCCTCTGAGGGATGTCTTCAACTACATATTTAGTGAATCCTAGGATCTTATCAACTATTATGGTGGTTGATTGTATAGGTGAGGATTGTGGTATGGGTAACTCCAATTAAACTAAAGGTTTCCAGGGAATTGGTGGCTTTCTAGGATTGAAAATGGATACCAAAAATAAATTCTCAAAATAAATTCTTTCTTTAGAGTATTTATTTGTGTTAATACTAAAATAATGGAAGAATCAACTGAACTAGACAATGATGACCATGGAATGGCTGAAATAAAATATGTAACTTGAGTATCTACAATAGTGATAGAAGAAACAAGAAAGTAAACTAGTTCATTTATATTTTGCCTTTGTTCTTTAGTGAGGACTTGCTGGTCTAGGGCTCTAACTAGAGTTTCTTCTTCTTTTAGGATCCTTAGGCTCATAGATTAGATTTTTCTAACTCTACCTCTTCATCATCTAGAACCCTCTCTTTATCCAATTTAGGTTCTGATCCCTTAATTGTTTCTAAATTTCCTTCTTCCTAATTAGTAGCATAATCCACTAAGGATATTTCATGTTCATTTTTTCCCCTCTATTTCCTCCTCATCAAGTGATTCTTCTATAGATTTAAAACTTAATGATGGTCTTTCCTCTAGTTGTTGAGCTTTGGATGAGGCTAGAACAGCTTTGAACTTCATTTTGTAACTGAATATGGGGGGAGTGGTAGGTGAGGGGGATGAATAAATAAATAATGGAGCCACATTAGTATAGACTACTAATGTAGCTGGTGGTGAAGGAATGAAGATTGAAAAAAAAGTGGTGGAAAGATTATTGAATGGAGATGAACGTAGTTGAGGGGATAAATAAGTGGATGGAAGAGATGGGAAGGAAGCTTCATAAACTTTGGGAGGATTACCTATGTGGGTTTTTAAAATGAAGTAATATGTACCATAAAGAATGTGCTCTTTTACTTGTCTTGCAAATATGTGGTCTCTCTACCGTAGTAGTTGTACCCAAAATTATGGTAGTGGTAGCTAGATGTGTAGAGGCTAGATAGGGTCCAAAGAGACCTCTAAGAATTTATTTTCTGATTTGGATGTTTTGCTCCCTTTGAGTACTAGACTCTCCCTCTTATATATTTATCTCTTCTCCTGTAAGAGAGGGAGATCAACCTTGCCTTGCTAAATCCTGAAGTTGAGATGGAGGCCATTGATGGATCCATGTTTTTTGTACCTTCTCCACCATATCATTTTATTTTTATTTGGTGATATCAATATTATACTAGATGGCCTGAGAAATTATCATGGACATGTGTTTTCTCTTCATCTAATTCCATACCTCTAAATCATCTGATGCATTTAGGAAAATTGTGTCATGTCCATACTTTTGGTGAACATATGTGATGTTTACCTTCTTATTCTCCTTGAGGAGTTGAATATGGTTCCTAATTATTTTTATGGGATCTCATTCCCTAAATTAGGCTACCTTTAAATTATAATTGAATTTTACCTTCCCAACTTGATTAAAATAGGCCATCACCACAAATTAGAGCTGCCTAATACTTAAAAGAGTCTTGAAGTAATGGGCCTGATGCTTAAGGCCAATCTCCTCATCTATGATGTTATAAAAATGGTGGCCACCTCTTATTATATAATTTTTTAGGGACATTTCAAGGTAATAATAGAGGAGGTGCCCTTATTCCTTCAATCCTAATAATTGTGCAATTAAGATAATACTAGTAAACCCCTATTTTGCCAATGTTTCTTCTCAAGTTCTTAGATAACTAAGGCATTTGAGTGACATGAATTTATTGGTATAATTGAGGACATAATTATTCACAAATACTTTAAATTTCATTTCTAAACTTGTAGACAAACATGAAAGAATAATCTTCACATATTCTATTATCTACATATTCTACCAATAACTACTATAAATTTCTATGTGCTTTGTGAATTGTGCCAAGGAATTCATCTAATAAATAGGACATCATATAAAAATTTCCATTAGTTAGAATTTTTTCAGTCCTAAATATTTGGGCCTTTAATATAACACTTATAATTTCTCCCAGGGTAACAATCTTGTCTGAAGTTATGAGAATGTCCAGTAAAGGGACCCATTCCAATTGTACATAAGTAATGCAAAGAAAAACATATAGTTTATTCAATAGTTCCATGTCTATTATAATAACAAGCCTAAATTTTATTTTTCAATTGGAAGAGATGGCCCTCTTAGGATTCAATCTTTGGATTTTTCACTAGCCATTGTTTTAGTTTGCTCTTTACGGTATTGTGCTTGAGCCACACCCTAGTTGAAACTTGGTTATAAGATACCTCAGGTCTAGTAAGCCTAAGTTACCATTCAAATTCCCTTAAAAAAATATATGAGATTACATTCTTCCCTTTTATAAGGTGTAGACAGTCTTCAGAGCAAGTACCATTAAATAATAAATCATAGAGTAAGTAGATACAAGGCATTACCTCTAGTTTAGCCATTGCTTGATGAAATTCTATTATTTTGATGGGTATCAAGTCATTAATGTAATTATTCTCATCTTGGGATAATTGGCCTTGTGCAAAGTATGGAGCCTCAAATTCCACTACATCTAGAGTGTTAAGTAATATGGAAACTTGAAATTGAGGGCACTTTTGTTAAACACCGTATATGTGTATTCAATATTTATAACACAAGAGTATGTAAAATGGGATGGGATGTATGTTGGATTTTAAAAAAAATCCATTTCAGTAATTTGGCACTATATAATTCCTTCACTAAATTTTTGGAATCTCTTTGTAAGTTCACTAAAAAATTTAGGGATTTTGGTCGCAAAAAAGCTCAAAATTGCAATGCTCAATTGATGGAGAAGTAACTTTCCTTCTACTTAGATTTTTCATATATTGTCTAAAGTTTGTGCCTTGAATGCATTCATATAACATCAATGTAAATAAAAAGTTTTGATTTTGTTCCCATTTCAATTTAAATATGTTAGTCATCTTTTATGGGTTTATGTTTTCCATATGGTAGTTTTTAGTTAACTTTGTATATCCCATCATTCTACTTGAAATAGGTGTCAATTTCATGTTTAATAGCTTATTTGACTTGTTTTCAAATTAATTTATGTGTATTTTATCCATGCATATCCTAGATTTTGATACTTGTCTACTTATCACTTACTCGAGCCTTTAGATTTATAACTTTGATTTATATGTTCTGGAGCCATGGGTTAACATTATTAAGCCATGTTAAATGATCTTGGGTCTGTGGGAGCTTGGAGAGTCAAATATACAAATGTCTAGACCTTTTGAATTGTGTAGATCCAAGTAATTTTCTAGGTAGACAAGATCTTGACACGTTGAATGATGTCAGAGACTTGGAGCCATGGGACCTTTAAACTATTAAATTAATATTTCTCCTTTGAATATTTGGGCTAATGAAATTATGCCAACTATCAAGATTTCAGAGCTTGAAACTTCATAGACATTAGACTTTGGTGCCTCAAGGCCATTAAATTTTATTTAATGCCTCTTGGTTCTGGGTTAACAAAATTATGCCACCTATCAATCTCTCTAGACTACAAAACCTTAGGACCATTAGATGATTAACTTTGCTTTGAACATCCTTGGTTATGGATACATAATTACACCATGTGGCATGTTTTTGAAGCTTGAACACTTAGAACTTTCTTTAAATCTGAAGGGATCTAGGTAACGTACCTATCAAGATCTTAGGATCACAAAATCTCAAGATCATTAGATGACTAACTTCATTTGGAATTTTTTTGGTTTCAGATTAATTTATTTCACTGCGTGGCAAGTTTTTAGAGCTAGGAGACTTTAAACCCTTCAAATTTTCTTTAAATCTAAAGGGTTGTGGGTAACATATTAATGCCACCTTTTGAGATCTTATATAAATAAAAGTAGGGCCCAAATATGAATGAATTACAATTCTTTGACAATAGTCCTACGAACATATGAAAAATATAGAAAAATAGGACAAAACATATTAGTTCTTTTAATCAAAACAAACCATAAAATCAATTATGAAAAACTACATTTTAAGATAAATCAAAATCAATGTTCAAGCTTTGATTTTCATAATTTTGAGACTGTGTGACTTTAGACATTGAAGATAACCTTAGACTTATGAAAAATACAACCACTATCATAGATGTCTAAGGTTATGCAAAATAAAACCACTATCATAGATGTCTAAGGCTTAAAATTACTTAAATAAGAATATTCAAACAATAGTGGGTCCTCTTTGAAATTCAAAAAATAGAAGGGTGTGTGTGTTAAGGCACAACACTACTCCCAAAAAATAACATAATTTACAAGCATTATAATTTAAAATAGACTCAAAAACATAATAACAAGAGGATAGTGTAGACAATATAAAACTGAACACAATGATTCTAGATGTCCAAAAACCCCTAAACCACCTAAGGAATCCTTAAGGACCATCTGAACCCACTAGATTACCCACGTGTTAACCCAAATTATCCTTTGACCCTTGACTACTGATGATCACCCTAACCATTGATGGTTAGGCCTTAATATCGATGATCAATTTCCCACCACATAAATGGTCAAACTCTAGTCAACTCTAGCTTGCTTTTTTATATTTTTATCATGAAATTCATGTGAGAACTAATACATGCAAAAGCTAAATTTAAACTACTTATTGAACCTCTTGTTAACATATTATTGCACCTCTCCTTCATTCTTATAAAAAGAGAGGAGAGGGTGAATCTAGATCTATAATCAAGTGATCATCATCCACATCCAAAGGTAGAGCCTATTGCATCATCATTATCTTTTGTAGGTATTCTCCCAATGAATCAACAAGTGTGACAAAGGTCTAAAGTGATGCCACTCATCAACCAACAACCAAGCATTGTTACTTTGATAAAATCACTTTGAGATTCACCAACAAACCCTTCAAACCATTGTTTAGATCAACAACCAACAAACTAAGTATCTATTTTCAAAAAAATAGTTACTTTATTTGTCTCACAATCAAGTCCATCCAAACCCATCTCTCATAACTCCATTTTGTGACCTCACCAACCAATTTCTTGAATTAGATCAAAAACTATAGTAACCACCAATGGTTACCCTAACTACCAATAGTCACCCCAACCACTGATGGTCACTGTGTGACAAAATAAAAACAAGATATTTTCACCCACAAGACCTCAAGTAAATCCCAATCTTAGACCTTCTACCTAATCACAAAACTTTTCCCTATTTTTTGGATCATACCTAATTTACTTAGCATTAATATTGACCCACTTATTGTTATAATCAATAAATTTAATCTATTCTTTTGTCATGCACTTTTTGTACTTAATTTTAGTACCTTTTATTATTTATGCAATTAAGTTATCTTTCATAACTTGATTGTTGAAAAGTGTGGATTGACAGCCTCTAAAAAAGCTCATGCTTCTTGGATCTAAATTGATAAGAAATCCACCTTACTCTCTAACTAATCAACCATTTATTTGAGTGCTTCCTTATCTGCAAGTCATTCCTCTCAATCCAAAGAGGAGTATATATAATCATCTAATTCAATGTGTGCACAACATATTAGGTTTTTCTACCATACCCTTCTCAAGTTTCTTTCCTCATTCTTCTGAAATATTATGGCACGCCTGATGGGACCCTTGATATTTTTCTTGGATTCATAGTTGCATTTAGGTACTTCTTATTATCTTTCTAATTATACAATGAAATCAAATTTTTATTTTGGGCTTAAAACTGATTGTATCCATTGTTTGGTTGTAAGTTTAGCTCACATAGTTTAAATTAAAGCAAAGTAATTCAATCATAGCTTCACTCTTATCACACACACATGACCAAATAACTTACACTTAATCAAGCATCAAACATTGACATAAGGCCCGATTGGTATTTCATTACCTAGAGGTCACCTTTCTTGGCTATCTTACTTGGAGTTTATCATTAAAGAGAGAACTAACTCAACTCTCTAGTTGAGTATGATCTCTAGTAATCGGTATATCTTGGATAAACACCCAACACCTTTATCATTGCAGTGTGTGAAGTGAGGGGGTAGGCCCCAATATCAAACCATTTACTAATTTCTAATATAGATCCCTTTGAGATCCTAAACACAACTTGAAACCAACCATAAAATTCTTTTTTAGTACCTAATTTACAATCCAATTTGGATCACACAATTCTTAAAGGTTAAGGCATAAACCACAAGAGAGACTAAAAGAAATCATAAGATTAATGTGCTTTAGTGTGTGTTTATTTTCCTCAACTTTTCATTGTCTTCTTTCTATTTGAGTTGTGAGATTGCTTGTATCATCTTCTTTCCCCTCTTTACATGGTTTTAACTAGGCAACAACAAAGGATCTAAGAAAACCAAGATCCACTCCTTAACCATCCATCTTCCTCTTCCCCTTCATCCATGGATTACATATCGAATGTATATGGTTCCCCCCACCCTTCTAGAAGTCCTAACATCCCTCGAATGGTTACCCAAGAAGATGTAGATTTTTCCACCTTATTGGATAACAACCCTATCCCTCTTCAACATTACCTCAACACCATATCTCACCATACCTCTACTTCAGTTCCACCTACTAATCCACCCTATGGGATGCCATCCCACCTTATGGGAACGACCTCTAGTTCCCCCACTTCTATCAGACCTTTGGTTACCCAGGCATCATCTTCTACCCATCATCCCACTAATATCACTATCCAAAACCAATATACCCAACCAATCAACAACCAAACACCATCTACCCTAGCTAATAATTCCTCTAACATAGGAGCAACATAGCCTTTGGCCACACATACCCCTCTTATAATAGGAGTACCTTCAACCGATGTTGCTACATTCCCTCTTATTTCCACCCACCTACTTCAACTCCACTCTAGATCTTGGTGATTCTTATACCTTTCACCCTTGCACCCATCAACACCAAGATCACCACTTATCCCTAACCCACTAACTTAATCGTACCTCCCATTCAACCCATACAGACTTTTCAACAAGTACCTATTGCACCCAGCCTAAGCCATATCTGTAGCCCATAAGGATATGTGGCCCTATCCTTCACCTAACCTTCCACATCTACTTGCCTATACCCAACACCCTCTCAACCACTCCCATCCACATACCAATATGTGTCAACTTCCCAACATTTTTTTGGTTATCCTTATTCTGTGCCTACTCAAACCTAACAAAACCTACCCTATAACTATGAGGGTGCACAATCACAAACCAATCTCATAAAATTTATAATGGAAAAAATAACCACCTTAGATTCATCTATCTCTGGTACCCATAACCTCTTATTATATGATAAAATCTATAGTGAACCTATTCACCCATCCATCCCTGCCTGACCTTACCCACCTCAATGAGAGCTTCCCAAATTTTCTAAATTTCAAAACAATGAAGATCCCTAACAACATTTGAGGGCATTTAGGAAATTACGATACTTGATTGCCTACGATGATGTTATCTTCCTTTGGACCTTCCCCATGTCTCTATCAGGTCTAACACTAGATTGGTATAGTGTTATTTTCAAACACTCTCATTTATTTCATCCAACTCACCCAAACCTTTCTAGACCACTTTTCTATAAACATCTCTAGGAAGGTTTCCATCACTAATAGTTTGATGATGAATCTATTGCTAAATTCATGACCCAAAGTATCATAAACCAAATCTCTTTCTCTCTACCCCAACCTGAGCTAATTGAGCTCTTCACTTAGGCATGTGCTAAACACATTTCCTCTAATTTGTGAGTTCATAACTTCAGTACCTTTGATGAAGATTTTACCATGGTATGAAAACTAGCAAATAGAGCCATTAACGAGGGGAATTTAAAGTTGAAAAAAAATAACTCCACCTTCAAATCAAGTGAGACCTCATCCTCCAAACCCAACTACCAAAACAACACTCAACTCAAAAACAAGGGAACCACAAATGTGGTTGTCTTTAAAACTACCCCTCTACCCAATGTTAACCAATCTGATTCTTCTAATTCCTCAAATCAAAATACCAAAAATCCAAACCAAAACAACCAAAGATAATTTAATCCACTAGGGGAGTCAACACTTCAGTCTTGGATAAACTGTTAAAATTTAATATCATATAATTCCCTTTGATCAAAACTCTATAACAATTTTATTCTTCTCATACTGCACCTACTTGGTATAAAGAGAATGAATTATGTGCCTTTTGCCATGTGATTGGACATGATGTTAGTAGATGCAACACCTTCAAGAGTGTTGTCCAAAATCTCATTGATAAGGGGGAGATTACGCTGGACAACCCCAACACACACCCAAACCAATCACTTGACATCTTCAAGCAACATTTCCAAACCATGATCCATCCACCAACAATGAAAACAAATCAAAATCATCCCATGAGGTACACACTGTTAACATGGTGATTAGTGAACTCATTGCTGAGGAGACCACTATCCAACCTGTTGTTCCTAAAATCTGTCACTTGTTTTTATGGACAACCTACTAATTAGTTTGGTCCTGTAGACCAAAACTCTCTCTTTTCTTTCTCAAGAATATTTTGAGCAGTTAAGTTTTCTAAATATTCAATCCTTTTCTTCTAAGGAAGCTGCAAGTTTAACAAGCAGGCCTTCTTTAAAGGAAGTTCAAAACACTTAAGACTTTTCCTTAGTGTTTTGGGAATGGTTCAACGCAAAGGTTTGTTCAAAAGGCTTAATGGTGGGCTTCAAAGAAATAGAATGAACCACTTTGAACCATTGAACTATTGAACCCCGCCTTTGCAAGGTTCAAAGGTTCAACGAGTTGAACAAATTGAATGACTTCGGCAGACTTAAGAGAATAAAAGGATTTAAAATAAAGAGAATGAATCATTGAACCATTGAACCTTGAACCAAAATGGTTCAAAGGTTCAATGAGTTCAAAGGTTCAACAGGTTCAAAGAGTTCATAAGTTCAAAAGGAAGCTTCGAGCGAATGAAGAAAGTAGAAGATTCTAGAAAGAAGTTCAAAATGATGGTTCAATCGAAGAAGAAAAGGAGAGCGAATGTGGCCCTTCACAAAACCATTGAACCTTTGAACCATTGAACTTTGAACCAAAAGAGTTCAAGGTTCAAGGTTCAAAGAGGTTCAAAGGGACCAGTGACATCCCCACAAATGTCAATTTTAAGGTGATGGAATGACCATTGATTTTTAAAAGCCTTGAGAACAAGCTCAACGACCAACTAAGGAAGGAGCCGAATAAGTGAATGGAGGAAGCGAGAAGATAGCCCTAAGATCTTAGATTTTTATGAAGAGACAAAATGTGAAAAGAAAAAAGAGAGAGAAACTACAAGAAAATTAGAAATATCTGCATGAGAGTTATTTCCAGTAGGTGGAATAGTTCACCAGGTGGATGCCAGGGAACATAAACATTCAAGGATGTGACCTATTTTTCTTCGTTGAGTAAAGGTGAATGGATAGCCATGTAAACATCATTAAGAAGACTAGAAAAAACATGCTAAGGAAGGGACATTTGAGATAATTTATAATGCCAAAGTCAAGGCTGATGCCCTGTTTCAGCATGTCTCTTTGACATATATTTAAGGCATTTAATTCAGCATGGGCCATTTTCATGAAAAGAAGTGCCCAAAGTCTTTCTTGATATATATATATATATATATATATATATATATATATATATATATTGTAAACTCCCATTTTGTATAAGAGAGATTTCTTTGTTCTTAGAAGTGAAGCTCTACCCAAATTGAAAGGCATTCCTAAGACTTTGAGCTCAGACTATTAATCATATTTTGTTAAATGAATGAGAAAGTAAGTGATTTTCTAGAATTTGCATTGGAATAAGCTTATCTTTGAGGAAATTGTTCTTATGTCTGTTTCCTAAATACAGTCTTGTCTATTTAATCAAATAATCAAAATTAGTGGAAATAAGCTAGAAGATGTCTTGAAACTGACTATGGGAGACTTTGTGTTGCCATAATTGCTTTCAGCCTATATTTTTGTGTAAAGGATACTAGGGAGACTTTGCGATCTCTTTATCCTTCATAATCCTTTACCATATTGCAATTTTAGGTGCAGACTTTAAGCTACATTTAATCTTGTTGTGTTCCTTTGTCCCAATCAGTATGAGAAATAACTAAAACTTTATGTTTTAGTTTGTTTCTTGTGGTTTCTATTTCTACCCTGGGAGAGCCTTGTTGTTTGTTGAATATCACTTCTAAAAGAAGAGAAGTGCCCTTTTCAGTAATTGCATCAGAATTCTCCTCTTTTCTATGAACATCATCTCTAAAAAAAGAGAGATAGATGGTACAATTTCACCCTTGTGTGTATTTTCAGCATATATATAGTATATTATAGTAGTTTATAGGGAACCTCCCCTTGATGAGAGGAGAGATTTATCTCCTTATGATGTGGTAGACCTACACATTTCACTATATAAATATCCTTATGCTATGGTTGATGCACCTATTTTACCATCAGTTAGTTGGTGACAAAATATCCACCCAACATAACCTACCCTACCATCCCCTCCACTTATTTAGGTAGTGTTGACCATTTTTTGCCCAACAGGGCAAAAAATCGGTCCCCTTCTTCCCCTACTATTCAAGGCCAATTCATTTTTTGATTTTTCACAAGTCCAAGAATTTCTACGGACTCTGCAGGTCCATTTCTACAGACTCTACAGGTCCATTTCTACGGACTCTGCAGAGCTTGGTTTTCTATGGACTCAGCAGGTGAAATCCTTGGCAGATAAAGAATCAGTTCAAAAAGTGCTAGGGTTTACAAGGCTCTTTTGGGCCTTCATTTGAAGAAAATTTTCAAGGAAGGTTGGCATCTTTGAACCATTGAACCATCGCTTCAGTTCAATCACTTGGTTCAATCTGCAGTTCAATTGGCCTTGGTTCATGCCTTAGTTCATCACTTCAACTTCAAGCCCTGGTTTAATATTCAATTCTTTGGTTTAGTTAGCTAAGTTCAGTGCTTAGTTCATCAGAAAAGTTCAATGAAAAGTTCAAGCGACTTCAAGTTTAGCGTTTAATTCAGTGACTTGGCTCGGTGCGCAACCTTGAACTATTGAACCGGTTCAAGCGAATGGTTCAATGGATTGGTTCCAGTGAACAGTTCAGAGGGGCTTGGCACTTAGCCTTGAACCAAATTTTGGTTCAACCAATTGGTTCAATGGCTTGGTTCAATCATTTTGATTCAAGTAACAAATGGTTCAACTGCCTTTGGTCTAATCAGCTTGGCGTGCAACATTGAACCATTGAACTAGTTCAACGCTTTGGTTCAATGTGATTGGTTCAAAGGGTCAGTTCAATGAGGTGCCCCCAAAGCCAAAGGGTAGGTGCCCTTTTAGAGGGTAGTCCAGGTTCAATAAGGCCTTTCGAGAGGCAAAGGTACTTCAAAGAGGCCACAAAGAAAGAAAGACCGAAGAAATTTGGAGGGGCTGCCTAAAAGACTTAAGCAAAGACTAAAGTGAAAGAAATTCAGAGGCAACCAATTCCCATGGACTTTTGTCCATGGGGAAAAGGACTGAATCCAAAAAACCCAGGGAAGCCAAATGGCCAATTCTCATAGACTTTTTGTCTGCGAGAAAGTCTGAAATAGAGAAGAGACCCACCAAAGAATCGAAGGACCTCGAAGGGCAGGTGCCCTTGTGGGGGACTCTCAGCCAAAATGAAGGGGCACTTTCTAAAGCCTGAAGGAAATTGCCAAGGATGGTGACATCCTAGAAGCCTTCAACCTTAAGAAGGTGAACTAGCCATTGGTTTTCAAGCGATGATGGGTGCATGAATGTCAAATTTAAGCCAGTAAAAAAGCCATTATTTTTTTAATGCCCAAGCGCCAACCATGAAAGGAGCCCAAGGAATGCAGTGACTTGCCCAGAGATAGCCCTAGGGCTGAAAGAGCCAGAAAGAGACAAGGTAGAGAAAAGACAAAAGTGCCAAGTGTAGGAGTAGGCAGATAGTCTAAGTGGCAAAGGGAGGCATCGATTCAAGAAATTACTTCAACAGGTGAAATAGTGTCTACGAATTGACCATTAGAAGGTGCAAACGGCCAATCATGCAACTTGTTTTCTTCATTTCACATTTATGAGCAGACAAATTGCATAGGTGCCTTCAAGGAGCAATCTCAGTCAATGGGGAAATGGCACGGCCCATGTCAAAAAATGCCTAAAATTAGAGCTAGGGCTGACACAACATTTATGTTTAAGCGGCCTGCTCTTCCCAATGCTCGTAAGGCACATGGGTCACTTGTAAAAAGGGTGCCAAAAGGCCTCTTTTATTCCTCTATATATTGGAGACTTGTCATTTGAGAAAGGATCTTCCACATTTGTAAGGCGGAGCCCTGGCAAATTTTCACCTGAATCAATAAACGCATTTTTTTACCTCTTTTCTAGTTAGATATCTTTGTGTATGTTTGAGTGTTAGTTTGTGTTTAGTCATTGCTTCTTGATGCTTCCACAGGTTCAACACCAACATACTTGGTGTCTATAAGGTGCCATTTTTGTAGCTGACAAGGAGAGTTGTATTTAGAAGTGCAAAAATAGAAGAATTTACTATACAGTGTGCCTTTCATAACACCTTTGGTGAATCTCTATTTTCTATATTTTCATTAAAGCCTCCCTGCCAAGTTTCTTACAGCCTAGTCCTTCTGCCAGTTTGAAGTGTATATATGTGTTTGTCTGATTTTAAGTGTGAGTGTGAGAAGGTTGGTTTATTTTGGTGCATCACCTCCTTTAGAGTAGTTTGTTTTCCTATAATCTTTCTCCCTTTTCACCCCCCCATTATATATCTATATATATATATGTTAGCACTTACTGAAACAAATCGGATGCATCAAAGGGAGCTAGCCCTTACCTAGAGACTCTCCCCTCTAGCTTTGCCAGTCCCACAAGTGAGAGGGGAGTTTCCATTATTGCATGTGGAAGGTAGGAGCTCAACCTCCTTGCCTCGGATGTAATCCACTGCGTCAATAGTTTTTGGCACGCCCGATGGGACCAACTAGGATAGGTTTTGTCTAAAGAATTGAAGAATGTTTGGTGTGTTCTTCAACCAACCAGCCTTTAGAGGCTTTTGCATCAAACATCAATGGTGACTCTGAGTTAAATCAACTGGTTAAGTATTTCTGGTACCATACCATCAAGAAACAATATTTTGGTATGTATCCCCCCATCGTTCAGAGCCATGGACCCTATTTTGCTTGGCCAACATGGCTATGATCCATACCAGCCTTATGTTGATCTTTATCAGGTTCAATATGGCCAGTCTCAACCCTGCCATAAGCTATATCAGCCTTATGCCCAGTCTTCTCAATATGTCATTTCTCCCACTCAACCCAGTCTCTTTGCCAACCAACCCATTTCCACCTTCAAGCGAGCACTGCTGAGATATGAAAAATATGTAGTAGATCTTGACACTAGAAAGGGATGTGGCCAAGAAATTATTGATCATATCATCCATCAAGTGAGGAATGCACTGGATCAGGTTAAGAAGGAATGGGCTCCTATTGAAAGAGCCAATTAGCACATGCTTACAAGTGAGATGCTAGATGTGAGTGGTTTGATTGCATCTTTGGAAGAGAAGTTGAGTGTTCATGAGAGGTAGCCTTACCAAGTCTATCAACCTACATACTCACTGCCCCAAGTATCATATTAGTCATATACAGCCCCTGCTTATGAGCCAAGTCAAGCCTGTCAAAGTCCTTTCCCCAATCAGGTTGAGGAGAGTTCCAAAACAACAAATCTTGTGTTTAAGGCTAATCTTGATAGACAGATCAAATTGGCAAACCTTCAAATGCAGTAGTCCATCTTGGTAGCGAGGGAAGTGGAATCTAAATCATCACTACCCTCTCACATTGTGGCCCCATCACCCCCAAAGGAGATGCCTAGTCTGAATTACTTGAGCTGGAATAAAGTGGTTGAGTCATGGAATAACAAGGAGGAGAAAGACATTGTCAAAGAGTGTAAAGTACAAAATGAGGTTAGTCCTTTTCAAGTCCCTCCCACCCTTCCTCAAGAAGCTCCTTGCATTTCATGGCAATCTTCATGCACTCCCCATCTCTATGATGACTCCCACGAGCTCCAAGAGGTACAAAATGAGGATGATCTGGCCAAGCAGATTGAGGAATTAGAAAAAAAGATGAGACTACTGGGCAAAAGAGGGATGGAGCTTTTAGACCCTGTAGAGGAGCCAAAACCAAAAAACACCCCTTCCACTAATCCACAAGCTAATTTCAATATTTATGAAGTGTTTGTCAAGTGGTGGGACAAAAACCAAGAAATTTTGACCCAAGGTTTGCC
Source organism: Torreya grandis (assembly GCA_037957365.1). Classification (NCBI taxonomy): domain Eukaryota; kingdom Viridiplantae; phylum Streptophyta; class Pinopsida; order Cupressales; family Taxaceae; genus Torreya; species Torreya grandis. Next base: position 1,263,149 of record JARHVA010001747.1, read on the forward strand.
CCCTCCTATTCTGAAGAAAGCCCCCTCTTGTGTGCCAAATCCTTTCTATCAGATGGCACTTGCTCATTTTGACTCATCCAATGCATCAATCGATCCTACCCTTAATCCTGTGTGCCTAGCTTTTCAGCACACCTTTATTTAGACAACTCTTCCTATGCATGAGCAGACCCTCCCAAATCTTCCCCAACCTCCTCAAGTCTTTAAACATGATCTCCAAATTCTAAACTAGAAGAAGGAACATCATGAACCATCTCAGGACCTTGAAGAGGATAAAGTTATTGCCTATTCACAGGAGCAAGATTCCAATCCCAAGATCATGAGTTGGAAGCAAACAGTGGAATCTTGGGGCAAAAAGGAAGAGGAAGAGAAAGGTTTTGCTTAAAACCTTGAAGAAGATGGGGCTGCTCCTACTCCTGATGATGATTGTGACTTCCAGGAAAGGCTTTCCTAGGAAGATATGGATAGGCGGATTGCAGAATTGGAGTCTAAATCAGGTTTCCTCAGTGAACGTGTGATGGATGTTTCAGACCAAATAGCAAATTCCATGTCTTAATGCACTCCATCCATACACCTCCAAGAAAGCTATCAGGCCTTGCTTGATATGGATTATGCTCAATTTATGATTGACCAGGGAGACTTTAGGAGGACAAATGAGGAGGAGATCACCTTAAGTGACATGGAAGAGCATGGGCAATCTCTTGTTCATGTTTTGAGTGATTCTTTTGAAGTCATTGAGGCAAGCTGCACTATTTTTCAAGGAGGCTATGAGTTGGTTAAGAGTGGAGAAGGCAACATTGGGTTTCAAATAAGTTTGCAAGGGGGATATAGGATTTTAGATTTATCCCTCCAAGAGGTTGGTGAATTTGAAGATACTTTCTTCAAAATCATCAAGGAGGATGGTCATACCATGGAACCCGAGCATGAGGCAGAAGAGAGCAAGCCAGTCAAGGGTGCATATCAAGGGGCTTATGGTGATGAGCTGATAGCAATTGATTTCTTGATGAGATACACCAGCTTGAAGAACCAATAGGAGGCAAGCTTCCAAGAACAAACAAAGTACGTATGTGTTGGAAGCATGTTTGAATCTCCATTCGAATATCAACCAAGCAAGGTGATATGCAAGAAGAGTAGGTCACCAAATCTCCTTTTCATTCAGTTGCTTTCCTGGCACCATAAGTCTTCTTGCCTAGAAGGAGACACTAGAAGATTTCCCTTTGATCCAAGAGGGAATCAAAAAATACCTGGTTAGCTGTATATAATAGGTTGCTTTCAGTTTTCTTTCCCTGTTTTCCTTAAGGGCTGTTTGCACAAGTAGTTTTCTTAGCCTTGTGTGTGTTTTTTTCTTTTTCTTTTGAGGTGAATCTATGTGATTGGTTCTAGTTTTTGCAAAGCTATTGATGATCTTTAAGTTACAATTTGACCCCATGCCCAATGGATTTTTAAGGCAACATGCTTCTAAGCATAGCAGGCATGCTTCCCCTGGGAGTCACCAATTTGTTGACCATTTTTTGCCCAATAGGGAAAAAAATCGGTCCCCTTCTTCCCCTACTGTTCAAAGCCAATTCATTTTTTGATTTTTCACAAGTCCAATAATTTATATGAACTTTGCAGGTCCATTTCTATGGACTCTATAGGTCCATTTCTATAGACTCTGCAGAGCTTGGTTTTCTATGGACTCAGTAGGTGAAATCCTTGGCAGATGAAGAATCAGTTTAGAAAGTGTTGGGGTTTACAAGGATCTTTTGGGCCTTCATTTGAATAAAATTTGCAAGGAAGGTTGGCATCTTTAAACCATTGAACCATCACTTCAGTTCAATCGCTTGGTTCAATCTACAGTTCAATTGGCCTTGGTTCATGCCTTAGTTCGTCACTTCAAGTCCGTCACTTCAACTTCAAGCCCTGGTTTAATATTTAGTTCTTTGGTTTAGTTAGCTGAGTTTAATGCTTAGTTCATCAAAAAAGTTTAATGAAAAGTTCAAGCAGCTTCAGGTTCAGCATTTAGTTCAGGGACTTGGCTCAGTGCGCAGCCTTGAACCGGTTCAAGTGAATGTTTAATGGATTGGTTCCAGCAAATAGTTTAGAGGGGCTTGGCATGCAGCCTTGAACCAATTTTTTGTTCAACCAATTGGTTTAATGGCTTGGTTCAATTGTTTTAGTTCAAGTAGCAAATGGTTCAACTGCCTTTGGTCCAATCAGCTCAGCGCGTAGTGTTGAACCATTGAACTGGTTCAATGCTTTGGTTCAACGTGATTGGTTCAAAGGGTCAGTTCAATGAGGTGCTACCAAAGCTGAAGGTTAGGTTCCCTTGTGGAGGGTAGTCCAGGTTCAATAAGCCCTTACGGGAGGCAAAGGCACTTTAAAGAGGCCACAAAGAAAGAAAGACTGAAGAAATTTGGAGGGGCTGCCCGAAAGACTTAAGCGAAGACTAAAGCAAAAGAAATTCAGAGGCAGCCAATTCCCATAGACTTTTATCCATGGGGAAAAGGCTTAAAGCCAAAAAACTCAGGGAATCCAAACGGTCAATTCCCACAGACTTTTTATCCTTGGGAAAGTTTGAAATAGAGAAGAGACCCGCCAAAGAACCAAAGGACCCCGAAGGGCAGGTGCCCTTGCGGGGGACTCTCAGCCAAAATGAAGGGGCACTTTCTAAAGCCCAAAGGAAATTGCCAAGGATAGTGATGTCTCAAAAGCCATCAACCTTAAGAAGGTGAACTAGCCATTGGTTTTCAAGCGATGATGGGTGCATGAATGTCAAATTTAAGCCAATAAAAAAGCCATTGTTTTTTTAATGCCCAAGCGCCAACCATGAAAGGAGCCCAAGGAATGCAGCGACCCACCCAGAGATAGCCCAAGGGTCGAAAGAGCCAGAAAGAGACAAGGTAGGGAAAAGACAAAAGTGCCAAGTGTAGGAGTAGGCAGATAGTCTAAGTGGTAAAAGGAGGTGTTTATTTAAGAAATTACTCCAGTAAGTGAAACAGTGTCTATGAATTGACCATTAGAAGGCACAAATAGCCAACCATGTGACCCATTTTCTTCATTTCACATTTATGAGCAGACAAATCACGTAGGTGCCTTCGAGGAGCAATCTCGGTCAATGGGGAAATGGCATGGCCTGTGTCAAAAAATGCTTGAAATCAGAGCCAGGGCCGACACAACATTTATGTTTAAGTGGCATGCTCTTCCCAATGCTCGTAAGGCACATGGGTCACTTGTAAAAATGGTGCCAAAAGGCCTATTTTCTTCCTCTATATATTATAGACTTGTCATTTGAGAAAGGATCTTCCACATTTGTAAGGTGGAGCCCTGGCAAATTTTCACCTAAATCAATAAATGCATTTTTTACCTCTATCCTGGTTAGATATCTTTGTGTATGTCTGAGTGTTAGTTTGTGTCTATTCATTGCTTCTTAATGCTTCCACAGGTTCAACACCAACATACTTGGTGTCTATAAGGTGCCATTTCTGTAGTTGACAAGGAGAGCTGTATTTGGAAGTGCAAAAATAGAAGAATTTACTATACAGTGTGCCTTTCATAGAACCTTTGGTGAATCTCTATTTTTTATATTTCATTAAAGCCTCCCTAACAGTTTCTTGTAGCCTGGTCCTTCTACCAATTTGAAGTGTATGTATGTGTTTGTCTGATTTTAAGTGTGAGTGTGAGAAGGTTGGTTTATTTTGGTACATCACCTCCTTTAGAGTAGTTTGTTTTCCTATAATCTTTCTCCCTTTTCACCCCCCCATTATATATATATATATATATATATATATATATGTTAGCACTTATTGAAAAAAATTAGATGCATCAAAGGGAGCTAGCCCTTACCTAGAGACTCTCCCCTCTAGCTTCGCCAGTCCCACAAGTGAGAGGGGAGTTTCCATTGTTGCGTGTGGAAGGCAGGAGTTCAACCTCCTTTCCCTGGGTGCAATCCACTACGTCAATAGGTAGTGGAGTCACCAACCTCTCCTTTGAAAACTAAAACAAAGTAGATAACTTTTTACCTTCCTCCACTTGTTAAGATAGTGGAGAAACCAACCCCTCTAGTGGACATACCGAAAGAGATGACCATTCCCAGCACACCTTTTTCTTCCATCATACAACAATCCACTCTCCCTTTGGAAAGCATCTGTAAAGAAGAAACAATTATACCTACTCCTACCATTGAGGAGCTACCTTCCCAAGCCTCATAACCTTTGATTGAGGTAAAGGATAAGCTACCCACTCCCCTTTCTCCACCTATTGGATTATCTTTTAAGACCAATTCCAAGGGGATCAACCCTATTTATAAACCTTTTTCTTAGCTAGTCCAAAACTTAGGATACCTATCCCAACCTGACATAGATCATGCAACATTTTGGCACCATCTCAGACTTCCTTACCTGACCAAACAAGAACCCCCAACCACACCATTATCAACCCAACCTATCACCTCTACTGGAAAACCCACCACCATCACACCTAAACCATTAGACATCTCTACTAACTAAATCATCACCAAATCAACTCAAACTAACCTACCTAAAGTAACCAAGTCACCTCTTATCATTCCAACCAAGCGTACCATAAATTTTGGTAGGTTTCCTCCTTAAAACCTTAATCATCCATAAATAAAGGTGGATTTAAACCCACCAAACCCAAAAAATAAACCCCTAACCAAATCAACCTAGAGAATAAAACCACCAAAGACCCCATAAACCAAAACTTTACCTCCACTCTCCACTTTTCCTTCTATTTTGGGACCTCACCCCTTTACCTTAGCAAGGAAACCAATCACCCTAAACAAAGCTCAAACCCAACCACCACTTTTGGTCACACTATGACTCCTAATTTTGTCCTTACCCATCTTCACCACACCTTGTATAACCAAACTACCTATCCCTCATATATCTACCCCAACACCTTCTCCCTCGAAATCATCCACTTCTAAGTCATCCAACTCTAAGCCATCCAAGCCTAAAGCATCCACCAAGAAAGCTACTTTACCCAAGACTCCCACCATCAAGCCTCCTCCTAAAAGGGATCCTACACTAACCACTATACCTAAGAATCCCATGCCCTTTCCACCTTTACTGGAGTCATACTCAACCATCTTTTTAGAGGTTATTAAAAGCATCTTACTTAACTTTATCACCTATCAGACCATTTGACCCACAGAGTCTTAAACCATTTTGGTATAATGACAAACTAATATGTTCATACCATATGACACCTAATCATGACATGAATAACTATAAGGCTATCCAAGCATTATCCCATTAGCTATATCACAATGATGACTTATTATTAGACTAGCCTCTACTAATCCCCACATTAATCCAAGAACTAATAACCATTGACCAACACCTACCTACCTCTCCACTCTCACCTCAGACTGAGGAGGAACCAGAGCAGTCACCTAACCTGACTCCTCCCCTTATCTATACCATCTATGTGGTCACATGATCACATGCTCAACCAAAGGATAAGGGAAAGATAGAGGTGTCCATTCCATGGACACATACCTCTTCCTCCACCTAACCACCTACCAACACCCACCACTTTTACCTTCAACCAAATGCAAAGTGTCCATATTGGGACCTTCTCACTCTAATCCATTTAAATCAATTCAATGAATAGTTATGAAACATATTCACCAGACATTAATGAAGATGAGTTTATATGAATTGATTAATACCTCACCCTATCATCATCAAGCAATGATAGAAGCATTGCAGTCTATAGAGGCTAGGTTGAAAGACCCACAAACTTTAGTAGCTTTTTTGAAATATCTATAGTTCTCTAAACTTTTTACCTTCAAGGATTTATAAATACCCTCTATCCATCTAGATGATCCATACCATCCCATCTTCATTATCACCTACATCAACCAAACCTATATCAAGAGGCTTATGATTGATAGAAGAGCCAACATTAACATCATCTCCTCCCATGCCTATGACCAACTTGACTTGCCAAAGAACATCATGTCAAAAACCTCAGTGGTGCTTTAGTTATTAAATGAAACCATGGCCACAACTCTAGGAACTATTGTCCTTCATATTTACCTAGGACCTAGCACACTCCATGAGCTCTTCTATGTAGTAAAAGGTGAGTTTCAGTACAACATATCATTGGAATGCCCTTGGATTTGTTTCATGGGTTACATTCCATCCACCCTACATTAGTGCATCAAATTTGTGCATGAAGGTCAAGTTGTTACCATACAAACTAACTTGAGCCCTTTCACATTATGCAACATGATGTATCGACCTAATGCCATTCTCCTTCCTCCATCTAACAAGCCTTCACTAGTCAACGATGAAACCCCATCTTCTTCTACCAATAAAGCATCCATCAGTTCTTCCATCCCTTCTACCCAAATCCACACAATAGACCCTTTTTAACCAACATTCCAATGTATTTCATTGGGGGAGTATTGCCTTTTGACCCTTGATGCTTACCCTACTCCCCAAGAGTATGGGAAACTTGACCACTAGCTTGGCTATGACCCTAATATTGAAACCATTATTCTTTTTGACCCTTAACTCATCAAACCAATTTCATAAATGGGGGACTTGATAAACCCCTTGACACTTCTATCACCTCTTCCTCCCCTCAACCATTCACCTCTAGTTTTTCCTATCCAGACAAATCATAATTTAACAAAATGTACCTCTATAGGTGTGCTTGGAAGGGATTTGGCCTAGGTCAGTATGAACACAAGCTACATAAGTTGCTTCCAATCCAAACCTAAAAACCTCATGAAAAGCATGACCTCAGTTTCATGCCACCTAAACCAAAAACCAACCCACCTCTCATTACCATCATTGACAAGGAAATCCCATCCTCACCATCCACTCCATCATCGATAGTTGAGGATTCTAACATCATCCCCTAACTTTTTTTTACATCAACATGATCAACCTTAGACCCCTAACTTATCAAAAGGATGGAATGACCATAACCATTCCTCTGACCCATCCTGAGATGATAGGATATGACTCTCCTACCATTAATACCATTCAATGTCAGGATGAGGATTATATTCTCACCTATCTTGGTGCACTAGATTATTCTATCCACAAGTCTCTTCCCCCTGAGACTTCAACCATGTTGAATGAATTCACCATGGATATCAACTTATGCACTTTGAATAACCCACACATTATAAAAATTATCCAATCACTCAATTTTGAAGAGCTTCCAGACTTTCCCTCATTCCTACAAGACCTTAGCATAGCATTTACCTAGTATTATAGAGACATGCTAGGAATTGACCCCTCCATTACCATCCATAAAATAATTACCAATCATGATTCAAATCTTGTTAGATAAAAAATTTAATGAATGTATCCTTGTATATCCCTTCTCATCAAAGAACATCTTCAACATCTCCTATCCATTAATTTCATTCAACCCATTGACTATCCCCAATGGGTTTCCAACATCATATCTATCACCAAAGCCATATGAGGACTTCACATTTATGTGGAATTTCATAACCTTAACCTCGCTTGCTCAAAGGATGATTTTCCTCTACTAAGCATTGACCACTTAGTTGATCTTATAGCCAACCGTGATATGCTATCTGTTATGGATGGATTATCCAGTTACAATTAGATCCTAATTACCCCAAAAGATCCACACAAAACCATTTTTATCACCCCATGGGGAACTTTCTACCATAGGGTCATGCCTTTTAGACTGAAGAACGTGGGTGCTACCTACTAATGCACTATGACCTACATCTTCCATGACCTTATTCATAAAATTGTAGAAGACTATGTTGATGACCTTGGGAAATCCAAATATCATAAGTATAATTTATCATTATCAAGATTATCTTTGAGCGACTCATCCATTACCATGTATACCTTAACCTTAAGAAGTGTATTTTTTGGGTTTTGTTAGGAAAGATCCTTCGATTCATCATATCCCTTTAGGGAATCAAAGTCAATCCAAAAAAAATAAAATAAATCCTCATATTGCCTCCTCCTACCCACCTCAAACAAGTCTGTAGCTTGTAGAGGAAGCTCTAATCTATTCATCACTTTATCTTTTATTTCTCATATTGATGCCAACCCTTTCATCACCTTCTGAAGAAGGATGTATCTTTTAAGTGGAACAATGACTATCAAAAGGCCTTTGATTCACTTAAATAGTATGTTTTATCTCCACCTATCCTCATCCCTCCCAAAGATGATCAAACATTTTACATCTATATCTCCACCACCAATGACTCCTTAGGGGAAATGCTTACTCATTGGGATGAACAACATAAAGAGCAAGCCATCTACTACATTAGTTGAACATTTATAGAATATAAAACTTGGTACACCCATATTGATAAGCTTTGCCTACCCTTGGTCTTCATGGAAACCAAAATTCTCCACTACATTCTCAACCATAAGACCTATGTCATAACCCATACCAACCCACTCAAGTATATGCATTCTAAGCCATACCAAAACCAACATATGGCCAAGTGTCTCATGATTTCAGCTAAGTTTGACCTTGAGTTTCTTTAGTAAAATTTAATTAAAGGGAAATTCATTACCAACCAATTAAATGACATACCCTTATTATATGATCAACCTCCTCCTCTTGAGTTTCTCGATGAGTCCATCATGACTCTCTCTTAGGTAGACTTCACCTATCAAGTGACCATGTTCTTTGATGGATCAATGTGTCAACATTATGGGGGGATAACATTATACTTATCCCCCTTCATGGTGAACCTCTTCCTTTATCCTTTAATCTAGATTTTGAATGTACTAATAATATGGTTGAGTTTGGAGCCCTAATAATAAGCCTTCAAATTGTGTTAGCCTTGGGAGTCAAAATGATCAACATCTTTGGTGACTCTCAACTCATGGTCAATCAAATCAATGGATCTTACTAGTGTAATGACAATGTTTTGAAATAATATTAGTAATTAATTGATGTATTCTTTGTATCATTTGAACACTACCATATCCAAACCATTCCATGATCTATGAACAAATTCACTGATACGATGGCTTCCCTCACTTCTCAAATCCTATCTACACCCTTTGACTCTAAGCTATCTGTCATTATCCATAGACTTACCCAACCCTCTTATGTCAAATTAGACTCTCCCATTATCTTTAATGTGGAGGAGGCCCAACCTGACCTTTGGTATCGCAAAACCTTCGACTATCTTAACTTTTCCATCATTCCTTTTGGTCTTTCTAGGCATACTCAAAGAGAATTTATCTAGAGTACCTCACTTTATACCATTCTGGGGGGAATACTTTATAAACACATCTTTGATTATCTCCTCTTTTGCTACCTACGTAGTTACAAAACCTCTCATGATATCAGAGAAATGCATGATGAGATCTATGGGGGACATTTTAGTGGCCTAGCCATCATTAAATGCTTCCTTTACCTTGGTTATTACTGGCCTATCTTTAACCAAGACTGCTATGATTATGTGAAAAAGTGTGTTAAGTGTAAACAACACACTAATTTTCATCACACACCTAGCCATAATATTCACGTATTCATATATTTATGGCCCTTCTCATTGTGGGGTTTGGACCTTATTGGTGAAATTAATCCCCATTCTTTATAGTGACATTATTCTATCATCACTACGATCGAATATTTCACCAAATGGGTAGAGGATATTACTCTTGTCTCAACCAAATCCAAAAAGATTGTTGACTTTATCAACCATCACATCATCTATCATTTTAGTGTTTTTCAAAAAAATATCACTGACAATGGTAAATCTTTTTAAAATAAATAAGTCTACAGTCTTTATGATGCATTCGGTATCAAATTGAGTTTCTCTTCACCCTATCATCCTTAAGTAAATAGATAGGCAGAAGCCTCCAACAAAACCCTCAACAACATGCTCACCAAAATGGTTAACACATCTGGTTTGGATTGGTATTTACACATCCCTTTTGCCTTATGAGCATATCATACTAACATTCAAACCCTTTTGAGTGATACCCTTTTCTCTCTAGTTTATAGAGTAGAGGCTATCTTACCTCTTGAATTCCAAATTCCCTCTCTTCACATATCCTTACAAGATATCATTTTTGAGAGCAATTATCATTAAGAACATTTAGCCCAACTTGAGCTACTTGAAGAGTGTCATTTATCAACCCTTACTCACATTTGTGTCTATCAAGAGTGAATCAAGCATGCTTATAACAAGCACTTTAAGGTATGTAAATTAAATATCAGAGACCTCATCCTAAATAAAAATGAACATGTCACCAATATGGAGAAAATCAAGTGAGGCAAGTTTGATTTTAATTGGCTTGGACCTTATATCATAATACATAAGTACAGATCAAGAACTTACTAGTTATCCTCTCTTGAGGGAAACCCAAAGCTTGATCCCATCAATGATTCATATTTATGTCCTTTCTTTTGTTAAAAAGGATCAAACTCACCTTTTGTCCCACTTAAGATCATATTTTGCTTTGAAACCACATTCATCTCCTTATTTTAGGGGAAATCAATTAAAACTAAATCATGTGATTATCTATCATAATAGTCTAATCTTGAACAATCGGTACCAAGGTTCTACCCATGGCATGATTCTCATGGTAATTTCTACCCCTTTCCTAAGATGGATTCCCGTGGTTGTTATCATCTAAACCTCTTTCACACCTAATCAATATTATTGTGATTTTAGGTTTGCCTTCGTAAAAGGAGACCCTTTAAGCCTATATAAGTAAGTCTATGTCAAGCAAAATCAAAAGCAAAGTCAACCAAAAATAATCATGGGTCATTCCTAGCATCTATAAACTACTCCCTTGAAGGATAAATACCAAAACATATCAAAATTACTCAAGGTAAGGTATGCTGATCCCTTAAAGGATAGTCACCAAAATCATTAAACAAAACACACAAACTTAGACCACTCCTTTAAAGGATGGCTGAGTAAAGCATCTATGAAAGCATAGTAATTTTTTGGAAGCTTCTCGCATCAATCAACTTCCTCAATCCTCCCTAAAAATGAAAAAAAAAATATACCCATTATCAAACATAAAAAAAGCAAAATAATTTTGAAAGCCACAATCAGCTCTCAAAAGTAAAATAATTTTGAAATCCTCAATCGACTCTCATGAGTAGACTTCCCACTTCAATCAGTCTACACCTTATATGACATAGACTTATTTATACTGGATCTTTGGTAAGCTCTAAAAGAGGCATGCTAGTCTCACAAGAAGGTTCCATCTTCATCCATCTCCCCTTTGTACACTATAAATAAGGAATTTATGAGCTTACTTGACATTATGTGATCAAGACACCTTTTTAACCAACTAACGAATGCTCATACAAAGCATTCAAAGGGCTTATGTTCTTTAAGCCAATACAACTTTGATTTATTTTTAGTCCTTGCCAAAGAAGAAGCATCATGCCCTCTTCTTATCCTCTCATATTGGTTGATATATTCACTTAGATGTTTATCTCTTGATTATCTTCTCTTTCTCACATTTGGTGTTATTTAACTTACTTTATGTGCTTTAATTTAAATAGAATGAACATAATCATAACCACATCACATAACATAATCATCATAATCATCATAAAAATTCATAACACCAACATCATATTAAAATCATAACATCCATGAATAATGAGCAATAAACCATTTTCACCACATGTCTAAATATAAATCATCAATTTCAGCATAAACATCATCATCATATCAATGTCATAAACATGATCATCTCAAACATGAAATTAAATCATTACATCCATACACAACATCATCAAGAACCATAAATGTCATAAACATCATCCTAGTCATAAAAAAACATCAGAATCTCATCATAATCACATGAGATAACATCAAATCCATAACTAAATATTATCATAAACATGAATAAAGAGACATCTCATCACATGCCTAGCTAGGAGAGTCCACATTCACATCATCATGAACATAACCATAATAAAAAATACTCAACATGAACATCTTAAACATCAACCACAATCCATATGCATAGATCATATCTATAAATCATGAGTCTATAATCACATAAACATCATCATGTATAAAAATATACATATCTCTCTCAAAATATACATCTCACTACATCAGTTCATAGGCTGATATCAAAAATCATATACATAATAAAGAATAATGTCTCCTAAACAAACTAAGAACCTAAGGAACCACTACTTCCAAGAACCTATCCTCTTGTACCTACTTGGCCACTTGAAAATGAAACCCACTAACCTGGTGTCACTGTACCTATACCACCTATAATCCCAACCCTGTACTCACCCCATCAAAGTTCATCTAGCTAATTCCTAAAGACTATGGACTCATAATATTGTAACTCCATAATCGCCACATATATCTGCATCGAGATAGTCCATATTGGTCCCCCTATTATTGGTACTCCACATCTTGATTATTAGAGATAATCTGTCTCATGTGTCACCAAGCTAACATAGCTCTGGCCTAATGTCTCTCACTTATGATAGTAGTCACTTGACCCTATGCTACTACTAGTAATGCCTATAATACTATTATGGAAGCATGTACCATGACTAGTTCTTTTCATTCCTAGTCTCTCTAACCAATCACTACCTACATATCTAGGGAAACCCCTATATCGATGCCTGTTAATCACCTCTACCAATTGGGTCAACATCTATAGCCTATTGATTATCATCATCACCACCAATATCATCTGCAATATATATTTCCTAGTACCATGAAAGGTAACCATCCACAATGCCTACATCATCTATCTCTAGCCTTGTTGGTAACTCCTCATGGTCAAGTAATATATGTACTAGCTATGGAGCTAACAATAAAAAATCTATATCCTCCTTCCTCTACCTTGGAAATACCTTATACCAAGCCAAATTATCATCACACCCTATCAAAAGGTATCAAATATATCTCATCATCCTTCCTACCATAGATCTATTGATATCTCTCTAATGATAATGTTTGTCTCCTGTAATCTGCTCACTCTATAAACTTGACATATAGTTTCCAAATACATCTCCAATGACTAAGGCATCCAGTAAACCTCTGAACCAATCAATATCATGAACCCCTCCACCTGGTTCTCAAGGGTAAAATCATCTCTCCACTACATAAATCTAACTCAAAAGCCCATCTAAGCATACCCCTCTCATGATAACCTCAACACTTAGATGTGCTCATAAGCCCAATAATGCAAAACAAACCCTACGCTGATACCATACCTCATGTGAGATTAGAATCCCCATAACTCCCTATAAATTTGAACCAATAGCCAAAGTGCCCATGCAAACACTGTGCAACTCAAAATCATCTCCACTAATACCCCCAATAACAAATAAAAGAACCTTCTACTGCTTGAATTAGGGAATGTGTAGCATGTCATTACTATCATCATCATCATCATCATCAACAACTACCTATTGTCTCTAGCCCTATGGTATAAAAGAGTATAGCTAAAGCCTATTTTATTCCACCTTACAAAATTAAGGTCATCCTCATACACCAACTCCATAAACTCATCCCACTCATCTCTCTCTATGGTAGATTGACTCCCCTCTTATGGATAGTTGCATGAGCCTGTGTATATCCTTAAGAAGGATCGTCATCTTACCTATCAGAAGTAGAAAGTTATTAGTGGTAGGATCCCATCTCTTGATGAGTGAAATTATCATAATCATGTCCCATGACACATGCTAGTAATGCATCATACCACTGAGACCCACCTCCTCCATATGGTCCCAATCATCAGTAGTCATACCTCAGTGAATCTCATCAAAGATCTAGGGCACCCTATCCCTCATCTGGATCCTTTCCTATGCCTAAAAAATTTGATGAGCAAATCTTAGTTCATAGACTAAAGTGTTATCTTCCTTACAAAATCTACCTATTGAACCTACCATCTAACATAAAAAACACTTAACATTTATCTATTAAAATATTCTAAACAACTTGACCATTGATGGTCAACTATTATTATATTTAATCATCTATGGTCATGCAATCCTTGACAGTCACTTATCAATCATCAATGGTCTATGGTGATTATCGATGGTCACAATGGGTGGCCGTAAACAAAACTTACAAACCCTACCCATCTCACACACCCACCAAATGACCATAATAAAATAAATAAAATGTTTTACCTCTACCTATCCTACCTCCCCATCTACCCTGCCCTTACTAATTTCCATTTAACCCTCTAATTTAACCACACAACTCTCACAACCTAAACAGGTCACTCATACTACAAACCAAACTACCTACCAAAAATAACAAATTCAAATTTAAATGCATTTATCCAAATTCAAAACTACTCTACCAATTCAAAACACACCACCTACCTCATTCATCAACCATCATTGAGGAGGAACTTGAGGACCCACGACTTGGCCATGTGCCCTCCCTCATCCGTGCTACATCCTTAACCTATTCAACTCTCCTATAACACTGGTCCACCTCAATGATCTTAACCAATCACATGCTAAAAAACTATGTCTATATTCTCAAAAATTCCAAAACACCCATTACCCTTAGTCAATTTGCTCAAATGAGCAAAAAAGGGTCCATGATGGTCTTTTGACCTTGTCCTTTTAGGGCTAACACCCAACCATCAATGATTAGGGTGATTGCTGATGGTCAACCCTAACTATCGATGGTCAACATTTTTAGGTTTCTCATACAAAACATTAAATTCTCACCTTTTAGTACCCACACTAAGTGCCCACCAATGGAGCTCACCTTCTTTACCAACCTTAACCACCAACCTCATTACCTTGCCACTGGCCATTTTGGCCCGACTATTGCATGTTTTACAATGACCTTGCCTTGGTCTTTTTTACCATACCAACTAAATTTCTAAGTTAAACATTTTTAACTTACACTACCTTATACACACTCAACCAATTTGTGTCTTCATAGGGGCCCTTATTACCTTAGATACCTATGAGAACACTGACCTTGTCTAGGAGACTTGAGTTTATGAGTGTATCCCAACCATCACCTATGGTTATGTGGTCCACTTGTCACTTGTCCTTCTAGTACCAACCTTAATTTTTACCAATAACGGTAACCTAGTCAATGCATTATCTTGGCTATCACACTTAGTCATACTTTGTGCATATGTTTGTGCTTTAGTGTCCAGCCTATCAGACTAACTCAACATCAACTTAATCACTTATCAAAACCACACTTGATTATATTTCACCTCATCAACTCTTGATTTGAGGGGAAACACCTCCTCCCATGCTTAGGGTAACCAAACCTTTGACCCACACTCTATTTTGGTTTTACCACTTACTGATACAAATTTCATAATTAAAAAGGGAAAAATATAGACACTAGAAAACTACACACAATGGTTCTATATGTCAAAAAACCCCTAAATCACTTTAGGACCCCCTAGGGACCATCCACACCCACTAACTTACCCACATTTTGACATAACTTAGCCTCTACCCCTCAATCATTGATGGTCACTGTAACCATCGATGGTTAGGCTTGACCACCGACAATTAGGTTCCCACTCCCTAAATAGTCAAACTTTAGTCAACTCTAGCTTACTTTTTTATATTTAGCTCATCTAATTTGTGTGCAAACTAATGCATGCAAAAGCTAAATTTAAATTGCTTATTGAACCTCTTGTTAACATATTGTTGTATTTCTCCTTCCTTTTTATAAAAAGAGAGGAGGAGAGGGTGAATCTAGATATAGAATCAAGTGATCATCCACATCCAAAGCTAGAGCCTCTTACATTAGCATTCTCTTTTATAGGTATTCTCCCAGTGAACCAACAAGTGTGACATAGGTCTGAAGTGCTACCACTCATCAACCAATAACCAAGCATTATTACTCTACTAAAATCACTTTGAGCTTCACCAACAAACCCTTCAAACTATTCTTCAGATCAACAACTAGTAAACTAAGTATCTATTTTAAGTAAATTAGTTACTTTATTTCTATCTCACAATCAACTCCATCCAAACCTATCTCTTAAAACTCCATTCTATGACCTTACCAATCACTTTCTTGAATCAGATCAAAATCCACAGTAATCATCGATGGTCACCCTGACCATCGATGGTGTATCCCAAACACCAATGATTGCCCCAACCATTGATGGTTACCCTAGCTGTTGACGGTCACCCCAACCACCAATGGTAACTGTGTGATAAAATAAAAAGAAGCTATTTCCACCCACTAGACTTCAACCAAATCTCAATCTTAGATCTTCTACCTAATCATAGAACCCTAGCCTATTTTCTAGATCATATCTAATTTATTTAGCATTAATATTGACCCACTTATTGCTATAATTAGTCAATTCCATTTATTCTTTTATCAAGCATTTCTTGTACTTAATTTAAGTACCTTCTAAAATTTATGCAAGTACTTTATCTTTCAAAACTTTATTGTTTAAAAGTGTGGATTAATAGCCTCTAACCTTCTTGGATCTAGCTTGCTAGGTAATCCACCCTACTCTCTAACTAGTGAACCATTTATTTGAGTGCTTCTTTATCTGCAAGTCATTCCTCCCAAGCCAAAGAGGAGTATCTAAAAGAATTTTATTCAATGTGCACACAACATATTAAGTTTTTATACCATACCCTTATCAAGTTTCTTTCCTTTTTCTTCTAAAATAACATAAGTGAAATTTATCTAAAACATATAGTTTATAAAAATTTCCTCTACACAAACATAGAAACACATAATCGAATCTTTTATCCCCTTCTTTCTAAGGAAGCATCTTTACCATTATCCCCCCCTCTAAAAACTTATTATATAGACTAAATTTTAGTTTATATATATGAGTAGACAAATATTATTACAAATCTAAATTTTATGGTCATATAACTATGTTTATATTTTTTAGTTGTAAAATATAATCATTTTTTAAGAGACTTTATTAAATGAAAAGTGAAAATTTAAATATATTTTAAAAATTTATAATAAATTATAATAAATATATAATTTCTAAAATTTATTTCTTATATTATAAATTACAATAACATTATAATATGACTATATTAATATTTAAAGGGCAATCAATAATAACAAGTAAGGTGGATTGTCAAGTTTAATCACTCAGCCATATATCACCATTTACTTGACATTTTTCACGTCCTAATTGTTTTATAAGTTAGCTCCCAAGGGGAAACAACTATGATATTATCATGTCCTAATTATTTTAAGATCATTATTATCCTTTACATCAAATTAAATATCCTTTTTGATAGGTTGGTGTTTGCTTATTTTCTCAACATTTTTCATCCTCTTTTTTCTGCTTTTCTTCATCATTTTTAAGAAGGAATGAACCAATGATCTATTTATATTTACTATTCTCTTCCTATTCCTCATAAATCCTTCTTTATTATTCTTAATCCCTACTATAACTAAATCCAATTCATTATGTTCTTTCTCTCTCTTTCCAATAAATTCATTTTTTAAAGCGTGCATGCTTGGCATTTGAGTTGAAATCAATGGGATATTCATCCTCATCTTATCAATAAAATGATAATTTATCTGGAGTTGAACCTGATAGCAAAGGGAGGAAGGTATCTAAATCATCAAGATTATGTTATGTGTTCATCAACCACAAAGGCCCTAATGTCAAACAAACTCTGGCTTTTAAGCTTTACAATTATCTTTAGTAGTTGGGAATAAAGATATTTCTAGATTGTGAAGAAAAAGAACTTGTAGATTTGTTTCCTTCTAAAATTAAGATCACCATCTAGTATAATTTATTCTACATCACCATCTTCTCTAAAATATATGTAGAGTCAGCTTGGTGTCTAGCTGAGTTGGTTCTCATGTTACAGAGTCCAACTAAGATTATTCTAATTTTTTATGATATGCAACCTTGGGAACTCTGATACATAAAAAAGGGGGTTGTATGCTAATGAATTCACTGATTATAAAGAGAATTCTAGGCATTTAGATAAGCTTAAGAATTGGAAGGAAGTACTTCAGACTATTTCATTTATTACAGGTAGGGAATTCTACATTACAGAGTAAGTTTTGTGCTTACTTTAAAATTACTTCATTTTTTCATCACTCAAAAGAGAGTTGATTTAATTAATCAAAATTTATAATATAAAATTTCTCTTTTCCTTGCATAGTCTCTTCAAGTGTAAAGACATAATGATAACAATGCAAAAAGAAGTAAAAATAATAAAATCATTATGTGTTTCCAAATACTCGATGGGGCTTGAAAATCTTGTGTAATATTTTCATAAGTGAAGCATTCATAACCTTGTATGAGATGTTGAAAGGGAGTGTAGGTTTAATGAAAAATTGAAAGAGAAGGCTAAGGATATTGGCATTTTTGGAATGGGTGGATTGGGGAAGATAACTCTCTCTAAAGAGTTGTTCAATAGAAAGTGTGTATAATATACTAAAACATGCTTTTTGTTTGACGTGCAAGAGGCATTTGCCAAAGGATAATTAACTTTTTTTCAAGTTAAACTTATCAAAGATCTCCTCAACAAACAAACTAAAAATTTTAAAAGTATAGAAGAAGGAACATGCTATATCAAAGATTGTCTGAAAAGCAGTAGTTTTCTTAGCTTACTACTTATTGTAGATGATATTGATCACATAAAATAGTTTGATACTTTATTGTTCTAGGATATATTGAATAATTTTAGTGATAGTCTACTAATTTTTATAACCCATGATGTGTGGGTGCTCATAAGCACATGAATTAATACTGGTTATAAGTTGAAATAGATGAATAGAGATGATGTGACACAACTATTTTGTTGGCATACCTTCAAACAACCCTATCTGGCTAGTGGTTATGAACATGTAGTAATGAATTCATATATGTTTGTGGAGGATTATCATTATCTCTTCAACTTTTGGGTAGGCATGTTTGTGTTAGATATTTCACTTATTAGTCTTTAGAGTTGGTTAAAGCCCTTAAGAATCTACCAAAGGACATAAAGGAAACACTTAGAATAAGTTGTGATGTACTGGTGTAGATACTAGAAAACTACACACAATGGTTATAGATGTCAAACTAACCCCTATACCACTTCAGGACCCCCTAAGGACTCTTTCACAAACTTTGGTCAAGTTAACTAACTAGATAACTAACTAACTAACCCACCTTGAAAAATTAACCTCAACCATCAATGGTCACCCTAACTTTTGATGGTTGGTCTTAACCATCGATATTGATCCTTTAACTACCTAAATAGTTAACTCCAGTCAACTATAGCTTTCTTTTTTATATTTAGCTTGTCTAAATTCATGTGTGAGATAATGCATACAAAATCTAAACTTAGACACCCTATTAAACACCTTGTTGAACTATTGTTTCACCTCTCCTTCCTTCCTATAAAAAGAGAGGAGGAGATGAGATGGAGGAATCAATCTACATCCAACAATCATCAAAACTTCTTGCATCAGAACTTATTTTACAAGTATTCTCTCGACAAACCAACAACCAAGCCAGAGATCTAAAGTGATATGATAATTCATCAATTAATAACTGAGTACCGTTACTCTACCAAAATTGCTTCAGACTCCACCAATGAGTTTTCAGCCAACCACCCCAACATTCTTTAGATTAGAAAGCTAAGTATCTATTTTCAATAATTAATTACTTTGTTTCTACTTTACAACCAACCCAACACAAACCCACTTTTTAGATTCCATTCTTCAACCTTGTCAACCATCTTCTTGAATCATATCAAACCCATAGTAACCATTGAAAGTCACCCTGACCACCGATGGTCTGCCCATAACTACCAATGGTTGCTAACTATCGATGATTACCCTAACCATTGATAGTCACTATGTGATAAATAAAAAACAAGTTATTTTCACCTACCAAACCTCAAACAAATCCAAATTTCTTTCCCTCTGCCTGATCACAGAGCCTCAGCCTATTTTTTGGACCACACCTAACTCATTTAGCATTAATATAAATCTATTTATTTCTATTATTAGTCAAATTCACCTATTCATTTATCAATCACTTTTTATATTTGATTTTAGTACATTTTGTTATTTATGCAAGTACTTTGTCTTTCATTTTTATAACTTAATTATTTAAAAGTGTCGATTGACAACCTCCAAAGAACCTCATGCTTCTTGGGCCAAGCTTTCTAGGCAACACTCTACTATCTAACTAATCAACGTTTTATTTAGTACTTTCTTATTTGTAGGTCATTCCTCCCAAGCTAAAGAGGAGTTCTCCACAATCATCTAGATCAATGTGCACACAACATATCAAATTTTTATACCATACCCTTCTCAATATTCTTCTCTCTTTTTTATAAAGAATATAAAGTGAAATTTCTCTAGAATATTTTGGCATGCCCGATGGGACCTTTAAGTCTTTTCTTGGGTTCATAGTTGCATCTAGGTACTTTTTATCTTTCTGCTCATATAATAAAATCAAATTTTCATTTTGGGCTTAAAATTGACTACATCAATTATTTTCTTGCTTATTTTAACTCACATAGCTTAAATAATCAAGTGAATTAATCATAGATTCACTCTTATCACATACACAAGACCAAACCACTTACACTTAATCAAGCATAAAAACATTGACATAAGGCCTGACTAGGATTTCATCACCTAGCAGTCATATTTCCTAACTATCCTAATTAGATTTCATCACCAAGGGGAGAACCAACTCAGTTCATTGGTTGAGTATGATATTTGACAATTGGTATATCTTAGCTAAGCACCTGACTCTTATTACTATGGTGTGTGAAGTGAGTGAGTAGGCCCCAATATCAATCCACATACTAATTTCCAATACAGATCCCTTTGAGAGCCTAAACATAGCCTAAAACTAATCATAGACTTCTTTTTTAGTACCTAATTTACAAGCCAAGTTGAGTCACATAATTATTAAAAGCTTAAGGCATAAACCAAAAGAGAGACTAAAAATAACTTTAGGATTTAACATACTTTATTGTGTGTTTTATTTCCTTGATTTTTCTTGTCTTATCTCTATTTGAGTTGTGATATTTCTTGTGTTTTTATTCTTCCATTATTCACATGTTTTTAACTCATCAATAACTAAGGAACCAAGCAATTCAATATCTAACCCCAAACCATCCAACTTATTCTACCTCCTCATCTATGGAGTACATCTAAGAAGTAGAAAGTTCTCCTTATCTTTTGAGAAGTCACAATTTCCATAAGGTATTTACCTAAGGGGATACCAACTTCACTTATTTATTGGACAATAACCCCATAGCACTCAAAAATTACCTTAACACTTTATCTCATCATACCCCTACTTTGGTTATGCCTATTGACTTGACCTATGACATACGATCCCACTTTATGTGAAACACCTCTATTGACACCATATCCAACTAACATTTAGTCACTCAGACATCCTCCTCTACCAATAACCTCACTGATACCACCATCCAAAACCAACCTACTCAACCAAATGACACCCAAGCACCTTCTTCCCCAACTAATAACCCTCATAGTATGGGAACAACCCAACCTTTGGGCACTAGTACTTCCCTTATCATAGGATTACCCTCTTCTAGTGTCACCACCATCCCTCTTGCTTCTAACCCACTTACCTCCACATCATTTTAGAGCTTGGTAGTACCCATATTTTCTACCCTTCTACCAATTGGTACCAAAGTTACCACCTATCCTCTATCTACTATCCCAACCATACCTCTTACCCAACCTATGTTAACCTCTCAATAGGTGCCAATTGAATAAAACCTAAGCTACATCCCTAACCCATAAGGGTATGTACCTCTACCCTCCACCCAACCACCTATCACTATGTATTCATATGTGGCATCATCCTAACTACCCATGTCCACATACCAATATGTGGCATCTTCTCAACCCCCACCAAATATCCATATGTTGAACCTACCTAAACCCAACATAATCTACCCTATAACTATAGGTTTACCAAAAATATACCTTGTCAAAATGATAATGGAAAAAATGACTACTTTGGAGTCATCCATATCTAGAGCTCATAATATTTTTTCATATGACCAAATCTGTAATGAACCAATTCACTCTCCATACCCATTCGACCCTATCTTCCTTAGTGGGAACTTTCAAAATTTTAAAAGTTTCAAAGTAAGGAAGAACCTCAATAAAATTTGAGAGAATTTAGGTATTCTTGTTATTTGATCACCTATGATGATGCTATATTTATCTGTACCTTTCTCATGTTTATCAGGTCTGACACTAGATTGGTATAGTGCTATTACAAAGCACTCCCTCTTTTCTTTTGCTCAACTAGCTCAAACTTTCTTAGATCACTTTTCCATAAACATCTCTAAGAAATTTTCCATCACCAATCTCTACTCTATTCAATAATTTGATGATGAGTCAATAACCGACTTCATAGCCCATTAGAGAAGCTTGATAAATCAACTCACTTTATCTTTTCCCTAACCCAAGCTAATTAAAATCTTTTATTGGGATTGTGTTAAACAAATTTTTTATACTTTATGCATTCAAATATTTAAGACCTTTGAAAAGGCTTTCACCATGGCACATAAACTAGAAAAAAAAGTAGTTGAGGAGGGGAAGTTGAAATTGAGAAACAAGAATTTCACCTTCAAATCAAACAAGACTCCCTCTTCCAAACCTAACAATCAAACCAAAACTAACTCTAAAACCAAGGGAACCATGAATTTAGTTGTCCTTAAGACCTCTCCTCCACCTGTTTCTAACCAACCCAACTCTTCCAATTCTTCTAATTAGAACACTACAAACCCAAATTGTAACAATCAAAATCAATTTACTCCACTAGGGGAGTCATACACTTCGGTCTTGGAGAAGTTATTGAAGGCCAATATCATACAAGTCCTGTCGATCAAACCTCCACATCAATTCGATTCCTCTTTTCTTATACCTAGTTGGTATAAGGAGGATGAATTATGTGTCTTCCACTTTGTCATTAGGCATGGTGTTAGTAGGTGAAACGTCTTCAAAATTATCTTTCAAACTCTCATTAACAAGGAGGAACTTGTGATGGATAACCCTAATGTGTCTCCAAACCAAACACTTAACATATTTAGACAACCATTTAACAATCATACTTCTTCAACTAACAATGAAAACAAAGTGAAATCCTCTCATAATCATGAGGCCCATACTATCAACATGGTTCTTGGTGACCTTACTACTGAGGAGACCATTGACCAGATCACCTCTTCCCCTACTCTACTTATTGAGGTAGTGGAATCACCAACCTCTCCTTTGATATGCATATTAGAGGAGGAAAAAATTCCCACTTTACCATTTTCATTAATCATAAAACAATCCACTCTTAATTTAGAGATCACTCCTAAGGAAGAAACCACTTTACCTATACTTCCCACCAAGGAATTACCTTCCTAGATGTTAGAAGCTGGTGTTGACCAAATTTGACCCTATAGGTCAAATTGGGACCCTTATATGTAAAAAATTGATCTTTATATGTTTTTATGGGTCTAATATTATGTCATAAGATGTATTTTAGGTCTTTTGATGTCATTTAATGCTATATTAGCCTTGGTCTTATTAATTTTAATCTTTATGTATTTTTGAGTTATTTAGGGGTTATAAATGCAAGTGGCATGATTTTTAAGGTATCCAAGTATCTTAGTTTCCTTTAAAATATAAAAGAGGTCATATTATCTATCAATAATGTCAATCCCATCTGAAACTTGTAGGTTATCTTACTAAAAATCAAGAATCAACTAAAAAAGAGGAGTTTGGCACTTGTACAACCCATGAGGGAAGGTGACACATGGGAGAAGGTTGTGAGATGACTATTAATATTATTTAGACTCATTTACATGCTTTAAATGCTTTGAAAGTGGAAAATTTGAGCTAAAAATGTTCTGCTCCTCCTTCACCCTTCTAGACACATAAAAGTGATCAATAGGTTTATACTTGGTATGGCTAGTTGAGGAGGTTTCAGACCAAATAAATTTAGGGAGTGAAATTAAACTTAGAGAGATTAATTTTCATAATAATATTTTTAATATTGGTCAACTATGATTTATGAACCATCTCTAACAAGTTGAATACATTTTTTTGCTTACTGTTTCTTGCACCCTATACATTTTGCTCTAATTTGGATAATTTCATATAATGCAACTGGTGATGATGATTATATATGATGTTGGATTTATAATTAAACTATATCCATGATTTTTTTTAGTGTTTCAAGGTGTTTTTATATGAAAATCATCTCATGTTACATAAGGTTCCACCATGTGAAGTTTCAATTAGGTTTCTTTATTTACAGAATGCTTGGTTCTTTGTAAGGGTCTCATGTGAAGAGGATATGAGGTTCATTATGTATAAATTACATATTTATCATATTACCTTAATTTTTAGTCTCATGACATCATGATTTGATCAAAATTTTATTCTATTGTCATACTCAGTCAACTCCTTGCCCATTCTCACTTGTAGCCATGTTGAAGCACATGTATGAGACTTGCATAGCTTATTCATGGAATTGTAATGAAGGTGTATCAATTTTTTCAATTCATAAATATCTGAATAGAATTAATTTTAATGTTTAATGGAAATGTAAGGTTGGTTGTAAGCTCATTCACCACACCAACTAGTCATTAGCTATCCCTATATACTCTATAATAGGTGTTTGTAAGAGGTTTTCACATTGGAATAGATGTTTTGAAGCGTGTATCAAGATATCCTTAATTAAAAAAATAAATTTTAAGGATTAAAAATGAGATTAAGTTGTTTATGAGACCATTCATCTACACACATGGTTCTAATTTTGTTCACTACCTGCATATAGCTCAAGTACACCTACAAGTGCCTTCTAGAGGATGTCATGTTGAAAGGGAAGTATTGATAGGTGTTTCAATATTATAGAGTGTTGAGATTAAATTAGAAAGATTGGTGAGGGACTAGGATTGATCACTAAAATTTATATTTTGCTCACTATCCAAAATTGTAAACATTACTTGTATGTGAAAATATTCACCTACAGGTGACATCATAGAGCCATGAAGGCACTTGTATAAAATATTCGAGCATGGTAAAGTTTTATTTCAAATCCTAGAATGTAGGTTGATCATGACATACCTATTTGAGGTGTAAAATGGAAAAATAGAGGGGTAAACCATTTTATAATAAGCAAGGACTAAACTTAGAGACTTTCCCCCTAAAAAGTGAAAACAAAAGTCTAGGTCATTTTCCCAAAGCCATATAGTAGGGTTACATAGAGTTTTGAGACATATAAATGATCATAATATTTGGTCCCTACATAGGAGATGAGTTATGCAAAATATGAGGTAAAGATAATTGATTGATTTTGGTTGTTATAAGGCTCAAAGATGTTTATTTAAATACTAAAACCCTATATTAACATCTACAAGAATTCACTTTTGAGTGACCTAGAACCCAAGGTTACAAACTAAATCATGCCACCATGTTTAAATGATTATAAATATTTATAAATAACAATTATGGTCTAATGTATCACTTAACGAGGGTGATATACTGAGTTTCAATCCTAGTTACACCTACAGATGTCCTTTCACAAGAAAATGCTTACCTATAGTTGACTGTAGGCAGACAATAAGCTAAACATGGTGTCTAAGTGATGATTTAGCCTATACAAGGTGAAAATATGTATAAATAGATTATAAGTGACCTTAAAACTTCAAAAAGTGTCTTTACACATTGTGATCAAAGTCTAATTAGGTAAATATGCAACTACAAGAATCATTTTTAGTTAAAGAGGTAGGGTAACACAGTCAACTACCTATAACTAGTATTAAAAATATTTCAACCACAAAGTCTAAGGTGATCAAGTGAATTAATTAATTTAATATTATAATGTCTCAATAGGGCTATTTCAATGTTTCAAAACCCAGTCCATACATACACACCTACAGGTGTACCTCTAAAATAAGAAATATAATCAAAAATTTGTAGATACAGTCTTGAGAGTTCAAGGTATGGGAAGGTATATGTAAAGAGTTGAATTGATGAATATAAATAAAGCACCTTCATCATGAAAATTAGGGTCTCAAAGTCTCTTTACAATATAAATAAATAGAGAGAAGGTTCTAATCAAGAAACACACAGTCCATACCAAGAAACATTGTGCACAGTCTGCTTACCTACAATTTATCTTGGATTTTGAATGAATTGGAAGGTCAATGACTTGATAAAAGGTTAAATTTTTATGTGGTAGGTACTATTTTTTTTATAATACCCTATAATATTTATTTGGTCTAAGATAATAGGGTAAGTTCTCTCTATTTTATTTCAGATAGAGGGCACTCCCCTTATGCACAAACCCTATAGTTTTTGAGAATGAAAATGGTCAGGGGAGTTAGGGGCTGGTTGGATATTGAAAATAGGTGTTTCAAGTTGAAAAACATATAGGGAAAACATGAAAACCTATCAAAGAGGGAGGAATCCCAATAAGATGGCCTAGATCCTCAAGGTTGCAGGCAAGCCTACTAGACATGGTTAGGCCTAGAATCCAAATAGTAGGCCAATATCAAATATAAATACTTGAGAGAATTATAATAGATTGTATCATGTCTATTGGGTAATTTAAAATGTGTTTAGGCTTTCACCTTATAGAGGAACCACAAGGAGATCACTTTTGGCTTAGAACCAACATTAGGCCTGTGTGAATGGAAGAAAGTGTTTGAGTGAGTAACTTGAGATGCTCACATCTCCCTTTAGGATATGTATGGAGATTAAATGACTTTATGGAAGTTTATGGAGGTCTTGAAATATTCTCTAGGGGGCTTTTTTTGGTAGTTACAATGTCTAATCTTCATGAACAATCCTTAAGAGCAAAAATGACTTAAAACCCTCCTAAACCCTTAGTCTAGACCTGATGTGGAAAATGAAAGAGACACTGCACCAAAATGGAATATTTTGCTTAAAAAAATGATTATATGTTGTATAAGACTCATTCAGGCTCCCTACCATCAAGATGAGTTGTATATAATTCATACAAATAGGGTATAAAACTACTTTTATTGACTATTTTATACATTGTGCAAGTTATAGGAGGTTTCAAGGGATGGAATAAAATTTAGAAGGAATATTGAAACTTAAGATAACTACTCATGTCGATTAAATTCCTTGGAAAAAATCCTAAGTGTTCTTAATAGAGCTCTCATCTTAGCCAGTCTGAACTGACATAGTAAACATGGTAGTGAGAAGGGTGAAGAGCTTCAAGTAAACTAATTTTGAGGTGTGCCTAATGATTTTAAGGCCATGGATGGTATTGAAACATGTCAATAAATACCTTATACATATTTTCATGGTAAATTGAAGCCAATTTTGAGGCCTAGTGTAAGGGGTGACTGAAAAGGGAATTTCTTTGATTGCACATAGTGATGGCTCACTTTCAGAAGATTCTAACTGATTAGGACTATAACCAATACATAGAGAAGCATGTTTTAAACTCTTCCCTCTTAGTCCAATTTTTATATCTATCCCTATTTAGTGTTTGGATGTTCAAATAGGGCTAAATCATGAAGGAAATTTTTTGAGCCTAGAAAGGGAATTTCATGCCACATTCAAGAGTTTCATGCCACATTTCAAGATTTTAATGCCTTGGATTGACACTTATGGTTCCTAAATTTACATGATCAATTTTAAACTCTCTTTACATGCATATTTAACTCATTTTATCAACTTGAAAAGTTTCCTTGTGACCTTTGTACTTCTTTCTTATCCTCTCTCTCAACTTCTATAAGAACTAACTATTTTGGCCTTTGTAAACTATGCTCCACCTGAGTATGGCAAAGCCCTGCTCATTTTCATACCATAGATCAATAATACTACTAATTTTACCTCTTATATGACTCTTCATATTGTGCTCACTTGGAGTATTAATCTTGCTTAGTGATGACTATTGTTTCCTTAGCATTATTATTTCATTCTTTCACATATTTATAGTTGGAAAAATTATTCTTATAGGTCATGTGAAGTGTTTTATTGATGTGTAAAATTTGAGTTAATATATTCAAATAGTGACATTCTATGCCTCTTATTGAGTCCTCTTAGCCTAAACAATCATCAAAAACTCATAATAAAATATTGATGTTAGAATATTCAAATTAAAGAAGTGTATGCCTAGTTAGTCTCTTGGTATCATGTGCGACATGTAACTGATTGGTCGTCATAAATTATTTTGGTGTATCACCTCTTTTAAGATAGTTTAATTTTATTTTTCCCTTTCCCTTTTTCTTACAAGTATAGGTGTAGTAGTGATCTACAAGTGGTACATCAAGAGAGCTATCTTTATCTAGAAATCCACCTCATTCTTAGGCTACCCACAACCTAAAGGTGTTTCAATTATGCCACTTAGATGAGGAGAGTTGATACATCTTCTCAAAGAGTGAAAATCCAAATGACAATTATTTTTGGTACGCTTGATGGGACTCATTATCCAAGAAGTTGAAATATTTTTGGTGTTTTTTTTCAACACATCAACCTTTGGAGGCATATATCCAAGCATCAATAGTGACTCTAAAGTTAGATCAGTTGGTCAATAAATCTAAGTTTTCTTTTTGAAGATATTTAGTAATTTTTATTTGTGTTCTTGATTTTCAATGAAGTTTCATGGCTAATTTTGGTGTTGAGTATTGCTTACACAAGTTGGTGAGGTATCACAAGCTTATGACATTCGCTATCAGCCTTTGTATGATTCTTATCAACCTTGTCATGATCCGTACCATCTCCAATATGATTCTTACCAGCTCTAATATGACCCTTATTAACCTTCTCATGAGTTTTATTAGTCTTATAACTAGCCTTCTCAATATCTTTCTCCTCCTAGTCAACCTAGTCACTCTCAAATTAGTCCATTTCCACTTTCAAGAAAAATCTCTTGGGATATGAGAGGTACATGATAGAGCTTGGAACACTAAGGGGACATGGTAAAGATGTTTCTAGACTTCTTATTCATAATGTGATAGATGCAAATTGGCAAAGGCTCACAAATGACATGATAGATGTGGGTGTCTTGGTTGCATATTTATAAGATAGGCTAAAAATTCATGATGAGAAACGTCATCAAGTATATCAACCCTCATATCCACCTCCCCAAGAGTGCTATAAGTCTTACTTGACACCTACTTATGAACCCAATCAAGCTTGTCAAAGTCATCTTTTTCCCAATCAGTTGGAAGAGAGAGTTGGAAAGACAAACCTTATTTTTGAAGTAAATCTTGATAGGTAGATTGATTTAGCCAATAAATAGATGGATAATTCCATATCATCAAAAAATAAAGTGAAATTTAAGCCCTAATTTCCCTCTCCCATTCCATCCCTACCTCAAGAAGAGACTTCTAGATATGAAATCCCAAGTTGGAGACAAGGTGGATAATCCAAGCTTAAGGAGATCCCAAGTTACTTAAACACTTCATCCACTCCTAAAATTGCATCACTACCTCAAGAAGAGACTCATAATCCTAACATCATAATATGGAATAAGGTAGTGGAATCATGGGGAAATAAAAGGGATAAAATCCTTGATAGAGAGTGTGAAGTTGAGAAAGAGCTTGATCCTATGCAAGATCTTCCCACCCTTCCTCAAGAGACCTATTGTCTTCCTTGTTAGTCAACTTGTACTACTTATCCCCATGATGATGCTTATCAAATTCAAGAGAGAATTTTCCAAGAGAACCTAATCAAGCAAATTTAAGAGTTAGATTTGAGAATGAAATTGTTAAGTTAAGGTTTGATGGAAGGTTTAGAGCCAAAAGAAGATCCTATGCCTAAACACACCCCATCTAACCCTACTCAAGAGAGTTATCAACCTAAATAAGATGTATATGAATTAATTGTAAAATGGAAGGAAAAAACTAAGATATTTTAGCCCAAGTTTTTCCTCTCTTTCCTCAAGAACTCCCAAAAGGATCTCCTACAATTCATTCTTAATCTGATGTTGAGTTCAATGTGCCACCTCCACCAACTAGTTCATCTTGTCCTCACCCCATCACCCTTTGCCTTGATGGACCTATGGTATGGAAAACTAAAGAGGATTAGTTTGTTGATAAAAATTCAAAACTCTTGCTTGAATGAAATACTATTGTTTGGTAGCCTCATTAGACTAAGTCACCTGATTACAAGATGTCTAGTCTTGGCATCACAAAGAAGAAGGAAATTAAGGATGTCATAGCATTTGAAAACCAAAGTCATATTATGATAGTAGAGATGAAAATTGAGATCCCTCAAGAGGTCTTGAATGTTGAAGAAGAGATGATTTACTGTGTTGAAACTTCTAATTTAATTGATATGGAAGAATGTTTTCCTTTTGCCAAAGAAGAAGAATTCATCATTTGTTCTTCCATCACTATCCAAGACATCATAGGTGGGAAAGAAAAAATATCTAATCAGCCTTGGGATAACTTGTTTGTAATCATTGGATTAGGTTATAATCCTCTTTAAGGAGGCTATGATATGGTAAGAAATGGAGAAGGCAACCTTGACACTCAAGTGAGTTACAAAGAAAAAACAACTTTTCAAATTTGTCCTTTCAAGAGGCATATGCATCCCATGATGATATGTTTGAAACCATAAAGATGGGTTATCATCCTCTCAATCAGTTGGGAGAAACACATGACATTTTGAAGGATGGATCAAGCTTCTATTAGCGTCAATATTCCAAGGAACAAGAAACCACTCCTATTGAAGCCATGCCTACCAAGGAGATACAAGTTGATCATGAGATGAAGAGTGGGAAGCAGTATGAGGTATGTGTACAAATTTAAGAGGAATACTTTTACATTAGATACCTATTTGAGGATGATATACTTGAGATAAGATCAAGTTAATTTCCAAGGAATAGGTATGATCTACTAAGCATCCAATCTAAGAAGCCACATGCTTGGAAATGTGATCCATCTCATGAAGAAAAAGATTCAAGAAAATTTCCTTTTGATATTGGAAAGGAGGTATGCTTAGTTTCTATTTGTGCATAATTGTTTGTTTTTTAATTTCTCTAAGTTCTTTGAGTATACATGTTTGTCTTATTAGTGTGTTTGATTTGCTTTGTATGTGTCCTTTGTTTTGTGTGGTTGAGGTAATTAGTTGTCGTGTCTTGGTGAAAGTCTTATTGTTAATTTTTAGGTCTTATTATTTATCTCATACTTATGATGACTCCCTTAGCCAATGAATAAGATAAGGCTACTGATTTTTAGTATAGCACACATACTACCCCTATGAGTGACCAATTTATTGACTAAATTTGACCTTACAGGTCAAATTGGGACCCTTATAGGTAAAAACTTGATCTTTAGATGTTTTAAGGGTATAATATTATGTCATAAGGTGTATTATAGGTCTTTTAATGTCATTTAATGCTATATTAGCCTTGGTCTTAGTGATTTTAATCCTTATGTCTTTTTGAGCCATTTAGGGGTCTTAAATGCAAGTGACATAGTTTTCAAGGTGTCCAAGTGTCTTGGTTTCCTTTAAGACATACAAGAGGTTAAATTCCCTATCAAGAATGTCAGTCCCATCTAAAAATTGTAGGTTATCTAAATAAAAATCAAGTATCAATGAGAAAAAGAGGAGTTTCTCACTTGTACAACCCATGAAGGAAGGTGACATGTGAGAGAAGTTTTTGATATCACTCTTCATATTCCTCAAACTCATTTTCATGCTTGAAATGCTTTGGATTCCAAATTCAAACTAAAACCATTATGCTCCTCCTTCACCCTTATAGACACATAAAAGTGATCAACAGGTTTATGTTTGGTATGGCCAGTTGAGGAGCTAAAGAGAGTTCATTTGAATGTTTGAGGAAAATGTAAGGTTGGTTTCAAGCTCATGCACCACACCAAATAGTCACTTGCTATCCTTGTCTACTCTATAAAAAGTTTTTGCAAGAGGTTTTCACATTGGAATAAATGTTTTGAATCGTGTCTCAAGATATCCTTATTGACAATCATAAATTTAAGGGATTGGAAATGAGTTTAAGTTGTTCATGAGACCATTCATCTACACACATGGCTCCAATTCTATTCACTACCTACATACAGCTCAAGTACACCTACAGGTGCCTTCTAGAGGATTTCATGTTGAAAGGGATGTATTGATAGATGTTTTAATATTATAGAGTGTTAAGATTACATTGGAAAGCTTGATGGGGGCTTAAGATTGATCACCAACATGTATCTCTTTCTCACTATACAAATTTGTATACACTGCTTGTATGTGAAAATGTTCACCTACAAGTGACATCACAAAGCCATGAAGGCACTTGTAAGAAATATTAGAGCATGGTAAAATTTTATTTCAAATCCTAACATGTAGGTTGATCATGATAGACCTATTTGAGGTGACAAATGGGAAAATGGAGGGATAAACCATTTTATAAGAAAAAAATATTGAACTTAGGTACTTTTTCCCTAAAAAATGAGAATAGAGGTCTGGGTCATTTTTCCAAAGCCATATAGTAGGGTTACAAAGAGTTTTGAGACATATAAATGACCATAATTTGTGGGATTTACATAAGAGAAGAGTTATGCAAAATATGAGGTCAAGAGAATTTATGGATTTTGGTTGTTACAAGGCTCAAAGATGCCTATTTAAACACTAAAACCTTGCATTGACATCTATAAGAATTCAATTTTGAGTGACCTAGCACTTAAGGTTGCAAAATAGATCATGCCACCATGTCTGAATGATTCTAAATAGTTTTAAATAACACTTATCATATAAAGGATCACTTAAAGAGGGTGATATACTAAGTTTAAATCCTATTTACACCTACATGTGTCCCTTCACAAGAAAATGCTTACCTACAGTTGACTATAGGTAGACAATAAACTAAACATGGTGTCTAGGTGATGATTTAGCCTATACAAGGTGAACATAGGTCTAAATAGATGCTAAGTGACCTTAAAACTTCAAGTAGTGTCTTTACACATTGTGATCAAAGTCCAATCAGGCAAATATGCACTTACATGAATCATTTTTTGTTAAAGAGGCAGGGTAACACAGTTAGCTACATATGATTGGTATTGAAAGTATTTCAACCCCAAAGTGTGAGATGATCAAGTGCATAAATGAAGTTCAAATTTAAAGGTAACAGGAGGGATATTTTAATGTTTAAAAACCCAATCCATACATACACACCTACAAGTGTATCTCCAAAATAAGAAATACAGTTAGGAATTTGTACATACAATCTTGAGAGTTCAAGGTATGGGAAGGAGTATGTAAAGAGTTAAAGTAATTAGAAAACATAAAACAATTTCATCATGACCATGAGGGTATCCATAGGATATTTAAAATAGAAATCAAGTAGAGAGAAGGGTATAATTAGGTACCACATAGTCCATACCAAGAAACACTATGCATAATCTGCTTACCTACAATTTGTCTTGGATTTTGAATGAATTGAAAGGTATAATGACTTGATAAAAGGCTGAATTTTTGTGTGGTATATCCTCACCAATTTTAAAATATCTTCCAATATTCATTTTGTTTGAAAGAATAGGGGAATTTTCCTTTATTTTGTCTTAGACAAAGGGCACTCCCCTTGTGCACAAACCCTATAGTTTTTGAGAATGGTAATGGTCAGGTGAGTTAAGGGCTGGTTGGAATTTTAAAATAGGTGTTTGGATTTGAAACACATCTAGGGAAAACATGAAAACATATCATATAGGGAGGAATCCTAACAAGATGGCCTGGACCCTCAAACTTGTAGGTAAGCCTACTAGGCATGGTTAGGCCGAAAATCCAAATGGTAGGCCAATCTAAAATATAACTACTTGAGAGAATTCCAATATATTTTAGCATGTATATGGGGTCATTTAAAATGTGTTCAATCTTTCACCATGCATAAGAAACATAAGGAGAGACACTTTTGGCTTAGAACCAACATTAGTCATGTGTGAATGTTAGAAAGGGCTCGAGTGAGCAACTTGAGATGCACACATCCCCCTTGAAGCTATGCATGGAGATTCAAGGACCTTAAAGAAGTTGATGGAGGTCTTGAACTCTAATCTAATCGGATTTTTTGGCATTTCTAACATTCAATCTTCATGAATAATCCTTAAGAGCAAAAATGACTTAAAACCCTCCTAAACCCTTAGTCTAGACTTGATGTGGAAAATGAAAGAGACAATTCACCAAAATGACATATTTTGCATATAATAATGATTGGATGTTGTAGAAGACTCAGTCAGGCTCCCTACCATCAGGATGAGTTGTATGAAATCCATGTAAATAGGGTATAAAACTAATTTTCTTAGCTATTTTGTGTATTGTGTAGGTTCTAGGAGGTTTCAAGAGATGAAATCAACTTTGGAAGGAAACTTGAGACTTAAGATAAATTAATATTTAAATTTAATGCCTTAAAAAATATCTTAAGTTTTCTTACCAAAGCTCTCATCTCAACTAATTTGAATTGACATAGTGAATATGGTAGTGAAAAGGGTGAAGAGATTACGTAAACTGATTTTAATGTGTGCCTAATGCCTTTAAGGTCATGGATATTCTTGAATCATGTCATTCACTCCCTTTTATGTATTTTCATAGGAAACTAAATCCAAATTTGAGGCCAAGTGTGAGGGGTGACTGAAAAGGGCATTTATTTGACAATAGGCAATGATGGCTCACTTTCAAAAGATTCCAAGTGATTAAGAATACAAAAAATGCATGGAAAATCATGTTTGAAACCATTCCCTCTCATTCCAATCATTAGACCTATCCCTAGTTAGTTTTAAGATGTTCAAATAGGGCTAAATAATGAAGATAGTTTTTTGAGCCAGCAAAGGGAATTTCATGTCACATTTCAAGAGTTGTATGATCAGTTTCACACTCTATTTCCATGCACATGTCTCATTTTATGAGCTTGGAAAGTTTCTTAATGACCTTTGTATGTATTTATTCTCTCTCTTTCTCTCTCAAGTTCTATAAGAACTAGCCATTTTGGCCTTTGTAAACTATGTTCCACCTGTGTATGGTAAAACACTACTCATTTACATACCATAGATAAATAATACTACTAATTTTATCTCTTTTATGACTCTTCATAGTGTGTTCACTTAGATTATTAATATTACTTAGTGATTATTTTTGTTTTCTTAGCATTGTTATTTCATTCTCTCACCTATTTGTAATTAGAAAGCTTCTTCTTATAGGTCATGTGAAGTGCTATATTGATGTGTCAAGGTTGAGTGAGTTAGTCTATTAAAATAGTGCCATTATAGACCTCTTATCTAGTCCTCTTAGCCTAAACAATCATCACAACCTCATAATTAAATACTGATGTTAGAAGATCTAGATTAGAGAAGTGTATGCCTAGTTAGTCTCTTGGTTTCAAGTGTGACATATAGATAGTTGGTAGTCATCAATTATTTTGGTGTATCACCTCCTTTATGATATTTTAATTTTAGTTTTATCTTTCCCTTTTCCTTAAAATTATAGGTGTAGTAGTGATGTATAAGTGGTACATCAATTGAGCTAGCCCTATCTAGAGATCCACCTCATTCTTAGGATACCCATAACATAGAGGTGTTTCAATTGTGCCGCATAGATGAGGAATGCTGAGACATCTCCTCAAAAAGTGAAAATCCAATTGACAAATTTTTTTGGTATGCTCAATGGGACTCATTGTCCAAGAAGTTAAATTTTTTTTAGTGTTGTCTTTCAACACATCAACCTTTGGAGGCATTTATCCAAGAATCAATGGTGACTTTGAAGTTACATTAGCTAGTCAAGCAGTCTAGGTTTTCATTTTGAATATTTTTGGTAATTTTTATTTGTGTTCTTTCTTCCCAATGAATTTTCATGACTAATTTTGGTGTTGAATATTATTTTACACAAGTTGGTAAGGTATCTCAATCTTATGACATTCCCTATCAGCCTTTATATGATTCTTATCAACCTTGTCATGATCTTTACTAGCTCCAATATGATTCTTACCAGCTCCAATATGACCCTTATCAACCTTGTCATGAGTTGTATCAATACTATAACTAGCCTTCTTAATATCTTGCTCATCCTAGTCACTTCTCAAATCAGTCCATTTCCACTTTCAAGCAAACTCTCTTGGGTTATGAGAGGTACATGATAGAGCTTGACACACTAAGGGGACATGGTTAAGATGTTCCTAGTCATATTATTCATAATGTGAGAGATGCATTAGATTTGGTTAAAAGAGAGTGGGCACCTATTGAGAGAGAAAATTTGTAAAGGCTTAAAAATGGGATGATATATGTGGGTGGCTTGGTTGCATATTTACAAGATAGGCTAAGAATTCATGAGGATTAGCTTGATTAATTTTATTATCCCTCATATCCACCTCCCCAAGATTTTTGTTAGTCTTACTTGACCCCTACTTATGAACCTAGTCAAGCTTGTCAAAGTCATCTTTTTCCCAATCATCTGAAAGAGAGAGTAGGAAAGAAAAACCTTGTTTTTGAATCAAATATTGATAGATATATTGAGTTATCTAATAAGTAGATTCAATAATACATATCTTCATAAAAATAAGTGGAATTTAAGCCCTAATTTCTCTCTCCCATTCCATCCCCACCTCGAGAAGAGACTTCTAGCTATGAAATCTCAAGTTGGAGATAAGGTGGAGAATACAAGCCTAAGAAGATCCCAAGTTTCTTGAACACTTCATCCACTCCTCAAATTACATCACTACCTAAAGAAGAAAATCCTAATCCTAACATCCTAATGTAGAATAAGGTAGTGGAATCATGGGGAAATAAAGGGGATAAAAGCCTTGATAGAGAGTGTGAAGTTGAGAAAGAGCTCGATCCTATGCAATCCCCTCCCACCCTTCCTCAAGATACCTCTTATCTTCTATGTCATCCATTTTTTACACCTTATCCCCATGATTATGCCTATCAACTTCAAGAGAGACTTTTATTAAAAAAACCTAGCCAAACAAGTTGAAGAGTTAGAGTTGAGAATGAAATTGTTATGTCAAAGTGTGATGGAAGGTTTTGAGCCAAAATAAGATCCTATGCCTAAACACACCCCATCTAACCTTAATCAAGAGAGTGTTCAAGATAAATCAGATGTAAATGAAGTAATTTTCAAATGAAAGGAAGAAAACCAAGATATTTTATCCCAAGGTCTACCCCTCATCCTCAAAAACTCCTAAAAAGATCCCTTATAATTCATTCTCAATATGATGTTGAGGTCTATGTGCCACCTCCACCAGCTAGTTCATCTTATCTTCACCCCATCACCCTTTACTTGATTGACATATGGTATGGGAGCCTAAATATGAGAATTTTGTTGATAAAAATTCAAAACTTTTACTTGAATAAAATACAACTCCTTGGTAGCCTCATTGAACTAAGTCACCTGATTACAAGATGCCTAGTCTTGGCATCACCAAGAAGGAGAAGAAAATTGAGGATATTGTAACCCTTAAAAACCAAATTCATGTTACTATAGTTGATATGTAACTTGAGAGCCCTCAATAGGTCCTAAATGTTGAAGAAGAGGTGATTTTTTGTGTTGAAACTTCTGGTTGGATTGATATGGAAGAATTTTTTATTTTTGTGAAAGAAGAAGAAATCATCATTATTTCTTCCATCACTATCCAAGAAATAATAGATGGGAAAGAAAATATCTATAATTATCCTTAGGATCACTTGTTTTTCAATCATTGAAGTAGGTTATAATCCTATTTGAGGAGGCTATGATCTGGTAAAAAATGGAGAATGTAGCCTTGACACTCAAGTGAGTATGTAAAGAAAAAGCAAATTTTCAAATTTGACCTTTCAAGATGCATATGCATCCCATGATGATATATTTAAAATAATAAAGATAAGTTATCATTCTCTCAAAAAATTGGGATAACTACATCAGTGTTTGAAGGATGGAGCAAGCTTCTATTAGCCTCAATCTTCTAAAGAACAAGAAACCACTCCTCTTGAAGCCATGCTTACCAAGGAGATATAAGTTGATCATGATATGAAGAGTGGGAATAAGTATGAGTTATGTGTAAAAATTAAAGAAGAATAATTTTACATTGGAGACCTATTTGAGGATGATCTAATTGAGAGCAAATCAAGTGAGTTTCCAAGGAATAGGTATGATCTACTAAGCATCCAATCTAAGGAACCACATGCTTAGAATTATGATCCATATCATGAAGAAGAAGATTAAAGAAACTTTCATTTTTATCTTGGAAAGGAGTTATGCTTAGTTTCTAGTTGTGCATGGTTTTTTTTTTTGATTTCCTTAAGTGCTTTGAGCACACATGTGCATCTTGTTAGTGTGTTTGCTTTGCTTTGTGTGTGTCCTTTATTTTATGTAATTGATATAATTACTTGTCTTATCTTGGTCAAATCCTTATTGTCAAGTATCAGGTCTTCTTATTTATCTTAGACTTTAGATGACTCCCTTAGCCCATGGATGGGATAAGGCTACTGATCTTTAGTATAGCAGGCATACTACCCCTATGAATCACTAATTTATTGACCAAATTTGATCATGTAAGTCAAATTGAGACCCCTATAGGTAAAAACTTGATCTTTAGATGTTTTTATGGGTCTAATATTATGTAATAGAGTGTATTATAGGTCTTTTGATGTCATTTAATTCTATATTAGGCTTGGTCTTAGTCATTTTAATCCTTATGTCTTTTTGAGCCATTTAAGGGTCATAAATGTAAGTGGCATGGATTTCAAGGTGTCAAAGTGTCTTGGTTTCCTTTAAAATGTTTAAAAGGTTATATTAATTATTATTAATGTTAGTTACATCTAAAACTTGTAGGTTATCTAACTAAAAATCAAGAATCAACTAAAAAAATAGAAGTTTGGCACTTGTACGACCCATGAGGAAAGGTGACACATGAGAGAAGGTTGTGAGATGAGTATTTATCTTACTTAGAATAATTTACATGATTTAAATACTTTTGAAGTGCCAAATTCAAGCTAAAACTATTTTGATCCTCCTTCACCCTTCTAGACACACATAAGTGATCAATAGGTTTATGCTTGGTATGACCAGTTGAGGAGGTTTCAAATAAAAAACCTTTTAGGGGTGAAATTAAAATAAAATAGATTAATTTTAATAAAAATATTTTGAATATTGGTCAACTCTATTTTATGAACTATTTTTAACAAGTTGACTATGTTTTTCTGCTTGCTATTTCCTACACCCTATAGGTTTTTCTCTAAATTGGATAATTCCATATAATCTAACTGGTGATATTGATTCCAAATGATTTTGGATCTCCCTAAAATTATATCCATTATTGTTTTAGTGTTTCAAGGTATTTTTATATGCAAATCATCTCATGTTACAAGAAGGTGCCACTATGTGAAGTCTCAGTCAGGTTTCCTTGTTTGCAAAATGCTTGGTTATCTACAAGGGTCTCATGTGAAGAGGATATGAGGTTTTCTATGTCTCAATTCCATAGTGATCATATTAACTCCATTTTTAGTCTCATAACATCATGATTTGATCAAAATTTTAGTCCATTATCATACTCAGTCAAGTCTTTGCCCATTCACACTTGCAACCATGTTGAATCACACGTATGAGATTTGCATAGCTTGTTCATTGAATTTTAATGAAGGTGTATTAATTTTTTTAATTAATCAAGAACTAAAGATATCTCATTTGAATTTTTGAGTAAAATTCAAGGTTGGTTGAAAGCTCATGCACCACACCAACTAGTCACTAGCTATCCATGTTTGCTCTGTAACACGAGTTTGCAAGAGGTTTTCACTTTAGAAAATATGTTTTGAAGCATGTATCAAGATCTCCTTGATGAAAATCATAAATTTTATGTGTTGAAAATGGTTTAAGTTTTTCATGAGACCATTCATCTACACGCATGGCTCTAATTCTATTTATTGTCTGCATACAACTCAAGTACACCTATAAGTGCCTTCTAGAGGATGTCATGTTGAAAGGGAAGTATTGATAGGTGTTTCAATATTATATAGTGCTTAGAGTACATTGGAAATATTGGTGAGGGCCTAATATTGATCATGGACATGTATCTCTTACTCACTATCCAAATTTTATACACTATCTGTATGTGAAAATATTCACGTACAAGTGAGATCACAAAGTTATAAAGGCACTTGTACAAAATATTGGAGCATGTTAAAGTTTTCTTTCAAATCCTAGCATGTAGGTTGATCATGACATACCTGTTTGAGGTGTTAAATGGGAAAATGGAGGGGTAAACCATTTAGAATAACTAAGGACTGAACTTAGGGACTTTTCCCCTAAAAAGTAAAAATAGAGGTCTGGGTCATTTTGCCAAAGCCATATAGTAGGGTTACAAAGAGTTTTGAAACATCTAGAGGACCATACTTTATGGTCCCTACATAGGATAGGAGTTATGAAAAAGATGAGGTCAATCGAATTGATGGATTTGGGTTGCTATAAGGCTTAAATATGTCTATTTAAATACTAAAACCCTGCATTAACATCTACAAAAATTCACTTTTGAGTGACCCAACACCCAAGGTTGTAAACTAGATCATGCCAACATGTTTGGATTGTTATAAATAGTTGGAAAGAACACTTATGGTATAAAGGATCACTTAAAGAGGGTAATATACTGAGTTTCAATCCTATTTACACCCATAGGTGTCCTTTCACAAGAAAATGCTCATCTAAAATTGATTGTAGGCAGACAATAAGCTAAACATGGCGTCTGGGTGATGATTTAGCCTATACAAGGTGAAAACATGTCTAAATATATTATAAGTGAAATTAAAAATTCAAGGATTGTCTTTACACATTATGACCAAAGTCTAATTAGGCAAATACGCACCTATAGGAATCATTTTTGGTCAAAGAGGTAGGGTAACATAGTCAATTGCCTATGACTGGGATTGAAAGTATTTCAACCCCAAAGTGTGAGGTGATCAAGTGCATAAATAAATTTAAGCTTGGAAGGTCTCAAGAGGGATTTTTTAATGTTTCAAAATCCAATCCATACATACACACCTATAGGTGTACCTCCAAAATAAGAAATATAGTGAAGAATTTGTATATACAGTCTTGAGAGTTCAAGGTATGGGAAGGAGTATGTAAAGAGTTGAAGTGATGAACAAACCTAAAGTACATTCATCATGCCCATAAGTGTATATATAGTATCTTTACAATATAAAAGAATCAAATATAAGGGTCTAATCAGGGAACACACAACCCATACCAAGAAACACTATGCGTAGGTTGCTTACCTATAGTCTATCTTGGATTTT
This sequence comes from Torreya grandis, assembly GCA_037957365.1. Classification (NCBI taxonomy): domain Eukaryota; kingdom Viridiplantae; phylum Streptophyta; class Pinopsida; order Cupressales; family Taxaceae; genus Torreya; species Torreya grandis. The sequence goes on from JARHVA010001747.1 coordinate 1,304,300, forward strand.
GAATGAATTGGAAGGTCAATGACTTGATCAAAGGCTAAATTTTTATGTGGGAGGTACTAAAAACTTTCAAAAGACCCTATAATATTCATTTGGTCTAAGATAATAGGGAAATTTCCCTCTATTTTGTTTCAGATAGAGGGCACTCCCCTTATGCGCAAACCCCATAGTTTTTTAGAATGGCAATGGCTAGGTGAGTTAGGGGATAGTTTGACATTGAAAAGAGGTGTGTGGAGTTGAAAAAAATATAAATAAAACTTGTAGAAATGTCACAGAGGGAGGAATCCCAACAAGATGTCCTAGACCCTCAAATTTATAGGCAGGCCTATTAGGCATGGTAAGGCCTAGAATCCAAATGCTAGGCCAATCTCAAATTTAACTGCTTGAGATCATTAAAATAGACTGTATCATGTATATGGAGTCATTTCAAATGTGTTCAGGTTTTCACATTTTAGAGGAACCACAAGGAGAGCCACTTTTGGCTTATAACCAACATTAGGCCTATGTGAATGGAAGAAAGGGCTCGAGTGAGCAACTTGAGATGCTCACATCTCCCTTGAGGTTATGTATGGAGATTCAAGTACTTTATGGAAGTTTATGGAGGTATTGAAATCTTATGTAGTGGGATTTTTTTGTAGTTCCAACATCCAATCTTCATAAATAATCCTTAAGAGCAAAAATGACATAAAACCCTCCTAAACCCTTAGTCTAGACTCGATATGGAAAATGAAAGAGACAATGCACCAAAATGGCATAGTTTTCCTAAAATAATGATTAGATGTTGTAGAATACTTAGTAAGGATCCATACCATTAGGATGAGTTGGATGTAGTCCATAGAGATAGGGTATAAAATTACTTTTCTTGATTATTTTATGCATTGTGCAAGTTTTATAAGGTTTCAAAGGATGAAATAAACTTCGGAAGGAAGATTTAGACTTAATATAACTACTCATGTCTATTTTATTCTTTGGAAAAACACCTAAATTTTCCTACCAGAGCTCTCATATCAGCTAGTCTGAACTAGCATAGTGAACATGGTAGTGAGTAGGGTGATGAGCTTCAAGTAAACTATTTTTAAGGTGTGCCTAATGCCTCTAAGGACATGGAAGGTCTTGGAACATGTCATTCACTCCATTTTACATATTTTCATGAGAAATTGAATCCAATTTTGAGGCCAAATGTGAGGGGTGACTAAAAAGGGAGTTTTTTTTACTATAGGCAGTGATGGCTCACTTCTAAAAGATTCCAAGTGACTAGGAATACAAAAAATGCATGGAGAAGCATGTATGCAACCCTTCCCTCTCAGTCCATTCATTATACCTATACTTAGTTATTTTTGAGATATTCAAATAGGACTAAATCATGAAGGTAGTTTTTAGAGACAACAAAGAGAATTTCATGCCACATTTTAAGAGTTTCATGCCTTGGATTGACACTTATGCTTCCTGACTTTGTATGATCAGTTTCATACTCTCTTCCCATGCATATGTAACTTATTTTTTTAGATTTACAAGTGTCCTTATGAAATTTATACTTATTTCTTCTCCTCTCTCTCTTAGGTTATATAAGAACTAGCCATTTTGGCCTTTGTAGACTATGATCCACCTGAGTATGGGCAATCCTTACTCATTTGAATACCTTAGATCAATAATAATAATAATTTTACCTCTTCTATGACTATTCATAGTGTGTTCACTTGGATTATTAATCTTGATTAGTGATGAATATTGTTTCCTTGGCATTATTATTTCATTCTCTCAACTATTTGCAATTAGAAAGCTTCTTCTTGCAAGTCATGTGAAGTGTTATATTGATGTGTCAAGGTTGAGTGAGTTAGTCTATTCAAATAATTCCATTCTAGGCCTCTTGTCTAATCCTCATAGCCTAAACAATCATCACAACATCATAATGAAATATTGATGTTAGAAGATTCATATTAGAGAAGTTTATGCCCAGTTATTCTCTTGGTCTCATGTGTGACATGCATATTTTTGGTAGTCATCAATTATTTTTGTGTACCACCTCCTTTAAGATAGTTTAATTTAAATTTTATCTCTCCCTTTTCCTTACAGATATAGGTTTATTAGTGATATATAAGTGGTACATCAAGGAAGCTAGCCCTATTTAGAGATCCATCTCATTCTTAGGCTACCCATAACCTAGAGGTGTTTCAATTATGCCACTTAGATGAGGAGAGCTGAGACATCTACTCAAAGGGTGAAAGTCCAAGTGAAAACAACTGGTAATTAGGAAAAGGATGAGGTAACCATTCCTCCATCTCTATCCTTGGGCCTATCCTTTAAATCCACTACTAGGGGACTCAAACCTGTCTATAAACCTTTCTTTAGACTAGTTAAAAACTTAGTATTCATATTCGATCCTAACCTAGATTGGGCACCTTTTGGAAACAACTTGGGATCCCTTATATAACCAAGTAGGATCCTTCTTTATCAAAACAACCTCTCCTTTCCACTAACAAATCCACTATCATCATAACCCAATAATTATACACCTCTACCCATTAAACTATAGCAACACCATCAGAACCAAACTCACCTAGAGTAACCAAATCACCATATACCATTTTAACCAATCCCACCAAGAACCTTAGCATATTTACTACTCATAACATTACTAACCCATCAATAAATTTGGATTTAAGCCCTCTAAACCTATCAAACAAACCCCAAACTAAGTCAACAAAGAAGGTAAAACCACCTAGAAGCCCAAAAACCAAAACTCTACCTCCCCTCTCCACTTTTCCCTCTATTTTGGGGCCACATACCTTTAACCTAATTGGTAAGACAACCATCCTAATAAAAAACCAACCACCACTTTTGGTTATGCCATCAATCCTACTTTCATCCACACACACCAATTTTCATCGAACCATCCATAACCAAACCTTTTATCTCCTAATCATCTACAAATAAACTGCTTACCTTTTAAATGTCTAACTCAAAACCTTATAACCCCATTATATCAACCTCTATAACAAAACTAAAACCATACTCCAAGAACCCTCTTCTACCTAAAACCTCTACCACCAAGCCTAATTCTAAAAACTTTCCAAACCTAACTACCAAAACCAAGACTTCCATGCCTTTACCACCATTTCTTGAGTCTTACTCAACCATCCTATAAAGGTTATTACAAGCATCCTATTTAACCTTACCACCTCTCAAAATATTTGTCCCACACAGTCTTAAACCATCTCGATATAATGAAAAATTAGTATGCTTATATAATATAACACATAGGCATGACATAGAGAACTATAAGGCTCTCTAAATATTATTTTATTAGTTATACCATAAGGATGACTTATTTTCAGATGAGCCTCCCATGATCTCACCATTAATCCTAGAAATAGAAACAGGTACCTAATGCCTACCTATTCCTCCACTCTCACCTCAGAAGAAATCCTCTACCCTGACTCCTACCCTAATCAATACCATCCATGTGGTTACATGATCATAAGCCCAACCAAAGGACAAGGGAAATGCAAAAGTGTCCATTCCATGGATATATCCCTCTTCCACCACCCAATCACCCAACCAACACCAAGTACATTTACCTTGGGTGATTGGGTGGTGGAAGAGGGATATGTCCATGGAATGGACACTTTTGACATTTAGATTGACATATCCATGGACATATCCATTAGGATATGTCAAAAGTGTCTATTCCATGGACATATCCCTCTTCCATGAACAAGTTAAGGGTCCATGTTGGGTACCTCTCAATCCAAACCTTTTGAATCAATCCAAAGAGTGGTTAGGAAACATCTTCACCAAACACCGATAAAGATGAGTTTATATGAACTAATCACTACCTCACCCCATCATCGTTAAGTGATGATAGAGGCTTTACAATCCATAGAAGTCCAACTAGAGGACCCAAAAACACTAGTATCCTTTGTCATAACTCTCTAACTTTCCAACCTTGTTACCTTCAAGGATTCAAAAAACCTTCTATCCATTTAGCTAATCCAAACCCCCCCTCTTTATTACTACATACATCAATGAAACCTGCATCAAAAGGGTTATGATTGATAGGGGATCTAGTATCAATTTTATCTCCTCCCATGCATACAACCAACTCAAATTACCTAAGAAAATTATTTTAGAAACCTTAACAATGTTTTGATAGTTAAATAACACCATGGACACAACTTTATGAACTATTGTCCTTCACTTTTATCTAGCTCTTTTACATAGTAGAAGGAAATTTACAATACAACATTTTGCTAGGATGCCCTTAGATCCATTCCATGGGTTGTGTACCATCCACCCTACACCAATGCATTGAATTTGAACATGAAGGCAAAGTTATCACCATACAAGCTGACTTGAGTCCTTTCACATCATGTAATATGACATATCAGCCCAACACCATTCTCCTTCCTCTATCCAACAAGCCTTGAATAGTCAATAATGAAGCCCCATCTTATTCTATCAATGAAGCATCCACCAGCTTATCCATCCCTTCCACCCAAATTCCAAAAATGGGCCCTTTGGAATCAACCCTACAATGCCTTTCATTTGGGGAGTATCACCTTTAGAAACTAAACACTCTTCCTAGTCCATAAAACTATGGGAATCTTGACCATCAACCTAGTTATGTTCCCAATATTAGAGTCATTATTCCTTTTGTGCCCTCAACTTGTCAAACCAATTTCATCTATGGGGGATTTGATAAACCCCTTGACACTTTTGCCACCTCTTTTTCATCTTGACCATTCACCTCCAATTTCTCTTATCTAGATAAACCAAAGTTTTCCAAGACATACCTCTATAGGTGTGTTTGGAAGGGATTTAACGTATATTGGTATGAACATAAGACAAATGAGTTATTTTAAATCAAAACAAAAAAACCTCATAAAAATCATGGCCTAAGTTTCACACCACTTAAAAAACAAACCAACCCACCTCTCGTTACCATCATCAATGAGGAAGTCCCATCCTCACCATCCAATCCACCATCAATAACTAAGGATTCCAACATCATCCCCTTAAATTTTTTTTTCATCAACATGATCACCCTTGGATTATCAAAAGGATGGGGTGATTATAACCATTCCTCTAACCCACCCTAAGATGATAGGGGATGACTCTCCTACCATTAATATCATTTGATGTCAGGATGATGACTCCATTATCACCTATCTTGGTGTGGAAGATCCCTCTATCTAAAAATATCTTCCTCCTAAGACTTCAACCGTATTGAATGAATTTACCATAGATATAAAATTAGGCACTCCAAATAACCTATGCATTGTTAAAATTGGCCAATCACTAAATTTCAAGGAGCTTCAAGACTTCCCCTGCTTCCTGCAAGACCATAACATAGTATTTGCTTGGTCTTATAGCGACATGTTAGAAATTGACCCCTATATCTCTACCCATAACATATTCACCAACCATGATGCCAAGCCCATAAGGTAAAAGCTTTAGTGAACGCACCTTCATGTATCCCTTATTGTCAAAAAAGAGCTTCAACATCTCTTATCTATTAATTTCATTTAATCCATTGCCTATCCCCAATGGGTCTCTAATGTCATACTTATCATTAAATCCATAGTGGGACTTTGCATTTATGTGTATTTTCATGACCTTAACCTTGATTGCCTAAAGGATGAATTTCCTTTGCAAATCATTGACCAACTTGTTGATCTTATCACTGACCATGAGATGTTATCTCTTATGAATGGATTCTTGGATTACAATCAGATCCTAATTACCCTTGAAGATCAACACAAAACCAACTTTATCACCCCATGGGGGACTTTATATTATAGGGTCATGCCTTTTAGACTAAATAACACTATTACAACCTACCAACGTGCTATGACCTACATATTCCATGAAATTATTCACAAAATTATATAATATTATGTCGATGACCTTCTTTGAAAATCCAAATGTCATAAATATCATTTAGTCATTCTGAAGATTATCTTCAAGCACCTCATCCATTACTATGTCTACCTTAACCCTAAGAAGTGTATTTTTGGGGTGTTATCAGGGAATCTCCTTGGGTTCATTGTCTTCCTTCATAGAATTGAAATCATTCCTACCAAAATCAAAGCAATCCTTGACATGCCTCCTCATACCCACCTCAATCAAATCTATAGTTTGCAGGGGAAGCTCTAATCCATTCATTGCTTTATCTCTTAGCTCTCAAATCAATGCCAACCTTTCCACCACCTTATTAATAAAGATATATCTTTTAAGTGGAATAACGACTATCAAAAGGCCTTTGATTCACTTAAATAGTACCTTCTATCTCCACATGTCCTCATTCCTCCCAAAGAAGATCAACATTTTTATCTTTATATTTCTACCACTGACCACTCCTTAGGGGAAATGCCAGCTCATCAAGATGAGTAACATAAAGAATAAGCCATCTACTAGATTATCCATACACTTGTAGAGTACTAAAATTGATACACCCATACTGAGAAATTTTATCTAGCCTTGGTCTTTATGGACACCAAAATTTTCCACTACCTCCTCAACCATAAGACCTTTGTCATCACCAATACTAACCCTCTCAAGTATATGCACTCCAAGCCATACCAAAATCAACGTATGACCAAGTGGCTTATGATTTGAGCTAATTTTGACCTTGAGTTCCTCCAATAGAATTTAATTAAAAGGCAAGTCATTACTGACTAATTGGTTGAAGTACCATTAATAGATAATCAACCTTTTCCTCTTGAGTTTCTAGATGAGTCTATCATGACCCTCTCTAAAATAGACTTCACCTATAAAGTGACCATGTTATTTGATGGATCAAAGTGTCAATGTGGTGGGGGAGTTGACATGATCCTTATCCCTGTTCATGGTAAACCTCTTCCTTTATCCTTCAAGCTAGATTTTGAATGTACCAACAATGTGGCCAAGTATGAAGCCCTAGAGATAGGCATCCAAACTATGTTAGCCTTGGGAGTCAAAATGATTAACATATTTGGTGACTCCCAACTTGTGGTCAACCAAATCAATGGCTCTTATAAATATAATGATGATGTTTTACAATAGTACAAAAAATTAGCCAATGCACTCTTAACATTATTTAAACACTACCATATCCAAACCACTCCATGATCTACAAATAAGTTTTCCAATATGATGGCTTCCCTCACTTCCTAGATCTTATCTTCCCCCTTTGACTCTAAGCTATTTATCATCATCCATCAACTTATCAAGCCTTCTTATGTCAAATCAGACTCTCCCACCATCTTCAATGTGGAGGAGAACCAACCTAACCTTTGGTACCAATAGACATTCGACTATCTTAACCTTGCCATCATTCCTTCCAACCTTTATCAGAATGTTTGAAGAGAATTTATCTAAAGCACCTCATGTTATACCATACTGGGGGGAATTATTTATAAATGTGGCTTTGATGGTCTCCTCTTCTATTACTTATGTAATCATGAAGCCTCTCATGATATCAAAGAAACATATGATGGGATATGTGGGAAACATTTTAGTGTCTTAGCTATTTCTAAATGCATCCTTTGCCTTGGCTATTATTACCCCAACCTTAACCACAATTGCTGTGATTATGTGAAAAATTGTGTCCAATGTCAACATGCCAATTTACATCATGTACCTAGCCATAGTCTCCAAGTTTCCAAAGATTTTTAGCCTTTCTCATAATAAGGTTTGGATCTCATTAGATAAATTAACCTCCATTCTTCACAATGACATCATTCTATCATCACTGCAACAAAATATTTTACCAAATGGATAGAGGCTATTCCTCTTGTCTCAACTAAAGATGAAAATATTATTGACTTTATCAACCATCACATCATTTATTGTTTTGATGTTCCTCACAAAATTATCACTGACAATGGTAAATCCTTAAAAAAAAAGTCCAAGGTCTTTATGACACATTCGGTATCAAGTTAAGTTTATAATCACCCTATTGTCCATAAGCTAATGGATAGGAAGAAGCCTCTAACAAAAATATTAATAACTTTCTAATTAAAATGGTTAATGCATCTAGTCAATATTGAGATTAACACATCCCCTTTTCCTTATGGGCCTATCATACTATCATTTGAACCCCTAAAGGTTCTACCCCTTTCTCTCTTGTGTTTAGAGTAGAGGATGTCTTACCCCTTGAAGTAAAATTTTTATCTTTACACATATCCCTGTAAGATCTCATCTCTAAGAGTGAATATCATCAAGAATGTTTAGTCCAACTTAAGCTACTTGATGATAATCATTTAACCTCTCTTATTCACCTTCGTATCAATCAAGAATGAATCAAGCATGCTTATAAGAAATACCTTAAGGTGCAAGAATTCAATATCAGAGACCTCATCCTAAAGGAAAATCAACATGTCACCAATCTAGAGAAAAGCAAAAGGGAAAGTTTGATTTCAATTGACTTAGACCTTATATCATAATGCACAAATATGGATTAGGAGCTTACCGGTTATCCTCTCTTGAAGGCAACCCAAAACTTGAGCCCCTCAATGCTTCACATTTGTGTCCTTTCTTTTGTTAAAATAATATCAAACTCACTTTTTGTCCAACTTAGGCTCATCCCTTATTTTTAAATTACATTCATCTCCTTATTTTAGGGACAATTGATTAAAACTGAATCATGTGATTATCTGTCACAATCATAGCCTAATAATGAATAATGAGTACCATGGCTCTACTCATGGCATGATTTTTCATGGTACTTTCCACACCTTTTATAGGATGAATTGTCATGGTCATTGTCACCTAAACCTCTTTTATACCTCATCAACCTTCTTGTGCTTTAGTTATGCCTTCATAAAGGTGAACCTTTAAGCCTATACAATCAAGTCTATGTCAAGCAAAAATCAAAATAAAAATCAAAATCATAACAAAAAACAATCATGGGTCATTATTAACATTTGTAGACTATTCCATTGAAGGATAGCTACCAAAAACATATCAAAATTGCTTAAAGTAAGGTAGACTTCTCCCTTGAAGGACAACTATCAAAAGCCTTGCACAAAGCACATCAAACTTAGAATATTCCATTGAAAGATGGATGAGTAAAGCATTTGTCATAGCATAGTAATTTTTTGGAAGCTTCTCACATTGATCAGTTTCCCTAACCCTCCCAAGCAATAACAAAATAACAAAAGACCCATTATCAAACATAAAAAAAAGTATAATAATTTCAGGAAGCCATAATTGGATTTTATAAGTAGACTTCTCGCATTGATTTGTCTACACCTTATATGACATGAACTTATTTTTATTGTCTCTTTTGTGACCTATAAATGAGGTAAGCTAGTTTCCCAAAAAGGTTCCATCTTTATCCCCCTTCCCTTCATATACTCTATGAATAAAGGATTTTGAGCTTACTTGACATTATGTGATCAAGACACCTTTTTAACCAACTAAAAAATGCAAATGAAAATCATTTGAAGGGCCTATGTTTCTTAAGTCAATCTAATTTTTGTTTGTTTTAGTCATTATCAAAGAAGAAGCATTGTACCTCATTATTCTCTTATATTGGTTGATACATACACTTAGACATTTGTCTCTTGATTGTCTTCTCTTTCTCACATCTAGTTTTGTTACTTAACTTAATTCATGTGCTTCACCTTAATCTAAACAAAATAACCATAATCATAACCACATTAAGTAATATCATCATCACATGATAAATAAAAATAGACATTATTAGCATACTCACCACCTCCATAAACAAATCAACTATCACCATCACATCCTCATAATCACATATACCATATCCACCACATGTCTAAATCTAAATGAGAAGGCATATATTCATTAAAATTCAGCATGAACATCATCACATAACCATATCATAAACATCATTATAACATCATCAAAATCCTACCCTTTATCACATCCATATAACTATGATCCATAATCTGTAACCATAACAATAATCACATCATACCCTCATCCACCAAAGCATAACAAGTATCCATAACCATAATCATATAAATATCATAAACATGATCATCTCAACCATGAAATTAAATGATCACATCCATAAACAACATCATCCAATACCATAATCATAATGACATAACCATCATCTTAATCATCAACAACATCACATAAACATCACATAATCATATCAAAATTATCATAGTCATCCATAACCATCATGTCATAATCACATCAATAACATCAATCCATATCAAACATCATCATGAAAATAAATTAAAGAGACATATCATCACATGCCTAGCTAGATGAGTCCACATCAACATCATCATAAAACTAACCATAATCATAAAACATCATAAGCATCATCATATCATAAACAACATCCAACAAATATCTGACCATCACATCGCATGCCTAGCTAGGTGAGTCCACATAACAATCATGAATATAATCATATAAAACCATAAATACACAACATAACCATCATAACCATGAAAAATTATCATATATATACACATCAAAATATTGATACATATAATAATGTGCATATATCTCAAAATATGTATACATATCACTATGACATTAGCTCACAGGCTAGTATTAAAATCATATGAAACATGAAAAATATCATATTTCATAACAAATCTATGATCCTAGGACACCATTGCCTCTTGGGGCCTACCCTCCTATACCTACCTATCCTCCCATAGATGTAGCCCACTGATCTAGTATCACCATACTAGTACCTCTTACAATCTTGGCTCTATACTCACCCCATCAGGGCTCATTTGGTATATACCTGAAGACCAATGCCTCATAATACCACAACTCCTCTATAGTCACTACATATATCCACATCGAGACAGCCCCTACTGGTCCCATAGCTACTAGTGATCCTCCTCTTGCTTGCCGAAGAGAATCTCTCTCTTGCATTATCAAGGTTAGCTAAACTCTAACCAAATTTCTCTCCCCTATAAGAGTGACCACCTAACTCTATGTTGATGCTAAGGATTCCTATACTATTTATAGTGATGCCTAAGTTGTGGCTAGGGCCGCTCATGCCTGGTCCCTCTTAGTGGTCACTACCTATACATCTGGGCAAACCCCTACACCTGAGCCTGTTGACCATCTCCTCCTACATCAACATCCATATCCTTCTGATCACCATCATCACCCCCAATATTTTATTTAACATAGTATGCCTAGTACCATGCATGATAAACATTTATGAAACCTACATTATCCACATCAATCCTCACAAGAAACTCCTCCTGATTAATAAAATCATGTATTGGCTATAGAGCAAGAAGTGGAAACTCTGCATCCTCCCTCTTATACCTCTAGAACACCTCAGGTATATCCTGTACGAGGATGAACTACCTCTATACCTTGTTAAATGAAATATATTATATCTCATGGTCTTGCCTACCATAAATCTATTTGTGGCTCTGAAGGGATAAAGTATGTCTCTTATAATGTGCCCAGCTTGAAAACCTAACATATGATCTTTAAATCATGTCTCCAAAAAGTAAGGCACCTAGTTGAACCCTATACTAGTCAATGTCATGTACCCCTCCTCCTGGTCCTGAGAGAACATAATCATCTCTCTACCTCATGAATCCAACCCTAAAATCCATCTCAAAAAACACTCCTAGAGTATCCTCATAGGTTTCATCACCCTAATATGCTTGTAAGCCCAACAATGGAGAAGAAAACCAACACTGATCCCATACCTCCTATGGGCCCAAAATATCCATAGCTTTGGATTATATACTAATAACATAGGTGCCCACATGAACACTATGTGACCTATCCACATCTCAACAGGTGCCCCTAAAATTTGATAAAGGAACCTCCCACTACTGGAATCTGGTAGTGCATAACATGTAACCACTATCATCATCATAGTCAAAAGTTTCCTCACATCCTTGTCTCTCTAGTATAATGGTGTGTAGTAGAAACCTCCTATGTGCTACCTTATAAAATTAATATCTTCTTCATATAAGAGCTTCATCTTCCCATCTCACTCATTGCTCTCAATGTGGTAGATCAACTCACCTTGTATGGGTAGCCACATGATCCTGTGGATGTTCTCAGGCAAGATGGTTATCTCACCTATAGGAAGCAAGAAGGTGTTAATGGAAGGATCCCATTTCTTGATGAGTGTCACTAAAATTATATAATTATAAGGTACATGCTAGTAGTACCTCATTCCTCTAAGGCCCACATCTTCCATATGCTCCCAGTATCCATCCATTATACCTCATTAAATCTCATCCAATATTTGGGGCACTCTATTCCTCATATGTATCCTCTCTTGTGCCTGTATGGTTTGATAGGAAAAACCTTAGTTCACTAACATATTTTTCTTACAAACTCTACCTATTACCTCTACCTCCTATCTTTACCTACTAACCTTGATAATAATAACTATGCCTAATCTGACCCATGACAAAGACTTACCTATGAATTTACCTATTCTACCTTACCACATCTACTTAACCCTTTATCATAATAACTACTCATTTTTTTACCTTAAAACATGATCCATAACCCTCTTTAACTTTCTACTATTCACTAAAACTTTAACCTAACATCCTTTGACTATTACCTATCAAACTACAACATTAACCTTGACCTTAGTTATTCACAACGACACCCCCAAACTTAACCATTTACTAAAACTTTTAAAACAAATCCATCTTTTATCGACCATCAATGATTAACCATTCATATAGCCAATCATTGATGGTTAAGATACCAACCATTGATGATCACCACATAGTGACCTATTGATGATCACCTATCGACCACCGATAATTGATAATGACTAGTGACGATTGGAAATGACCATCGATGGTCACTATGTAGTGACTACTGATGATCAAACCTAAAACCTACCCCTCACAAACACCTACCAAGACTCACAATGGATGAAACAAACCTACCTACAACTACGTCTACATTCCCTTATCTACCCAACTCCTATAAATCTGACTCTACCCTACCAAATTCAACTCCAAAACTAAAAACACTATCAATAAACTTAGCCCTAGGTTAATACCCACCTGTAACTAAACCAAAAACTAAATTCAATAAACATTTTATTTATAAATTTGAAACCAATCTACCAAATCAAACAATACCTACCTCATTCCTCTACCACCATTGTGGAGGTACTCTAGGGACTACCACTTGAACTCATGCTCTCCCTCATACGCTCTGCATCTTTGCCCACTCAATTAACCTCAAATCAATCCACTCAATCAATCACCCTCAACCATCAAATTTTTTATTGCCAAATGTGAAGATGCAAATCACCAAGGGTTTCAAATTCATAATGATAGAATAAAACCCCTGGCGGTCTTTTATCTTTGCCCTTTTAGGGATGATGTATGATCATTGATGGTCAAGGTGACCACTAATAGTCGACCCTGACCATCAACCATTTTAGGGATTTCTCTTCCATTCATAAATTTTTAAATTTTTTTTCACCCAAACCTAATCCAACTACCAACTAATAGATATCCCCTTCTTCACAAACCTTGACCACTAACAATTTCAACCTTGTCACTGGCCATTTTGGCCTAATTATCGCATGTTTTATGATGACCTTGCCTTGGTCTTTTTGACCATACCAACTAAATTTCCATGTTAAACATTTTGAACTTGCACTACCTTGCACACAACCAACCAATTGTGTCTTCTTAAGAACACTTCTTACCTTAGATACCCATAAAAATAATGACCTTGTTTATGAGACTTGCATTTATAAATTTACTGTCAGGATTAGGAGCACAATTGATTACCTTGTATAAGCAACTAAACATGAAATTTAACTAGAAGTAACAAGTAACAAGTAACAAGAAATCAAAAACAACACAGAATTTGAGAGACAATACAATCTTGTATTCAACTCATCCAGAAAGAAAATACAATAAAGAAGATGCCACTTCTTTTCACACCTCTGAGGCTTCCCACACCTCTAGTACTTCCAGTAATTCTCAATCAAGAGTTCTCTCTCTCAATTACGGTCACAACAATCAACTCAAACACAGATTTGTTGTTCACCTCCAACCAGTCAGTAACAATACTACCAGTACACAAGTACTCAAAGTAATTCAAGTAGATCTCCCATGAACTTGCAACAACCTACAAATCAAATGATCTTACTTACCATGTAGATCTTCTCCCTGATCTTACACAACCTAAAGATCAACCTGATCTTACAATTGGAAGGATCTCTTCCTTGTCCTTAATAACAATACAAGCCCATGAGTCTATTGTATAGATCCCATGCAAACAATAATTAGACACCTAATTACAATAATTAGACACGCAACTCAAGACTAAAATAGCATTTTACATGCAAACAATCAGTTTGTTAACAAACTGTTCATGAACTAATAGTTTTGGAACCGCACAAGCGATCGACATCAGTCGCTGTCTGTCTGGAGATGACTGACGTCGGCCGATCCTTGACCGATGTCGACTACTTTGTAACTGGATATGACCAATGTCGGTTGCGCCTATCGACATTGGTTTCCTTGTAACTCAGCAACCTCTTCCATGTTTGCAATAGTGAAGCTTTTAGCTCCACAACCTAACAATCTCCCACTTGGAGATAAATAGCTGCATCTATATCTGTACCTATACATCATCTAATTTATTTCCTGGCTTGTATCCCTCTTCAATATCAATCTTGAAGAACAACCACCACATGACCTATGGTGCAACGCCTGTCATCTAAGTCCCCTGCCACATCTGATTCTACATACCCATGTAGAGAAGTGTTTGACCCTGCATTGCATGTATACCTGCTACTGGTCCCTCTCAGATACCTAAGAATATACTGAACTGCTCTCCAGTGCTTGTTTCTCAGATTGACCCCAAACTCGTTGACAACACCCACTACTTGGGCAAACTCAGGTCTAGTACATACCATGCACTTAACCTCATTATGTGAATTGAGACACTGTTTTGTGAACTGTCCATCCATAGGTGTGCAAACTAGTTTTGCATCCTACATATTGAACCTCGCCACTACCTTATTCACATAATCATCTCAAGACAAAATCAACCTGTGACCTTCCATGTCTCTAGATATACTTATGCCAAAGAATCTTGTTGCTCCCAGATTCCTCATGACATACCTCTGAACTAACTTTACCTTTAGCTCAGTAACTCCCTGCATGTGTGACCTTACAACAAGCATACACTCCACATACAGTAACAAGATAATGTAGCTAATATTATCCAACTTGGTAAAGTAAACACAATGGTTAAACCTCCATTGTCCTGTAGCCTGCTCAAGACCATATACCCTGGCCTTTCGTCTCACGTGTCCATTCTCTCTCTTCTTTGACCTGGGAATCCATTCATCTTTTAGTGCTTTCTCTCCAGCTAGCAAGTCTACCAAATCTCCTATTTGGTTCTCTTCCAAGGAATCAACATCCTCATTCATGCCATGCTCCCACTATTTCCTAGATTCTACCTACTCTGCTTCTTTAAAACTTCATGGTTCTTGACCATCAGTGAGCAACAAGTAATCTAAAGAAGGGGAAGAAAGAATTTGAGGCTTACTTACCCTTTTAGTCCTCCTCATGGGCATTTAAGACTCCTTGATAGCTTGCTATCCACCCAAAATCTGTTCTAGTGACCGATGTCAGTCACCACCCAGTCTGCACCTGACTGGCATCGATTCCATGCGACTATCCTTACTATCGATGTCGGTTCTCTGACCGACATCGATCTTACCTGGTCATCGACATTGGTTCCCTAACTGATGTTGATAGCCACCTTGCCTAACACCACTGACTCTGGTATACACATGACCAACGTTGGTACCTGTTTGTTTGACGTCATTCCCCCTGATCAATGTTGGTAACTGTGTTTACCTATGAGTGATGACTTTTTACCTACGAGCTTACTTTGAATCATTCCCTTGTTTAAACTGCCTTGCTCAAAATTTTTTAGCCCCTGTGACTGATTTCTATCCATCATCTCCTCCTTGAACACCAAGGCTTTCCTATTCTTGTCAAAAACATCAAATTTCCTCTTTGTGCAATAGACCTGATCCTTTCTTGTAGCATGAGTTTCAAGAAACCTCACTTTCTTCTATTGCTCACAGAAATCTTGATCTGTGCTTTCCAAATTTGAACTCTTACCCTTTGACTCAAGAACATGCATCCCCTTCTTATTCATGTGACCAAGCTTACAAAGCCACATCTTTGAATCTACAACTGAAGTAGATAAACTAGAAGGAGAATCAGTAATACAAGTAGATAGATAAAGAGTACCTACTTTCTTACCTCTTGCTAAAACAAGTGCACCCTTGGTAACTCTCCAAGAGTCCGCTGTGAGAGTTACTGTGCATCCTTCATCACCCAACTTTCCAATAGAAATCAAATTCTACTTCAGGACTGGGACATGCATGACCTCCTTCAACACCCATGTGTTGCCCATCTTCAATTTTAGCTACACTTTCCCTTTGCCAACCATTTGACAAGCCTTTCCATCCCCTAAATAAATTTCTCCAAAGTCTCCCTGGACATATTCATGAAAAAATTCCCTATTTAGGGATG
This sequence comes from Torreya grandis, assembly GCA_037957365.1. Lineage (NCBI taxonomy): Eukaryota > Viridiplantae > Streptophyta > Pinopsida > Cupressales > Taxaceae > Torreya > Torreya grandis. The sequence continues at coordinate 1,320,808 of JARHVA010001747.1, forward strand.
CATGGAAAGAGGCACCAGAATCTAAAACCTAAGATTCCAATTTATCCAAGGAACATACCAGAGCATCTTGTGCAACAACATCTGTAACATCTGGTTTTCATTTCCTTCATGCTAATATTCTACCGACCTATAATCTTTCTTTCTATGTCATGCCTTTCCACAATTCTAACAGATAATCCTACCATACCTGGACTTAGATCTCCTGCCTATCTTTGACCTTGATCTCCCTTGCTCGATCTTCTCTCTTTGCCTTCCCCTGATTTTAACACTTAAAGCATTTCTTGATGATTCACCTGTGATTTTCTTGCAAATTTATTCATTCAAGATTACACTAACAACATCATCCACTTTTAAGATATTTGAAGTAGACACAGTATTACTAACTGCCATTACCAAACTATCCCAACTTTTAGGTAATGAGCACAAGATTAAGAGATCCTTAATTTCATCATCAAAAATAATATTGACTGAAACTAACTGGTTTACCAAACCATGGAAATCACTAAGATGACTATGTACAGATCCACCTTCCAACATTTGCAAATTAAATAACTGCTTCATAAGAAATATCTTATTCAAAGCTAAGGGTTTTTCATATAAATTTGCCAAAGATTCCATCAACTCTACCATTGTCTTAGCCTGTGATAAGCTGGAAATCACAGACGATGCAAGGCTCAACCTTATAGATCCCAGAGCCTTCCGATCAAGAACCTTCCATTCTTCATCTTTCATATCTTTGGGTTTGCATGCAACCCCACCCAACGATAAGTACAAATCTTTTTTATAACAATAATCTTCTATCTGTATCCTCCATAATTGATAATTCTTGTCATTAAACTTCTCTATTTTAAGCTTACTTTCTTTTGCCATTGCTATACTCCCACTCAATCAAAAACCCCTGAGAGTGACCTGTAATCAACAAACACTTAACACACTCTGAAACCAAAGTGTTAGTAAACCTGCTCTTTGCAACCCTAGCTCTGATACCACTTTGTCAGGATTAGGAGCACAATTGATTACCTTGTATAAGCAACTAAACATAGAATTTAACCAGAAGTAACAAGTAACAAGAAATTAGAAACAACACAGAATTTGAGAGAAAATACAATCTTGTATTCAACTCATCTAGAAAGAAAATACAATAAAGAAGATGCCACTTCTTCTCACACCTCTAAGGCTTCCCACACCTCTAGGACTTTCATTAATTCTTAATCAAGAGTTCTCTCTCTTAATTACAGTCACAACAATCAACTCAAACACAGAGTTGTTGTTCACCTCTAACCAGTTAGTAACAATACTGCCAGTACACAAGTACTCAAAGTATTTCAAGTAGATCTCCTATGAACTTGTAACAACCTACAAATCAAATGATCTTACTTACCATGCATATCTTCTCCCTGATCTTGCATAACCTACAGATCAACCTGATCTTACAATTGGAAGGATCTCTTCCTTGTCCTTAATAACAATACAAGCCCATGAGTCTATTATATAGATCTCATGCAAACAATAATTAGACACCTAATTACAATAATTAGACATGCAACTCAAGACTAAAAATAGCCTTTTACATGCAAAAAATCGATTCGTTAACAAACTATTCATGAACTAACAGTTCTAGAACCGCACAAGCGACCGACGTCGATCATTGTCTATCTAGAGATGACTGACGTCAGCCGATCCCTGACCGATGTCGGCTACTTTGTAACTAGATATGACCGACGTCAGTTGCACCTACTGACATTAGTTTCCCTGTAACTCAGCAACCTCCTCCATGTTTGCAACAATGAAACTTTTAGCACCACAACCTAACATTTACCCAACTGCCATACCTAAATGTGATCACTTGGTCTACTTATCACTTATCTTTATAATGCTAACCTTATTTTTACCAATCATGGCAACCTAATCATTGCATGATCTTGGCTATTATAATTAGCTGCACTTTATATGCGTGTTTGCACTTTAGTGCCCAAATTATCAACCACTTCATCACTAACCCATACCCATTTATCAAACCTTCAACCAATTCTATTTCACCTCATCAATTCTTGGTTTAAGAGGGAACACCTCCTCCCATACTCAAGGTAACCTAACCTTTGACCTACAATCCATTTCTATTTTACAGCTTGCTAATACAAATTGTATAACAAAAAGGAGAAAAATATAGACACTAAAAAACTATACACAATGGTTTTAGATGTCAAACTAACCATTATACAACCTTGGGACCCCTTAGGTACTCTTCCATAAACTTTGGTCAAGTTAACTAACTAACTAACTAACCCACCTTAACCAATTACCCTCTACCATCGATGGTCACCCTAACTATCAATGGTTAGTCCTGACCATCGATGATCATATTTTGACCACCTAAATAGTTAACTCTAGTCAAATCCAACATAATTTTTTATATTTATCTTGTCTAAATTTGTGTGTAAGCCAATGCATGCAAAAATTAAATTTAGAGACCATGTTAAATACCTTATTGAACTATTATTTCACCTCTATTTTCTTATAAAAAAGAGGAAGAGGAGATGAAATGGAGGAATCAATTCACATCTAATAATCATTAGATATTATTTCATCATAACTTCCTTTGCAGGTATTCTCCCAATAACCAAGATAGAGATCCAAATTTGTATAACAACTCATCAGTCAATAACTAAGTACTGTTACTCTACTAAAATTACTCTAGACTCCACCAATGAGTTTTTAGCCAACCACCCCAATATTATTTAAATCAAAAAGCTAAGTATCTATTTTTAGTAATTAATTACTTTGTTTCTACTTTGTAACTAACCCATCCCAAAACCACTTTCCATAATTCCATTATACAACATCATCAGCCATCTTGAACCAGATCAAACCCATAGTAACCACTGATGGTCACCCTGACTATCGATGGTCTGCCCATAACCACTGACGATTGCCAACTACTGATGGTCACCCCAACTATCGATGGTTATCCTAGCCATCGATGGTCACTATATGATAAATAAGCAACAAGTTATTTTTACCTACTAGACCTCAATAAATCCAACTTTCTTTCCCTCTACCTAATCATAGAACCTCACCCTATTTTCTAGACCACACTTGATTTATTTAGCATTAATATTAATATATTTATTTCTATAATTAGTCAAATTCACCTATTCATTTATCAATCACTTATTGTATTTGATTTTAGTACCTTCTGTTATTTATGTAAGTACTTTGTCTTTTATTTTTAAAACTTGATTATTTAAAAGTGTGGATTGACAGTCTTCAAAGAAGATCTTGCTTCTTGGATCTAGCTTGCTAGGCAATCCACCTTACTATCTAACTAATCAACCATTTATTTAGTACTATCTTATTTTTAGGTCATTCTTCTAAAGCCAAAAATTAGTTCTCCACAATCATCTAGATCAATGTGCACACAACATATCATATTTTTCTACCATACCCTTCTCAAGTATCTTCTCTCTTTCTTCCAAAGAATATAAGCAAAATTTATCTAAAACAACTGAAGTAGGAGGAAAAATATATGTTCATGGATATAACATGTTTTTATTAATAAATCTGAGGATATGGTTATTAAAATATGGGAGGGATGTGGTTGAAGCTCTTGACAAGCAATTCGCACCCTTAAAGATAAATTTCTTATTAATGAAACAAAGATTCTATCCAATAATGCACCTAGGTTGGGAATGCATTATCACCTCAAAGATTGGGGAAAAGCAATGGAAAAGGAAATGTGTACTCCTCACTACCTATGGTGCCCCCAGGAAATTGAATCTTTAGTATGCTTCCTTATTTATTTGGTGACAATAAAAACTTTTATTGTATTCAAGACATTTGTATGTAGTACATTGGTTCATAATTTTCTTACAAAAACATTAGTTTGATCTTAATCTTTAAATGCATGAATTAAATGAATTTTAAAATGTTCTTACACAAATTAATGTAAGGTTTTTTAAGATGATTTGAGATAGGACTATGGATACTTAATTTAAATACTTTATAGGAAATTTAGAAGATTAGAGTGAGATGTCAGCTACTTTTATTTAGCTTGAGCTTACCTCAACTTCAATGACAACATTATTTCATCAGATGACAAACATTCCTTCATTAGGTGACATAGATGAGCTTAGAAACAATGATGAGCTTTATCATATGATAAACATTCCTTCATGGATTCCTCTTAAAATTTTGCATTATTTAGAAATCAACAATAGACATTTCAAGAGGTGATGGTAGAGTGATGAACAACTATTTTTCTCTTTATTGAATTAAATTTTGGATATTATTTAATAAAAAGTTATTATTTATCAAAGTTTGAAACAAATTTATTATGAAATTTAGGTGACCTCTTCATTGAAAGAGTTGCATATTACGAAAATCATTTTGGAATAATTACCAGGTTTGTCAAGCATGTCAAGTCATTTGAAAAAATTATGCTTCAGTTTAAACCTAGAATTTTGGTTATAGGGAATTCCAAGTTAAGTTTCAAATATGCCTCCAATAATAGAAAAGAGTTCCCTACTCCTATGCTCTCTTTTTTAAAATTAAGGGGAATATTGGCTTTGAATAATAGGGGATGGTCAAAATCTTGAAAATTTAAATATTGAAGGTCATAATCTTATAACCAAGATATTAATTAGCAGATTTATTATCCCATCCTTGAATCTCTCCACATTTTTTATATGGATTTAAATATGGTAAGAACATTGAGTAGTCTTCACTTGATTGATTGTGAAAACTTGAAATGTATGTCAAGAATATGTGATATTATAAATCTTGTAAAGGTGAAGATTCATGGATGTCCATAGCTTGAGGAGTTGCCACATATTTTCCATCTCAGTTGTCTGAAGAGTGTTTCAATTGGTGACTATTTGAAGCTGAATGCTCTTTTGTTGGATGGTTATAATAATTTGAGAATAGTAAAAGTGTATGATGTTCCAAATCTTGCAATCTTTAGCATTCGACATTGTCTTCAGCCATAGGAATTAGAATTGAGGCCTTTTAAAGGTCAAAGTTTCCTTAAGAGGATTATAATTGATATATGTGAGAAGCTCAATAATCTTGAGTTGTGTGATTGTAAAAAATTGAAAACCCTATAAGGGAATATTAATGTGTCAAAGCTTAATATCATTGATTGTCCAAAATTTAAGTAGTTGTTAAGTCTTACAAATATCCAGGAGCTTACCATTGTTAGATGTGAGATGTTGGAGGAGTTAAGTGTGGTCAGACTAAGCTTCCTAGAGAACATTATAATTGATAAGTGTGATAAGCTACATAATATAATAGGCATTGAAGAATTACCTAGATTGAAACATATGCAAATTTTATAGTGAAATAATGTAATAATATAAAATTACATTCATAGGTTGTAGGCATTGAATAGTCGTTACCTCTCATTGATCATGTCCTTAGTTTTCTTGTTTATAATTAAAATTATTTTAGCTTTTATATTATTTTTAATACTATATTAAAATTTGCCTTTGATTTCCTTCGTCTCTTATTTTATTCCTCATGAAAAGTGTTGTCTATTATTAACTATTTGAAACTTTTTTTGGTTTGTTTTTTGATATGAAGAGAGTGCCCTCATAGAGTATAATTTTAATTGGAAGCATAGTGGATATATCCAAGTCAATCCTAAGCCAACATCCCTTTCTGGATTGCATTGGCACAAAATCTGAAATTGAATATGAATGTGATGATGATGACAACTACATTATGACATATTTTTTAGAAATAATCCCAAAATTAGATTTAAAATGTGAATGTGAATATGAATTGAGTGAAATCATACTCTATGCTATGGTTAATATTGGTAGCCTTTATTTGATGAATGGTAAGGTGTTATGGTTGAGGGATAGTGTAATATGGAAAGAGTTTCAACTAGGTATCAAACACTGGATATTTACCATAGTAATTATTGATCAAGTACAAATAAATAATTATATTTTAAAACCAAGACATTTATATCTCAAATCTTAGTTTTGAGACCTATATGGAGGGTTGTGCTACCCATATTTTGGGGAAAGGGTAGAAATAGTAAAAGTGTATAAGGCAATAGTGAAGAAAGGTGAAGAATGGAAAATCTTAAATATAATAAAAATAATTTTTGATCAATTATTTAAAGAATAGGGGTATACTATTACTGTTAAAATAAATATTGACTTTTTTGTAATGTTTTATTATTATTATTGGTAAATGTTTTTTTAGAATCTGGAGTTATGAATTAAAACATTTTTTATTGAAGTTATGAACTAGTCTAGAACACAAACAAGAGGCCCAAATTCCCCTTATAACCATCACAACGGCCATAAATGACCATACAAATATCACCATGGCCACCATGGGCCCCAAAGATATCACCACAGCCATAGTGGACCCCACAAACATCTTTATGGGCTACAACCAACCTAACATACTGCTGAGATTTGAACTTGGATGAAATTGGACATAACACATTAATATATTGTCATAAATATTGACCTTTTTGAATGTTGACTAAAATTATATATATATATATATATATATAAAGTGGGTAATTACTAAATTGAGAATGATATCAAACTAATTGTGTCATGTTTGATTCTCCATAAGTGAGAAAGTACTAAAAGTGTACTTATTTTCAATTTTATTTATTTTCTAGAGTATAATTTAAAAGAAGAAATGTAAACATATGATCTATAAATTTAATTGTTAAACTTATAAAAATAAATATTGTCAAATTATTATATATTAAGTTAAAGATATAAGATGATTTTATACTAATTTATTAGATAATATAATAATATTAATGATCACTAAAGGTAGAAAACAATTAATAAAACTAAAAAAGTATAATGTTAAAGTAAAATATTGATTAGTAAATTAAATAGTTTCATGTGACAAATATTTCAAATTCTAAAGTAAATAATAATCAAAATTAAGGGAAAGAAATTAAATCTATTTTTTTTTAAACTTGATATATTAGGGTTTGCATGTATGTTTTTTGTTTGGTTTTCTTGTCTCACTTGGTTCTCAAACCATCTTTACAGGATTTACAATGTTGAGATTACATTTATTTTGCTTTTATCTATGCATTTGGACAGACCGATTATTAGGGGCATTGGGAAGGATGTGTTTTATCTAAAATTAGAGTAATAAGTAAATTAATTTTAATTAAAATGAAAACATATTGGTGAACCCGAATTAGTCATGCACCTTTACTAATAAACCCAAGTTTTTATTTGAACATTGTTAAACCCTAAGTTTCATTAAGGTTCTAACCATCTAGAATTTTAGTTTTGTATCTTAGGGTTTAAATAAATTATTGAATATTTGACATTAAAAATATTTTATTTTGACTTTGGATCTAATGTTGAAACTAAAAGAACTTGATTTCAACCTCAGATATAATTATTGACACTAAAATCACTTTACTTTGACCTTGGATTTAATATCTAACACTCAAAGTATCTTTTTTATATTGACATTGAATAACAAAAGAATTTACTAATCTCTATATAAAACCAACTTCCTTTTGTTTCTATCATTTCATTTACGTCATTATTTTAAATTTCTTTCTATTTTATTTTTCTATGCCATATAAAAACTTGTTTCTCATATTATTTTAAGGTGAGTGTTAGGTTAAATAAAATCACTATTAAGCACACTCAAATCTCTTGGACCACTATTAAAATATACTTTATTAATGCAAACATTGGTTCTTATTATTTTGATGAACAAACTACTCATGAATATTTTCAAGAATATAATCATAATGAACAAGCTAATAAAGATGATCATAATGCATGTGATATCGATGAAGGCTAAAATAGGATTCAACCTGATAAGCTCAATGAGGTAGATCATGCACAATCCAACATTTATCTAATTTTATATAAGGAATTCATCAAATGACATAAGACATACCCAAAATAATTAAATTTATTTGAGTTTCTAAAAGTACAAAAAGTTAAAATTTCAATACAAAACACCTAATACATGTGTTTCTACTCCTATTGTTGATACTACTATTCCATCTACACCTTTAACCTTTGGGGTAACATAAGGTCTACAATATATTTATATGCATGTGCCTAACCAAGTGAATCATATAGATCCTTTGATAGTTGTGCATGTTACATCACATACCTTACTTGTTGCATAATACATTGATTAAACTATTTCATTTTTCCATGCTAAGGTGTTATAGTTAGATTAAGGTAATCCAAAAGCTAATCGATCACCAAATTCCCAAGCTTTATTTCATAACCCATTAACACATGATATTGAATCATACATTTACCTGCATGATTTTTAACTCCTAATATTCTACTATATATGAAGGTAAAAGAGACCCATAACAACATCTCAAATATTTTAGTGCGACATATTTGGATTATATTTTTAATAATAAATTTATAATCAACTTGTTTCTAAGAAGCTTAAAATATTATGCATTATGTTGGTTTTATGATCTACTTGTTAAATTATTCAAATAATATAATCAATTAGTAGATTATTACTTAAGCATTTTACTACAATTGACATTGATGAAAATATTTCCTATGCATAAATTTACAAGCTTAAGCAAGGAAATTTACATGCTTTTCAAAATTACTAACTCCTTGGTAGATAATAAATTATGATATTTAAAAAAAAAATTGCTTTCACCTTTGCACAAGTCAATTATTTTTAAGAAATCTAGATCATTTGAAAAGATTTGTCACACAATAATAAAGAGTATCTTTCTTTGAACAAGCTTGTGAACAAGCTCAAGTATGTACCTACATCTACTTCAATCTCCACAATAAAGTTTCAAAGTAAACCATCTTGAAAATATAAACTAACAGATACTAAAGTAGATGTAAATATAATATTTAATGTTATTTCTCAACCTTCTAACAATTTTTTTTTATTAGATCAACCAAGAAGGCAATTCTCTAGATACATAAACTAGCTGATAAATTGTTAGAAAAGTTAATTGAATGTAATATAATTACTCTGAATCCTCTTGTAGATACTTTTTTTTTTTTTTACATGATAAAATAGCCTTGAACACTTGATAGATGTCACTCAAGTCTCTTTCATTCAGTTCAAGACCTTCATGTTCCTAAAAGGCTCATATTCATCATCTCACTATGCCTAAATACTTATCTTATGGTCCAAACTTGAATTTATGATTACTTAAATCATTTATAGCCCATAGTATTCTTAAAACCTAATATGTATCCTTTAGTGTTAGTTACATAGTTTCAAAAAATATCCATTCTCTGAGACACTATCATTTAGACCAAGACACTAGTGTCCCAAATCTGACACTAGTGTATGTACACTATAAAGGCTCAAATTTAAAAATCCTTCAACATGTGTAGGTCAGCATACTTGTCTTGATTAACTCTCCATGAGATTTATTTCAAAAAGTTGTGGTATAAATACAAAAAATTCCCACTCATTATTCATCTAACAATTACTAAGAAAACACATATCAATCTCACTAAATCATTTGCATAATTGAGTTCCACTACCCTATTATTACCTATTTATAAATTAGTCATATAAGAAATATTCTTAAAGGTTTAAATCATTCAAATAACCCATGAGTATTATTTTTCAATTTTCAATCTATATCCCTACATGCACTCGCATATAGCATATTACACTATTGTTCACACACAAGCCCACATAAGGGGGAGAACTACATTGGTTTGATGCCCTCTTCATATTATATAGTTATGTAGGTAGCACTCAGTGATAGATTGGTCTTTGAGGTCAACTCAACTTCACTTGAGCCCACTAACCCCATTTTTCCAAGGTGGTATGCTCTATCTGGAAGACCTAGGGTTTTTTTCAAAAGGATGATATCTATAATCGATGCACATGAACCCAATTGATAATATATAAGACAACAAAGAGATATAACAGGTGTAGGTAGAATTTATATAAAGAGACATGTACTTCACTATAGATAAGATCGTCAGTTTTAGGATAGAAGCGTTGACATTATTGTCTTTTTTTAATAATAATGTTAAGGTTGATAAAGATCTAATTTTTAAAATCTGAAAAATCATAGATGAGCATCATCTTGAATTTTTTTCACCTACATTTCTCAAATACACTTAAAAATTATCTAAGTATTATATCTTATTTATTTTAATCACGTAAATTATTATTTGGTATTATATTTTCTAAATTTAAAAAAAAGTCACAATTTAGCACTGTATCAAAATATATTGTGAATCTAGATTATTTAATTGGCCTAAATTTTAGAGTAGCTTAATCCTTGTATTATTAGGCTATTCTCTTCATTTAACCCTTATTTATAAATTTTTTTAAATATTTGGTGGACCTGACCTCTGAGTCTTCTTGTGAAACCTTAGCTTTCTCTAAATTTTCACTTTTTTTAGAGTATCATTTTGTATATTTATTTTATTCCATATTTTATTACAATATGGTTCAAAATCATGTGAGTACTAAGGATAAAATACAAACTCATTCCATGACAAATTATTTAAATCAAGCATAGCTTTTGATAAATAAGAATAATATATTTGTAATGCCAATGATGTTGAGAAAAAGCAATCCAAAATGTCAAATTATCATTACTATAATATCAAATCATAAATATTACCAAAATCAAGTGGAAAATAAGAGACATGTTTGAAAACTGTCATTTCCCCACCTACACTTAAGTTTTATAATAATCATCCCACTCCCACTATTTTCTCATTGACTATATTAAATACCATGGTCCATGCTAAGTAATAACCAACAAGGAAGGTCATATAATCATGGAGATAGTCATCATGTTCCTCTTCCATTTACCACACCATAATTAGATATAATTGAGCCTAATATTAATGTATTTGATCATACTAATTTCTATAATTTAAAAAAGATATCATGGCTTCCTTGAAAAAATCCAATGGTGTGAAGGTTTCTTCATGCAAAGAGTTACAACTAATAAATTTCCCTTGTTTTGTAAATATAACTTGCCATTATTTGAATTAAAAAAGAGGATGAATTTAAAATCTTGGATACATCTTTTAAAACCTCAAAAATTCCTACTGGTCACCTTACATCCATATGAGTATCATAGGAGATATCTAATGGATAGTGGGTAAGTTCATGGAGTTGGGAGATAATTCCATCAATTTTTTTTTTGTAACGCATATGTGTTATAATAATAACATATACACATTAAAAATTAGGTCCAATAATTACCAACCCATAACACATATATGTTATAATGTGTACATGTTATATAATGAATATAACATGTGCACATTTTGGTAAGTTTTAAAAATGCATACTCATTATTATTACTTAACATATATACTACAAACCTATGTCCAAACTCCAAAAAAAACATTTCACTTTGCCTCATGTATCTTCTTTACCCTCAAACATGTAATTTTTTTCATGTTTTTCTATTAGGAAGAGAAAACACACCATTTTTGTTAGTTAGCTTGACAAATTGACAATTTTGCCATATAGGGAAGGTAAGCAAGAAAACTTCATACTTATTTAGCAATTATTTTTATTTTTATTATTTTTTTGTTAAAAAAATATATATATGGAAAACTCGCTCAAGTGAAAGACAACACCCTCCTAACCCTTCTCATAATCCTTATATCTCTCCTATCCCTCTTATAATTCCATAATACCCCCAAGTAGTCAAGAGGATTTGGATGCAAACATAATCCAAAAAAATATAAATTAAAGAGACAATTATGAGAATGAGGGACCCCAATTCAACCAACACTCACCGTACATATTTGGATAATACCCTATAGTTAATACAAGGTCAAGATGACTTGATAATGAGTCAAATTAACATATGGGCATATTATAAAGAGGAATTTAGGGATTACTATGCTGAAAATTGTCAACATGTGAAGTGAAGGATAAACAAATAATAAAAGACCATATTTATGCATTATTCATGGATCTATCAATCAATGCACATTTTACATTATCAGTAAAATGGTTTTCAATCCACTAATGCTAAAATAATTTGATAAGAAATAATTTTTGGACTGATGGTGGATAGTCTTTGATTACCCACCTTATAAAAATTATGAGGTTCCATTGTATTTTTTGAGGAAACCCTATTTCAAGTTTATCCTCAATTAAATTATCAATTGTTTTAATTGCTCAAAGTTTTAGGGTTGAGGGAAAGGTTGCATATATTGTGTGCCTGATCAACTTGTAAGATTCCCTACCAAAAATCCACTTCATCATGAGATCCCATCTATAATGAAGGAGGTTGTTGAGATTGACACTTTGCATGTACTTCATGTGTTTACTGATACACTCATTCCACATATAAATAATCTTTTTGATATTGATGCCAGAGACGGTGAAAATGGGGATAATCCACCTAGTGTGTATGCCTAACAACACCCTTACAAATCTTGTGGTTCTATATGTATTTGACCTTCAGATGATGATGGTGGTGTTTCCTAGGGCCTAGATGCTATCATTTTGATTGATGAGTTTTTGGCACATAAATTTGGTATGCATACATTAACTACACATATATGTGTATATTATATATTTGACATGTTAAATTTTAGATATATTTATATTTAAAAGGTAATTTAAAAAAATATATAAATTCAATAATATATACATAATATTTTATGTTGCAATATTGTTGGCTCAAAATTTTTTCGAGGGGACAAATTATTGATTTTGAGTCAACAGTGTGGGAACTAAGTCCTTACATTAGTTAGCAATGCAAGGACAAAGTCTCTCTCCTATTAGCAGGTAGAGCTACCCTTATTTAAAAATAAAAAGGGAAAAGCAGGGGAAAAGTTATTGACATCTATTTATAACAAAAATATTTTCTATTGAGGTTTCATACTTTTAACCAAAAAGCACTTAAAGTATATAAAAAGGAAATTGGGCACGAATGAAGGGAACGATGAGAAATAAAAAAAATAAAGGAGTAAGAGAAGAATGGGATTATTATAACTAGTTAAACATAGAAGAAGGAAAACTCTAGGTAACCAAACACAAAGATTTACTAGAATAACCCAAGAAGGAGAAACACTATGCTCATGGAAATCTCTCTCATTCAATGGTTGGTAAAGATATAATTACACCTTTAGGAGTGTAAAACATAAACTGAGATGATTATCTGATATTGATAGCAGACCAAAAATAACCATCCCATATTTACCCATTAAATACAATTAAAATATTGCTTAAAACTTCACCAATATTTCACATTTGTATAAATAACACAAAAAGATTATAAAATAAATACTTAATGTGAAATTCCCATTTTACAAAAAATTGGTAGTGATTAAAAAGATAAATCGAAAGTAAATATATATAAATAGGTGAGTCATATACAAAGATACTACTCATAAAGAAATATTGAATATAAAGCTTGCAAAATCTCCCAGTCTCGATCTTTATTGAGTTGATAACAAAGTTTATCTCTTCAAACAAAATCTCTAAAGAGTCTCACTACCAAAAATTCACTTTAAAATGAGCGTAACCCTCATATTTATAATGCAAGAAGGTCGTTACAATGCACAACCACCTTTTTTGCATTATAAATGGTGCAAAAGTGAGTTTACAAAAATGCACTACCTAAGTGGTGTAAAAGTGTGCTGGTGCAATTGCACTACATGGAAAAGTGAAATTATAAAATTGAACTACTTGAATAGTATAAAAATGCTTTGGTGGTTTTACACCACTTGAAATATGCAAATCACAATTACATGATTCGAGACTTACAAGGTGACATAGTGCATTTGCATGAATTATATTTGTGAGATTGCACTTACAAAATTTGTAACTAAAAATTGTAAAACAAGATCTAAAATTTACATGAAAAGACCAAAATCATTTGACAAATCTTATTTTCACTTTTATTAAGAACAATTTCAACTTTCTCTGATAACTGCTTCTTTTTACACTTCTATCTTGTTGGATTATTCAACATACCATACATGGGACCATCATTTTCAATAGTTGATAAAATGATGATATTATTTGAAGTTATTACTCAAACATTCTCCCCAAATGGATACTCTAGGTAATCAAGTCTTCTAATGCTTAGTTTCAGCACGTTTATACCAGTTTTAATCACATAGTTGAAAGCATTAAGAAACCAAGATATATATAAAACTTGTGTATCAATAAACACATGGAATCCTACATATTATTGAGGAATTTATAATAATCATGAAATAATTTTGTTACAATATTTACATACAAAATGAGCTCAAGAAAACTGTATGATGCAATAATAGATCTTTGAAAACTACACAGCTATAGAAAATCCACCCCAAACCACTCCAAACTACCTTGAACACCACATTGGATGATGATGAAGAAATTTATTAAGCTTTTGGGCTCTTTGGAACATGGTGAGTTTTGAATGATCAAAATGCATGTAAAAGATCCTTCTAAAGGTTGCACAAGGTAAAATAACTTTTAGAATTCTACCACACATATAAAACCAATTTTATTATACCAAAACCTCCCTTATTCTAGCCAAAACTACCCTTCCATTCAACATCATGGGTTTTCCTTCTCAAAACCACATTATAAAGATCAAAACCAAAGCTTATATGGTTAAACCCACCTTTGAACACCCAATACCATGAATTGTGAAACCACCTTCTAAGGGTCAAAACCATGAATTTGGGTAAAACCATCTTAAAAGACTTAATTAATGATAATGCCATAAATTTATGGAGGGAATTAAATTCTTTAAAAGGTGATACCATATATTTATTAAAGGTAATGTTTGAAAATTTTAATGAGAGCCTTAAATCCCACATGGAAGATTGGAGTAAGACATTTCAAAATGTTTGTGGGTTTTAGGCTATTAAGATACATGTAAATGCACCTTTTTTTTAAAAAGGCCACTTTACATGATATGTGTTCTTCATATAAGATTTTTGAAAGGTTACAAGTTTTTTTTAGGAATATTTTACATGTGAAACAAACTTAGAAAAACACTTAGGTTAATAAAGGCCATTTTGTATGTTATCAAGTTTCGAAGAATATTATATAAGGTGGCAAAGTTTGATAAGGTAATTTATGGAACACTAACTAACCTGGCATTTTATCTCCATCTGAATTATCTAGCACTTATAATTAGTTTACAAAAGATAAAACCACTATAATTAGTTTTTTCACAACTTGAAACTTGTAAAAGTGTATTGATAAATTTGCACAATTTGAAAAAGTGCAATGATTAATTTGCATGAGTTACAAAAGTGCATTGAAAAATTTACACAAATTAAAATTTGAAAAAACAAATTTGCACAACTTGAAAAGGTGTGATGACTAATTTTCAAGACTTGAGAAAGTGCATTGGTGTTTTTGCATGACTTGAAACTTGTAAATGTGCATTGAAAAGTTTGCACAACTTGCAAAAGTACAATGATCAATTTTCACAACTTACAAAAGTGCCTTGGCAATTTTTCAAAACTTAAAAACTATTTATTTTTGCAACTATGATTCTCTCCCTTGAATTTGGAAGGTTGAGATGAAGTTTTTATACCAAATTTTTATAGTTAAAATTCATCTCCTAGATCTGGTCTTTGTATTGGGACAAAAATCAAGAACTTTCAGAGAAGTTTGATTTTACCTTAAATTTTCACTATGGTGTTGATAAGCTCAAATGAATTTCTAACTTCTCTCTTCTATCTATCATAGTGCTCTTTCCATGAGGACAAAAATCTTGTAGCACCGAAAGATAAATTTTTGAGATATATTCAAAGCACTATTTGAAAGCTTGAAAGATAGTTAAATTTTATTATTCTACCCAAACCTTATCCATTGGGCTACAAAGTTGATGTCTCATTCTTTAATTTTTTACCATCCTGGTCTTTAGAACACCTCTAATTTCCTGTATGAGTTCAATTGGGATGTTTTCATGAAATGTAAAATTTCACAACAATGAGGAGACAATACTATCATCTTGACAACCAATTTGTGGGTCGTCTACTAATGTATTTGTTGATGTTACTCAACCATGTATACATATACAAAGGTAATTTTCATTAATATTATACTTCATGTATATATATATATATATATATATATATATATATACTCAACTAAAAATAATATATTATTTTTTTACTTGATGACCATAGTGGAGACTCTTCCATCTATACAAGTAGAAATGGACATAGGCATTGTTGTTGAAATTTCATTTGTGAAACCACTCACTAAAGTATGTGTTGACCAAATTTTGACATTCACCCCCTCTAGGTTGAAAGTTCATAGTGTTGTCAAAAAATTGTGTATAGTCTTATGCTCTTAAATGGTCCTAAATAGTTTTATATGGTCATATTTTCCCTTGTCTAACCTTGTCCAAGTTATCATTTTATATACACTTATCTAGTCCTAGGGGTCAATTACAAGATTTTGATGTTGTCAAACATGGTCAAAGGTTTAGTATAATTTAAGGTCATTATAAAATATTATTTATGTGTCATTAAGATCACAATATCATGTACTAACCTTTTATTTGGCTCTTATATGCAAAAATGGCAATTTGGCCACCTTTTGGCCTATTTGGAGGAGTTTCACATACCATTTTCAAATTCAAACATTTTAAGAAGACTCATAATGTACCTAATGTCAGAAATGGGACAAATAATATTTAGGGGTGGTCAGAGACTAACAATATCTATAGTTCATTTTCTAAACTAAATAAAATGACACTTTGACCACATTTTGGGATTAATATGAGGACTTTTACATAATTTTGTAAAGGAAAAACATTCAAATAAGTGTCCTAACATGCATGAGGTTATAAGGAAGTCATATCATCAATTACATGTTAGAACTAGTTAGTTACTTCAGTTTTAGACTCCAAAGAAGCATTTCTAAACACTTGTACGTTGAGACCAACACTCCCTCCATCTTTCTTTTTTGAAAAGGGGACCCCTGTGACTATTTCCAAAAAAACTATATTTTGGATTGAATGTGAAAGATTGTTTTATCTTGAATTTTAAAGGAAAACCAATTTTAAAAAGGACATGAGCTTTAATGTATCTGATTATGATCATGTTTTATATATTAATTTTGTTAATAATCATTTTCAAGGTGATTAATTATAGGGTCCATAGAAGAAGCCAGGGTTCCCAAGCAGTAAACCCTAGGGGTTTGAATTTAAATGTTCATGGAAAAATTTAGTGGGAAATATTATTATTTTTTGGTTAAAACAACCTTAAGTCTAACTTTATATTAAGCTTCAATTATGTTTTTAAATATGACCAAATATTAATGTAAAATCATGACTTAAAATTGGACCTTTTTTCTCTTTTAAAACCTGAGAGCCCTTTTGGATTAAATAAGTCTTATTAAGGTTTAAGTCTATTTGTGTTTATAAACATTATTTTTTTTAAAGGTCTAAACCATAGGCTAAACCTTTATATATATGGAGCTTAACTTAAAAACTCATGCACTTTTGTAGATCCAACACTTCTCATTTAATCAAAGGATTTGATCCAACGGTGTGAATCAAAGACGACACTAAAAAGGACATAAATTACTATCAAGCACTCAGATTATGATCTAATGGTCCTTGCTACCTTAGAAGATTTAATCTGACAGTGTACATTGACCCCAAAACCTCAATAAGTCCCAAGGGATTTACAAGAGGCATTTAGTTATTGGATCAATAAATTCCATTATCTTAAATTTGATAGGTTTAGTCTCATCATTTGACATCTACGAGGATGTATTTGATGTGACCGAACCTATCAAATTTAACCTAAATAATCCCTGAAGCCTTAAGAACTCCCAAGGGCTTTACAAGTGGCATTCAATTATTGGATCAATAAATTCTATTGTCTTAAATTTGATAGGTTTGCTCTCATCATTTAACGTCTATGAGGATGTGTTAGACATGACTAAACTCATCAAATTTAACCTAGACAATTTTTAAAGCCTAAACAAAGAGGGCATTTCTAAATAACCTTTTAAGAAATTTATAGCTTTTTACGTAGGCAAACTTAGCATATAAATACTTCAACCTAAGTAATTTTGTGTTTTTTAACATAAAATTCTAAATGTCATCTTTAATCCTAAGTTTCATATAATTGTAGAACTATTTAAAAGGTACTCATCTAGAAAGATCTAATGGTGATATCTTGTTCACTAGATTTGATTCAATGGTGCGATGAAGTTGAGGACTTTTCAAAGGCCTCACCAACTTGACACATGGAATAATTAGTGAGCTTAAAGATTAAAGGACCAATGAAATGCAAGGATAGGGATTTAGATTTTCAAATCAAAATAAAGAGGACTTTTGAAAGCTAACAACTAGCCTTAAACTAACATTTATAAAATTTGCCATGAAAGGCATGGAACCCCACCACATAGGCTCCATGTAAGCATGGAGGATCAAAATGAAAGATATCTTATGCTCAAAAAAGTATAAGACATGAGAATGAGGTCCCATCAAATCCAAGGCACGTATGAGATCAAGAGTTGGATATTTCCACCATTAAAGCTAAAAACCTTAAACCCTCTATAAAGAAAGACTTAAATTGGTTCAATTGATCACATAAAAATCAAAGTAAGTGCAACTTAAATTTAGAGAAAGTGCCTTAGTGATATATTTTATTAATCAACTATGATTCAGTGTTATCAATGGTGATGTGTAGGCAACAGATGAAAATTGAAACCAAGATCTATCTAACTTCAGATGGTGAAGGAAGGGTCTTTAGAGACATAGAGTTAGATTTGATAGCCTTGAATGTACATAGAATCAATAATTGGTCTGAATTATTATTCTTTATAGAGGAGTTATAACCAATTTTCTAGGAGGAAAATAGGAATGCTACGGTGTATCAAAGATACAAAGAACTAGTATCAATTCAACTAGCAAGCCTTCACCATGCGAATATTAAACCAAAGGTAATTCATTGCATCGATCTTATTATTCCTATTTTCATTGACTATAGAATATATGGGTAATAATTATTCATGAAGTACCAAGAAAGTTACATGTATAACTCCCATGGCCTTTGAGGTTTACTATAAGCTCCCTTTGCCTCATGTCGATCTCTCGTCCTTAAGAGAATGGACAAATTCCCAAAACTTGGATTCAATCCTCTCACTTTGGTTAATCCAAGGTTCCCATGTTTTCAAGTCCCTTAATGGTGAAATTCCTATTTCCTAATTTAGGGAGGGCGTTAGCGTAGCTATGACCTTATTGAATAGAGCCTTTGGTTCCTCTTATACTACATATTTGAGTAAGGTCTGGGTATCTTATGTCTATTGCATGTTGGAGTGGAACTTAACCCCTCCCATTGGAGACATAATAAGTTTTTTCTTGGCTAAACAATTTAAAACCATCAAGAGAAAGACCTCCAAGCAATTATTTATGATGTCTTACCTCTTGGATTCACTCCTAGCCTCTATTAATTTCCCTAGCATCTAAAATTGGTTCCTTGATGGTAGAACTACCATTTCCTATCATTAATCCAAATTATATATATATTCAAATATAGGAATCATATACAATTCATATGTGATGGTATTTTCTTAGTCATTTTTGAGGTAATCACTATTATCCTTATGCCCAGGCTTCATCCTCTAATCAAAGACAATTGGAGACCATGGGGGATGTACAACTCTATCTAGATTGCACTATAATAAGGATAGAAGGAATCATGGTCCAACCATATAGATTGCCTATATATGTTCCCAGTAAGCTTATAGAGAAAGAAAATACTTATCAAATCATCTAGGGAATGGATTGGATATGAAATAAGAATAAGAAGGCTCAGGTTCATCTCTTTCCACTAGACATAGGCAGAATTGTAATCAAAGATTGGAAATAGCTGGAGATCATGGTGGTGTACATGAAATCTTTTGATTTCTAGATAGATGACCTTAAGATGTGGGACCCCAATGATAGATTGGTTAACCATATTCAGGATAAAAATGTCCCAAAGATTGAGTACAAACATCAACTAGGTGTGGGAAATGGTATTTACAAAAAGGTAAGGAACTTTGAAGAAGTCTTGTCTAGGGTTTAAAACTACAATATCAAATTAGAACATAGGATGGTCAGGGATAATAAGCCCTCAAGAGAAATATGGAAACTAAATCCCTTGCATTATCACTTGTTGTCAGGATCATCTGGGATTGCACATCAAGAGTCACCTATTAGAGGATAATATTTTGAGCCTCATCATAGAGAATTGAAAAATTCACCCCAGGTTGGGCAACCTGAGGATGTAAAAAGAAAAGGTAATGATGTGATTCAAGAGTCTATCATAGAGCATAGACCTAGTGAGGGTTCCCAAATTCATGCATCCCCACCAAGGCCTTCTTCCCCAATAGAGGTTATTAGCATGATTGCTTTGGAAACTGAAGAAATAGTGGAAAGTTCCCTTGTTAACATCACAACTACCTATGGTTATGATAAGGAAGAGGATCCATCTGAGGCAGCAAGTAAATAATTAGTTCCATTGGATGGAGGAAAGAGATAGGCATTATTGTCTTTAGTTCCTCTGGCATTAATAACGAGGCCTAGGTTAACTTTCACTCACCCTAATAGTAAAATTAACCTCTTCAGTGATGAGAATCCTATTTATGGACCAAATATTATTGATTGGTTTGTTTATGGGAAGTTGCAAAAAATCCCATCTCTTTTTCCTTCACTGGATTTGACTCAAGTTGACATGGATGTTTAGGATAATGTCAAGCCTTGGATTCAAGATATTTTAAATAGACAAGTAGAAAGAAGGATATAGATCCTTCATAACAAGGAAAGCCAAGGGATTAACACCCCAGGAGCCTCTATGAGTTCAAATGTAGTTATTATTAAATAGCCATAGGTAAAGGAATCTAACCCTTAGGTCCATTTCAATATAGATACATCAACTCTTAAGAGAGTACTGACCAAGAAGGTTACTGTTGGTACTAAGGAGTTCACCTTTTAGAAGGTGGAACCATTTGTAGGCTTAACTCTTACTCTAGGGTAGGTAGCAGGGGAACATCCTATATTTCAAGAAGATGTAGCTAGTATGGTATTGGCTCAGTTAATAATGACCTTGGCTAGAGTTCAGGGAATGAAATAGAATATTCTCAACTTGAAGAAATAAAAACAAGATTTAGAAGCTAATGTCCTCCTTTCAATTCTTGAGGATGTATTGCAAGTGATGAATAAATATTTGATGGACACATTCGAGAATTTGAAAAGAATCAAGTTTAGATTGAGTGATTTAAACCATCAAACTGATATGGCACAAGCCTTAATCACCTAATGACAGGATTCTCAAGCTCAAATGGAGGAGCTCATCAAGGTACATAAGACAAAGTAGGCCTTGGACTTAAATATTATCAAACTTAGACATCTAGACATCTTCATGGTAGTTTTGATGGATAAACAAGAGGATTCGATCACTTGGAGTAATGATGTCAACAACTTCATCAAGAGAGACATAGGGTTGGTAAGCTAGATTGAGAAACTTTTGGGGAATCTATTAGATAAACCTTCTCAAACCACTACTATAGGCATGATTAGTGACGAAGAATTTAAGAAAAATGTTGGTGTTCACATCCATGACATCAGAGACAATAAAGGTCACTTAGCCAAGGATAACCAAAAGATTCTTGATATCATTATTTATGTAGGGAAGCAAATTGCAGAAGCACAATGCATCAAGGAACTTGTATCTCAAGCAGATAATGAGTTTAACAAGTTAACAAGTCAAAAAAAGGATTATTTAATGAATCCTATAGTGTATTTTGAGCTAATCAAATAATAATACATGAAGGTGAAAGACTTCCTCGAACAAGGCTAATTGAGGGACCCAATAGTGTTTATATGTAGGGAGACTTTCTTTTGTAAAATATATGTTAGTCTGTAAGCATATACTCTTTCTTGTTAGGTTGACATGTGAGCTTTTACATTGTATCTTTATATCAAGGAAAACTATCCTTATCCACATGTGGATATTTTTAAGGTTAACTGGTTAACCACCTATGTTTCCTATAAATGGGCAGATAGTTACCATTTGTAAGGGAGAGTTTTTGAGCAATTGTATACTAGGAGCATTTAATACAACTAAAGAATTTTGAAAAGATTGTCTGTATAGTTTTGTTAAATGTCCATGTTACCTCTCAATTGTGGAGAGTCATCTTCAATTTAAATGATTCTTCTTGTTTTAAGTTACATTCTTTGTCATAGGGTTGTTAATTTGTGCTAAATGCTAAATTGATTGTAAAGATCTCAAATATACTTCATTTTATTTGCTCTGTATTTGGATGTAATTAGGTTATTTAGATCATAATAGCAATTTTTTAAAGTAAATTTAGTTCTTACTTATGATTCATATTTTTCCTTTCAACTTTGCTTGATTTGTGATATAGTTTGAGCTTATGTTGTTTTATAACATAAATTAGTTCAAATTTGCTCAAAGTAATTGGAATTTTGTCATAATATTTGAGATGAAAACATGAAATCATGTTTCTTTCTTACTTTACCCTTCTCTTTTCTTATTTTTATCAAGATTCACTCTAGCTTAAATATCATTATTAATACTCATTTGGTTTGGCCTCTATGTTATCAAAAACTATTGAATATCTAAATATTTAAACCTTGATGTCTCCCAACCACTACATCAAACAAATATTGTGGACAGTTCTCATACTCTGCTTCTATTCCACTACAAACATCATTGAATTGTCATAAACTGTAACTCATGCCTTGAATTTTTCAAATCCTAAAATGAGTAGTGTTCATCAACATTGAAGAGCACCTATGGTACATTTTGAAGCATCAACAAGAGAAGCTCCACTGGTGATAGAAGGAGGGCCATCTTTAAAGATACTTAATATTTTTGGGGTGTATTTGGTCAAAATTACTCTACATTTTACATGATTATGTTTCTTTTAACATAAATTATGTAAAGATTGATGACCTTTTTAGAAATATGACTTTTGGTGCTAAGAATTTATTAGTATTTAGAGTTAGGATGGATTATTTTGTTCAAAATTGACAATTCTTTGGCAATAAGAGGTTTATTTAAGTCATAAGTTATAAAGATTGATCATCTTTGCATAATTCAGTACATCTTTGAACTTGTTCAGTTAAAGATTGATGTCCTTTGTCCTCTTATGAACATTTTTTTCCAAATTAAGCTTAGTGTGCATATTATTTTTTATTCTTTGGAAATCAATGTGTTACATCATGTTTCAAAACATGATCCTTAATTTTCAAACTAGAATTACCAAGGATTAGGACCAGATCACATTCAAAGACTAGATAACCCTTGTTTGAACTAGAAATCGACATAAGGACTAGGAAAGATAGAGGTAAGCGTATCTATTCTAAATCTCTAGCATCATCACCTTTGCAAGAGATTCTTGTGCTTAATATTCATTCAAACATGGTGTGGCTTAGAATTTCCCTTATTAATATACTAGGTGCAGTTCATGATTTACTATGTAATCCTAAGAAATATTTGCTAATATTTAGTCCAACTGGTATTATGACTATTGAAGAACATGTTAAACCTTTCAAAGTTACATTAAGATTATTAAATGTTATTCATGAAGATGTAACATGTAGGTTGTTCTTGTTTACATTCAAATATGTTGCATATGAATGTTTTCTTAATTTGTTTGACAATTGTATTATATCATGGAATAACTTTGACACTATTTTTATTGATCAATTTGGAAAGATCATAAGTCCTTGTGTCATTTATCATCAATTTACAAATATTAAGAGAGATACAAGTGAACCTATTAGGTCCTTTAATGTTAGGTTCCAAAATATGTTTAGTCAGACCATGGATTTATATAAACCTAACAAAGCTTTAGCTTTGGAGGTTTATAAAGATGATATTGACCCCATGACCTCTATGTTTTTGAAGAGAGCCCTTCCACTTATCATCACATTGGCTTAAGTCTATTCTGAAGCAATGATTACTAGTGACCAAATGTAGTCCCAAGGATAAATGAATTATTCTATCCCAAATGTTAATCTTCAAATGCCTACATTAAACCTTTTTCCAAATAATAACCAAAATACTCTAGCATTAAATTAGTTCCCTACTTTGAATGTATTGCCTACTAGTCATGCTGCCCCTAATCAAAATTTAGGTTTCTTAATCCATCAAGTTACCAATGGATTTCATGATAATGACCAAAAGGCTTTAGTGCTTTTCAGTGGCATTAACAGTAACCAAGGTCAAAATGTTGAGGTTCCAAAAAATGAGAATGAGTCTATATTGAAAATGGTATAGAAGCTTAGCACTAATTTTCTGAAATTTTAAAAACAAGTTGGTAATGTTAATGACAAATTTGGAAGGAAATTCACTTTCCAAAAGTTTAACAGGCCTGGAAATAGGTTTCAGAATGACAATTTCTACAATAACAAAGCTAATGAGCCTTCCTCTATCAAAAAGAATATGGATATAAACCTCACTGATATTGCCTTACCAGATTACTATAGGGTGCATGCTACTTCCAAGCATGGTGAGATTGTTTGCCTTGAGTTTTTTAAATATTTTAAAGCTTTTGATAAAGAACTTGACACATTTGAAGTGGTTTTAAACAAAGATGACGCTACAAATTCTTTTGAATCTAAACCATCTGACCAAGTGCATATGGTGAAAACTTTTCAATTTCCTTTTCAATAAGATAATGAGCTTGAGAATATTCCTAAGGAGATTCAAGCATTCCAAAAAAATTTGAAGATGCATCCTCTAAGAAATAGGGGACAAAAATAACCATTGACTACCTCTACCCCTCCTAACATATTATGAAACCCCTCCAGACACTGCATTAAGGAATAATCTTGAACCCCCTAAAGAATTTTTTTCTAAGCTAAATATTGATCCTCCAAGCAAAACTGACTATAGTATTGTGGAAGGTATGCAAAATATTAAAGCCAATATCACTCTGCATGAGCTAACTTAGATCACAAAACAAAGAGACTTACTCTTGGAATATTTATCCAAATAAATTGGAAAGCCCCCTAAGAATGATAGTGCAAATATAATTATGTAAGTAATCAAATCAGAGTCTCCACCCTTTTTACTTATAGTCAAGGTATTTGGGAAGAATGTTTATAATTGTCTTTTAGATTCTAAAGCCTCAACCAACATTATGCATGTTGAGATATGTGAATAACTCAAGTTAATTGCAATCAAGTCTAACAGGGTAGTCACTCAATTAGATAAATCCAAATTTAAGGTTATAAGATAATTATTGAATGTGTATATACAGTTAGCTAGTGAACCCAGGGTTTAAGAATTCATTGATATCCACTTGGTATAAATGCCTATTGTTTATGGATCACTTTTGAGTAGAGAATGGACTAAGGCCTTAAATGGATATATGTCTACTAATTGATCGCATTTATGTCTTCCTTGGAAAGGTGTGCCAAATCAAATAAAAGTGGAAATGGAACCTCAAATGAAATACATGATAACAGAATACAATGCTATCAATGAAAGGGTAAATTTTTTGGATTTTGATTTAGGAGTTTTCACTTTGGAAGTTACAAAAGAACTAGTTTCTAAGATTTCTCCTTTAATTTTTGGTTTGTGGAAGTTAAACATTGATGGTGCTAAGTGCAAATCAAGATCAAGAGTTGGTATTGTATTGATAGATCCTTCAAAAAAGCAATACCATGTAGTTTATAAGTTATAATTTCCTTGCACCAATAATTTCACTGAATATGAGGCTCTCATACTTAGATTATAGTTTGCCATTAAGCACAAAGTTAAAGAACTCCTTGTCTATGGAGACTCTAAAATTTTGGTTAACCAAGTGAGGAGTAAATACTAGTGTAAATTGTCTTACTTAAAGAGATATAAGTTTAGGGTGTGGGACTTGATTGAATCTTTTGATGCCTTCAACATCTTAGTTGTTCTAAGAGAAGAAAACAAAGCTGCTAATGAGCTTGCCTCTACTACAACTAACCTCATACCTAATCATGATTATCAAAGCATTAGTATTGAGCTAGTACCATGTCCTTCAGTTCTTGACAACGTAATTCATTTCTAAGTTTTCAATGACGATCAAAAAATCATATATTTCTTAACTAATTCTAGAGCTTTTAAAGCTCACGTTATTAATGAGGTTGATGAAACTTTTCCTGAGAAGGAACTTAATGGTAAAATCATCCAATTAAGTGATAATAAGATACCTAAAGGGATGATTTCATTGAAAAGACTATTTGATCTTGACAAGATTTTTGAAGCAACTAAACAACCTAAGGTAAATGGTAGAGATTATCATACAATGAATCTTGGCTCACATGATCAACCCCAAATGGTGAATATAGGGAAGGCTTGCACTAAAATGGAAAATAGAAAAGTTAGAGAGTTGTTTACAAAATACAAGGATGTAATTTCTTAGTCTTATAAATATTTGAAAACATTTGACCCGAGGGTCATTACTCATACTATACCTCTTCAAGAAGGTTGCAAACCCTTTAGACAGAAGCAAAGGCCAGTCAATCCTATTTTGGAACCCATGATTTTAAATAATTCAAGAATATGTTGGATGTAAGGATAGTGTTTCCTATTAGACATTCCACTTGGGTGACAAACCTAGTCCCAGTCAAAAAAAAATGGGGAAATAAGATTGTGCATAGATTTTAGAAATCTGAATAGAGCATCTGAAAAGGATAATTACCCTTTACCTTCTCTAGACTAGGTTATTTTTAAGTTGTGGAGCTAAAAGCTTCACCAAGATGCTAATTAGGAATTTGTTGAGTTCAGTCAGTAATTGACATCGACAGTATTGCCGACATCGGTCAGGTAGGGACCAGGGATCGACCGACGTCGATCAGGAGCAGATCGACAGCAACCGACATTGATCACCTGTGCGTGTGCATGCAGTTGCATGTGTTTCTAGAATGCATTTCCATAATTAGACTCGTCTAATTTTAAGAGGTCCAAGAGTGTTTGCATGTTGAAGACTAATTTAAGTCTTGAGTCTATGTTTCTAATTATTGTAATTAGAAGTCTAATTATTGTAATTAGAAGTCTAATTATTGTATGCATGGGATCATATTTAAAGACCCATGAGGCATGTATTTTAATTAAGGAAAGTAAAGCATTGAAGCAATAAATCAAGGTCAAAGGAGATCTACAAGGTGCAAGGTCAAGGAGATCAGTTGAAGCTATCAAGGAGGGGATAACAACTTAGGTTGTTGAGTTAGTTGTGGTTGAGAGAGAAAGAGAGAACTTTGAGGGAAGATTACTGAAAGTCCTAGAGGTGTGGGAAGCCTTAGAGGTGGAAGAAGACTGTGGCACTTCTTTATTGTATTTCTTTCTGAAGAATATTTAATACAAGATTGTGTATTGTCTCTCATATTCTTTGTTGTTTCAAGTTTCTAGTTACTTAATCATTCTGGTACAATTCCGTGTTTAATTGCTTATAGAAAAGTAATCAATTGTGCTTCCTTAGGGTTCCTGACAGTTATCCAAACTACTTCAAGATCTTCCATGAAGTTCTATTGGGATGTATTTTATGGATATAAATAGGTGCTTGTTACTCTTGAAGATAGGATGAAAATAATTTTTACTACTAAATGGGGAACAAATGCTTACAAGAGAATGCCTTTTGGATTAATTAATGTAGGGGAAACTTTTCAAAGGGCCATAGACCATGATTTCTAAGGTTTAGTGGGAAAGTGTATCATCATATATATGGATGATCTTATAGTACTTTCTAGAAATAGAGAGGAACATATCGTACATTTGAGATAAGTATTTAATAGATGCAGGAAGTATGGTGTATCTCTTAACCCCCAAAAAAGTATAATCTATGTCACTAAAGAAAAATTGTTGGGATATGTCATTATAAAAGATGGGATTTCTGTACATCATGATAGATTAGAGGTCATCTCTAAAATTGGGTTGCCCAACAGATGAAAATAACTTAAGTCATTCTTTGAAAAAATTAACTTTGTGAGGAAGTTTATTTCAGGCTTCATTGAGATTGTCAAACCTTTAAATGATATGCTTAAGAAAGATGCTATAATTTTTTGGAATGAAGAATCTAAGAATGACTTCACTAACATTAATAAGGTAATCACTGAAGCCCCAGTCCTCATAAGGCTTGATTTCTCAAAATATTTCTATCTATATTTGTTTGCTTCTAAGCATACTATGGCTGCAATTTTAACTCAAAAAGTTGATGGGAATGATCATCCCATAGCTTTCATGAGCACCGAATTCAAAAATTTCAAAGTGAATTATTCTATGATTGATAATAAAACTTATGTATTGGTAAAGGCAGTAAATAAATTTAGACATTACCTTCTTAGAAACAAGGTACATGCCATATTACCTGATCTAGCTACAAAACTTATGTTGAGTTAGAATGAGCTCAGAGAAAGAAGAGGCAAGTGGATGGAAATTCTATAAGAATATGATATAGAGATTAAAATAGCCAAATTAGTGAAATTTCAAGGTTTAATTCAGATGATCTCTAGTATTGACCCAAAATTCCATGTCATGCAAGTAGATCAACAAAACTTCCAACCCAATGAGTGGTATGACTCTACTATCCATTTACTTATCAATGGTGTTTTTCCCCTAAGATTTATAAGAGAAAAAAATAGAGCCTCAAGACTCAAAGTAGCTCATTACCTTGTCATGAATGGAGTCTTGTATAGGAGGAACTTTGAGGGAATTTATTTGAGATGTGTGTCCAAGGAAGAAGCAGCTTGGATTATGACTACCTTCCATGAAAAGCTAGGAAGTGGACACCCTTTAGGAAAAACCATAGCTCAAAATATTCTTAGGGATAGATATTATTGGCTCACTCTCTTCAAAGATGCTTATAATGATGTGAGGGATTGTCATTCATGCCAAATATTTATCACAAGGGAGCTAAAGGCAGTCATGCCTTTATAACTTGTGATGATGGATAAACCTTTTGCACAATGGGAAATAGACTTTGTAGGAGTAATCAACCCTAATTCTTTTGAAGGTCATAAGTATGACCTAACTGCTATGGACTATTGCACTAGGTGGACTGAGATAGTAGCCACTAAGCAATACAGAACAAAAGAGGTGATTGATTTCTTAGAAGAAAATATTTGTACAAGATTTGAAAACCCAGTTTCTTTGGTTTGTGACAATGGATCTGTATTCATCTCTATTGAAATGATGAAATGGGCTTATGACCAAGGCATTACACTCAAGTTTTCTTCCAATCAATACCCTTAAGGAAATGGTGTTTCTGAATCCACAAACAAAAATTTGATGAAAGCTATCAAGAAATCTATTGAAGATAGACATAGAACATGGCATGAACTTCTTAAGTTTGCATTATGGGTAGATCAAATTAGGATCAAATAAGCTCTCAAGGCTTCACCATTTTTTTTGGTATATGGTCAAGAGCCTATCTTTCCCATCACTTTGAAGTTGCCTACATTCACATTCATGCAAGAATACATGGAAGATAATCAAGAACTTGATAATTCTAAGCTATTAGACATCATTCAAATGGAAGATGTCATAGAAAAGGCATTTATAAACTTTAATAGACACCAATCAACTATAAAAATA
Organism: Torreya grandis; assembly: GCA_037957365.1. Classification (NCBI taxonomy): domain Eukaryota; kingdom Viridiplantae; phylum Streptophyta; class Pinopsida; order Cupressales; family Taxaceae; genus Torreya; species Torreya grandis. The sequence goes on from JARHVA010001747.1 coordinate 1,350,330, forward strand.
TGGTTTGATAAGAGATATAAAGTGAAGGTGTTTAGGAAAGGAGACTTATTCCTTATTTGGGATAAAACATCAGAACATAAAGGTGAACATGGTAAGTTCACCCCTTTATGGATTGGCCCATACCAATTTACAAAAATCTTAGGCAACAACACTTTTAGGTTGAAAGATCTCTAAGGATCAGACTTTAATTTACCAACCAATGGGCAATACCTCAAGCATTAATTTGTTACTACCCCACCAGGGGTCTTCATGGAGTGAATGTGTAGGATTATTAAATTTAAAGTAGGTAGGCTAGTTAGTTTCCTTTCTTGCTTTGTTTTTTCTTCCTTGGTGGGCTTGTATATATATGTTTGTTTGCATTTTGTTTCTTTTTCTTGCTTGGTGGTGTTCCTTGGTTGTGGTAAAGTCTCTTGGTATTATTTTTTGGTTTGAAATTGCTAAAAAGTGTGGGTATAAATCTTTAAAAAGTGAACATGAGGTGGAAATAAAGCAATATGAAGAAATCAAAGGTACTGGTACATATTGGTATAGGAATTTAATGTCTTACAAATATTTAAACCTTATCCTGCATCAAAACTTGGTTTTAAGAAGAATCATATGTATACAATGTGAATTTAGTTTATTAACTCATATTCATGCTTACACTCAAAACACATCCTTGTCATGGACTAAAGTTTCATCTAAAAGAGAGTATCCTAATGTCAGGGCATTTGACCAAATTATTAAAACTAGGCTATATTGGTTTCCAACCTTTGCAAAAGATCCCAAAAAAAACTCATTGAAAAATCTATAGAAATAGAAGCAAAGCTGATTCAGGTAATCTCCATCAGGGCTATGGACACCTGATTGGCAATGGAGCAAGACCTTGAGTAGAACCAAAGGTATCTCTATCAGGGCTATAGATGTTTGGTTGGCAGCAGAGCAATGCCCAAGCCTTCCCTAAATTAAGAGTTGTTATTATTAAAAAATATATAAAGTGCTCAAATTTAAGTGTAATAGACCAAATGGACATGAACGTAGATGTTGTTTCTTAAAATTTATGATAAACAGTAAGTGGAATCAAATCACACACTACACATTTATGTTTTAATATCTAAGTTTAAATTTTATACATAAGGAACTTGTTTTAACCTAAAGTTGATTCAGGAGAGAGTATATGTCTAAATGGGATATAAAATTCATGTACAAGTTTAAATCAGCGTCATGTATTCCAACATATTCCTATGTTTCCCCTATGAGTCACCATTTGTTGAGACTAACACCCCCACATCTTTCTTTTTTGAAAAGGGGACCCGTGTGACTATTTCCATAACAACTATATTTTGGATTGAATGTGAAAGATTGTTTTGTCTTGAATTTTAAAGGCAAATCAATTTTTAAAAAAACATGAGCTTTGGTGCATTTGATTATGATCATGTTTTATGGATTAATGTTGCTAATAATCATTTTCAAGGTAATTAATTGTATATTCCATAGAAGAAGATAGGGTTTCCAAACAGTAAACCCTAGGGGTTTGAATTTAAATGTTATAAAGAAAATTTAGTGAGAAATCTTATTTACTTTTGGTTAAAACAACCTTAAGTCTAAATTTATATTAAGCTTCAATTATGTTTTTAAACATGACCGAATATTAATGTAAAATCATGACTTGAACTTGGACCTTTTTTCCCTTTTAAAACTCGAGAGCCCTTTTAGATTAAATAAATCTCATTAAGGTTTAAGTGTATTTGTGTTTTTAAACACAATTTTTTTTAAAGGTCTAAACCTTAGGCTAAACCTTTATATATATTGGGCTTAACTTAAAACTCATGCACTTTTGCAAATCTGACACTTCTTGTTCAATCGAAGGATTTGATCCAATGGTGCGAATCAAAGTTGACACCCAAAAGGACATCAATTACTATCAAAAACTCAGATTATAATCTGATGGTCCTTGCTACCTTGAAAAATTTAATTTGACAACACTTATCGACCCCAAAGCCTCAAGAACTTCCAAGGGCATTATAAGTGACATTTAGTTATTAGATCAATAAATTCCATTATCTTAAATTTGATAGGCTTGCTCCCATCATTTGACGTCTATGAGGATGTATTTGACGTGACCAAACCCATCAAATTTAACCTAGATAATCCCTGAAGCCTTGGGAACTCTTGAGGGATTTACAAGTGGTATTCAGTTATTAGATCAATAAATTCCATTGTCTAAAATTTGATAGGTTTGCTCCCATCATTTGGCATCTACGAGGATGTATTTGACGTGACTGAACCCATAAAATTTAACGTAGACAATTTTTAAAGCCTAAACAAAGAGGGCATTTCTAAAGAACCTTTTAAAAAATTCCTAACTTTTTACGTAGGCAAATTTAGCATATAAAGACTTCAACCTAAGTCATTTTGTGTTTTTTAACATAAGATTCTAAATGTCATATTTAATCCTAAGTTTTATATAATCATGGAACTATTTAAAAGGTACTCATCTTGCAGGATCCAATGGTGATCGCTTTTTCACTGGATTTGATCCAATAGTGCAATGAAGTTGAGGACTTTTAAAAGGCCTTGCCAGCTTGACACATGGCACAATTAGTGAGATTAAATATTAAAGGACCAATGAAATGTAAGGATAGGGATTTAGATTTTCAAAGAAAAATAAAGAGGACTTTTGAAAGATAGCGGCTAGCCTTCAACTAACATTTATGAAATTTGCCATGAAAGGCATGGAACCCCACCACATAGGCTCCACGTAAGCATGGAGGATAAAAATGAAATATATACTATGCTCAAAAATGTAGAAGATATGAGAATGAGGTCCCATAAAATCTAAGGCACGTCCAAGATCAAGAGTTGGATATTTTTGCCATTAAAGCTAGAAACCCTGAACCCTCTATAAAGAAAGACTTGAATCGGTTCAATTGATCACATAGTAATCAAAGTAAGTGCAACTTGAATTAAAAAAAAGTGCCTTAGTGAGATCTTTGTTTTCATCAACTATGATTCAATGTTATCAATCGTGGTGGGCAGGTAATAGATGAAAATTGAAGCGGTGCTCTATCTAACTTTAGATGGTGAAGGAAGGGTCTTTAGAGACATAGAGTTAGATTTGACAGCCTTAAATGTACATGGAATCAAGAATTGGTCCAAATTATTCTTATTTATAGAGGAGTTACAACCAATTTACTAAGAGGAAAAGAGGAATGCTACAATGCACCAAAGATACAAAGACCTAATATCAATTCAACTGGTAGGCCTTCACTATATGACTGCTAAATTAGAGGTAATGTGTTGCATTGACCTTATTGTTCCTATTTTTGTTGACTATAGAATATATGGGGAATGGATTATTCATGAAGTACCAAGAATGTTGCATGTATATATCCCATGGCCTTTGAGGCTTACTATAAGCTCCTTTTGCCTCATGTTGATCTCCCATCCTTAAGAGAATGGACAAATTCCCAAAACTTGGATTCAGACCTCTCACCTTGGTTAATCCAAGGTTCCCATGTTTTTAGGTCCCCTAATGGTAAAATTCATATTGTCCAATTCAGGGAGGGTGTTAGGGTAGTTATGACCTTGTTGAAAAGAGCCTTTGGTGCCTCTTCTACTACATATTTGAGTAAGGTCTAGGTATCTTATGTCTATTGCATGTTGGAGTGGAACTTAAACCCTCCCATTGGAGACCTAATAAGTTTTTTATTGGCTAAGTAATTTATATCCATCAAGAGAAATACCTCCAAGTAATTCTTTATGATGTCTTACCTCTTGGATTCACACATATTTGAGTAAGGTCTAGGTATATTATGTCTATTGCATGTTGGAGCAGAACCTAACCTCTCCCATTAGAGAGCTAATAAGTTTTTTCTTAGCCAAATAAATTATATCAATCAAGAGAAAGACCTCCAATCAATTATTTATGATGTCTTACCTCTTGGATTCACTCCTAGCCTCTATTAATTTCCATGGCATCTAAAATTCATCCCCTAATAGTAGAACTACCATTTCCCATCATTACTCCAAATTAAATTTATTCAAATATAGGAATCACATGTAATTCATATGTGATAATATCTTCCCAATCTTTTTTGAGGCAATCACTAGTATCCCTATGCCTATACTTCATCCTCTAATCAAAAGATAAGTGGAGACCATGGGGGATGTGTGGTTATATCTAGATTGCATTGTAATAAGGATAGAAGGAATCATGGTCCAACCATATAGATTGATTTTATATGTTCCTAGTAAGCTTGCAGAGTAATAAATTACTTATCAAATCATCCAAAGAATGGATTGGATATGCAAGAAGAATACAAAGGTTTAGGTTCATCCCTTTTCACTAGACATTGGCAGAATTGTAATCAAGGATTGGAAACAACTACAGATCATGGTGGTGCACAGGAACTCTTTGATTTCCAAATGGATGACCTTAAGATGTGGGACCCCAATTATAGAGTGGTTAACCATATTCAAGATAAAAAGGTCCTAAAGACTGAGTACAAACATCAACCAGGTGTGGGAGATGGTATTTACACAAAGGTAAGGAAATTTGAAGAAGTCATATCCAGAGTTAAAAACTACAATATCAAATTAGAACATGGGCTGGTCAGGGATAAAAAACCCTCAAGAGAAATATGGTAAATATATCCTTTGCATTATCACTTATTGCCAGGACTATCTAGGATTGCACATCAAGAGCCACTTATTGGAGGATAATCTTCTGAGCCTCATTAGAGAGAATTTACTAAGTCACCCTAGGTTAGACAACCTAAGGATGTAAAAGGAAAAGGTAAAGATGTGATTCAAGAGTCCAACATAAATCATAGACCTGATGAGGGTCCCTAAATTTAGGCATCCCCACCAAGGCCTTCTTCCCTAGTAGATTTTATTATCATGATTGCTTTGGAAAATAGAGAAATAGTGGAAAGTGCCCTTATTAACTCATAACTACCTATGGTTTTGATAAGGAAGAGGATCCATCTGAGGGAGCTAGCAAAGAATTAGTTCCATTGGACAGAGGAAAGAGACAGGTAGAATTGGCTTTAGTTCTTCTGGTACCAAGAAAGAGGCCTAGGTTAACTTTCACTCACCCTACTAGTGAAATTAACCTCTTCAGTGATGAGAATCCTATTTATAGACCAACTATTCTTGATTGATTTGTTTATGGAAATTTGAAAAAAATCCCATCTCTTTCTCCTTCACTGGCTTTGACTCGATTTGACATGGATGTTCAGGATAATGTCAAGCCTTGGATTTAGGATATTCTGAATAAACAAGCAAAAAGAAGGATCTAGATCCTTCGCAAAAAGGAAATCCAAGGGATTTACACCCTAAGAGCCTCATGGAGTTCAAATGTAGATATTCATGAACAACCACAGGTAAAGGAATCTGACCCTCAAGTCCATTTCAATATAGATACATTAACTCTTGAGAGAGTAGTAACCAAGAAGGTTACTATTGGTACTGAGGATTTCACCTTTCATAAGGTGGAACCATTTCTAGGCTTAACTCCTATTCTAAGGTAGGCAGCAGGGAAGCATCCTATATTTTAAGAATATGTAATTAGTACGGTACTAGCCTAGTCAACAATGACCTTAGCTAGAGTTTAGAGAATGAAATAGAAGATTCTCAACTTGGAGAAAGAAAAATAAGATTTAGAAGCTCAAGTCCTCCTTTCAATTCCTGAGGATGTATTGCAAGTGATGAATAAATCTTTGATGGATACATTCAAGAATTTGAAAAGTATTAAGCTTAGATTGAGTGCTTTAAACCATGAAATTGAGATGGCACAAGCCTTAGTCACCCAATGGTAGGATTATAAAGCTCAAATAGAGGATCTCATTAAGGTACATAAGACAAAGCAAGCCTTGGAATTAAAGATTATCATACTTAGACATCTGGACATCTTCATGGCAATTTTGATGGATAAACAAGAGGATTTGATCACCTAGAGTAATGATGTCAACAACTTCATCAAGAGAGACATAGGCTTGGTAAACCGGATTGAGAAAATTTTAGGAAATATATTAGATAACCCTTCTCAAACCACTACTATAGGCATGATTAGTGATGAAGAATTCAAGCAAAAGGTTGGTGTTCACATCTCAGGCATTAGAGACAACAAAGGTCACTCATCCAAGGACAACCAAAAGATCCTTGTATTCATTATTTTTGTAGAGAAGAAAATTGAAGAAGCATAATGTATCAAGGAACTTGTATCTCAAGTAGATAATGAGTTTAATAAGTTGGTAGGTTAGAAAGAGGATTGTTTAATGAAGCCTGCAGTAGATTTTAAACTAATCAAAGAATAATACACCAAGGTGAAAGAATTCCTTAAATAAGGCTAATTGAGGGGCCCACTAGTGTTTATATGTAGGGAGACTTTCTTTTGTAAAGTATATGTTAGTCTGTAAGAATATACTCTTTGTTTTTAGGTTGACATGTGAGTTTTCACATTGTATCTTTATATCAAGGAAAACTATCCTTATCCACATGTGGATATTTTTAAGGATAACTGGTTAACCACCTATGTTTCCTATAAATAGGCAGATGATTACCATTTGTAAGGGAGATTTTTTGAGCAATTGTATACCAAGAGCATTTAATACAACTAAAGAATTTTGAAAAGATTATCAGTATAGTTTTGTTAAATGTCCATGCTACCTCTCAATTATGGGGAGTCATATTCAATTTAAATTATTCTTCTTGTTTTAAGTTACATTCTTTGTCATAGGGTTGTTAAATTGTGCTAAAGCTAAATTAACTGTAAAGATCTCAAGTATACTTCATTTTATTTGCTTTGTATTTAGATGTACTTAAGTTATTTAGATCATAATAGCAAATCTTTAAATTAAATTTGGTTCTTACTTATGATTCATATTTTTCTTTTAAACATTACCTGATTTGCGATATAATTTGAGCTTATGTTGTTTTATAACATAAATTGGTTCAAATGTGTTCAAAGTAATTGGAATTTTGTCATAATATTTGAGATGAAAACCTGCGATCACATTTCTTTCTTACTTTACCCCTCTCTTTTCTTATTTTTATCAAGATTCACTCTAGCTTAAATATCATTACTAATACTCATTTAGTATGCCTCTAAGTCATCAGAAACTATTAGATATCTAAATATTTAAACCTTGGTGCTCCCGACCACTAAATCAAACAAATTTTGTGGACAATTCTCATACTCTGCTTTTATTCCACCACAGACATCATTGAATTATCATAAACTACAACTCATGCCTTGGATTTTTTAAATCCTAAAATGAGTAGTGTTCATCAACACCGAAGAGCACTTGTGGTACATTTTGAAGCATCAACATTATACAACCTTCAAGAGCACCTTTTAGGTAAAAAATGGTTTGGAAGTGTTCTTTCATCTTCCACAAGTTGAATTCAAATTTAGATGTAGGTACAGGTCTAAAAATTTTAAAAGTTTATTAAAAACTTCCATTGTTGACTTCACAAGCTCAAAAAGGCAAATTTGAAGTGAATGGTACAGCCAGGAGAGAGAGTTAGGAGATGAAATTTTTTCATTTTTAGGGGTCCTAGCAATATTTAAATTAGTGGCATTTTTTTAAGATTAATGGCCCCTTTTTATGAACAATCACTAAGAATGATAACATGTCACTATGTCCTATCCATCCAAGTAGGGTCTATTCTTATATCTTTTTCTCCACTTCAAAATTTTATAGAGAAGAATTATTTTTATGAATGTTTATAGAGATAAAATATATCCTTTTCATGGTCTTTTCATCAGCTAACTCATCTCCATGAAGTGTCTTCACTTGAAGGAAAAGTGTCTTGATGTATAACATGTTTCATTCAATCCTGTTGCAAGTATTGATTACCTAAGATGTTGGTAACTTTCATATGTTTCCCATACATCATTGCTCATGGATAATCCCTCACTCTCAAATGTTTCATAGTTTCCTTTCTGAAAATAGTGTCTTCCTATTCAAGAGATACCAAGTTTCTCACTCATCGAAACATGACACTATAAATGAATAGTTTCCTATACTAAAAAAGGTTTATCTTGGCTCATATGGTAATGAGAAGCTAATGATATCACATAATAATGGCATTATTAAGGTTACAATTCCAAGTCTACACTCTCAAACAAGGATGTAAGGTGCTTCATTCATTCATGGGTCTGTAGACTTGTAAGTGACCATTTATGGATCTTAGGTTTTAAGTTGAAGATACTCAAAGCCATGGAGAGACATGATGCATATGTTCATCCATTCTTATGGCCTTGACTACCCCACTTCCATCATCAAATGATATAAATATACTAGATGCTCCAATCCTCAAGACATAGACCTTATATATTGGTTGACTGTGTATACAATTCATATTGACTAGTTAGGTAAGTGAAAGATGATATATTTCTTAGTAATAAACTCTGTGAGACATTAAAAGGATGAAAAATAAGTGTGATCAATTTGATAGTGTCAAGAAGGTCTAAAAGGTCAAAAAGTGCTCCCTAAGCAACCTATGCAAGAAAAAAGACTCTAGGCCTATAGGTCCTCATTGTGGAATAAAAGGGAATTATTCTCCAAAAAAGAACAAGCCAAATAGGAGACCTAACTTCTTGACATATGAATACATGACACAAACCATTTAAGGGTATCTAGACCACTTGTAAATCATGAGACTAAGTTCACAGTCTTAGAAGGCTACCTACATGACTGTGTATAGAATGAACAAGTGAGAAGTGGTTTGAAAATGCCATAAAAGGAGTTTACATACCGTGAAATACAATGAAATAAAATCCTCTAGTTTGAATCCTTCAAAGAATTAGGACATGATGAGAATATCAACTTTCAAGACAAGCTCAAGAACCAATTATCAAACTCTCTCCTAGTAGTCACCTACAACCATGTAAAATGTCAAACACATAGTGATTGAGTTGGGGCCTTAGAAACTAGATGAAAAAATTCCATTAATTGTTTTTAATTAAAATGAATATATAGGTAAGGTTTAGAGGATATTATCAGATCCACATCTCAAAAAAACCCATATATCCAACCCTCTAACACCTACAGGTTGTTAACTAGACAATTGGTCTTAAGCTTGAGGATAGGTTAGAGTATGTATGGAAAGAGATATGAACCCAACTGGGACTTCAAAAAAGTTAAAGAGTCAAAATAATATTAGTGATGTCACATTAGGTTCCTAAATACAAATAATGCATTCAAAATCATTCTAAATGTCACCTAAAGCCTATAATGGAGGGCATGTTGGTTCTAACCTAGAATAAGGAACAAAATGGTAAAAAGAACATTGAGATATATCACAAGTGGATAGATATGTAATAAGTTAATTTGGATACCAAAGGTAACATGTTGAAATGACAAAATAAGATTGATCAAACTGAGTTCAAAGTCTATACACAGTCATATAGCAACCTTCAGGTCTGCCTACTTTATGAGAGTTTTTACTTCATTTGAGAAGAGTTAAAGTCATATGAGAGGTATAAAGATATGAAGGATATTTTTTGAATGGTTTTATAGTGTCATAAACACCTCATTTGAACCCCCAAACCTAAAAATAAAGGTGAAAAAGGCCAAAACTCTGTCTAGACCTAATGAACCTATGACACACATAGGCCTAATTACATTGCCAAGTGAAAAATTCCTATTTAAAATGGATAATGGTTTTAAATATGTTAAGATATCCATAAGGATTACATGACCCTAAAATAATCCATATTTCATTGAGAAAGAACATAATTAAGATAATACCCGATTCAGGCCTAACAAGCCTAATGTCATGCATGGACCATAAAGGAATAGTCATGAAAAAAGAAGGTTGGAGAGAGTGGTATGAAGGTTTGAAGGGATTTGAGAGGTTAAATATGATGGTGAAGAGTCTCAAATACCATACATAGATATATAAAATTAAATAAATGCCAATTTTGGCCTTAAACTCTTCTTCAAACGCCTTTCATGTAAGACTACATTTCAAGGTAGGTTTTCTCCCTCTTGTTGTAACATTGACCCTGTGAATAAGAGAAGAGTGGTTTTATGAGGATGTATTAGGGTATATACACAATATTTTTGAGGCATCATTTTATGGTTTGTATTTATCACCAGCATGAACAAAGACTAAGAGTCTAGACCCCTCTCAAATGGCTTGTTTGCAACCCAAGAAGTACCTTCTCACACTCAAAAATTTCATGAAGTTTTGCATGTGACCCAGTGGTGGTTAGAGGTGATGGAGGGGTCCCATAAAAATAATATTTTGGAATTATTAGAGATAAATGGATCTTTATTTTATGAATAATCATTAAGAATAAAACATGTTTAAAACCCTGATAGTGACTAGTTAAGATAAATAGACATATAAAACACATTTAATGACATATTTTACTCCTAAAAATTCATATATGTTGTTGAGGACTCAAATTAGGCTCTCCACATGTACTTTTTATGTACTTATAGTTGTATAAACTATAATAAATGCCCTATTTTGCATGTTTTTTGGTGTTTTACAGGGGTTTTAAGCAAAGGGAAACTAGATAATCATTTTAGGAGGTCATTTAGGATGTGTTACACCTAATAAAGCCCAAAAATATTCACAATATATTATATAGGATGTTAAAAAAACTCATTTTCCAAGGCAATCTCAAAGAGGCCTAAAATGAGACTAGGTGGTAAGGTCATTTCATGGTTCTCACACTTTCACAGGGTCTCAGAACATTAAAATTGACATGGAAGTTGGTGATAGACTTGGGAAAGTGAATCATATTCTTTTGGGTGATTTTACATGTGTGGGAGAATTTTGGAGAAGGAAAATAGGGTTTTAGGCAACGGGGCCTAATTGAGGCCTAATTAAGGAGACAAAAAGGTAGAAAAAATTGACTTACACTCAAAATATGAACATTAAATTTGACATGGATTTTTAAGGTGATACTAGGTCATATAATATGCCTTAGTTTGTCAGTACCCTCTGTATATTCTCCTAGATAAGGAGGCTTATAGGTTTTTAGAGCTATAAGGAAAATAAGCCTAGTGAGAGCTTGAGGAGCAAAATGGAGTCTCGAGAGTTGTTTCATGAACCAAAATGGATTGTTTCAGGTCTAATAAGATATTTTAAATATATTCATGGGGATAGAGTGACTTGAAGAAGATGAACTTGAGTTTTGGGCTGCTTAAACCAAATAAGGCATGGAAAACAATGAGTTTCAAGACACTTATGCATATGAATGATGGAATGTCAGATTAGAGGAGTTTATTAATACCTGATAGGTGTCAAATAAGTTATATAATATCATTTAATTAATAAATAATTATTTATAGGTCCATTTATCACTCTTGTTATGCAAGGAAGGGTAATTTTCAATAAGGTAGTCAAGGTGTCAAGCCAAGTTTTAACTCTTATGCCACTTGGAGGGTTGAGGCATCTTAAAGAGTGAGAAAAATGGCCTTAGAAGTTTGTTTGGATTGTCTCATAACTCTTCCTTGTTTATAACTATCACATAAATACTTGTCAATATTCTCCTACTATGCCCCTCTCTCTCTTCATAATTCTTTATATAAACAACCACTTTTGGATTTGTACATAATCCTCCACCTAGGTATGGTGAATCCCTGACCATTTGAATCCTTTTATCAATAAATAAAAATTTGATTTTACCTTTTCCATAGATTGTTTCAATGTGCATGTTAGACTAGTTGATCTTGTTAAGTGATAGATTTATTTCCTTGGCATGTTGTCCTTGTTTAGCATTCATATTCAATTTGAAAGTTTTTTTTAGGTCTCTTAAAGTGTTAAAATGAAGTGTATAGGGGTTTAGTGAGTTATCTTTTCACTTATGTCATTTCATGTCCTATTGACTAGTCTTCCTATCTCAATCTTACTTCATAAACCTTAATGAGAAATATTAATATACAAAGGTAGATTTTGATTAGTGTCATGGGTAGTTAGTCTCTTGTTTGAATTAAAATTTTCATTGGTTGGTAATGATCATTTCATATTTGGTGCATCACTTCCATTAGATTATGTTTCTCTCACTTTTCCTAACAAGTTTTAGAGTAGTGTTTGAGCCTAAGTGATTCATCAATGGGAGCTAACCCCTTTAACTTATATATTCACCTCTCTAATAGGTACCCATAAACTTAAGGTGTTTCCATGTTACATCAAATTTAGAAGGCATAAACTACTTTCCAAAGGGTGAAAATTTGATGCATAATAGTTTTATCATGCTTGGGGTGAATCAGAGTCCAAGAATTTTTTAAAGGTAGATGTTGACCTTGGCAAAGTTGTAAGGCTTCCTTCATGCAACATTTGGTGACTCCAACACTCATTAGCTCCTAGTTGCATACTAGTGCCTCATTTTCATGCCTAAGTTAAACACAAGATCATCTAATAAAGGCATTCAATTTGAGTTTTTAGATCTACATTACTATTATCATAGGGAAAAAAGGTTTGTTAATACCCATCCATACTCCAAAAAGTCTTTGGCTGCTCACTTGCCCATTAGGAAGCTCTTTATTCTAGATTATCCAATTTATCCTAAGGATGATAACATGGATAAAAATATACCTTTTTTCACCTTCAATGGACATATTCCTTTATCCCTTGCTCACTACAATGATCCCTATATCAGCCCTCAAAAGTGTTCCTTTGTAACTAATCCATAAGAAAACATTACTAGCAATAATCCTATTGATCACATAACAAACATTTGCCAATTTTTGTAATATTCATAACATCATTGAAGAGGATGTTGACATCAAGTTTTTGGTTGTCTCTTTCAATAGAAATGCACTTCACTGATATGGAACTTTGGCCCCTAGTTATATCACTACATGGGGTGAGTTGGATAATGCTTTGAGAAGGAGGTTTGAAGACAAATTTGATCACTTCTCTTTGATCAAGCAGCTGACCACAATATAAAGAGCACCCCATGAGGCCATTCAATACTTAAAAATAATATTCTAAAAGACTTGGTATAGGATCTCACTCTTAGTAAGGCATACTTCCCATCATGTTTTTATTTATTATCTCAAGGCTTTTAATTGTGATATCTCTATGATGATTCAATCCATGGGAGGGGATTATTTGGCTAATGCTTATGAGATTTTCATAAGGGATAATAACTACCTTATTCAATATGGGAATATATCCCCTAGACCTCCCATACCTTTGTTTTTTGATGTGCAAACTCCTATGCCTACTATTGCTCCTATTCATACACCCAAGCACAAACAAGCTTCCCCTAATCAACCAAGCAAGAAAAAAGATGAAGATATGATTATATATCTTAGAGAAGAGGTTAAAACTCTTAATATGATACAATAATAGCAGCAATTTAGGTCTCTTTAAGGCCCTTTCCATCCCTACCATTCTTACCAAGCTATTAGATAACCTTTTCAAGGTCAATATCAAGGACAAGGGAAACTAACTTAAGTAAGGCAACACAATATGCAAAATTAGAATGTTACTTATACTTATAAAGCACTTATACCTATCCAAAAGAACCTTGTACAAGATAATAGAGAGAAACATTCATGGGACCAACCTCATGACTCTTCCACTAACACAAATGATGCCTTCAATTGAGCCTATATGGATCAATGGATGACATTGCCTTCTATGACTCAAAAGGAGATGCCTAGTGGAGGAGAGAACATTGGAGGAGGTGCTCAATTAGGTGTTGTCTTGATGAATTACTATCAAAAGGACTCATGTGTAGTAAACTACCAAGGCAATCTCATTTAAGCTCCATAGCTGCAAACATAAGGTCAAAGAAGAGAGCGGTTGAAGAAGTCCAAGGAGTAATTAGTGGTCCAAGTATGATCTCTAAATCAACTCAAAAATTAGGTATTCCAAATATAATTATCATGGCTTAGGTAAATCAAAAAATTCATAATGTTAGAGCTCCTTTTATGCTTCATCCTACACATCAAGTTTCATAAGATAGTGGTAGTGCTTTGGATTATAAAGTGCATGATAATTTGGTAGTTCTTCAATGAATATTGTGGATCAGATGAAGAATATTCATATAAGCATTCCAATGTGGGAAACACTATCCATACCTAGTCAAAGATACTTACTCCAAAATGAGCTCTACAAGCTAAATGCATCATCTAGGTAGCCTAGTGAAAGAGGGGTAGTTTTGACAAATGAAGTGAATACTAAGGATGGGCAGCCAATCAAATATGAAAGGAAAGACAAACCTCCTTCATTATACCTCTCCATCATCATTAGAGACTCATTGGTACACAATTTATTGATTGATAGTAGAGAAAGTACATCAATCATACCTAAACAAGTAGCAAACAAGTTCAAGTTGAAGTATGAATCACACTCAAATGGTTATTGATGTGCTAGAGGGTTACCTAATCATATGTTCATCACATAGATATGATAGAGGGTTATTGATGTGCTAGATTAAATATGATTAGGTAATCAAGAACCTCTAACACCTCTTTATGGCATAGCTAACCTATACCTTGATGAGTGGGGAGTTGATCAACATGGATTTGATCCATACAAGCATATTGAAGAGATCAGTCTTGGCACATATATCATTCATGAAGAGAATGATGAATATCTTGAAGTAGGTCTTGATGATCCCCTTAAACAAGTTACATGGGATAATCATTTACTTCATATGGATGATGATGATGATGATGAGTATTTAAGTGTGATAGAGCATGGAAATGAATAAGATAATGCAATTTTACCTACCCAAGAAGAAGAAGTTTATGAGTGTGACATTCAAGAAAAGTATGATGATCTATAGCAACAATACCATGCCATAGTGCAAGAGTTTGAACAAGTAAGTGGCCCAACTCCCCCTCCTAAAGAACATGAGATTGATAGTAAAGTCATCGGTAGACCTAATGAACATGAAGAGGAGTGTCAAGTCATTGACAAATAGAATTTGGTATTGGAGGAATGAAATTATGCCAAAGCAAAATTTTATGTGATTGAGTAGCCTAAGCCTCAATCTGATATTGAGTCACTTGCAGACATGTTTGGATAAAAATAAGTCATGTATGATGGTCCTAAACATAAAACACATCATGTCCTAGATGAAGGTGAAGTTGAGAAATATTTCATGACTTAAAAGAAGTATATTGACAAGCATAAAATAAGCATGAAAGAGATCAAGCAGGATGCATTGTCAAGTAGAACTGAAGGAGAGCTACAAGGATCATTCAAAGGAGTTTCAAGTGATACACTTATAATTAACAAAGGTCTAATGAGTGGTAAGTCCTTTGTTCACCTTAAAAAGAAAATGTTATTTGATAAACATCCATCATATGGTGACTTGTTCTCATGGGGTAGTTGTGACTCAAGGAATATTATTTTTGATCCTAGCTCAAGTAAGATGAATTGTTTCATCACCTCAAACATGTTTTAAGGTATATATATAATAGGTTAGGAGTGTTATTTTGATTTTTTTTATGTGATTTTATCTAAATACCTTTAGAATAATGTGTTTTATTTTTTTGTATGGTTTGGTGTGAGTTTGAAGTCTTAAAAAGGTATGTTACTTTCATATTATA
This sequence comes from Torreya grandis, assembly GCA_037957365.1. Taxonomy (NCBI): domain Eukaryota; kingdom Viridiplantae; phylum Streptophyta; class Pinopsida; order Cupressales; family Taxaceae; genus Torreya; species Torreya grandis. The sequence continues at coordinate 1,365,848 of JARHVA010001747.1, forward strand.
GCATAAGAGTGACTCCATTTCCTAGTGGGAGGATAGGACCACTAATCCATTAACATTTCAGGCATGTTACCCCTATGAATTACCAAATTTTGACCTCAAGTCAAAATTAGTCACACCCTCTAGATTGAAATTTCATAGGGTTGTCAAACACTTGTGTATAGTCTTGTCATGGTATTAAATGGTATTAAATAGTTTCATATGGTCATATTTTCCCTTGTCTAACCTTGCCCAAGTTTTGATCTTATGTACACTTCTCTAGTCCTAAATATAACTTATAAGGTCTTGATGTTATAAAACATGGTCAAAGGTTTAGTATGATTTAAGGTCATTATAAAAGGGTATTGAGGTGTCATTTAGATCATAATATCATGCACTAACCTTTTATTTGGCTCTTATATGCAAAAATGATAACTTGACCACCTTTTGGCCTATTTAGAGGAGTTGCACATGCCATATTCAAATATAAACATTTCAATAATACTCCTAATGTACTTGATGTCAAAAATGGGTCAAAGAATGTTCAAGTGTGGTCAAAAACTGACAACATCTATAGTTTAATGCCTAAAATAAGCAAAATGACATTTTGACCACATTTTGGGATTTATATAATTATTTTTATGTAATTTTAAAGAGTAAAAACATTAAAATAATTTTACCAATGTTCATGATGTGAAGAGGAAGCTAGATCAGCAATTGCATGTCAAAACTAGTCAATTATTTCAGTTTAGACTCCAAAGAAGCAGTTCTAGACACTTATACGACCTTTCAAGAGCACCTTTTAGGTAAAAAATGGTTTGGAAGTTTTATTTAAGATACCATAAGTTTAATTAATATTTTTAATTCATTTACATGTCTAAAAATTTCAAAATTTTATTCAAAACCTCCATCACTACCTTCCCAAACTCAAAGAGGCAAATTTGAAGTGAATGGTACAACCAGGAGATAGAGAGTTAGGAGCTAAAAATTTGTCCATTGTTAGGGGTCATAGTAAGATTTAAATTAGATGCATTTTTTGGTAGATTAATATCTCCTTAGTTATAAACAATCGCTAAGAGTGACATTAGGTCACTATGTCCTATCCATCCAAGTAGGGTATGTTCTTGCATCTGTTTCTCAACTTAAAAATTTGATAGAGAAGAATGGTTTATATGGATGTTTTTAGATGTAAAATATCTCCTTTTCATGGTGGTTTCATTAGTTAACTCATCTTCATGAAGTGTCTTCACTTAGAAGAAAAGTGTATTGATGTACAAGGTGTTTTAGTCAATCTTGATACAAGTCTTGGTTGCCTGAGATGTTGGTCACTTTTAGATGTTTTCCATAGTTAATTTCTCTTGTATAATCCCTAAATCTTAGATGTTTCATAATTTATTTTCAAAAAATAGTCTCTTCCTCTTTAAGAGATACCAAGTTTCTCACTCATGAAAGCATGACACTGTGCATCAATAATTTCCTATAGTACAAAGGTTTATCTTGGATAAAATGTAAATGAGAAACTAGTGATATCACATAATAATGTCCTTTATGAGGTTATAATTCTAGGTTAGTGAAAATAAGTCCAAGTTTACACTCTCAAATAAGGCTATAAGGTGCTTCATTCACTCACAAGTTTGTAGACCTGTAAGTGACCGTTTATGGATCTTAGGTTTCAATTTAAAGATGATCAAATACTTGGAAATACCTAATGAATCTCATCATCCATTCATATGGCATTAAATGCCCCACTACCATCATCAAATGATATAAATAGACTAGATGCTCCAATCCTCAACACATAGACCTTATACATTGGTTGATTGTGTATACACTTCATATTGACCAGTTAGGTAAGTGAAAGATGATATGATACTTAGTAATAATATTTTTGATCCATTTAAAGGATTACAAGGAAGTGTGATCAAGTTTACAGTGTCAAGAAGGTCTAAAAGGTCAAGACATGCTACCTAAGCATCCTATGCAAAAAAAGAGACCTCTGAGCCCTAGTCCTATAGGTCCTCATCATGGACTGAAAGGGAATTAATCTCCAGACAAGAAAAATACAAATATGATACCTAAATTTTTGACATATGGAGATAGGACACAAACCATTTAAGGGAAGTTAGACCACTTTCAAATCATGAGACTGAGTTCACAATCTTAGAAGGCTACCTATAGGACTGTGTATGGAATGAAAAAGTGAGAAGTGGTTTGAAAATGCCACAAAAGGAGATTACATACCTTAAAATATAATGAAATAAACTCCTCTATTTTGAATCCTTAAAATCATCATGACACGATGAGAAGATAAGCTTAATAACCAATTTTCAAACTCTCTCCTAGCAGTCACCTACAGCCAGACAGAAGGTCAAACACATAGTCACTAAGTTGGAGCCTTAGAAACTAGATGAAAAAATTCCATTAGTTTTTTTTAGGTAAAATTAATATAGAGGGGAGGTTTTGAGGAGATAATCAGATTAACATCTCAAAAAAAAACCCCATATATACAACCCTTTAACACCTACAGGTTGCTAACTAGACAACTAGTTTTAAGCTTGAGGATAGGGCAGAGTATGTGCAGAAAGAGATATGAGCCCAATTAGGAATTAAAAAAAATTCAAGAGTAAAAATAAGATCAGTGATGTGGAATTGAGTTCCTAAACAAAAATAATGTATTCAATCATTCTAAAGATCACCTATAAGCTTTAATGGAAGGACGGTTGGTTCCAAGATATAATAAGGAACAAAATGGTAACAAAAACATTGAGATATATCAAAAGTGAATAGATAGGTCATAAGGTCATTTTGATAACAAAGGTGACATGTTTAAATGACAAAATAAGATTGATCAAAATGAGTTCAAAGTCTCTACACAGTCAAATAGCAACCTTCATGTTTGCCTGCTTTATGAGAGCTTTTGCTTCATTTGAGAAGGGTTAAAGTCCTATGAGAGGTTTAAATGGATGAATGATATTTGGTGAATGGTTTCATAGTGTCATAAAAACCTCATTTGAACCATTATACCTGATAACAAAGGTGAAAAGGGTCAAAACTCTATCTAGACCTAATGAGCCTATGACACACACAGGCCTAATTGATTTTCCAAGTAAAAATTGATTGTTTAAGATGGATAATGGAGGTAAAGATAATGGTTTGAAATATTTTAATATATTTATAGTTATTAAATGACCATAAAATATTCCATATTATATTGAGAAATAACATAATGAAGATAATACCCTATTTAAGCCTAATAAGCTTATTGCTATGCATAGACCATAAAGGAGCAGCCATCAAAAAAGAAGGTTTGTGAGAGTGGTATGAAGTTTTGAATAGATTTGAGACATTTAATATGATGGTGTAGAGTATCCAATACCATTAATATAAAAATCAAATCCAATAAATGTTAATTTTGGCCTTAAACCCTTCTTTAAATGCCCTTCATTCAAGACTGCATTTCCAGGCAAGTTTTCTCCCTCTTATTGTAACATTGACCATGTGCATAGATAAGAGTGGTTTTATAAAGAGGTATCAAGATATCCACACAAAAATTTTGAGGCATTAGTTTATGTTTTGTATCTAACACCTGCATGAAAAAATACAAAGAGCCTAGACCCCTCTCAAATGGCTTATTTACAATCTGAGTAGTACCTTCTCACACTCAGAACTTTCATGAAGTTTTGAATGGGACATAATGGTGTTTGGAGGTGATTAATGGGTCCCATAATAACAATATTGTGTAATAAGGATAGATAAATATGATATGTTATTTATGAACAATCCTTAAGAAGTAAACCTACTTAAAACCCTCCTAAAACCATGATAGTGATCAGTTAAGATAAATGGACCTCTAAAGAAGATTTGAAGAGATATTTCGTTCCTAAAACCTCATGGATTTTTTTTAGGAATATAATTATATTCTCCACATGTATATTTTCCATACTTATAGTTGTACAAACTATAGTAAATTCCCTAATTTGCATGTTTTTATTATTTTTTAGGGGTTTTGAGTAACAAAAAACTAGCCTATCATTGGAGGAGGTCATTTGGGATGTGTTTAAAATATTAAAGCCCAAAAATATGCATAAGAGACTCTATAGGAGTTCAAACAAAGCTTGTTTTCTTAGGCAATCTTAAATAGGCCTAAAATGAGACTAAGTGGCAAGGTCATTTCATGGTTCTCACACTTCCATAGGGTCTCAAAACATAAAAATTGACAAGGAGGTTGGTTATATACTAAGGAAATTGAATCACATGATTTTTTATGATTTCACTTGTGTGGAAGAGGTTTGAAGCAAGAAAATAGGGTTCTAGGCAAGGAAGCCTAATTAAGGAGAGAGAAAATTAGAAAAATGGACATACACTCAATATATGAACATGAAATTTGACATGGAGATGTAAGGCCATACTGGGTCCTATAATATGCCTTTATTTTATCAGTACCTTATATACATTCTCCTACACAAGGAGGCTTACATGTTTTTAAGGCTATAAGGAAAATAAGCCTAGTGAGAGCTTGAGAAACAAAATGGAGTCCTAGGAGTTATTCCAGGAACCAATATGGATTATTTCAAGTATGATAAGATATTTTAAATCCATCCATGTAGATAAAGTGACTTGAAGAGGATGATCTTGAGTTTTGGGCAACTTGGACCAAGCTAGGGATGGGAAATGAGGAGTTTTAAGACACCTATGCATATGAATGATGGAATGTCAGATCAAAGGAGTTTATTAATGCATGGTAGGTATTAAATAAGTCATCTGAGATTAGTTCATAGAGAATTCATGATTGATAATTCCATTTGTCACTCTTCTTATGTAAGGAAGGGTGGTTTTCAAAAAGTTAGTCAAAGTGTCAAGTGAAGTTTTAACTCCTATACCACTTCGAGGGTTTGGAAATATTTAAGAGTGAGACATATAGCCTTGGAAGTCTATTTGGACTACCTCATAACTCCTTATTTTGAATTCTCACATAGACCCTTGTTTGAGCACTCTACTTCACACTTTTGATTTCTCTTGAGGTTGTTAGGACCATATCACACCTGAATGGACTCATTTCTGCCTTGAGACCATGTAATTATCCCTTTACCATAAATGCACTATAGGTGTTACTTATAATGTTCTAGGTTAATTTTGGCTTCTTAACACTATAGTTCTTTGAGTACTTCCATTAAGATCTTGACAGAGTTGAAATCTCATTCAACCATCATTATCTCTTAACCTAACAACCTCCTATTATGTTAAGATGTTACCTCTAGGCCTAGGCTACAAGAACAAATCTATTAGGCTTACTTAGACCTCATAGAATTTAACCATGAGACGTCACTGTGTGGAGTAGAATCCCTTTTTGGAGAAACTAAGGTAAACCTTCTCATTCTATAACTTTATATAGCTTTGCAAACATTGATATCAGGTGTTTGATATTTATCCCTATATTGAAATCTCACCCTTGAGATATCTTCAATATAAACCTTCAATGGAGAATCTAACCAACCATGCTTTGAGGGGTTAAAACAAGTGTATTATCCTTGACTAGAATCCACTCATAGAAGGATAAACTCTGCAACTATCAAAACACTATTCTTAGCTTTCATTGGTGTTCACTTATAACATAAGGGGATGATTCTACCTATCTTCCATGGCCATACGTGCCAAACTAGGTTGAATTCAACATGACATGAGTGAATATGCTCTATAAGTCTATGGACATTGCTTAGTTCACACAAACCAATCTCTAAAGTACAACCAGAAGAAAAAATTTGAGTCATTGGGGCTACATAGGCAATTTGGAGGTACCAATGACCTTAATGATTGTTCATAAATAACATGCACAAATTTTGAAACTATGAACATAAAATGGAAGCTCATAGGGACCCCTAACATCCTCCGAGTGCACTCAATCCAACTGCTCTTCTCTAGTCCATACTAAATGATAACCATTGACCCTTTCTGAGTTGTCCAAGGGAATGATAAGAGAGAAGAGATAATTTTTATCAATTTTGGATCTATTGAAACCACCTGAGCCTAAAAAAGACATGTGGGGATACTAAGACACCTTCCTAAACCATTCACACCTATAAATGAGTCATCCCAATCTGTACAAACATCTGAAACTAATTTTTTGTAGGTGATCTTCTATTTTATGTTAGACCTACAATTTTTCAATTTCAAATCCTTCTTTTACATGAAATATGCTATATTTATTCTATAAACACTTGTCCTTTTTATAAAATTGTATAATTCCTTAAAATGACCAAAAAGGTGGCATAAAAGAACATTAAGAAAAATAGACAAATATGACAAAGGCTAAAATATGTTGTATGATCCTCAAGGTATGATTTGACCTCATTTAGGACCATGTTGTCCATTTTCAAACCTATAAGATCTGATGTAAAATTTTAACATGTAAGGGTTGGCCCAATCTGACTTGGGGTAAAATTTTGGTAAACATTTTGTAAATTTTCAAGGGTAAGATGCTTGTTATGCTAAAGACCAGTTGTCTTGACCTTCAATTTAGAAAAGGAGTTGCTCATATTATATAATTGATACTAATATTCCTCTAAAAATAATCCAAACTCACACCACCATACAACAAGAAACAAATACACAAAACAAGATAAAAAGACACACACGTGTTATCTAAGCACTTAGTGAAAACACACAAACAACTCACACCAAATAATGTGCCTAGCACTTATGGAAAACACACACCTATCCTAATATATACAAGACCTTAAAACACTTTAGGTGAAGGATAACTTCTTGTTTGATTTAACTAGGGTCAAAGGCAATGTTTCTATAATCACTTTTGCTCCGCAAGAATAAATCATCATATGATGAATATTTGTCAAAGAAAACATGCTTATGAATATAATCAAATGACATACCATTTTTGAAACTTTTTATAACTGCAATTATATCGCTTAGAACTCTCATGAACACTCTATCTAGCTTTCCTAGAGGTTTATTTGACTTTTTAGCTTGCTTGGCCTTTATCATGTACACTTGGCACTTCTCAATCTGATCATTGAGAGCCATGAAACCCTTCCCAACTTCAAATGTATTTGAATCATGATATGTTTATTGTTGGGAGTCATCAAGGTTGTCTTATGGTTTACCAAACACTTCATGGTCTATCAAAGTTTTTTATGATTGGTAGAGACCCCACACTCTTCTTTATGCTCATTAGGTACATAATTGACCTCATAATAAAGTTTATATTCCTTTTAAATATTTACAAACATGCTTACCTCTTTAAATTTTTGCATTATGGCATTGAATTGTTACCACATATCATCTACCTTTTCTTGAGGTTCATGCTCATGAATATTATCTTCTTTGGTATGCAGAGATGAATGTTCACTATGACTACCATGCTCTGTTATAGCTAGAATATTAACATCATCATCCATGTGAAAAAATTAGTTCCCCCAAGCAACCTATCTTAGAGTTTCATCAAAATTTTCCTCAAGAGACCCATCACATTATTCATGGAGGATATATGTACCAAGATCTATTTATTCAATATGCTCATATTGATTAAATCCATACTGCTCAACTCCCCATTCATCAAGGTATAGGTTAGCTATGCCATCAAGAGGTGTTATAGGTTTTTTATCACTAAGATGATCTTTTTCATCACTGATATTTCAATTAACATTTGATGTATAAGGCACATATAGATCTACATGAAATTTAGATAGAGGTTCAGATTTGATTGATGATTTAATACCATACCTAGTCTTAAATGCCATATAGGACCAGTTTGAAGTCAATTATCCTCTCATCTTTGTAGTAAAATATCTTGAAAAGCAAAGGGAAAAGGGAGGTGGTACATCCACAACCAAAACATATTGAGAAATAGTGAAAGTAGGACAAGTATAAAGAACAAGTTACAAACCTTTGATTATGCCAATTATCTTGGTAGCTAACCCATCAAGTTGTAACACTCTCATGAAATGAGGTTCATACTTCAAATTCAAATTATCATCTACTTGCTTGGCATGACTAAATTACTTGTTTCAATCGCAATCAAACAATTGTGAACCAAAGCATCTCCAATGATGATAGAGAGATAAAATGGAGGAGTTTTATCTACTTTATCAATTTTGTTGGGTTATCCCTCACTATGTTTCAATGTGTTTATCAAGGTTGCCCCTTTCCTACTAGGCTACTTGGTTGCCATGCTAAGTTTTGATAGATCTTCTTGGAATAGGTCTACTTGTCCAGGTATTGCTAGTGTATCCCACATTGATACACTTACATGAGCCTTATTCATTTTCCATACAATGTTTGTGAAAAAGCCACTAACCTTAGCTTGTCCACTAATAGGAATAGTGTTGCCTATAACTTAATAATTTTAAGGTGTGAAATAAATCTTAGTATTCTATATTCTTTGATATACTTTTTAATTTAGGATTGCATTAGACATACCTACCCCTTGGAGTGTTTGAAATATCATTGATGGGCCATTACCAACCCCTTGAATCTCTTCAATTGCCTTTCTCTTTGACCTTGTGTTTGCAGTTATAGGACTTGAGTATTTGCTTGATTGTCCTTGGTAATTCAAAACTCATGGGTATTCTTGATTCTAATTGACTAAATTAATCTCCACTTGAGAAATTTCTCCATTATTCTCTCCTCTACTAGGTAATTTATCTTGAGTCTTGGCTGGCATTGTTCCCACATGTGCCATGAAAGCTTGACTAAAGGACTCATTGGCATAGGAAGATGGATCATGAGGTTGATCCCATGGAGGCCAAACCTCATGCATTTGAAAATTTTATTTTGAGTAGAAACTAATTCTTTTGAGGTGGAAGGAACATTATGATTATAACTATTATATGATTTTGCTTGAACTAGTTGCCCTTGACCTTGAATATGACCTTAAAAAGGTGGTCTATTATCTTGATAGTTTAGATAGGACTGATTGTGTTGATAGGGGATTTGGAAAGGTATCCACGTTTATTATTTTATGATCTTTTTGAGACCTGAAATCTCTTTCTCAAGAGCCTTCACTCTTTCTACCTCATTAGATTTACTTGATTGACTAGGGGCAACTTGCTTATGTTTTGGTGTAGGGATGGGAGCATCAATAGGTGTAGAGGTTTATAAATCATGGAATATAGGCATAGGGGGGCTTGGATAAATATTCCTAGCCCGAATCAAATAGTTCTTAGCTCTAATAGCCACTTCATAGGCATTATGCAATATATCCCCTCCCATAGCTTGTGACATCATAGAAATATCACTATCAAAAGCCTTAAGATAATAAATGAAAGCATGGTGTGCAGTAGGCTTACCAAGATTGGAATTCTATCCCATGTCTTCTAAAACCTTGTGTTGAAGTCTTGAATAGCTTCTTGAGGTGCTCTCTTTCTGTTGGTAAACTACTCAATCAATGACAAGTTATCACTCTTATCCTCAAACCTTTTCCTCAAAGCATCACCCAATTCATCGAATGTAGTGATAGAATTAGGAGCCAAAGTGCCATACCAATCAAGAGCCTTCCCCTTGAAATAAAAAAACAACCTAATGGATATATTTTCCTCAATGATATTATGTATATTTCAAAAGATGGAAATATTTCTAATGTGTTCAATAGGAGTAATGGTTGTCTCACCTATGTATGAAGGGACACTTTTGAGGGATGATATGAGAATATCATCATAATGGGCAAGTATTAGATGACTATATCCATTAAAAGTAACAAAATTTAAGTTCCTTTCCATGATAGCTTTAGGATTTTGAAAGATTGGGCCAATCAAAATCCTTCTTATAGGTCTATGGTTAAGGTAGGATCTCTTTGGTTAAGGATGGGTGCTACAAAATTTGTTTATTGTGACTGAATAATAAGGAAGATCTTAGAAATCAAAAGTAATTTTTTTAGTATAAGATCTTATGTTTACCTTAGGTGTGAAATAATGCACTAGTCTATAACCAAGAGTCACTTGTTAAAATTGCTAGATACTGTAGCAAGTAGACTATTATAGCCTCTTTGTTGTCAAGACTAGCATCCACCTTAAACAACCTTCTTGGACCACATGTCCCACTGGGTGTGTCATAACTATTATAGCCCAAATTTTCACCCTAGATAAGTCAATCAAACCTTCTCAAACTTGGGATAACATGAAACTATCTCTAAATATAGATAGATTACTACAATAGATAGATCTCTAGATTATGGGCTACCTCCATTGATCTATCCATTTAAGTTCTCAAATACACTAAACTAATCACTTATTGGGGTGAAAAAATAAGAAATTAACATGAAATTAACATATACTAATGGACATGATACACCAAGGATATCTTCATAAAACATAATTAAACTTGCACTATGAAGGTAGATTACTAAAACTGATCTCAACTCAAGGCTCTTCTAGAAAAAGTGTTTCTACATGAAGGCATATTTCCATGCATTTATAAAGGTGGATGAATAAAATGTCTAATATTAAGCACTAATAATCTTGTTCACACTTAAAATACACCTAAAAAACACTTGCACTTAATGAGACTTGTTAGAAAAAATATTACTTACACAATATATACAAGAGTGGAATGGAAGCAAGGAAAAATAATCATCACTTGTCATCTAAATGGACTACTTGACATACTTAGGAAAGAATTTCAAAGACTAAAATAGTTTAAGAACTTTATTCAAATGCAAAATAAAATGTCAAACTAGCAGGGCTTTACCATACCAATTATGGATTATTTACAATGCCAAAATGGCTTCAATATATAGAGTAATAGGAGAAGAGAGGAGTGACATTGGAGAGTTACAATTCCAAGTTTCAAGTATTGAAAACCAATTAAAATGCAATAGAAAGAGTTAAAAAATATATCACGAGCTTTTTTTGGACAAGTGTCTATCTAAAATATAACTATTGATGCAGTGGATTGCACCCTCTAAAGGGAGGCTCAGCTCTCTTCCTGCACATGACACAATAGAGATATTCCTCTTATTGTGGGTTACAAACATGAGGGATGAATCTCTATATTAGGGGATATCTCTCCTTGATGCACTAGATTTTCTACTGCTAACAATGGGGGGAATGAAAAGGGAGAGAAAATACTAAAAATGGGACCTAAGCTAAGAGGTGATGTACCAAAACAATTGGTTTTCTTAGCTTTCACATATACTTTGAACCATGGATAGCAAGCATACACTTCATTTAGGTGAGAAAAAACATCCATGCATCAGTATTTCAATAGGGGGTCTTATGAAGATATAGGGAGGAAGAAACTAGAATAAAAGGTGTTCTGAGACACACTACTGTGTAGCCTATTCACTTGCCTATACTTCTTCAGACACAACCTGTGAACTGCAAGAGAAGAAAAATCACTATGCACTAAATATGCTAGAATAAATGTATGAAAGCATGAAAATAAAATTACTTAGCACAAGATAAAACCATAGACATATAAAAAAGTGTAAGCTCAAATGAAGGTAAAATGCTCTTTTTGATTCAAGGTAAATTCCTGCAGGGCTTCACCATACAAGTTGAGAGATCCTTTCTCAAATGATAAGTTACAAATATATAGAGAAATGAAAACAATATAGCTGAAAAATCAAGGAATGAAAACCCATGCTAAGTTAAACGCTTCTGTAGAGACCTAAAAGACCATGTTTTCATCACTTTCTTCAAACTGCCCATGGGAGCCATGTTGTAGGCTATCCAAACTACCGTTTCTACTATCCTTGGGCTACAAAATCATGGGAGACCATCCCCAACAACTGACAAGGCCATTCCAAGTTATTGTGACTGACTATGCTCCCCCCAATACTTGGATGTGACTTGGATGCACATTAATGGTGAAGTGTGAAAACACGAGATGTTGGTCTCTATAGTTCAAAAACCAATCTAATTTATTGGTTTTTGGTATATATATTTCAAAAGATGTATTAATTCTCCTTGCTGAGTCATTTATACTACCTATCTTGGTCTGAGTGGTCATTGATTCTATCTTTTATCTTTTTTAGTAGTTGAAACTGTTCCTTATTTTATCTTTTTTGCTTTGTCTTTGCCCATGTTTTATCTCCTTCCTTTGACTTCTCCTTTGCCTTGGCCTTTTCTTTGCTTACTCTTTGACTTATCAAGCCTTCTTTGTCTTAATATTTTGTCACACTTCTTTAGACAAAATATCCGAAGGGATTCTTTCTTTTCTCGAAGGGCATATGCCCCTTAGGGCTTTTATCTTTTTTCTTCACTTTTTCAAGGTGCCCTCTGCAAGGGCATTTTTTCCCTCAAAATGCCCCTTTGGAATTTTGATTTGGTCCTACAACTGACCAAGGTTCCCTCCACAAGGGCACATGCCCTTCATACTTTTTTCAAACATCCTTCAAAAAAGTGAAGAAGTCCTTTCTTTTCCCAAGTGCTCTCTAAAAATACACACCCTTTGGAATTTTTTTCAAACATCTTTCAAGCCATCAAAATTCCCTCTAAATGAAATCCATTTCTTTTTATGAATTATTTTAGACCATTTTGAGTTTTCAATCACTTCTACTTATAAAAGTAGATAAGTAATGCCCCTGCACAAACCCAATTTACACTTGGCAAAGCAGAATGAGGGAAATACCTAGCTTTTTCATGAGAAAGGTCTGGCAAAGAACATTTTTGCACAAGGTAGTAGAGGAATGATCCATCCAAAACATGGATTGGATTAATTTTACAAATAAAAAGGAGGGGGTGCCCAATTTTGGCTTGTAGGACCAAAAATTAGTCAACACAATTGGTGACTCACAAGGGAAGCATCCTTGCTATGCTTGGGGAGACTGGTAGCCACAAAGTCCATTAGGCATGGAGTTAAGATGCATCTTGGAGAAGTCAACAATAAATTTGTAAGGACCTATGAAACAAAAAAGATTTTACCCCAAACAATAAGGTAAAAACACACACAAAAGCTAAAAACATTACACACATGCATAACAACACTTAGGGAAAATGAGAAAAAAAAACAAAAACTATGTACATGACAAAAAAAACCTAGTAACAATGCTTAAGATATATCTCATTGACTGGGATATGTGGCTCTTCACCATTCAACTTGGAGAGTTGGAAAACATTATGTTACTTGCATTGGGTGATGACATATGGGCCACTCCACAAAGAATCAAACTTCATGTGTCTTCCAGGCTTGGCTTGGTCCTCATCCCACTTCAAAACAATGTCACCTTTTGAGAAGCTCCTTGGCATAGATATTTCATCAAGATGATTCTTTATTTGTTTTTGGTGGCTAGTCATGGCATCCATGGCTTGGTCTCTCACTTTTTGAAGCTCCATTAGCTCACAATACCTGACTTCCAAGTTGTCACTCTCCATCAATTTTAGCTTATGGGCAAGATTCAAGGCTGGTAACTCAAGTGAGATAGGAAGTCTAGCTTCCCTTCCATACATAAATGTGTATGGTTAATTCTCGATTTCCCTCTTTAGAGTGATCACATCTATCTAAAGAGTTGTCTTCAAATTGGTATGCCAAGTCCTTTGATTTTCCTCCATTGTCCTCTTTATGATCCTAATAAAATTATTTTTTGTGGACTCAGCCAACCCATTTCCTTTTGGATAGTATTTGGAAGAAGTGCTGAGATAGATTCCATACTTCAATGCTCTCTCACTTGTTTTTGTTCCCAAGAAAGCCAATGCATTTTCTGAAATAATTATGACTGGGACCCCAAATCTTATCACTATGCCTTCATAGAATTCTAGGATTGCACCCTCATTGGCCTCTTTAAAAGCTACAACCTCTACCCACCTTGTGAAATAACTTTTGGTAGTCAAAACCCACTTGTGGCCACCACTAAAAAGATGATTGATCAACCTTATCAAGTCCAACCCCCATTGCATGAATGGTGGTTCCACTTGAATAGGATGAAGAGGCATGGAAACCAACCATTAATTCTCATCAAAGAAGGCACATTTTTGATATTTCCTCACCTAAAAATGAGTGTCTTTAAACAAATTGGGCTAAAATTAACTAGCCCTCATAATCTTTTTAGATGTGGCCTTGGGAGTAAAGTGGCCACTAGCTGGTCCATCATGGAACTCGGACAGTACCTTGTCGACTTGGTCTGAATCAATGCATCTCAAGAACACCCCTAAAAATTATTTTTTGAACAACACTCTATCAACTAGGACATAAGGAAGAGATTGGAATCTAAAATACCTCATCTTGGTCCTATCAAGACCTTATGGGCACTCACCAGTTCAAAGGAAATGAACCGTGCCTTGTGCCTAGCTCTTCATGACTGTAGTTACAATTGTTGTAGGTTCATTGTGGAGTACCAAAATGTCTTAATTTTAATATTTAAAGTATGTATCAAGGTGTTCACATATCCCTCTTCCTCTCACCATCTTGGTGGTCTTGATCTCTACGTTATACTCTATTAATTTGGTGATCTAACTTGCCCTTTTCTCATTCAAGTCTCAATTCAACAAGAAGTATTTTACACTAGGATGTGGCACCATGATGTGAATTTTAATACTAGATAACATATGTCTAAACTTACTCAGACTTCATATGACTACAAGCACCTACTTCTCAATATACATATATCTAACCTCATAGCCTTCTAAACCTTGGCTAAAAAAATCAAGAGGTTGTTCTAAATTCTCACCATTTGCTTGAGTGAACATAGTAGAGATTACCTCTTCATTCCTAAAGGTGTATAGATTGAAGTCCTTGGAGAAGTTTGGACTAGTCAGGGTAGGAGCTTGGGTGATAGTTTGATTGATGCCTTCAAAGCTTTATCTTCTTCTTTTTGTCTACATGAATGTCTCATCCTTCCTTAGCATGGAAGTTAGTGGCTTGACAAGCTCAAAAAGTTAGGAATGAATCTCCTAATAAAATTTATCATACCAAAGAAACTTTTCAGGCCTTTTTTATGCTTAGGCAAGGACAATGTTAAGATGATGTGCACCCTCTCTAGATCAATGGACAGGCCTTCCTTCGAAATGGCATGACCCAAGAGCTTGCCTTCATGGATGACAAACATGCATTTATTTGAGTTAAGAGAGATATAAAACTCTTTACACCTTTCAAAGATTTGCCTTAGGTGCTTCAAGTGTTCACTTGCCTCCTTAGAGAAGACTATCACATCATCAAGATAAACCAGCACAATGTCATTGATCAAACCTTAGAAATCCATATCCATAGCACATTGAAAGGTAGCTCCAAGATTTGACAATTTGAATGGCATCTTCTTGTAGGTGTATGTTCCCCACTTTGTGGTGAAGGTTGTCTTGTATTAGTTACATTCTTGTACCAATATTTGATTGTACCCAGAGTAGCCATCTAGGAGAGAGAATCTTTCATTGCCTGTCACCATTTGAAGAATTTCCTCCATACTTGGAAGGGGATAGTGATCTCTTAGTGAGACTCTATTTAGGTATCTAAAATTCACACACAATTTGACTTCTCCATTCTTCTTCCTAACAATGACCAAATTGGCCAGCCAAGAAGAGTGTTTGATAGGGAAAATGATCTTAAACTCGACCAATTTGGTGAGTTCCTTCCTCATGAGAGGCTCAATTTTTGGATTCATTGGTCTTTGCTTTTGCTTGATGGGTTTGGCACCTTCCTCTAGCTTAATGGTGTGTTGGGCTAAGCATGGATCAAATCCCTTCAAATCACCATACTCCCAAGTGAAAACATCAGGAAACTCTTGACATAACATAATGAAAGCATGATTTTTCTCATTAGTACACACCTTCCCAAGTACAAGTAGCTTATCCTTATAGATCTCTACCATTTCATATATTTCCTTCTTGGTTGACATGCTTGATTTGTCTCTCTTGAGTTGGTCATCTTTGTTAAAAATGTTTTCAAGAGTTACCAAACCTTTACGAAGCTTGTTGGTTTTTAGTTGAACAATCTACCCATCATATTGTTATTGTAGCTTGGACTAATTTTTAGAAGCAAAATAAGCTTCTTCCTACAAGAAAAGTGTTATTTTTTGGTCACTTTAAAACACCTACCAATTGGTGAGATTGTCTGGTATGGAGGGCCTCACAATCACCTTTAAATGATTTTGATTCTTGCTTTATCTCATCCCCTTTGGGATGTCAAACTGAGCACCAATTACTAGTAGTCTATCTGCATGCTTGTTCTCCTCTCTTGGAATGGAAATGAAGTTGAAAGCAATGAAGCTATCTACAAGGTCCCACACTCTATGCATGTAAAACTTTAGTAAGGAGTTCTTGGTCAAGCTTTGACCTTTCACTTGGTTCACATTCAACTGATTATCTCCAAACACCTGCAATTCTTTGATTCCTCTCTTCCTTACCCATTATAAGCCATGAATAAGGGCCTCATACTCTACTACATTATAGTTGTAGGAGAATTGAAACCTTAAAGTTAAGAAGTATTTATCCTTTGAAGGTAAAACCAACATTGCCCCACCACCAGCTCCCAACTTGCTTCTAGATCCATAAAAAATAGTTGCCACACACCACAGTCCTCTTGGCTTGTATTCATCAATTTCAACATGAAAGCATATTTTTCATGCATGAAATAGACTCCAAGACTAGATTATTCAACGAAATTGTAAGGATCATGCTCAAAGTTGTCATTTCACCATTCATCTAGAAGTAGGTTAGCAACTCCTATAAGGGAAGATAATAGAGATTGATCCACCTAGAGCTCTTCTTCATCAATGATTGCATAGTTCACATTCACTGATTTGGGTGAGTATAGATTTAGGTGATCCTTGTGGATGGGCTCTGACTCAATCTTCACTTTAGTTCCATACTTTGTCTTGAAAACCATATAAGACCAATTGGCTACCAATTATCCACCTATCTTGGATTTGAAATCTCTTGACAAGCAAAGAGCGAAGAAAGGAGGAACATCTACCACTACCATATCATGGGGAATTGAAAAGGTTAAATAGGCATGGAGAGTCAGGTTCAAGCCTCTTGCCACTCCCAAGGTATTAGCTGGTGATCCATCCAACTATATAACTTCTTTGGTCATTTGCTCATATTTGAGGCCTAACTTATCAGCTATGCATTTGAGCATAAATGAAGTGCTTGCTCCACTACCAATGATACAATTATAGACCAAGAAATCACCAATAAATAGGGACAAATAGAAGGGAGGGACCTTTTCATCTTTCTTTTCTTGACCAGCCATGGAAGGAGCCCCATTTACTACCAACACATTATCATTTCTTGTTGGGACAACTTGCTCACCTAGCTCGTACAATTCCTTTTGGAGTATATCCTTTTGTCATGGAAGTGCTAAAGAATCCCACAATGAGATGTTCATGTGTAGCTTTTTCATTTGGTCCACTATATTGATTGAAGGATTTCCCCCTTTAGAGTTCTCCTTGGGAACATTCGTAACCTATAGTGCAACCTGAGCAGCTAAAGCTACAATTGTTGGCTTATAATTAGAATTTTTTTGACTTTCTTGTGGTCTTGGGGATACTTCAGTTACACTTCCTACTTGATTGGCTAAAGGAGATGTTGTAGGTGCTTGAGTGGTTGCTTGAGCTTCATCAATGGATCTCCTTTTAGATCTAGTGTTGGATGCAACACTAACATTCTGATTACTTGTGCTTCCCACATAGTTGATTGTGTAGAACTCTCCTTCCAAGTTATTCATAAGAGCAGAATCAGATTGAGCCTACCTGTTGTCTATCTCAAGTTGTGTTGACATCTCATAATTTGAGAATTGGGTTGCCTAATCATCTTGTGTAATCATTCCTTGATTTGGTAGCTCACTAGCATAAGCAACCTATTCTTGGCCATGAACAAAGGGTGGATAGTTGTGCTACTCCTGCACCAAATTATTTTGGGTGGGGACAAGAGCCTTGAAAGATGAAGGGGAATTTGGATTATAGCTTTGATAAGGCTTGACATGTGTAATTTGACCTTGCCCTTGATTATAATTCTAGAAGGAAGGCCTATTTATTTGTCCAAACTGATGGTATCCTTGATTTGGCCTGTAACTCTGAGCTTGATATCTCTTGAGGGCAAGTAACTCATTGGTAAAACTCTACAGCAGGCTCTTAACTTCATGGATGCCATTTATAGGGGTAACAGTCAACTTCTCTTAATTAAGTAGAAGAGCTAGAGTGGGTAAAGTAGGCTGGACTGAGGGCTATAAATCAGGAAAGAGTGGCATAAAAGGTCTAAGAGATATCTTTCTTGCTTAAACAAGGAAATTTTCAGCATCTATGGCTATCTCATAAGTAGTAGATAGAGTGTTTCCACCCATGGACTGTATCAAAACAATAATGTCACTATTCGGGGCCTTCAAGTAGTAAAGGAAAGCATAACTTGGGGTTGGCCTCATAAGAATTGAGATTTTGTCCCAAGTCTTTTATAACTTATTATTAAAATATTACATGAACTCATGTGAAGCTCTCTTCATGGTGGTTAACTACTTAGCTAGAGATAGATGGTCACTTTTTTCCCCAAATTTATTGGTCAAGAAGGTCCTTAACTCCTTCCATGAGCCAATTGAGTTTATAGTCAAGGTCCCATACTAGTCTATAAATTTCCCTTTAAAGGATAAAGCTATAAATCTAATGGCTACATTTTCTTCAATGATATTATAGATGTTGCAGAGGTTTGCTACGTTTCTAATATGCTTGACAGCAGTGATTGGGCCATCTCCACTAAAGGGAGGAACACTTTTGAGAGTTGTCCCTAGAATTGGGTCATACTGCTAAAGGATCAAGGGACTTTGACCATTGAAGGCCACAAAATGGAAAGCCCTAAGGGCTACCATGGCTATAAAAGGATTTAGCAGGGGTCTCCTTGAGTAGGTGTATTTTATGGTTGGTTTAGGAAAATGGCTTGCTACGTAAGGGTGGGTATTTACAAACCTCAGCCTTTTTGTTGAGTTCAAAGGTAACTCAACAAATTCAAAAGGGGCACCCCTAGAAGATCTTTTAGTGACATTTGGCATGGGATGCTAGGCTGGTCATTAACTAGAGACTTGGTTCCTGAATGGAGTCACCAGTTGTTAAATATAGCTCCTTTGGATTTTTTAACAATATCAAGACCAACACCAATCCTAAAACTTGTAGGACACAAAAATTTATCTCACCAGGCATGCCAAAAACTATTGACATGGTGGATTGCACCCTCTGAAGGGAGGCTCAACTCTCTTCTTCCATGCGGCACAATGGAGACATTCTTATTGATGTGGGTTTCAAACATGAGGGATGAATCTCTAGATTAGGGGCTAGCTCCTATTGATGCACCTTAAGGCCCTAGATTTTTTACTACTAATAGTGGGGGGTATGAAAAGGGAGAGAAAATATTGAAAATGAGATCTAAGCTAAGAGGTGATGCACCAAAAAAATTGGCCTGCTAAGCTTTGGCATACACTTTGAACCATGGACAACAAGCATACACTTCATTTAGGTGAGAAAAAACTTCCTTGCATCAGTATATTAGTAGAGGGTCTTATGAAGATACAGGGAGGAAGAAACTAGCATAAGAGGTGTTTTGAGACACACTATTGAATAGCATATTCACTTGTCTATACTTCTTCAGACACTTCTTGTGACCTGCAAGAGAATAAAAATCACTGTGCACTAGATATGCTAGAATAAACTTATGAAAGCATGAAAAGAAAATGATTTAACATAAGATAAAACCATAGACATATACAAAAGTGCAAGCTCAAATGGAGGTAAAATGCTCTTTCTAATTCAAGGTAAATTCCTACAGGGCTTCACCATACAAGTTGATATATCCTTTCTCAAATTAGAAGATATAAATATATAGAGAATTGGAAACAAGATAGCTGACAAATCAAGGAATGGAAATCCATGCTAAGTTAAATGCTTCTACAGAGACCCAAAAGACCATGATGCCATCACTTTCTTCGAACTGCCCATGGGAGCCATGCCATAGGTTGTCAAACCATCATTTCTACTATCCTTTGGCTATAAAATCATGGGAGACCATCCCCAGTAACTGACAAGGCCATTTTAAGTTGTTGTGACTGATTATGCTCCCTTCAATACCTAGATGCGACTTGGATTTGTTAGGTAATCTAGAAAAAAAACTGCTCTGATACCAACTGTTAGGACCCAGAAGCACCATTGATTACCAAGTAACTAAACATGCAGAATTAAACTAGAATCACAAGTAACTAGAATTTAGAAATAACACAAAATATGAGAGACAATACCCAATTGTATTAATACTCTTCCAGAAAAGAATTACAAATGAAGAGATGCCACACTCTTCCCACCTTATAGGCTTCCCACACCAAGTCTTCAGTAATTCACCTTCAAGAGCTCACTCTCTCAATTACGGTCCCAACACACAACTCAAACACAGAGTTGGTGTTCACCTCCACTAGCTAGCAACAACACAGTCAACCAGTCAGTAACAATACTACCAGTACACTGAGTATACAAACATACTCAATCGAGTACACAACGTACTCCAAGTAGATCTCCCATGAACTTGCAACAACCTGCAACTCAAATGATCTTACTTTGGAAGGAACTACCTTGCCTTCCTCTTTGCTCTCCAACTGAGAACACATCGTACTCCAAGTAGATCCCACCTGATCTTGCTCTTTGTTATGTTGTTGTCACCTTGATCCTGCTGCCACCTACAGATCAACCTAGTTCTGTACACCTAAAAACCTAGACCTCGCACACACATACACCTACAGATCAATGATCTTACTTACAATGTAGATCTCCAAATGTGGCCTTACACACTTGCTAACCAAGATCCTACATACATGAAGAATCCTTCTGATTCTCCAAACCAGCACCCACACTTGGCACTATGGCACTAGGAGGAACACACCTTGCTCTCTTCACATACAGAAGGAGCTAATATTTTCTCTCTTACTCTCTAGCAAAAAATTACAATACAACCCATGAGTCTATTATATAGATCTCATGCAAACAATAATTAGACATCTAATTACAATAATTAGATCCACAGCTTCAAGTCCATAATTGGCCTTTGACATGTAAACACCCAGTTCGTTAACTAACTGTTTGTGCAACTGACAGTTCCAAAATTGTACAGGTGATCGACGTCGGTTCCTATCTACCTGGAGGTGACCGACGCTAACCGATCCCTGACTAACGTCAATTGCTCTTCTCACTGTATATTACCGACATCAGCTGATCAAACTGACGTTAGTTGATCTGAAACTCAGCAACCTCTTAGTAACCTCCTCCATGTTTGCATCAGTGAAGCTTTTAGCTTCACAACTTAACAATCTCCCACTTGGAGATAAATAGCTACATTGTACCTATACCTATACACCGTCTAATTTGTTTCTTGGCTTGTATCCCTTTTCAAGATCAATCCTGAAGACTAACCACCACAACACCTGTGGTGAACCTCCTGTCATCCAAGTAACCTATCGCATCTGCATCTATAAACACATGTAGAAAAGAACTTGACCCTGCATAGCATGTGCACCTGCTGTTGGTCCCTCTCAGATACTTGAGAATCCACTGAACTGCCCTCCAGTGCTTTTTTCCCAGATCGACTCCAAACTTTCTGACAGCACCCACTGCTTGGGCAACCTTAGGTCTAGTACGCATGTACTTAACCTCATCATGTGAATTAGGACCCTATTCTATAAACTATCCAACTATCAGTGTGCTAACCGGTATCACACAATCATCCAAAGACAAAATCAACTTGTGATCTTCCATGTCTCTAGAACACACTTATGCCAAAGAATTTTGCTCCTCCAAATTATTCATGACACACCACTGAACTAACTTTACCTTTAGTTTAGAAAAACCCTACATGTGTAACCCTGCATCAAGCAAACACACAACATACAGTAACAGGATGATGTCACGACTCATCATCCACCTGGTAAAGAAACCACAGTAGTTATAATGACATTGACTAAAGCCATGCTTTGTCATCCACCTATCAAACCTATACCACTATCTTGGAACTTCCACAAGACCATATGACCTAGCCTTCCATCTCATGTATCCATTCTCTCTATTCTTTAACCAAGGAATCCATTCATCTCTCAGTGCATTCATACCAACTGGCAACCCTACCAAATCTCCTGTTTGGTTCTGCATCCTATTCATGCCATGCTCCCACTATTTCCTGGATCCTTCCTGCTCTGCAGTGAGCAATGAGTATAAAGAAGAGGAACAATGAATTTGAAGCTTACTTACATTTTTAGTCCTCCATATGTGCATTTGAGACTCCTTAATAGCTTTCTATCCACCCAAAATCTATTACAGTGACCGACCTCGGTCACCACATAATCTGCATCCAACCAATGTCAGTTCCCATGTGACTGTCCTTTCTATCGATGCCAATTTCTTGACCGATGTCAGTCTTACCTGGTCACCAACATTGGTTCTCTAATCGATGCCAGTATCCACCCTTCTTGACACCACCAGCTCTGGTCTGCACATGACCGACAATGGCACCTATTTGTTCGATGCTGGTTCTTCCTGATTGATGCCAGTACCTGTGTTCTCCTATGAGTGATGACTTTTTATCCATAAGCTATCTTTGAATCAAAACCTGTTCAAACTGCTCTACTCAGAGTTACTCAGTCTTCTCCACTGATCTTTGTCCATCATCTCCTCCATAAACACCAAGACTTTC
Source organism: Torreya grandis (assembly GCA_037957365.1). NCBI lineage: Eukaryota > Viridiplantae > Streptophyta > Pinopsida > Cupressales > Taxaceae > Torreya > Torreya grandis. Next base: position 1,388,413 of record JARHVA010001747.1, read on the forward strand.
TAGTTCTTAAGTCTGTCAAAGACATCTGACTTCTTGTTAAGAACATGCATCTCCTTCTTGCTCATGTGACCAAGCCTACAAAGCCACATCTTTGCAATAGAAGAAGAATCAGTAATATAAGTAAGTAGATAAAGAGTACCTGCTTTCTTACCACCAGCTAATTCAAGTGCATCCACTGTGAGAGTTTCTGTGCATCTCTCATCACCCAACTTTCTTGAAGAAATTAGCCACATCTTCAAGCCTAAGACCTGCATGACCTCCTTCAACACCCATGTGTTGGATGTCTACAATTTCAGCCACACTTCCCCTTTGCCAATACTATGACAAGGCTCACCAACCCCTCTATTTGGGGCTGCATGGAAAGAGGCAACAGAATCTATGAACCAAGATTCTACTTTATCCAAAGAACATCTCAGAGCATCCTGTGCAACAACACCTGCAACATCTACTTCTTCAGTTCCTTCATGTTGATCTGTTACCAACCAACAATCTTTCTTTTCCTACTCTTTATTTCCATAACACCGTAATTGACCATTCATGCTTTTCAATTCCTCCATTCTTAGATTACTTTCTTCTACCATTGCTCTACTCCCACTCAATCAAAAACCCCTGAGAGTGACCTGTAATCAAACACAAAACCTGCTCCCTGCAACCTTAGCTCTGATACCAACTATTATGTAATCTAAAACAACAAACTGCTCTGATACCAACTGTTAAGACCTAGAAGCACCATTGATTGCCAAGCAACTAAACATGTGGAATTAAACTAGAATCACAAGTAACTAGAATTCAGAAATAACATAGAATATGAGAGACAATACCCAATTGTATTAATACTCTTCCAAAAAAGAATTACAAATGAAGAGACACCACACTCTTCCCACCTTACAGGCTTCCCACACCAAGTGTTCAGTAATTCACCTTCAAGAGCTCACTCTCTCAATTACGGTCCCAACACACAACTCAAACACAGAGTTGGTGTTCACCTCCACCAACCAGTAACAACACCGCCAGTCAACCAGTCAGTAATAATACTGTCAGTACATCGAGTATACAAACATACTCAACCAAGTACACAACGTACTCCAAGTAGATCTCCCATGAACTTGCAACAACCTGCAACTCAAATTATCTTACTTTGGAAGGAACTACCTTGCCTTCCTCTTTGCTCTCCAACTAAGTACACACCGTACTCCAAGTAGATCCCACCTGATCTTGCTCTCTGTTGTGTTGTTATCACCTTGATCATGCTGCCACCTACAGATCAACCTAGTTCTGCATACCTACAAACCTAGACCCCACACACACATACACCTACAGATCAATGATCTTACTTACCATGTAGATCTCCAAACATGGCCTTGCACACCTACTGACCAAGATCCTACATACATGAAGAATATTTCTGATTCTCCAAACCAGCACCCACACTTGGCATTGTGGCACTAGGAGGAACACACCTTGCTCTCTTCACATACAGAAGGAGCTAATATTTGCTCTCTTACTCTCTAGCACAAAATTACAATACAGCCCATGAGTCTATTATATAGATCTCATGCAAATAATAATTAGACATCTAATTACAATAATTAGATCCGAAGCTTCAAGTCTATAATTGGCCTTTGACATGTAAACAACTAGTTCATTAACTAACTGTTCGTGCAACTAACAGTTCCAAAACTTCACAGGCGACTAACATCGGTCCCTATCTGCCTGGAGGTGATCGACGCTGGCTGATCCCTGACCAACGTTAGTTGCTTTTCTCACTGTATATGACCGACGTCAGCTAATCAGACTGACGTCGGTTGATCAGCAACTCAGTAACCTCCTCCATGTCTCATCAGTAAAGCTTTTAGCTCAACAACCTAACATGATTCACATTAATTATGAAGCATGAAAACATGGGACACTGGTCTCTATAGTTCAAAAACTAATCTATTTTATTGATTTTTGATAGATATATTTCACCAAATGTATTAATTGTCCTTGTTGATTTATTTATGCCATTTGTCTTGATCTAAGTGGTAATTGATTTTGTCATTTGTCTTTGCCAGTAGTTGAAATTCTTCCTTATTTTATCTTTTTTGTTGTCTTTGCCCATGTTTTTTCTCCTTCCTTCAAATTCTCCTTTGCCTTGGCCTTTTATTTACTTTCTCTTTGACTTATCAAGCCTTCTTTGTCTTGGTATTTTACTGTGTTTTCTTGAAGGGCACATGCCCCTTGGGCCTTTTATCTTTGCTCTTCACTTTCTCAAGGTGTCCTTTATAAGGGTACTTTGTGCCTCAAAATGCCCCTTTAAAAAAATTTATTTTGTCCTACCACCGACCAAGGTGCCCTCCACAAGGGCACATACCCTTCAAACTTTTTGTAAATGTCCTTCGAAAAAGTGAAGAAGTCCTCTTTATTTTTCCAAGTTCCCTCTGAAAAGAAACTTACCCTTTAGACTTTTTGCAAAGGTCCTTCAAGCCATCAAAATGCCCTCCAAAGGAAATATGTTGCCTTTTGTGAATTACTTTAGACCAGTTTGGGTTATTCAATCAATTCTACTTATAAAAGTAGACAAGTAATGCACCTGCAGAAACCCGATTTGCACTTGGAAAAGTATAATGAGGGAAACACTTGGATTTTTCATGAGAGAGGTCTGGCAGAGAACATTTTTTACACAATTTAGTAGAGAGATGATCTAGCCAAAACATGGATTGGATGAATTTTGTAAAGAAAAAGGAGAGGGTGCCTAATTTTGGCTTGCAGGACCAAAAATTGACCAACAATAACATCTTCTTGAAGTTGGTGTAGGAATACTTCATTATTCTTATTGAAATTACTCTTCTTAATGAGGAATCCACTAACTATCCATAACTACCTTGGAGGCCATTAACACATATGCATTAACTTGAGAAGGTGAAAACATGATTGGTGCAAATCATTATGCACCCCTCTAAATGATAATCTTCTTTTTTCCACTTTTTGTTTACTTCCTTGCAGTAACTCACTAGCCCTCTAGCCTAAACTCTCACACTTATCACTGGGGTGACTTGCACATACTCAAGAGATTTCATTATATATATGTGAGACACATCTTCAGAACTTCTTTGTCCTCTAGTCCATTATGCAGACCTCAATAAGACTCAAAACCATATTTCTCATATTTAACCTAGCAGTTACCTTTGTAGACACTAGAAAATTGTACATAATAATTTTAGGTGTCGAGACCCTCTAGGGACCATCCCACAACCCTTCGACCATAAACCTAAGCTAGGTTATTCAATTAACTAACCAACTAAATAAAGCTTTTTACTAAACATTACCTTTGACCCTCGACTGCTAATGATAACCCTAATCATCGATGATTAGGCCAGACTAGTGATGGTCAGATTCCTACTGCTTGAACAGTCAAACTCCAATCAACCCAAACTTGCTTTTTTATATTAGCTCATCTAATTTATGTGTAAACTAATGCATTCAAAATATAAAATTAAACTTCTTGCTAAATTTATTCTTAACCTATTGTTACACCTTTCCTTCCTTCTTATAAAAAGAGAGGATGAGGAGGTGAAAAAGGATCCAAATCCAGAATTGATCAATCATCCACATCCAAATCTAGAATCAATCAATCGTTTACATCCAAAGCCATAACCTCTTACATCAGCAGTTCTTTTTTATAAGTATTCTTCCAGTGAACCAACAAGTGTGATAGAGATTAAAAGTGTTATCGCTCATCGACCAATAGACAAGCATTTTTACTCTATCAAAATTACTCTGAGCTTCACTAATAGATCCTTCAACTATTCTTCATATCAAAAACTAGAAAATTAGTATCTATTTTCAATAAATTAGTTTCTTTATTTATATTTCACAATCAACCTAGCCCAAACCCATCTCTCAAAATTCCATTATGTAACCTCAACAAATTAGACTTCTTAAACACACCCAGAACCCATAATAATTATCAACAGTCACCCTGATAGCTGACGGTCACCTTAACTACCGATGGTCACCCTAACTACTGATGGTCATTATGTGACAAAAAAATAACAAGCTATTTTTACCCACTAGACCTTAACCAAATCTTTGTTTTAGACTCTCTACCTAATCACATAACCCTACCCTATTTTTTGGACCATATCTGATTTATTTGGCATTAATATCAATCTATTTATTACTATAATTAGTCAAATTCACCTATTCATTTATCAAATACTTGTTGTATTTTATTTTAGTATCTTTTGTGATATGTGCAAGTAATTTATCTTTCAAAACTTAAATGTTTAAAAGTGTGGATTGACAACCTCCAAGGAAGCTCGTGCTTCTTAGATCTAGCTTGCTAGGCAATCCACCCTACTATCTAACTAATCCAACCATTTCTTTGAGTGATTTTTTATCTGTAAGTCATTCTTCCCAAGCTAAAGATGAGTATCCACAATCATCTGGATCAATGTGCAAACAAACATATCAGGTTTTTCTACCACACCCTTCTCGAGTTTTTTTCCTCCTTTCAAAAAACATAAGCAAAAAAATTTTAAAAAATTCTGGCACACCTAATGGGACCCTTGAGTCTTTTCTTGGGTTCATAGTTGCATCTAAGTGCTTCTTATTTTCTCCTCATACAATGAAATAAAATTTTCATTTTTGTGTTTAAAATTAACTGCATCCATTATCTTCTTTCTTATTTTAGCTCACAGCTTAATTAAAGAAAGTAATCAATTGTATTTCCACTCTTGTCACACACACAAGACCAAACCACTTACATCTAATCAAGCATAAAACATTGATATAAGGCATGACTAATATTTTATTACCTAGCAGTCACCTTTTCAACCATTTTACTTAGATTTCATCACCAAGAGGAGAACTAACTCATCTCTCTAGTTGAGTATAAACTTTGACAATTGATATATCTTGGCTAAGCCTTTGATACCCCTATGATTATGGTGTGTGAAGTGAGGGGGTAGGCCTCATTATCAAGTCACATATTAATTTCCAATACATATCCCTTTGAGAGTCTAAACACAACTTGAAACCAACCAAAGACTTCTTTTCTAGTACCCGCTCTACAAGCCAATTCCAGTCACACAATTTTTAAAGCTTAAGGCATAAGCCACAAGAGAAAGTAAAAGGAACCTTAAGATTTAATGTGCTTTAGTGTGTGTTTGGTTTTCTTGAATTTTTCTTATCTTCTCTTTGTTTGAGTTGTGAGTTTGCTTATATCGTCATCTGCATGGTTTTAACTAGGCAACAACTATGAAACCAAACAAATTAGAATCTACCTCCTAATCATCTGCCTTCCTCTTCTCCCTCATCCATGGCGTACATCTCAAATACACATAGTTCTTCTCATCCTTCTAGGAGTCCTACCATCTCTTAGATGGTTTACAAAATTGATGTGGACTTTACCACTTTTTTGGATAACAACCCCATAACCCTCCATCATTACCTTAACACCATATCTCATTGTAACCCTACTTCAGTTCCACCTATTGACTAATCCTATGACATGCCATCCCACCTTATGGGTGATACTTATATAGCCACCATATCCACCCAAACTTTAGTCACCTATGCATTATCCTCTACCAATAACCCCACCGATACCACCATTCAAAACCAACCCACTCAAGGAACACCCAAGCACCTTCTTCCCCAACTAATAACCCTCCTAATATAAGAGCAACCCAACCTTTAGGCACTGGTACTTCCTTTATTATAAGATTACCCTCTGCTAGTGCCACCACCATTCCTCTCATTTCTAAACTACCTACCACCACTCCATTTCAGAGCTTGGTGGTTCCCATACTTTCTACCCTTTTGCCCATCAGCACCAAAGTTACCACCTACCCTCTATCTACTAACCTAACCTTACCTCCTACCCAACCTATGTTAATCTCTCAACATGTGCCCATCTTACCAAACCTAAGCTACGTCTCTAACCCAACCACCTAACCACCTATCTTCACATATTCATATGTGACATCATCCCAACTACCCATGTCCACACACTAACATGTGGCAGCCTCTCAACCCTCCACCCACTATACATATGTTACACCTACCCAAACCAAACACAACCTACCTTATAATTACAGGGGTGCACAACCCCAAAATGACCTTGTCAAAATGTCAATGGACAAAAAGACAAATTTAAATCATCTATTTTTTGGAGCTCATAATATTTTATCATAAGACCAAATCTGTAATGAACCAATTCACCCATCTATCCCCATTCGACTATATCCTCTTCAATGGGAACTTCTAAAGTTCTCAAAGTTTCAGAGTAAGGAGGACCCACAACAACACCTAAGATCATTTAGGCATTAATGTTATATGATTGCCTATGATGATGCTCTACTTCTTCGTACCTTCCCCATGTCTCTATCAGGTTTGACACTAGATTGGTATAGTACTATTACAAAGTAATCCCTCTTTTATTTTTCCAATTAGCTCATATTTTCTTAGACAACCTTTCCATAAACATCTCTAAGAAAGTATCCATCACTGATCTCTACTCCATTCAAAAATTTGATGATGAATCCATTATTGACTTCAAATCCCATTAGAAGAACTATGATAAACCAACTCTCCTCTCTACCCCAATCTGAGTTAATTTAACTCTTTACCTGAGCTTGTGCCAAACACATCTCCTCTACCTTATAGGTTTAGAGCTTCAAGACATTTGACGAGGATTTTACCATGAAAAAAAAACTATGAAATAGAGCCATCAATGAGGGGAAGTTAAAATTGAGAAACAATAACTCTACCTTAAAATCAAATGAGGCTTCCTCCTCCAAACCCAATAACCAAACCAACACTAACTCAAAAAATAAGGGAACCACAAATGTGGTTGTCCTTAAGATCACCCCTCCACCCGTTGTTAACCAATCTAACTCTTTCAATTCCTCTAATAAAAACACTAGGAACCCAAATCACAACACCCAAAAAAAGTTTATTCCATTTGAAGATTCATATGCTTTGGTCTTGTAGAAATTTTTAAAGGCTAATATCATACAGCTTCCTTTGATCACACCACCATAACAATTCAATTTATCTTATCCTATGACTGGTTAGTACAACACCTTCCTCTAAGTCATTGGACATGAAATTAGTAGGTGTAATACCTTGAAAAGTGTTGTCCAAAATCTCAATGATAAGGGGGAACTTATGTTAGAAGACCCTGATGCACCCTTGAACCAATCACTTGACATTTTTAGACAACCATTTCCCAACCATGATCCTTCTACCAATAGTGAAAATAAATAATAAACCTCTCATGTTCATGAGACCTATACAATCAATATGGTTCTTGGTGCACATATTGCTGAGAAAACCATTAACCAAATCACCTCTTCCCCTAATCCACTTATTGAGGTAGTGGAGTCACCAACCTCTCCTTTAGTATACATGTTAGAGGAGGAAACCATTCGCACTTTATCATTTTCCTCAATCACACAATAATCCACTCTTCCTTTAGCAAGCACTCTTAAAGAAGAAACCACTTTTCCTCCTCCCATCAAGGAGTTACTTTCCTCTCAACACCTAGGCATATATTTTACATCCACTACCAAGGGATTTAGACACGTTTATAAACCTTTCTCCAAACTCCATAAAAACTTAAAATTCATATTTGACCCTAACCTAGATCGGTCCACCTTTTGTTAACATCTTAAACTCTTGTATAAAATGAAGTAGGAGCCTTCACCATTAAAACAACCTCCCTTTCCATTATCAAAACCACTATCACCATAACTTAACCGTCTGACACCTCTACCCATCAAACTACAATAACACCATCAGAACAAAACTCACCCAAAGTCACTAAATCACCTTCTACCATTCTAACCAAAACTAACAAGAATCTTGGCATATTTCCTACTCGTAACATTACTCACCCATTGGTAAAGTTAGATTTAGGCCCACTAAACCTATCAAACAAAGCCCAAACTAATCCAACAAGGAAGGTAAGACCACCTAGAAGCCCAAAAACTAAAACTCTACCTCCCCTCTCTACTTTGCTCTCTATTTTGGGGCCTCATCCCTCTACCTTAATTGGGAAACCAACTGTCCCAATCAAAATCTGGCCACCACTTTTGGTTACACCATCACTCCTACTTTCATCCACACCTATTTTCACTGAGCCACCCATGACCATACTTCTTATCTCCCAATCATCTATAAACAAGTCTCTTACCTCCCAAATGTCTACCCTAAAACCTTCTAACCTCAAGTTATCAACCTCTCTACCAAAGTCGAAGCCATCTACCAAGAATGCTTATTTACCCAAAACCTCTACCACCAAGTCCACTCCAAAAAGGGCTTCCATCTCAACCCCTAAAAACAAAACCCTTATGCCTTTGTTACCATTACCTGAGTATTACTCAAACATGCTACATAGGGTATTGCAAGCATCTTACTTAACCGTGCCACCTATAATACCATTCAACCCACATGATCCTAAACTATCTTGGTACAATGACAAACTGATATGTTCATACCACAAGACACCTAGGCATGACATGAAGAACTAAAAAGCTTTCCAAGTCATAACCCATCATTTGTATCATGAGGATGACTTATTATCTGATGAGCCTATTATGAGCCTGACATTGATCTAATAACCAATAGCCATCAACCAACACCTACCTACTTCTCCACTCTCACCTCAGAGTGAAGAGGAACTGATGCAATCATCTATTCTAACCCTCCCCCAATCCATACCACCCATATAGTCACATGATCAAAATCCCAACCAAAGGATAAGATGTCCACTCCATGGGCATAACCCTCTTCCACCACCCAACCACCTAGCTAACACCAAGAGCCTTTACCTTTAACCAAACCCAAAGTGTCCATTTTGGGACCCTCTCACTCTAATCCTTCCAAATCATTCTAGTGAGTAGTTCTGAAATAGCTTCACCAAACACCATTTAAGATGAGTTTGTATGGACTAATCAATACCCCACCCCATCATTGTCAAGCAATGATAAAAACTCTATAATCCATAGAGGTTAGGCCAAAAAACCCTCAACCTTTATCAGCCTTTCTTAGAAAAATTCACATTTTCAACCTTGTTACCTTCAAGGATTCATAAATACCCTCTATCTATCTAGATGATCCAAACCCTCCTTTTATTACTGCATATATCAACTAGACCTACATCAAGAGGGTTATGATTAATGAAAGAGCTAATATCAACACCATCTCCTCTTACACCTACAGTCAACTCAAATTACCTAAGAACATTATGTCATAAACCTCAACAGTGCTCTAATCATTCAATGATACCATGGCCATGACTTTAGGAACTGTTATCCTTCACATTTGCCTAGGACCCTACACACTTCATGAGCTCTTCTATGTAGTAGAATGCAAGTTCTAGTACATGTTGTTGGGATGCCTTTGGATCCATTATATGGGTTGTGTGTCATCCACCCTGCACTGATACATCAAATTTGATTGTGAAGGTTAAGTTGTTACCATACAAACTGACTCGAGTCCTTTCACATCATATAACATGACATACTAACCCAATGAATTTCTCCTTCCTCCATCCAACAATCCTTCACTTATAAAATATGAAGCCCTATATCCCTTTACCATAGAATCATCCACTAGTTCTTTCATCCCTTCAACCCAAATCCCCATAATGAACCCTTTAGAATCAACCTTCCAACATCTTTCATTGGAGGAGTATCACCTTTTGACACTAGACACCTTTCCTACTCCTCAAGAGTATGGGAATCTTGACCAACAACCTAGTTATGACCCCAACATTGGAACCATCATTCCTTTCAAACCCTCAACTTATCAAACCAATTTCATCTATGGGGGACTTGATAAGCCCCTTGACACTTCTGCCACCTCTTTTTCACCTCGACCATTCACCTCCAGTTTCTCTTATCTAGATAAACTAAAGTTTTCCAAAATATACCTCTATAGGTGTTCTTACAAGGGATTTGGTCTAGGTCGATATGAACATGGGCCACATGAGTTACTTCTAATAAAAACCCAAAAACCTCACAAAAAGCATGGCCTCAGTTTCACACCACCTAAATAACAAATAATCCACATCCTATTACCATCATTGATGAATAAATCCCATCCTTACCATCCACTCTACCATTAATAGCTAAGGATTTTGACATCATCCTCCCTAACTTTTTTTTCATCAACATGATCAACTTTAGACCCCTAACTTATCAAAAGGATGGGGAAATCTTAACTATTCCTCTGACCCATCCTTAGATGATAGAGGATGACTCTCCTACCATTAATACCATTCAGTGGCAGGATGATGATTCCATTCTCACCTATCTCGATACACCATATTCTTCTATCCACAAATCTCTTCCTCCTAAGACTTTAACCATGTTGAATGAATCCACCATGGATATCAACATGGAAAATCTAGACAACCCACACATTATCAAAATTAGCCAATCACTAAATTTTGAGGATCTTCAGGATTCCTCTCCTTCCTATAAGACTGTAGCATAGCATTTTCTTGGTATTACAATGACATGCTAAGAATTGACCCCTCCATTACTACCCACAAAATAGTCATTGATCATAATGCCAAGCCTATTAGGCAAAAACTTTGGAAAATGTACTTTGACATAGTCCTTCTCATTAAAGAAGAACTTCAACATCTCCTATCCATTAATTTCATTCAACCCATTGACTATCCCCAATGGGTCTTAAGCATTTTACCTGTCACCAAAGCCATAGGGGGACTTCACATTTGTATGGACTTTCATGACCTTAACCTTGCTTGTCCAAAGGATGACTTTCCTCTACCAAGCATTGACTAGCCAGTTGATCTTACAACTAGCCATGAGATGTTATCTCTTATAGACATATTCTAAAGTTAAAATTAGATCTTAATTACCCCTAAAGATCAACACAAAACTACCTTCATCACCCCATGGGAAGCTTTTTTCTATTGGATCATGCCTTTTGGACTGAAGAACATTGGTGCAATGTACTAACATGTTATGACTTACATCTTTCATGACCTTATCTATTAAATTGTAGAAGACTATGTTGATGACCTTTGGAAATCTAAATGTCATAAAGACCATTTAGCTATTTTTAAGATTATCTTTGAGTGACTCATCCATTACCATGTCTGCCTAAACCTTAAGAAGTGTATTTTGGGGTCTTATCAGGAATACTCCTTGGCTTTATCATCTTCCTATGGGGAATCTAAGTTTATCCAACCAAAATTAAAGTAATCCTCAACATGCCTCCTACTCACCTCAAGTAACTCCATAGCTTGCAGGGGAAGCTTCAATCCATTCATCGCTTTATCTCTCAGCTCTCAGACCGGTGCCAACCTTTCTATCATCTTCTGAAGAAGGATGTATCTTTTAAGTAGAATAACGACTATCAAAATGCCTTTGATTCACTTAAATAATACCTTTTTTCTCCACCTATTATCATTCTTCCTAAGGAAGATCAACCTTTTTACCTTTACATCTCAGCCACTGACCACTCCTTAGGGGCAATGCTTGCTCATTGGGATGAACAACATAGAGAGCAAGCCATCTACTACATTAGTCACACACTTTTAAAATACAATAATTGGTACACCCCTATCAAGAAACTTTTCATAACTTTAGTCTTCATGACCACCAAAATTTGCCACTACCTTCTCAACCACAAAACCTTTTTCATCACTAATACTGACCCACTAAAGTATATGCATTCCAAGCCATACCAAAACCAATGTATGGCCAAGTGGCTCATACTTTTAGATGAGTTTGACATTAATTTACTCCATTAGAAGTCAATTAAGTAGTAAATCATTACTGACCAATTAGTCAAATTACCCTTACCTAAAAATCAACCTCCTCCTCTTGAGTTTTCAAATGAATCTATTGCAACCATCTCTCAAGTAGATTTTACCTATCAAGTGACCATGTTATTTGATATATCAAAGTGTCAATGTGATGGGGAAGTCATCATCATCCTTATCCCCCTTCATATTGAACATCTTCTTCTATTCTTCAAGCTAGATTTTGAATGTACCAATAATATGGTTGAGTATGAAGCCCTAGTGATAGGCCTCCAAATTGCGTTAGCCTTGGGAGTCAAAATGATCAACATATTTGGTGACTTTAAACTTGTGTTCAATCAAATAAATGGATTTAATAGTGTAATAATGATGTTTTACAATATTAGAAATAATTAGCTGACATCATCTTAGTATCATTTGAACACTATTATATCCAAACCACCCCGCGATCTACAAACAAGTTTGTCAATAGGATGGCTTCCCTCATTTCTCAGATCTTGTCCATACCTTCTGACTCTAAGCTAATGATCATCATCCACAAACATTCTTAGACCTCTTATGTCAAATCAGACTCTCCCACCATCTTCAATGTGGAGGAGACCAAACCTGACCTTTGGCATCAATAAACTTTTAACTATCTCAACCTTACCATCACTCCTTTTGATCTTTCCAAAAATGTTTGAAGAGCATTTTTCTAGAGTACCTCATGTTATACCATACTAGGGGGATTATTTATAAATGTGGCTTTGATGGCCTCATCTTTTGTTGCCTACGTAGTCATAAGGCCTCTCATGATATCAATAAAATGCATGATGGAATCTATGGGGAACACTTTAGTGGCCTCACCATTTCTAAACACATCCTTTATCTTGGCTATTATTAGCCTACACTTAACCAAGATTGCTATGATTATGTGAAAAATTGTGTCAAGTGTTAATAACATGCCAATTTACATCATGCACCTAGCCATAGTCTTCATGTATCCATAGATTTTTGGCCCTTCTTACAATGGGATCTAGACCTTATTGGTAAAATTAACCCTCATTCTTCACAGTGACATCATTCTATCATCACTACAATCAAATATTTTACCAAATGGGTCGAAGCTATTCCTCTTGTCTCAATCAAAGTCAAAAATATTGTCAACTTTATCAACCATCACATCATCTATCATTTTAGTGTTCCTCACAAAATTATCATTGAAAATGAAAAATATTTCAAAAAAAAACAAGTATAAGGTCTTTATGATACATTCAGTATCAAGTTAGTTTTCTCATCGCCCTATTGTCCTCAAATAAATGGATAGGTGGAAGCCTCTAAAAAACCTCTCAATAACATGCTAAATAAAATGGTTAATGTATCTAGTTGGGATTGGCATTTACACATACCCTTCGATTTATGGGCATATCATACTAGAATTCAAACCCCTATGGGTGCTACCCCTTTATATATGGTTTTTGGAGCAAAAATTGTCCTACATCTCGAAGTCCAAATTATCTCTCTTCACATATCCCTAAGAGATCTCATCTTTGAGAGCAATTATCATCAAGAATGTTTATCCCAACTTGAGATACTTATGAACATCATTTGGTAGTACTCACCTATCTTCGTGTCTATCAAGAACAATTCAACCGTGCTTATAACAAACACTTTAAAGTGTGAGAATTCAATATCAGAGATTTTATCGTAAAGGAAAATCAACATTTCATCAATACGGAGGAAAAAAATAAGGAAATTTTTCTTTCAATTGGCTTAAACCTTATATCATAATGCACAAGTATGGATCATGAGCTTATCGATTGTCCTTTCTTGAAGGCAACCCAGAACTTGAGCCCCTTAATGCTTCACATCTATGTCTTTTATTTTGTTAAAACAAGATCAAACTCACCTTTTGTCTAACTTAAGCTCATCCTTTACTTTCAAACTAGATTCATCTCCCTATTTTAGGTGAAATTAATTAAAATTAAATCATGTGATTATCCATCATAATCATAGCCTAATATTGAACAATAAGTACCACGATTCTACCCATGGCATGATTCTCATGGTACTTTCTACCCCTTTTCTAAGATGAATTCTTATGGTCATTGTCACTTAAATCTCTTTCACACCTACTAAACCTTATTGTGATTTTAGTTTTGCTTTTATAAAAGAAGAACCTTTAATCCTATATAAGAAAGTCTCTGTCAAGCAATATCAGAAGCAAAAATAGTCATGGGTTATTCCTAGCATCTGTAGACTACTCCTTTGAAGGACAGTAGTCAAAAATATATCAAAATTTATTAATATAAGGTAGACTACTCCCATGAAGGACAGTTATCAGAATCCTTACACAAAGAACACAAAACTTAGACCACTCCCTTGAAGGATGGTTGAGTAAAGAATTTGTAAAAGTATAGCAATTTATTGGAAGCTTCCCACATCGATCAGCTTCCCTCAAGCCTCCTAAGCAACAACAAAATAACAAAGGACCTATTATCAAAATCAAACACAAGTAAAATAATTTGGAATTCTCAAGCGGCTTTCATAATTAGACTTCCTACATCAATTAGTTTACACTTGATATAACATAGACTTGTTTATACTAGATATTTGGTGACCTACAAAAGAGGTAAGCTAGTCTCCCAATAAGGTTCCATTTTCATCTCTCTCCCCTTCATACACTATAAGAAAGATATTTTTTATCTCACTTGACATTAGGATATCAAGACACCTTTTTAACCAACTAAAAAATGCTAATACAAATCATTTGAAGGGATCGCATTCTTTAAGTCAATCTAACTTCAGACTATTTTTATTCCTTTCCAAAGAAGAAGCATTGTGCCCTCTTCTTATCCTCTCATACTGATTGATATATTCACTTAGACATTTATCTCTTGATTATCTTCTCTTTCTCACATCTAGTTTTGTTATTTAACTTACGTTATGTGATTCACTTTAATTTAAATAAAATGACCATAATCATAACCATGTCACATAAACTCATCATCAAAATCCATATCAATATCATCATATCAACATAATAACATGATCATAATTACAATAAACCATATTCACCACATGTCTAAATCTAAATGAGGAAGCATATACTCATTAAATTTTAGAATGAGTACCAAAACAATATCATCATGTCAACATCATAGAAAAATTCATCCATGAACAATGAGCATCAAGAATCGTAATCATAAATGTCATAACATGATCATAATCATGAACAACATAATCACATCATAACATCAATCTATATCAAACATCACCATAAACATGAATAAATAAATATATCATCACATGCCTAGCCAGGTGAGTCCACACCCACATCATTATGAGCATAACCATCATCAAAAATAATCAACATAAACATCATACCCATGAACCATAATCCATATTCAAAGATCATATCTATAAATCATGAGTCTATAATCACATAATCATCATCGTGTATACATTAATATACATATCTCTCTCAAAAAATGGATCTCATTGCATTGACTCACAGGCTGGTATCAAAATAATATAATAAATCAAAGTATAATGTCTCATAACAACTCTAAAATTTTGGGGCACCACTACCTCCTAGATATTTTCCTCCTATACCTACCAAACCACCTACATATGTGGCCCATTGACCTAGTGTCACTATACCTACACCTCTTGTAATACTGGCTCTATATTCTCTCTATTAGGGCTCATCTAGACAACACCTAAAGACCAAGGCCTCATAGTATCACATCTCCTCTACCATCACTACATATATCTACATAAATATAGTCCCTATAGGTGCCATCATTGTTGGTAATCCACCTCTTATATACTAGAGAGAATATCTCTCCTACATCACCAAAGATATATGAGATCTAGCCTGATCTCTCTCACATATAACAGTGACCAACTGTCCCTGCACTACTACCAATGATGTTTATGTTGCTACCAAGGATGTCTATGTTATGGCTAACACCACTCATGCCTAGTCCCTCTTAGCCATCATTGCCTATATATCCATTCCACTGACCCCCTGTACCTAAGCCTATTGATCACCTCTACCAACTGGGTCAACATCCATAGCTTATTGACCACCATCATCACCCCTAATATCAGTGGCAACATAGAGTGCCTGATACTATGCAGGATACCCATCTATGACACCCACATCATCTATCTCTATCCTTGATGACAACTCATGATCTATGAATATCTGAACTGGCTATGGAGCATGCAGCAAAAACTCTACATCCTCCCTCTTATACCTTAGAAACACCTCAGGGATACCCTGCGCTAAGTCAAATTGTTATTGTACCCTGTTAAATGGTATCATCTCTATTTCACCATCTTGTCTATCATATATCCATCTATAGCTCTATAAGGATAGAGTATGTCTCCTATAATAAGCCCATCATAAAAACCTGAGATGTGGTCTCTAAATCACATCTTTAACAACCAAGCCATTCATTAAGCCTCTGAGCCAGTCTATGTCATGTACCCTCCTTTTGGGCTAGAGAGGGCATAATCATCTCTCCACCTCATGATTTTGGAACAAAACCTCCACCTCATGATGTTGGAACAAAACTATCTACTAAGAGGGGGTGAATTAGTATATCCACTAAATCTAATCCTTTAATCCTTTAAAAGCAAACTCAAAATAATATGTAGATTAAAAGATAAATATAGAGATCATATACACACATAAATACACATGACACCAGATTTATATATGGAAAACTCAAAGAGAAAAAAACTATGATGAGAATAAGTACTAGAATATACTATTCTAATTCAGCCTCATAGTCAACACCTCACTTAGAAAAATCTCACTGGTTACAAGCCTCACTAGCAAAACCTCATTGGTTACATTTAAGGACACCAATCCTAAAGAGACACCAATCCCCTAACTAATCACCAACTCAGCTAGTCTGATGGCACTAACCAATTAGATCTATAGAGCTACAACACTATATTACAACATTTATTCATAAATGAATCAAACTCTATTATCTATTACAAGTCCTATCTGTAACATGCTCATATTATGCACATTCTCTTTTTGCCTTCTTCCTCTCTGCCCCTTTCTCTTTATGTCTAGATATGTATATATTTGACACACTTCATCTATCTCTACAACATCTTCTTTTTCTCTATCCTCTGGTTTTGTGTCTATATATTTTCTATATAACATAATTTGAAATGGCTCTAATAGAATTTCCTTTGTCCTACATATCATATATATTAATAAATGATTTAGGGTTCCATATCTTTTATGTGTTCACACTTGGACTGTAACACATCATGCTAATTTTGGACTCTAGTTCATTATGACATGAATTATTAGTTTCTCGCATCTTGATTCCATGCATCACGATGTAATTGTAATTCTCTTTATTAGTTATAGCATATGTTAGACTCAAGTTTTGATGCACATGCTCTTTAATGTATATTTGATCAGTTGGATTGATTAATCTCATTGTCTGTGTCAAGATATAAATCTTATACGCAAGTTCCTACATGTTTCTACAACTAACCATTTATCTAGACATGACTTTAAATGTTGGTCATTGATATTACCTTTGGTCCCATGATCTGATGGTCCATATTCAAATAGCTCAACTTTAAAACACGTCCATTCGATCAACCTAATCTAAACTCCCACATGTCATTCGTCTCTAAAGATGCATGTTATTTATATTGACTTGGTCATTAAACTTTAACACTTTGACCTCATCTCGTTGCTTCCTATATCTTTGGATCACTTTTGTTCCATTGATCTTATTGAACCTACTCGATCTTTAACTTGTCGCTATATCGATAAACATCGATAACTTTATTCCATCTGAGTCTACTCAATCCATTGGTTCTATTTTACACGATCACCCATGCACCTTTAGATCTTTTGACAAGATCAGTCTTTATATCTATCAAGGTTACACTCATTGGGTCTCTGTCTAACAAGCTCTATGAATGTGACATTTGTCACTTACGTACTCACTCAGGGATCCTTTTGACAATTTGACTTCATCACACTCTATTAGATCTCTAATGTCTGATTAAATACTAGTGGTTGATCTTCTAACTAACTCAATCATTAACTTTGATAGGCTCATTCTCATTAGTCCTCTATCTAACAAACTTTGTGCTTGTGACACTTGGCATTAGTGCATTCACTAAGAGGGACCTTTGAAATTTTGAATTCACTTCAATTCATTGGATCATCTGCATATAATGAAGCGTGGGTCATTGATCAAGCTAGGACATATATTAAGTCTTTAGACTTAGGAAAATATAAAGTCCTTTGATCATTGGTTAGAGCCAATAATTGCTAGGTCAAGGGGCTAGTTTCAAAATAATGATAAAGGCTTAAGTTATAACTTAAGCTACTAGTTCTTGGCTATACCAAGTCAACATTAACATATAATTTCTTTTGTTGATGCCATGGCTAAACCTTTAGGGTTTTACTGAGAAACCCTATCCAATTTGAGAGCAAAGATAATTTAATTTTGGATTTATTCCCTCTCATTTGAACTAGCAAATCATATATTCAATATGCTCATGAAAAACCCATAACAAATCTACTATCTATTTGACTTTAAACATCCATAAATTGTATCTATAAAAGCATGACAACTTTGCACAGTGAAATTGTGAGGCATGCTCTTCTCTCCATCAATCCTACTTGATTCTTTTGACATCCATAGTGTCCCTTTTGACATAAATGACAATGATATTGCCAAGAATCTCCCCCTTTGACATTGATGGAAAACTAAATACTCTATAATGTTCTGATCTTATAATAATTTGCTCTTTTTCTAGCATTTCTTGCATTGGCTTCTGATGAGTATGAACTAAAGTTGTTCATACCAAACTTGTTCCCCCTTAGGCAATGGCATATTTTCCTAAACTCATTTTGGACACTTTTTATACTCTTCCAAACTTTTAAAGAGAGCATTTTCACTTTTTATCCAAACTTTTACAAAGAGCATTTGCCCTTTTTCTCCCCCTTTGGCATCAATGGTAAAGGGACTCCTTCTCATTGTTTGTCCAAAGTGTTATCCCCCTTTATCAGATAAAGGAGTTTGTCCAATAATCTACAACTTTCAACTCATTAGTAATTTTTAGAAGTATACATACCTAAGTTGACTCTTTTCTCTTCTTCCAGGGATTAATAAAGCTTTCATGAGACTTCCCTTAGACTCATTCACTATCACTAGTGGTTTAGTGATGTGGTGTAGGAGCCACCATTCCCATATTTTGTCTCAGATATTCAAATTATTCCTTGGGAAAAGGTTTGGTGAATATGTCTACAATCTAGTCCTTAGTTAACACATATTCCATTTTGACCTCTTGATTTACAACCCTCTCTCTTAAAAAATGATGATTGATATGTGTTTGGTTCTAGAATGTATCATTGGATTCTTTGATATATTTATTGCACTTGAAATATCACAAAGAATAGAAATAGGTGACTTGTATTCAACTTTGAAATCCTTGAGTGTTTATTTCATCCATAGGACTTGATTTCAATATGCCATTGTTGCTACATACTTTGATTCTACTATAAAAAGAGTAACTAACTCTTGTTTTTTGCTTAATGATGAAACAAGTCTATTTTCAAAGAAAAATGCTCCATCACTAGTGTTTCTTTTGTCATCTACACTTTCTACCAAATCAACATCTATATATGCTATCAAAGTGAACTCTTCACTTGTAGGATACAATAGGCCATAGTCAATTGTGCTCTTGATGTATCTAAAAATTATTTTCACTATATTGACATGTGACTCTTTAAGAGCAGACTAAAATCTAGCAACCATGCACACTGCTTTCATGATATCTGGTATTGATGTAGTTAGGTATGACAAACTACCTATCATTGATCTATACATAGACTAATTTGCATCAAGTGACTCATCCTCTTTGCTCAAATTGCTTCCAGTTATCATGAGAGTAATAACTGGTTTGCTATCTTCCACTCTAAAATTTTTGAGCATCTCATTTGCATACTTGGTTTGGGATATGAATATCCCTTCATTAGATTGTGTTATTTGTAGACCAAGGAAGAAGTAAAGTTCTCCTAGCATAGACATATCAAATTCATTTTTCATTTATGTATAAAACTCTTTGCACATTTTTTATTGCCACCACCAAAGATGATGTCATTTACATAAACAAAAATAATTAGCATATGTTCACCTTCTAATTTGAAGTATAGATTACTGTATGTGCATCTTTTATTGAAACCTTATTGCATGTATTGGTCCAATCTTGAATACCATGCTCTAGGTGCCTATTTTAGACCATACATTGCTTTCTTCAGTCTGTACACATAATCTTCTTCATTTGACAACTGAAAACCTTCTAGTTTTTCAATATAGACTTCCTCTTCTAGGTTCCCATTCAGGAAAGCAAACTTTACATCCATTTGATATAATTTGAACTTATTCTAAATAGAGAATGATAGAAACATTCGTATAGCTTCAAATATAGAAACTGGAGCAAATGTTTCCTCAAAGTCTATGCCTTCTACTTGTGCATATACCTTGCTCACCAATCTCATTATATTTCTTATAAAAACTTCATCCTCATTAAGCTTGTTTCTATAGACCCATTTTATTTTTATCACATTCTTGTTTGACGGTCTTGGAACAAATTACCAAGTTTTATTCTTTTCTATTTGGCTCAATTCTTCTTCCATGTCTTTTATCCAATTCTCATCCTTTCTAGCTTCAACATAGCTCTTAGGCTCAATTTCAGACATTATAGCAAAACTTACTTGCTCCTTATTCATTATAGCTCTTTTCCTTGTTTGAACTCCATTCTTATTGCTAATTATCTGCTCTTTAGGATGATCCTTTTGAACAAATCTTGGAGGTATTTTTTTATTCTTTCCTCAACCTCCTCACTATCTGATTCTTCTTCAAGATCTGACTCTTTATTATTGGTTTCCTTGTCATGTTCAACATGTTTTATGCCTTCTTCAACCTTGACATTTATGATCTCCACCATCTTGTGTAGCCTCTTATTGTAACATACATAGGCTTTGCTTTGAGTGGAATAACCAAGAAATATTCCTTCATCACATATTGATTCAAAGCTTCCCAGTTTGTCCTCCTTTTTTCTGATGCAGCATTTGCTTCCAAACACTTTAAAATACTTAACAGATTTTTTTTCCATATCGTAACTTATAAGGATTTTTGTCACTATTTACCCTTAATTGAACTTTGTCCAATATGTATACTGTTGTTTGGACTGCTTCTCTCTAATATCCATTAGGTAACTTGGCCTCCTTTATCACTATTCAGACTATTTTCTTGATTGTTTTATTCTTTCTTTCAATAACTCCATTCTATTGTGGAGTCCTTGATGCAGAGTAATGCCTTTTAATCCCATGCTTTTCACAATACTCTATGAATTCATTTGAGCTGAAATTTCCATCTTTTTTAGATTTTAAGCATTTGATTTTTCTTCTAATCTCATTTTCAACCATTTCTCTAAATATCTTGAATCTCTAAAAGGCTTCTGACTTATCCTTTAAAAAGGTTACCCATGTCATTCTTGAGTAATCATCTACAAACAACATGAAGTATCTCTCTTATTTTTATCATATTGTCTTGGTAGGACCACAAAAATCAATATGAACAAATTGTAAACGCTTTTTAATTGCATACTCCTTTGTTTGAAATTTGACCCTTGTATGCTTAGCTAGTTGACATTCTTTATGAGTAGTATCTACAAGTTTGGTTATCTTGGGCATGTGTCTTACACACTTATTTGAGTTCACTTTAAATAGATTATCAAAGCTGACATGACCCATTCTCCTATGCCACAACCAACTCTCATCAATCTTTCCTATCAAGAAACTATTACCATTCACTTCAACAAGATTTTAGATATTGCTCTCAGTCATTTTTCCTTCTGCAACTATTTTTTCAAATCTCTTTAGCTTGTAGCCTTCTACATCAAATATGACCTTATATCCATTGTCACACAATTGGTTGACACTTAGTAGATTATTCTTCATTCTTTCAAAATAAAAGACATCATGTGTAGGTAATTTACCATCTATGTTCAAGGTTCCTGTACTTTTGATATTTACTATTGTGTTGTCTCTCAAGATGATAGATCCTTACATTTACCCAATTTAGTGAACTTGATCATGTCACCAGTCATATGCTATGAACATCTACTATCTATCACCCACAAATTTTTCTCCTTGGCATGGAGTGCAGTTTGATCAATCATGGATTGATTTTTCACTCTCCACACATCCTTGGGTTTCTTATTTAGCTTATTTTCATAAACTTGTGAACCTTTGTTCACACTGGGAGGCATGTCTTTCTTTACATTATGTACTTTTGATATTACAAAGTTAGTTATATAATGTTTAGATATGTGACCAAATTTATTGCAATTATAGCACATTACACTTGTTTCTAAGAAAGGAGCAAATGAGTTTCTACTTAAAAAATTTATTCTCCTTGTAGATACAACTCTACAATCAATAACCCTATGACCAAACTGATTACAGCTATAAAAATACCCATGGAAAGATGAAGAATACCTGATCATAGCATTTTTTGGTGTAGCATGATGAGCTCTTCTTTGCTTTGGCTTCTTTAAGTCTCTGACTTTGGTGTATCCATCTGCACTAGCTACCTTTATCTTCTTTTCTTCAAGATTCTTTTCAAGTTTAGCCTTATTCACATCAATTATATTTGAATCTTTCTTTGTGTCCTTGCTAGCTTTCTCTTTCTTTGCTCCTAATTCTCCTTATGCTTTGAAGTTTTCATATAGGTTAGCAGTTGTACTAGTTTAGGAACTTTTTACCTTCTCATAACCAAGACCTGATCTCTCTTTTGAGGGCTTTTAAGAGTTCATCAGTTCATCAAGAATGTCTAATCCTCTTATCAAATTTATATTTTTGTCTAATTGGCATTTGAATTTCTCAAGGCCATTATCTCTACTTCAAGCTTCACACATTCATCAGATTTAGATTTTAGTTCAATTTTGACCACATCTATTCTTTTAGCCTCTTTAACTTGTGTATTTAGGCTAATTACCATATGATCTGATTTCTTAATACTTTTGGACACCTTTTAATTTTTTTTTATCCAAGCTTCTTCTATTGTAGGTTCTCTTTTTTTAGCTTGTCAATCTCATCTAGAGCACAAATAAGCTCACATTCTAGATCCACTTCTCCTTCTTCATTCAAGTCTTCAACTTCATCTTGATCTAGATTTATAGAAGTTGATACTACTATCATGAATAGGGATTCATTTCCCTTAGCCATAAAATCACAGTCATGATCACCATTTAAACTATCACTGTATTCCATTGAGTCACTATCTTCTTTTGTGTACATACCTTTCTTGCTTTTGAAGAAGTTCTTCTTGTGATAGTAGGGTTTTACCTTTTACTACTCTCTACTTGCTTAGAGTTATCCATTTTATTATGAAGGAATTTAGCACCAAAATGTCCTACCATACCACAATTAAAGTATTTGAAGGGTAACTGACCTTTGTACTTTCTAGATTCTCTCTTTAGTCTTTTGACAAAGTTAGCTTCTTCTTCATCAATCTCCTCATATTCAGATTTTGATGTTTTTTCCTTTACTTGTTTGGATACTTTGAATGTAGCTTCTCTCTTGAAGGTGTTTGTCTCTCCCATTCTCATCTCATAGGTTGTGAAGGTCCCATGTAACTCATCAACTGTGAGTTTATCTAGATCTCTTGATTCTTCTATTGTAGAGATTTTAAAATCATACTTTGATGGCAAAGATCTTAATACCTTTTGACAATGATTAATTCTTTCATTTCTCTAAAAAAATTGATTACATTGACTATTTCATCTATCCTAAGAAGGTAGTCTATAATCTTCTCTTCTTTAGTCATTTTATGACTCTCAAACATTCATTTGTATGTTTGTAGTTTGGCCTACTTTATTTTGTCATTACCTTTATAGAAGTTTTTCAACTTATTCCATATTTCTTGTGTTTTTTGACAATGCATCATTTTGACAAACTCTAATTTGGACAATCCACAGAGAATAGCATTCTTTGCCTTGACATTGCTCTCATATGTCTTCTTTGAAGCCTGATCAGTAGGAGTTGTATCAGGGGTTGTATATCCATTTGTTATAGATATTTATACATCAAACCCTAATGAGGATAAGTATGTTTCCATTCTTATTCTCCAAAATGCATAATTAGATCCATCAAAGAGAGGTGCTTTATTTGATGAAGATCCTTCTTGACTAGCCATTGTGTTCACTATTCCAAGATCTACTTGAGTTGATTAAGCTTCTTTCAAGGAACCCTAGGCTCTGATACCAATTTTTGGAACATAACTAACTACTGAGATGGGGGCTGAATCAGTAGATCAACTAAATTCAATATTTTAATCCTTTTAAATCAAACTTAAAAGCATATACAGATTAAAAAAAAAATACAAAGATCACATACACACACAAATATACATAACACTAGATTTATATGTAGAAAATTTAAAAGAAAAAAACTATGATGAGAATATATGCTAGAATCTACTATTTTAATCCAGCCCCATAGTCAATGCCTCACTTGGCAAAACCTCACTAGTTACATTTAAGGACACCAATCCTAAGGAGACACCAATCCTCTAAACTGAGTACCAATTCAGCTAATCTGATGGAACCAACCAATCAGATCTATGGAGATACAACTTTATATTACAATATTGATTCATAAATGAATCAAACTCTGTTCTCTATTACAAGTCCTATATGTAACATGCTCATACTATACACATTCTCTTTGTGCCTTCTTCATCTCTACCCCTTTCTCTTTGTGTTTAGATATGTATCTATTTGACACACTTCATCCCTCTCTTTGCATCCTTGTTTTTTCTCTATCCTCTAGTTCTGTGTCTATATATTTTCTATTTGACACAATTCAAAATGGCTCCAATAGCATTTTATTTATCCTAGATATCATATTTATAAACAAATGATCTAGGGTTCCATATCATTTATGTGTTCACACTCAAACTGTAATACATCATGCCAATTTTGGACTCTAGTTCATTATGACATGAACTATTAGTTTCTCGCATCTCGATTCCATGCATCAAACTATAATTGCATGTCTCTTTATTATTTATATAATCTGTTAGACACAATTTTTGATGCATAAGATATTTAATGTAGATTTGATCAGTTGGATCGATCAATCTCATTTTCTATGTCAAGATATAGAGCTTTTATACATGTTCTTGCAACTAATTGTTTATCTAGACATGAATTTAAATATCAATCATTGATGTTGCCTTTAGTGCCATGATTTGATGGTCCATATTCAAATAGTTCAACTTTAAAATGTGTTCATTCAATCGCCTTGATTTAAGCTTCTATGTGTCATTTGATCTCTAAAGATGCACATTCTTTATCTTGACTTGGTCATTAAACTTTGACACTTTGACCTCATCTCACTACTTTTTATATATTTGGATCGCTTTCACTCTATCAATCTTCTCAAACCTACTTAGTCTTTAACTTGTCACTGTGTCAATAAACATTGATCAATTTGTTCCATCTGAGTTCACTCGCTCCATTGGTTCTCCTTTGCATAATCATCTACACGCCATCAGATATTTTAACAAGCTCATTCTTTATATTTTTCAATCTTACACTCATTGGGTCTTTGTCTAACAAGCTCCATGAATGTGACACTTATCACTTGTGTCCTCACTCAGGACTCCTTTTGAAAATTTAACTTCATTTCACTCTGTTGGATCTCTAATGTCTAATTAAATGTGATCAGTTGATCTTCCAACTAGTTCAATCATTAACTCTGATAGGATCATTCTCATTGGTCCTCTATTTGACAAAATTTGTGCTTGTGACACTTGGCATTAAAGCATTCACTTAGAGGGACCTTTGACACTTTGACTTTGCTTCGCTTCTTTGGATCATCTATGTACGATGAAGTGTGAACCATTGATCAAGATAGGATATATATTAAGTCTTAGACTTATGAAAATATAAAGTCCTTTGATCATTGGTTGGAGCTAGCAATTATTAGGTTGAAGGGTTGGTTTCACAATGACGACATAGGCTTAAGTTATAACTTAAGCTACCAGTTTTTGGCTATACCAAGTCAACATTAAAATAGAACTTTTCTTTTTGATGCCATGTCAACCCTTAAGGTTTTACTAAGAACCAATATCCAATCTAAGAGCAAAGATAATTCAATTATGGGCTCATTCCTTCTCATTTGAGCCTACAGACTATATATTCAAGATGCTCATGAAAAAATCATAACAAATCTATTATCTATTTAAATTTAAACATCCATAAATGGTCTCTATAAAAGCATGACAACTCTACACAATACAACTATGAGACATGCTCTTCTCTCCATCAATCATGTCTAATCCTTTTGACATCAATGACATCCATAGTGTCCCTTTTAACATCAATGACAATCATATTGCCAATACATGAATCTTAATCTAAACTCCATCTACATATAACCCTCCCACAATAACTCCATCAATCTCAACACTTGGATGTGCTCATAGGTCTAGTAATGGAGAATAAAGCTGATGTTGATCCCATACCTCTTGTGGGCTCAAAATCCCCACAACTCCCTATAAATTTGAACTAACAACACAAGTGCCCATTCAAACACTATGTTCCCTAAAAACATCTCCCCCAGCACCCCCAGTAACAAATAAGGAAACCTCCTGCTACTGGAATTAGGCAATGCATAACACATCACCACTATCATCATCATGGTGAAAATCCTCCTTGTATCCCTGTCCCTCTAATACAATGGTGTGTAGTGGAAGCATCCAGAATGACACCTCACAAAATCCATGGCATCTCCATATAAAAGATCCATAATCTCATCATGTTCTTCCCTCTCAATGTGGTAGATCATCTTTCCCTATATGGGTAGTCACATGATCCTATGGATATCCTCAAGCAAGATGGTCATCTCCCTTATAGGTAGCAAGAAGGCATTAGTGGTAGGATCCCATCTCTCGATGAGTGCCACTAACATAATTACATCCCATGGTACATGTTGGTAATACATCATACCCCCAAGGCCCACATCTTCCATGTGCACCCAGTTTTCAACAGTGATACCTCAATGAATCTCATCAAAAATTAGGGGCACTTTGTCCCTCATCTGAATCCTCTCTCGTGCTTACAAGGCTTGATAGAAAACAAACTTAGTTATCTATATTATTTTGGCCTACGATCTTAACCTCTTACACCTACCTCTTATTTTAATCTATTAAACTCATTTCATTTTCCTA
Source organism: Torreya grandis (assembly GCA_037957365.1). Lineage (NCBI taxonomy): Eukaryota > Viridiplantae > Streptophyta > Pinopsida > Cupressales > Taxaceae > Torreya > Torreya grandis. The sequence goes on from JARHVA010001747.1 coordinate 1,415,485, forward strand.
CTATGACCTATACCCATGACTCATCTACATCACCACCCTTAACCTATCTTATCTAAACAATCTACCTTTAACTATTACATATCAACCTTCAATTATTACCCCAACATTCAAACCATTGACATTATTTATTCATAACCTTCACCCTTTGACCTTTTACCACTAACCCTTAACCATTACCTATAAAATCATTCCCTATCTACTATTCACAAAATCCTTTACCTATAAACCTTTTGCCATTAACCTTAAAACTATCTATTCACATAAAAATTTTAAATATTTATAACTTCTATCAACCGTCAATGGTCAGGGTGACCATCGATGGTTGGGAGACCAACCATCAATGATCCACACATAATGGCTATCGATGATCACTTATTGACTATCAACAATCGGTAGTGACCAATGGTGATGAAAAAAGACCACTAATTGTCATTATAAAGTGACCATCGATGATTAAACTAAACCCTACACACCCAAAACCCCTAAAAAAATTTACCAAACAACCTTCCAACCTACCCTACCCTATTATACCCTTGCCAATCCAAATCCACACTCCTGTTTCAACTTTAAATTCAAACAAATCTATAAAAACCTAAACCTAGGTAAAACCATACCAAACCCACCCTCAACCAATCACAATGAGCAAATTAAAATCAATACATTTACAAAATCAACACTAAGTTATTAATTGAACAACATTACCTACCTTGTTCCTCAACCATCATCAAGGAAGAACTCTGGACCACCACCTAGCCTCATGTTTTCCCCCATTTGTGTTGCAACCTCATTGGGGCAAAGCTCAGTCAACTCAATCCACCTTGCACAATCAATTGCTCTCACCACAATGTAATTGTTTTCTCTCCAAAAATGCCAAAGATCTCATTGTTAGAAGTTGAAATTTGAAATGAGAGCAAAGGACCCACAATGGCATTTTTTTCTTCACCCTTTTAGGGCTGACAAGTGATCATTGACGATCAGAGCAATCGTCAATGGTCTACCTTGAGATTCAACCCTGACTATCAATGGTCAACTTTATTTTTAGGTATTTTCTCCCCCCACAACTTTATCAGCCACATCTTCATCCAACACACCAAACCATGTACCCACCATAGGATATTTCCTTTTCCAATAAACACAATTACACCACATCAACCTCACCAGTTGTCATTTTGGCCCAAACTATTGCATGTTTTACAATGACCTTGGCTTGATCCTTTTAATCACACCAACTAAATTGCTAAGTTGAATATTTTGAACTTATGCTACCTTATGCAATCTTGACCAATTTATGTCTTCATAGGATCACTTCTTACCTTGGATTCTTGTAAAATCATTGACCTTGTCTAGGAGACTTGATTTTACAAGTGTAACCCAACCATCACATATGATAACATGCTCCACTTATCACTTATCTTTCTAGTACCGACCTTATTTTTACCAACCATGGCAACCTAATCATTTCAAAATCTTAGCTATCATTATTATTCACACTTTATGTATGTGTTTTCACTTCAATGCCCAACCTACCACCCACTTCATCACCAACTTAACTACTTATCAAACCTAAACTTGATTTTGTTTCACCTCATCAATTCCTAGTTTGAGGGGGAACACCTCCTCCCATTTTTAGGGTAATCAACTCTTTGAACCACAATCCATTTTTGTTTTAAAACTTACTGATATAAACTACATAACAAAAAGGGGGAAAATATAGACACTAAAGAACCGTACATAATAGTTCTAGGTGTCAAAACACCCTAAACCACCTCGAGACCCCCTAGGGACCATCCCACAACCCTTAAATCTTTAACCTAAGATAGATTAGTTGACTAGCTAACTAACTAACTTAAAATTTTTATCAAATTTTACCTTTGGCCCTTGACTACCGATGGTCAACCTAACCATCGATGGTTAAGTCTAATTGTCGATGGCTAGGTTCCTACCACCTAAATAGTCAAACTTTAGTCAACCACATCTTGATTTTTTATATTTATCTCATCCAATTCATATGCAAGCCAATGTATGTGAAAGATAAAATTGAACTGATTTTTTAATCTCTTGTTAACATATTTTTTCACCTCTCCTTCCTTCTTATAAAAAGAGAGGAGGAGGTGAAAAAAGATCTAAATCTAGAATCGATCAATCATCCACATCCAAATCTAGAATTGATAAATCATTCACATCCAGATCTAGAGCCTCTTACATCAACATTTCATTTTTATAGGTGCTCTTCTAGTGAACTAATGAACCATCAAGTGCGATAGAGATCCGAAGTGCTTCCATTCATCAACCAACAACCAAGCATTATTACTTTGTTGAAATTACTCTAAGCTTTAATGATAGATCCTTCAACCATTCTTCAGATCAACAACCATCAAGATAAGTATTTGTTTTTTAAAAAATTAGTTACTTTGTTTCTATTTCAAAATCAATGCATCCCAAACCCATCTCTCATAATTCCATTATGTAACCTCAAACTAACAACTTTCATATGCTCACTTAGAATTGTTTGATTGCTACAAAACACAGTCATAAACAATTATCTCTCCACACTTGCATAGGGACTAAATTTGAATCTAAAAGCATTCTCATGAACCTCAGAGACCTATTGGAAATATTCATAATCAAATTATTTTTCAACTCTTTCTAAATCACCTTAAACTCACCTCTTCTAGATGACTACCAAAAACTACAAATAAGCCTATCAAAATAGTCACAATTAAATGATGTCTTTAATACTTGTAATGGCACTTTCATGAATTCTCATTCACATGAATAGATCCTATGTGAACTATAGATCATTATCCAATAGATAGGTCATTTTTTCTTGTGCCAATCATTGGTCTTACAGATCAATTTTTTAACTCTCTTTCACAGTGCATACACAGCTAGATAAGCCATTTTGGATTTCATATTACCATATCTTAGTGTGAATAAAAACATTACATAAATCATGTGTAGATAAAATAGGTCATAAAAAACAAAATCATTCTCATTGGATACATCAAATTTTTTCATAGAATCTCAACCTCTTCACTTCATCTTGCATACCTAGAACTGTCAATCTGTCTTAAGAAGCAGTCAAGGTGATCTTGCATTCCAACACCTATAGAATAAATTTTATGAACTTATAATGAATTTGGATGATCCTTAAACATCATAAAATTAAATTTAAATAGATATATTATAAATTTTAATACCATTATTGGTCTTATAGACCAATCTCATGTCTTCACCTTACATAGACCTTACTATGTTCAAACATGTCACTTTGAGAGCACCTTTTTGCTTATATATGAGCATCAACAAAACTTATCATCAAATGGAATATGAGTTATAGGTATTAAATAAAAACCTCAAGAAATTTAATCCATTCCTAATCCTCTACAACCAATCCCTAAACCCTTTCTCACTCTTGCCTAGTTTTTCTCACTGTCTTCACTATTTACCCAATTTAGCGATAGGTCAACTTGAGTGACCAAATTGATTGAAAAAAAGGATATAAATTGTCCAAATAACATCATGGGGAAAAAAAACAAGTCTTGGGCTTAAATCTCTATTCATTTTTCAATCTTGACATGTTCAACCCTACCTGTAACATCAAATTCTTCAAAAATAAGGGTTTTCCAATAGGTTTCACTTACTATCTCGATAGACCAATGCCACATAGATATTCTTTATGGAGTCTTAAACCAAATAAAATCATCAAAATAGCCTTAACAATCCATTCTATGGCATTTCCAATAATATTTTCCTTATCAAGTCACTATAAGAGTTTTGAGAGGGTTTTAGACCTATTCTGGTGTTAACATTTGTTTATACAGTATTGCCCCTCAAATGCCAAACTAATCCCTGGAGATCTAATCCAGGGCCCTTACCCATATATCCTAAAAGGCTTGGGACACCATGAAAATTTTTCACTATTAATGAGTATAAGAAAAACCTTCTTGGGCTCTCATCTCTTCATTCTGCATACACAAGAGACCTTTAAACTTGTTTTCTTTCTTTCCCCTTCAAATCAAGACCTAAAACTTGGTCAAAACCCCTAAAAAAACCTCTTACACCTCTTTCAAATCTCACATGAGATCTAGGCACCTTGGGAACTCAAATTGACACCTTATTAGGCCTCACTAGGTCTCTTTGCACACTAGGCCTAGGACTGCTAGTTATTCTTGGACCTTGATCACACTTTAAAATATCTTTTATTATTTTCATAACCTCACCCACATGTCAAATTATCTCATTCCATGTCTACACAGGCTCACAAGCTTCCAAACCTAATCATGATGCCTCATCATGCTATCTAGGGTCTCTTTGCATACTAGGCCTAAACATGTAGGCCATACATAATCCTTGAAAACACCTTGAATCTTCTTATATTGTTATCAAAACCTCATACACATGTCAAATGACATCATACCAAACTCACATGTTTCCAACCTTCTTCATACAAGTCTCACACTGCTCTTCTCAACAAACTACCAAGCCTATGCCTTCTTACTAGGTCTCTTCATGTAAGGATTAAGCCTCAAAATTGACCTTCCTGTCACTATAGATGTACTTTAAAACTCACTCTTATGCCAAACAACCTTATACCATTCTCTCAAGCCCGTATCCACTCATTTTAGCATACCTCACAGTGCTTCATAAGACACTCTAATGGATCACTAAAAGTTACACTAGCAATCTCATATGAATGACCATAGACACCTTGTAATATTTGACCTCAATCTTTCTTTGGCATCAAAGACAACTCTCATCTTGACATCGATGACAGGGTCAAACACATAACATCAATGACAACTTACAACAAATCATATAATGAACACATCAACAAATGACATAGGAGTTACCATGGAAAAACCTCTAAGAGGTAAAAAAACCCACCAATGTGATATTTATTAATATGATAAATCAAATCACCCCAATACATAAACTTCTCTTCTCACTTCCTATCTTCCAAAATAACCTTCACAAAACCTTGATTCACCTTAAATATTTTTAATTCCTCAAGATAATTCAATAATAAGGATAAACCCTATTTTATAGTAAAAATTCAAAGGATGTGACCATTGTAACCAACGAGTCCAACCATTCTGAGAACATTTTAAAATACTGATAAATAATAAACAATAATATATTTTTTTTACTGTTAAGTAATAAATAATTCATATTTTTATAATTTATTTACATGATGTTGTTAACCCGTGTTAATAAATAATAAATAATTATTATTTGATTACCTAATAATATATTAAGGGTTTTATAATTACACCGCTTAGACATTAAATGTTTTAACTAGTAGGATGTCTTAGATCATGTAGTTTTTTGTATTTTCTCTATGGAAATGAATGTGTATTTGGCATTGTATGCCTATATGGCATTCACCCCACATTTTATTATTTTCTTATTTTGTATACATTTATGGCTTTTTTGGATACATATATATGTTTACATTTTGTGGTGATCATCTTTTTACGTATAATTTGGCTCACATTATTATGAAAAAACCAAAATTTATGGTTGTATGTTCATATTTAAATATGATCATCTTTAATATTTCCTTCAAGTAATCATTAAAACTTACAATCCATCAATATAGGTTTCAATTAAAACTATATGAGATAAAATAGTATAATGTATGAGATAGAGTCATGTATTAGTGTGTAGTGCCTCTCTTGTTTGGGCTACACCATTTATTATTTTTTTTTGTGATCCCTAATTGGAATGGGGTACTATGTTTGGATACTTGTGGATAGTCTTGTCATCCTTATTAACTTTGTTGATAACATTTCATGCTTTGGTTTGTTTGAGTATGAATATGATGCTTTGATATTATGTGATAAGAATGTTTTCTATATTTACATTATTTGATTGCCTATGGGATAAAATATTTGAGATGTCATCCTTTGATTTATTTCTGGAGATAATGAATAGATACCATCCTTGATGGCATTATGGATGGTCCAAGTGTTTGATATGATGTTGTCATTATCATAATGTGGATACCCTGCTACACTGGTTTAATATCATTTGGAACTTATTATTCACATTTTTTATTCATTAAATTTATACACATACCACATTTATGTAAGTAGTGTCATCTGATTAGACAATCAAACCAACTTCTTTGACAAGGGCATGAATAACCTCATTTATATCTGCTTTGGGTACAAGATTGTAATTCCCATGTCTCATGAGGCCTTGGAATATTTTGGTGGTTATATGTATTTTATTTCGCTTCCTCAAATTTTTTATCTCCCTCTCCAATTTACTTAGCTTGTGCATTTATTCTCTTCTCGTTATATATCTTCTCACACACACACACACACACACACACACACACACACTATTAAAGAATCTCAACATGATGTTTTTGGAAAGACATCCCCATAACAAAGAAAGAACACAAAAGGTCATTATTATTAAAATATTGAGATGAATATGTTTTCAAATGGAATGATTAAGTTCATTTATATCTTATCTACATGTTTTGAAAACTATTCAGGACGTTGGAAACACTAACAGCAAATGTTGTCAATGTTGAATCAATAGTTGGATATCTCCACCTATGGTGACTCGTGGTTAAAAATTTAAACTTTAAACACATCAAGATTGGTATGTAATGTTTATTACCAGGTTTTTGGCCTCTGATCATACCCATTTGAGAGACAAAGTACCCATTCTAACCTCAAGAATTCCCTTCCCAATATGATAAAATTATAGTTTTTTAAGTAAAATTCAGATGCACATAAAATAGAAACCTTAAATCATTATCATGAACATAAATAACCCACATATTAATTTTTAAGACCTCTAATTTCATCCCAAAGCACTCTATTTAAAATTTGAGATGAATTTGTGGTAGACGTTATAGTAATGAGTATTGAAATTCAACTTTTTTAGATCAAGAGACAAGTTCTTGTCTTCCAATTGATATTTCCACCTCTGATACCTCCACATAAAAATAATTCAATTCAAACATGTCTAAATATTAAAATTACATGTGCTCCCAATACCATGACCTTCAAATCCACATGGATGCATGTTTTCATAACTATTCAAGTGGTTGGAAACGCTGACAACAAATGTTGTCAACATTGAAGTAGCAATTGGAGATCTCCACCTTCGATGATTTGTGGCTATAAATAGGCACTACCAACACATACAAGGTGGTAGATAATATGTAGGACTAGGTTCTTGACCTCCAATCACCTTCATTCGAGAGATGGAGTACCCATTTTGGCCTTAAGAATGTCCTTCCTAATATGAGAAAATTATAATTTTTTAGGCTAACTTCAGACACATGTAAAAAAAAATGTAAATCATTTTCAAAAACTGAAATAACCCACATGTGTATGTTTAATCCCTCTAATTTCACTCGATATCATGTTGATCAAACCTTGGATATGAATCCACTGCTAAATTTATAATAATGAGTCCTGAAATGCAACTTTTTTATAGTGAAGAGACAAGTTCTTGTCATCCAACTGACATTTCCACCACTGATACCTTCTCATGAAAATGAATAACTTAAAACACATATAGATATATAAATGAGACATGATTCAAATATTAAAATATATAAATCCACCTGGATGTGTGTTTTCACAACTGTTCAGAAGGTTGGAAACACTGACATCAAATATTGTCAATATTAAAGTGATTGTTGGAGATCTCCACCTCCAATGTTTTGTGGCTAAAAACTGGCACTGCCAGTACATCTTAGATGGTGTATAACATATATTAATAGGTTCTTGTCCTTTTATCATGTCTGGTAAAGATATAAAGTACCCATTCAAGCCTCAAGAATGTCATTCCAATAAGAGAAAATTGTAGTTTTTAGGTCAATTTTAGATGCACATAAAATAGAAACCATAAATATTTTTTCAGAAATAAAATTACCCAAACATGTGTGTCAAATTCATATAATTACATGCGAAATCATTTCAATATAACTTTGGATATGAATCTTTGGTATATGTTGTTGTCACGAGTCCTAAAATGTAACATTTTTGCAGTGAAGAGACAAGTTCTTGTCCTCCAACTAACATTTCCATATTTGGGACCTCCACATGCAATTCTATCACTTTGAACACATATAAATAGGAAAATGACATGTGATCCCATGACCATGACATAAAAATCCACCTAGATGCATCTTTTCACAAATTTTTAGGAGTTTGAAAATATTGACAACAAATGTTGTAAACATTGAAGTGACAATTGGAGATCTCCACCTTTGGTGCTTTATGGAAGGAAACTACCATTGCCCACATGTCAGTCATGGTAGATAACTTTTAGGAAAAATTTATTAGTCTTCGATCACATACATTAGAGAGATGGAGTACCCATTCCAACCTTAATAATGCCCTTCTCAATATGAAAAAATTGTAATTTTTAGGCTAACTTCAAACATGCATAAAATGGAAACTGTGAGTTATTTTCACAAATCAAAATAACCCTCACATGCATATAGAATCCCTATAATTTCACTCTAGATCATTTAATCAAAACTTGGAGAGGAATCCATGGTAGACATTATAGTAATTAGTCCTCAAATGCAAATTTTTGTAGTGAAGAAACAAGTTCTTATATTTCAACTGATGTTACTACCTCCAGGACCTCCACATATAGATTCATCACTTTTAACATGTCTGGATAGGAAAATGACACATGATCCCATGACCATGACCTCCAAATTCACTTGGATGCATGTTTTCACAACTAATTAGGAGCTTGGAAACACTAACAACAAATGTTGTCAATGTTGAAGCAACAGTTGGAGATCACCACCTCTAGTGCTTCATGGAAGGAAACTAGCACTGAAAACATGTCAAGGGTGGTGGATAACATATAGGAATAGGTTTTTAGCCTTTGATCATGCTTGGTCAAGAGATGGATTACCCTTTTCGGCCTCAAGAATTCCCTTTTTGTAATAACAAAGTAATTATATTAAGCTTCTCTTAACTTCAATAATATGAAATTTTTTACAGAACATCCCAACTGCATGAAGGTGGAAGCTTATTTTCCACCACTATCCTACAATTTTTTTTACTAGTGAGTAATTAAAATTGAGGTTTATATGTACCACCTAAAAATACAATAAAATTTGGCAAAATTAAATACATCTACATTTGATAACTCAACATACCTTTGAATTGCAATCTAATGAACCACTAAAATTTGCTCTAATCTTGATATTAGAAAGAATAGTTTCATGGTCAGACTCGCTAACTTTTTATATATTATTGTTTAATGACCTCACATGATATTTTAGAAATTGAACATTTATTGCAAGAAAAAAAATTGAATATTGAATTATGTTCCTATGTGTTTCATAGTCTTCAAACAATCATATATTTGAATTTATGATAAGATATCATCGAATCCAAGTTCCAGTGATTACCATAGACCCAATGGGATAGTTAATGCTTTCCCCATCTGTGACTAGGGAAGTTAATTTCTTTTTTCTCTACACACTAACATAAGTATCAATGTGTTCTATCTTTGTTGTCATCATTAGTAATAGCTACAAAAACATGTCTTCTATCACAAAAAATAATTCTTAATGATGATGTCAAGATAGATAATGATAATTTAGTACATAATGATTAATCATCTACCTAGTTGAAGTGGATCAAATAAATGGTTAAATTCATGTGATGATGTCATATCTATAAGTTGTAATGATGGTGGAACCTAATATGTGTCGATTGTAATTAGAGATATACAACACCATTTATCCACCCATGTTACTCACACTCATTATAAATAAAGTCCATACATGTAGAACACAAACATGCCAAGTGTCTCATATGAATAGTTCAAGAACTTGTATTTGAGATACAAAATGAGTGGAGCTCATTTGATCATGTTAGAGTCATATAATCCTAATACTTTGCCAATTTTTCTTCCTCCATCAACCAAAAATATCTATAAACACTAGAATTCTTTTTATCGCCATGGCCCATTTTCTCATTACACCATTCAACAATGGTTTTTGCATCAATCAAAACATCATATATAAACTTCAACTCCTCTCTTGTAATATATATTTTTACACATGCTCCAACATTGTCATGCTTACCTTTTCCATAGCCAACCTTAGTGAAACTCTAAATATGTTTTATGCCAGTGGTAATGTTCATCATGATCAACAAGTAAAACATTTGTGCACTCTTGAATTGAGATGTGAAATTGTCTGACTAAATATAATGTTGCTTGAAAGTAATGTTTCTTCCAGTCAACTTTCCATAGAACATGTAAAGACAACCTTACACATACTCTATATAATGTGATTGATCATAATTGAAATACAAATGGCACTCTCTTAATATTTTTTAATTTTTATCTATACTATCATGTGCATGTATGAATTCTATATGCATGCACATGGAAACCTCTATTGATTTTTAATATTGTGACTAAAGTTCTATTTGTGGTTTGATTGTATAATTATCAATAAAATCAACTGTTGAAATAATAGAACTAAATGAGAATGTCTCCTTGCTTAACTTTAATTGTTCATCCAACCATCTAGCTCTATGTGTGTCTTGCATACTCATAAATAATTTCCTCCTTAAATAAGATCATAAATTTTGAAACAAGTGTTTATTTTGTGATAAGTTAATATATTTTAGATTCTTTTCCATATTTTACTTTATATGTCAAAGATTTTTATTTTCTCAAAACAACTAATTCATATCCTTTTGCACTTATACTCTCCTCATGGATACTTTTTTTTAATTTTGTAAATCCATCAAAAATGCTAAAATTTCCATCCAAACATGATTAGTTATTAAAAAATTATCCATTCAGTCTTTCACAAAAAATGGTTTGGAATAAATTCTCATATTTATTTTCACAGAACTTCCATACCACACTCCTACAAAATGTTTTCAATATGCAAAGTACAATGTAAATAGTGAAAAGTATCATAGTGTATTGAAAATTCAACATGATTCCTACAAAAAAAAGTAATGCATATGTGATTTATTTTTACATAAAAGGGTTTGGTCATCTCAAAATATCTTTGACTAATATAAATTTGTAAATGTTTTTATAAAATAACAAAGTAAAAATATTTTTGGATCATATCTAAGAAATGTTTCAGATGCAGTTCACAATTATGACAACCAACTCTTATTTTCACATCTCTTGTATTGTGTGAATCTCTTGTATTGTATTTCAAAAATTATGTAATTAAATCATTGAGAGCATTGAATATATCATGTACTTTCATGGAAGTATACCATAGAATATCTAGATCTCATAAGTATTGGAATCATTAAGTGTTTTACATCTCTATTGCTTTAATTATTGTTTTTCTAGTTATGTTTAGTGTTCAACTAATTTTTGAAATCAAGCATTTTCTCGTTGTTTGACCACTTACTGCACAAGTTGTAATTATGTGTCGATTACCATTAAAATATTTGTTGCATGTTTTCATGCTACATTATGATATGTGTCATGTAGATATAAAAAAATTTACTTGTTTTCACCATGAATATTAGATGTCCTTAGTCCTAGGGTGTACGTTATAGGTCTCATCTTAATCAATTTCATCAATGAAACAAATGATTGACATTTTTTTACCATCAAATTCTAATTTTTCAAATAAATTATCCCAAATTATTTCAGCTAGCCTTCTTGAATGGCAATCAAACATTTTATTATGCATTGGTTTAAAAAAAATCATCAAATTCAATAAGTACATGCATTTTCTACTCAAAATCCTTGGAGGTGTTACTAATGGTAGAATTGTTGAGATGGTGTTTCCATATTTTTATGTTCACTACTAGTTTCTTTATTGTTACTTTCATTGTTTAGTGTTTCTATGAGATTTTATTCATTTTTACTTTCACCATTTTTTGTTTCTATGTAATTTTATTCATTGTTAGGAGATAAATCATCATGCATAGATTCATCATCAACAAAATTAAAAAGTTCATACTTTGAATGTGGACTTGCAACATAATTTGGTCTTTTAGGTAAATATTCATCATCGTTATTCAATTCACTTTTATCCATTTCATCATTATCTACAACATTTGATTCATCAAGGATATTGTTTTTACCTTGTCTTGTGCAAAATGTTTGAATTTGTACCCTTTATTTTTATCTCAACACTTGTAATTTCTATAGTGTTTTGTGATTTAACTTGTTCCTCTTCTTTGAACAAGATCTGTCACCCATGAATAGACAAACTTAATAGCTTTTTATGACAGGGTCCAAAAAAATAACATGATTCCTTTTGTCTTGGATGTGCAAGGCACAAATTGATGCAAAGAATGTAAGTGGGGATATAATTATCAAAAGAGGTTAAAAATAAATGTTGGAGGAAGAGTTTTGTCTATTTCTAAGTAACATGCACACATTATATATATATATATATATATATATATATATAATTGTGTTATAATATTATGTGACGCAATTGGTGTTGATTGATGTCTGAATCGTATCCTTTAAAATTGAAATTAGGTTCACACATTGTTCAATTATCCCCAAATAACATCCTATACTTGTAGTTAGGTCCAAGGGTTCATATTAGTCCCAACTGCCTCTATGGTTGCATTTGTTATAAAATTGGGGTCTATTGAGGCCTGAATAACATTCTATAGTTGTAATTAGCTTGAAGGGGCTCAAATTGCCCAAATTTTCCTTTAGGTTGTTATCACAGTGGGGCCAATTGACCCCTAAATTAAATCCTATATATTCAAAATTAGGTTTACAGGGTTGAATTTTGTCTAACTTGCATCACTGATTGTAGCAATTGACTAACTTGATTGATATGTTAAGAAATATGAGCTACTTTAACCCCAAATCACCTATCATCATCATATATTCTAACATACGTTGATGAAGACATTATTGGACTACTCATCACCCTCTTTCCTTCTTGTAATTGTTTAATAACTACTTAGCAACCATCATTGAGCCCTCTCAACATATTTTCTCCCTCTCTCTCTATTTGCTTCACTATATAGTTGGCCTTGAACGACATTGTATCCATCATCAATTTGAGTATGGTGAAGCCCTGCTCAAACAAACAATTGTACTCTATCTCTGATGTGAATATATGTTGATTTCTAGCCTTCTCAATGCTGTAACTAGTGTATGTCTATGATAGTTTGATGAACGTTAATGATAGTGTCTGCAACTTCCTTTCATTTGTCCTATCTCCTTACCTTTTTTCAAGTTGTTAGTCATCTTAATAGGTAATATTAAGTTTTTTACATAGTCTTACAATGGCTAAGTGTGGAAAATGTTCACTAGTGTCACTTGGGAGACCTCTTGATCATCCTTCTTGGTTAGTGTCTTGACCATAACCTTCATATTGAAATACTTATGCTTGGAGACTCATATTGAGTTGTGTAATCAGATTCAGTCTTAGCTCATGGTATTAGTGAAGTATAGGCAAGTGGAGGATATTAAGTTTGGTGCATCACCTCCCATTTACTTGTTTTTAGTTTATCTTTCTCTCTTTTCCTTGCAAGTAATAGGTTTAGTAGTAGTTTTAGATGATACATCAAGGGAGCTAGCCATAATCTAGTGATTCACCTCAATAATTAGGCCACCCACAACCTATAGGTGTCTCCATGATATCATCTGAATGAGGAAGGCTTGAACAACCTCTTCAAGGGTGCAATTTAAATTGATAACATTTCTAGCATGTCTAGTGGGAAAGATTGTCATCTATTGAGGGATTTTTGGTGTTATCCTTCAATATAAAAAACTTTGGAGGCATGACCTCAATCATTAATGGTGAATCCAAGTGAACCACAGTTGGTTTAAGTATCCCAATGCTTAGAAGAGACCAATTGGTATGTATTCTCAATCTTCATTTGGTCAAAATGCATCTGTTGAACCTTCATATCCTTCATATCAAGCTAGTAATGTTCATGGCTTCATCCCAAGTAGCCCCTCAACCAGTAGCATATCAGTTGTCTTATGATATGTGCCCCCCATGTACCCCAACTTAGCCTCTTTGGCAGCCTACTTATCCCTATAATTATCCTTGTCAAAACTATGTTGTTCCTAGTCAATATAGTCACAATCCTACTCAATCCCTATCAAGACTCAAACAAACCCTATTAGACCATGAAATGAAAATGAGAGAGATTAATAGAGAAGATGAGTTTGGTCTAATTGTCCCTATCCCTTCCATTCAGAGTGAAATCATTTAGAGAAGGAGGGACTTATTATATTTGGTTAAGAGTGAATGGACAACTATTGAGAGGAAGAATCAACAAATACCAATCAATGACATACGGGAGATAATATGCTTAATTCAGTGTATGAAGTATAGTTTATTGGTCCATGAGAGGAAACAAATTCAATACAATCATCCTTCTTTTGCTCCCAACCTGGCCGAGGTTTCAACATACCATCAAGAGGAAGCTCCTAAGTTCAAGATGCCAAGTTGCAAGACTTTCACTCCTCAAGAAAATCCTGTCTATGCAAGCTCCATTCACTCTTCGTCAAGAGCCTCAAACCATTCCATCATGGAGGCTTTCTTTTACTATGACCCTTGATTACATCATGTCAACCCTTGAGAAAGAACCTTCTCCCATGCCCATCCAAAATCATAAAAAAGAGAAGTTAGTAGTGGTCAAACCAAGAGAGTTTCCAAGTCTCCCAAGTACTCCACCCACCCCTCAAGTTGGTGTTGTCCATGAAGATCAAGGGATATCATAATGTAAGAAGTTGATTGCTACTTGGAAGGAGAATAATGAATAATTCTTAACACAATTCTCTTATCCTCCCCCAAGAGTTGTCAAATAAGTCATTCAAGATCCCAAGTTGGAAAGACACCCTCTCAAGCTTCAAATGAACTAATGATCTTTCTTTCCCTCCCACCCTCTCCTTTTGTGAAGGAGTACATGTTGTATGGAGAGTAGAGGAAGAAAATCCAAGTGAAGAGGAGAACCTGTTAAGAGAAAATGAAGTGGCAGTCCTCGAGAAGTAAAATCAAGTTACATATGCAAATGACCTCCAAGAAGGCCATGACAAAGATGTTGTGAGTATGGTGAGGAAATCATCATTGGCAGTCCTCTTTATACCTTTGGATCAGACTTGGGATAAAGGGGATAAAATCAATATTTTGAACATATTCTTGATCAAGAAGAAGATATACTTGCACCCAAGTGTGTTGATTCTCATTATAATGAAGAGGAAGTTGAGGTAGTTGTCTTGACTAATGAACATGGTGAAAGCATGAGTAAATAAGTTTCAAGTGTCCTTGGAACATGTGATGAATACTATACCATCTCAATTCATGAAAATGAGTCTCAAGAAGACTTTAAGAATGAACAAATCATCCAAGTGAAGCATGCCTTTCAAGAAGAACTTCTTGATCAGTTTGAGATTGTTGCACTAGCTGAAGAAGCTCCTCATGACTCATTTGAATGGGTTAAGGACCATTTTGAGGTTCAATGGGATAGTCAAGAAGGTACAAATTTCAATTCCTTATCTATTCTTGTTGAAAGTGCCTCCATACCAGCTCTCATGGATTCAAAAGTAGATTTAAATGAACTACAAGTGAAGTACAGTTACAAGACCTATTTGAGGTCATGGGAGCAAGTTATATGCTTTTACAAGGAGAATACAATTTGACCAAGTTTGCAAAGGGAAACTTTCAAATCATTCCATCCTAAGAGATTACTTCACTTGATGAATACTTGTTTGTGGTTCTCAACTTCTTGACCAGTTTGTAAAAGTTGAAAAAGATAACATCCTTTCTCTTAGTGAATCCCAAGAAGCTCAAGGTGGAGATGAACAAGTTCAAAATGAAATGTGGAAGCAATAACTTGAGAGCATTCAAGATATTGAAGTTCCTTGTAGGCCTATATCTCTAAGTGAGGGCATTGATAAAGTGGTTGCGAAGGTTGTAGAACATACTCAAGAGGAGGTTGACCTAGGTACACTTCAAGAAGAGCATGATAAATCTAGAGAGCAGTATTTGGAGCTCCTTCAAGAGCTTAAGTAACTTGCATCAGTGAACAAGCACGTGACATCCCTTAAGATGTCATAGTGAACCACTAGATGTTGAAGTTGTAATTGTGCATATGAATCAGAGTGTGGTCACATTGGAGACTCCTCTTATTGATGAAGAACAACATGAGGTAAGCTCTGAACTATAAGGATTTTGTGTTTAGATGAGATATGTTTGTTGGTGTTGATCCATTTCAAGATAAGCCAAAGACATTGGTAGTCCAAAAAAGAGTTGATATAGCAAGATCAATGTTCAAGCAACAACTTGCTTTTCATCACCTATGTCCACTACATGAAGAAGATCTAAGAAGATTCCCTTTTGATCCAAGTGGATTAGACTTTGGAGGTTAGTTGCACATAGTAGTTTCTTGTGTGTGTCTTCCCTAAGTACTTATAACATAATGTGTGTCTTGTTTGGTCTATTTTTTTTGTTGTGTGTGTTCTCGTTTAATTTTTTGTGTGTGTTGAAGGCATTATGACCTATCTCACTTGTTCTCAAGGCTTGCAGTTAGTTTTTGGGTCTAAGTCATGTTTATTTCTAAGTGATGAGTGACTCCATAGCCCAATGGACTAGTAATGCTACTAGTCTAGGTGCATAGCAGGCATACACCCCTTGGATGTCACCAAAAATGTTAGCCAAATTGGCTACCATAGGCCATTACATTTCAAAACTGGCTAGTCAAGCTTATTTAACTTTTTTGATAGCCTTTTTATGCCTATGATTTGTCCCATGATGTCTTGTAGCTTATGATTTCTATCTATGTGGTCTTGGAGTGCTTCAAAGGTCTCATGAAATGTATTGTGATGATTGGTAGCCTAGGACACTTAATATTTCATCTTCTCATGCAACTTGATCAATATATGATGGCTTAGTAGAAGTTAAGGTACTTTTGAATAAATTAAGGTAATTGTAAATTTCTCTTATGCTTATCCAAGATAATCCATGTCAAGTTTAATGTATTTTAATCTAGTCCAAAGGTAATAGAAGTCAAAGAGGCCCTCTTAATCCATTTGGCACTCATTGAAGATCATTTTAAAACTCCTTTTGCCCATACATGAGTTCGATGTCATTTAACCCATTATTAACGTACACTCAAGCTTGAAACTTTTTTATTCACTATCCTAATGTCCAAACATAGCATAATGTACATTGAATGGAAGGAAAATATATGAAAAAGAGGATTTGTACATTACATTCTTTTTATACAAGGCAAGAAACTTCCATTTGGCCTTTGAAATGAGATACAATAGAATATCATGGTGAAGAAAGGTCTTGGGAGTAAACATGCAGTCCAAACAAGGTCAAGAGGAGGATTCCTTGAAGGTTTTCAAGCTAGTAATGGTCTCCAAGCTTCTTTGAATCCATTTCCATGACCCTCAGACCCAAATCAAGCTTACACAGAGCTTAGAATGGCAAACAATACAAAAAACCTACTCAATAAATGCATGGTGATGATTTCAAAGCACCTCTTGTGTATCCTATAGCCTATGCAAAGTAAAACTCAGTGCAAACATTCTTGCATAAGACCTCTATAGATAAGAAACCTCATGTTTTGACTATTTTAGCAAGTTGTAGGCAAGGTTTTTAAAGCTTTGAGATGTTTTGAGTCATGAAAATGATTGGGGACTATTTTTTTAAATGATTTTCAACTTCATTAGGCTCATCAGATCTCTTCAAAGCATCAACAAGGTCTAAGTTGCAAAGAAACACCACATGCATGTATGCCAGCTTGAATGTCTCAAGATTGCAAGTATAGATTGAAGGGTTTCTTAGTAAGTTTTGTGTTGTTTCTCACTTGAGAGATCTCAAGAAAAATAACTAATTCCCCTTGCCTTCAATATCACTCAAACACAGTTGTAAGTAAAAGCACCAATCCAAGAGTAGTGTTTCAACAATATTTGAGTGTAGAATATGCATCTACCAAACTGCAGAGCAAAAGAAGGATGTTTCCAATGTTTATGTAAATTTATCCTCATGAGTAAGCTTTAAAAAATTCCACTGATATCTTTTCTTTCACCTTAAACTATCTAGATACATGTAAAGGAGGTTGAAGATATTCTCAAGCTCTGGAAAGGTGATAGGTTTAAGAAAGAACATATAGGTTACAAGTATAAATATGAAGAAAGGATGCAAGTTTCAAATTTATTTTGAGGTTTGGAGGATTTTATTGAGTGTAAGAGACCATGAAAGAAACTTCAAGAAGGATTGTGTAGGTAGTTAAGAGGAAAAACACATAAAATTATCTAAAAAATGCGCAAAGAAGCTTAAAACCCTCATTAAACCCCTATGGGTATAAAACTTGTTTTGAGGCATGATGGATCCTTAAATGCATAGTAATATCATCTTCACATCATGGTAGATCATGGATCAAGTCATAATGAAGCATTTCCAACCAAGAATGAACACCATAATCATCTTTTGATCTAAAACCCTGTCTTGAGTATTCACCCACAGACCTACTAATCTGAGAGGTTTTTTCTCCACATGAAATGTAACCTTAGCAGATGCATGAGCTACAATGGTGATTGGGAAAGGGTGGATCATGTCACGAGGATTATTTTTCCATGAGCAAGATGAGGGATAAGAAATAAAGTATGAAAAAGAGCTAAAATACAAAAATTTCGTTAAAACCATGTTTTTACCTTGTAAGGAGCTCGAGAGAGTTATTTGAAGATCTCACTTGTATGTTGACCTTGTGCATGGGGGAAAATGAATTTAGGGAATGTTTAAGGGGTCCATGTACTTCCATTATGTGGAATTTAATAATCCTTTAAGGATTTGTTCTTTATGAACAATCCTTAAGAAGTTTGACATGTTTAAACCCTCCTGAAACCCAGAGGATTAAAATGACTCCTAAATGGCTCCTAATACACTCAAATTGATCAGAAATCATATGGAGGATATTTTTAGACCCTATATGCACCTATTGAAGCCAAAATTTGGCATGTTTGAAGGGTAAGATGCAAGAAAATGACCTGAAATTGTAGGTTACATGCCTATTTGTATGTTTTCTAAGGATGTAAATCCTCTAAACTTGTTTAAGATATCTCTTAAGCATGATAAAATGTCTCATGGTCTCTACAAGCCTTTATAAAAATCTCTCAAGGTGTCAATTTGGGTTTTGAAGACACAAACAGGCCATTTCAAGTGAAGGTAAGCAGGTTAGGGGAAGATAATGTGCACGCATATGGCTAATTATATGAAATGAAGACTTGAAAGGATCTTATTCACCCCTACAAAGAGATTGAGAAATCATTCAAGTGTGAGAAGGTGTCTTAAAGGTTAAAAGGTAGTTGGTATGAGTGAACTTGTAACTATGCAAAAGAGTAGTGTAGAGAGCATGAAGACATTCAAGACACATAAAAGGTCTTGTGATTGTTAACCATGTGTCAATAATTACTAGAGGACCTAACATACCTACAACATCAGTATGAAATATGCCTAAGCATGGACAAGTGCTAAGAACCTTGCAAGTTGTGAGAGATGAATGGACTTGTAACTCCTCACCTAAAGATGTAAGTTTCAAGATGTCATAGTGACTCATTAAAGCAAGACAAGAGATCCTATGCCACCTTGAAGACTATCATCATCAAATATGCTAACATATGTTGATGAAGACATTATTGGATTGTTCTTCACCCTCTTTGTTGCTTATAATTGTCTAATGAGTGCTTGGAAACCATCATTGAGCTCTCTCAATGCCTTTCTTCCCTCTTGTTCTCCTCGCTTCTCTATATAATTGGCCTTGCATGTCATTTTATCCATCCTCAAATTGAGTATGATGAATCCCTTCTCAACCAAACACTTTTACTTTGCCTATGAAGTGAATATATGTTGATTTATAGGCTTCTCAATGCTGTGACTAGTGTATGTCTATGATAGTTTGATGAATGTTAGTGATAGTGTATGCAACCGCCTTTCATTTGTCATATCTCCTTACCTCTTTGCAGGTTGTTAGTCATCTTAGCAGGGCATATGAAGTGTGTTACATAGTCTTACAATGGCTAATTGGGGAAAATATTCACTAGTGTCACTTAGGAGACCTATTGATCATCCCTCTTGGTTAGTGTCTTGACCATAACTTTCATATTGAAATACTTATGCTTGGAGACTCATATTGATTGAGTAATTAGATTTAGTCTTAGTTCATGTTCTTAGTGAAATATAGGCAAGTGGATGATACTAAGTTAGGTGTATCACCTCCTATTTACTTGTTTTCAGTTATATTTCTCTCTTTTGTTTGTAAGCAATAGGTTTAGTAGTAGTTTCAAGTGATACATCAAGGGTGTTAGCCCTAATCTAGAGATTCACCTCAATAATTAGGCCACCCATAGCCTAGAGGTGTCTCCATGCTATCATCTAAATGAGGAAGGATTGAACAACCTCTTCAAGTGTGTAATTAAGACTGATAATAACTCCCAAGGAAATGAAAACTACATATTCAACCTAGACGCCAACACCATAAGTATCATAAACAATCTTGAAAAATCAATTTATAGATGGGAAATAAATATATGATATTTACAACATAACACCAAGCTATGATTTCAAGCAAGACCTAAAAAAACTTCATTAATAACAACATTGTAGAAGAATCTAATCTATAGAACAATGATAATCTAAAAGGCATGCATAAAATAAATTCCACTATTATAGGAGAAAGGAATCAAGAGGAAGGACAGGACAATCAAGAAGGCTATGAAGACTTTAACTCGAGGATAGAAAAGGCCAGTCTAGGTATAACCCAAACCACCAATCAAAACATTAAAGGAGACTTTGGAAAAAAACCAAACCAATAGAAAGAAGACAATACACAATAAAATTAAGAAAGAGGTCATAGCAGGGAGCTATACAACGCTAGGTAATATCTTGGTGAGCATCAAACATGTCAAATCTACCCAATGAAATTCATCTCCTGGAGCCATAGGGGCCTCAATTCCCCCTCCAATTAGAGACTCTTGAAGCACATGATTGTCTCCAACAACCCAAACATTTTAATGCTTCAAGAAACTAAGCTCAAGAGCCTTTCAAAACATACCAAAACCCTCTGCAACAACCTGAAGAAGGAGATCTATGGTTTTAATGCAAATGGTACGATTGAAAAAGTATCCTTATTTTCAAATATTTAGGTGTCTCTCAAAGACTTGCAGATAAGCAACCAATGTCTCACTTGAAAAGTGACAAGCCTCTACTCTTCCCTTAGCTTTAACCTAGTTAATATTTACAGCTCCCAATGTACTAAGGAGAAAGAAACAACTTAGAGCCACTTAATACAAAGAATCATGTCGTTAAAGAATGATCCATGTATCATTCGAGGTGACTTCAATACCAAATTAGATTCCATGGAAAAACAGGGGGCAAATTTGGGGATGTTGGCAATTCAGAATTGAGGGATTTTGTGGCTAACAAAGAGCTCTAGACATCAACCTCATGAAAGTTGGTTCACTAGGAACAATTGTATAAAAGGCAAGGATTTGATTGTCAAAAGTATTTGACATTATATTTATAGTATCCAATCATTAGAGGGCACATAACTATCTTCTTAGCATCGAGGCCTTAAATGAATAGGTTTTGATCACTAGCCAGTTACACTTTGGATTGAAGAAGAAATTCCTCTAGTAAGAACATATTTTAGATTCAATAAAATGATATAACATCCTAATTTGAGAACTTAGTGACCCAGAGCTTACAAGCTCCCTAAAATAGGTATGACACTAGGGTATATCTCTTTTTCCAAAAACTCAAGGATCTCAAAGTTGCCCTCAAGATTTGGAATATCACTTTCTTCAAAAACATATTTCAAGATAAAAAGGATCGTAAAACCAGGATGAATGGTATCCAGTAACACATGATGGATGGTCATCCCTCAAACATTGTAAGGAAGAGAAGGAATTCACTCTCAATCTTGAGGATATTTACAAGAAGGAAGAGATATACTAGAAGCAAAAATCTAGGGTTAAGTGCCTCACTAAAGGGGACCAAAATACCAAGGTTTTGCATCATACTTGAAAATCTATAAGGTAACACAACCACATTATAAATCTCAACACTAAATAAGGTAACACTCTTGAAACCCCCCAATAAATTAGAGACCACCTGGTGGACTAATCGAAAGGAATTCTAAGGAATAACGAGCGAGAAAATAAAGAGGATCAAGAAATATTTTGAAATCATATTCTTATTACTGTTTCCAATGAAAATAAAAAATTTACTATACAAAGTATCTCTTTGGATGAAGTCAAAGAGGCCCTTTTTACTATGGCAGAAAATTGGACTCCTAGGCTGAATGGTTTCCCAATTTTGTTCTTCCTTTTTTGGGATTTTATGGTTGAAGATCTCGAGGAGGTGATTCAAGAATATAGAGGCTCTTAAGTCCATCCTCAAATCCTATAATGCCATGATCGTGCTCTCATTCCTAAGAAATCAAACATTATACCACCAAAGGACATCCACCCCATTTCCAAGTACATCTACAAAAACATCTCTAAATTCATTGCCAATAGGATTAAGAAGATCCTTTTCAATCTCATTTCAAAGAAGCAAGAAGGCTATGTTCAAGGCAAAAAAAATTTGGATGACATTTTCATATGTGAATATTCATTCTCTTTCAGTGAGAAAGAGAAAGGCCATGCTCATCAAATTGCACATAGGGAAATCTTATGCCAAAGTAAATTGGAAATTCCTTGACAAAGTTCTGGACAAGTTTGGTCTTGGTGCAAATGGGATATATTGGATCAAAATTTAAGACGTAACTCCAAAACTATTTATCTTGATTAATGGCTCGATTGAAATATTGTTCGTCTCTTCTTGATGGATTAGGCAAGGTGATCCCCTTTCGCCCTACCTCTTTATTGTCATGGAAAATGCCTTGGGAGACGCATGGAATATCTTAAAGTTAAGGACAATAGTAAGGCTTGTAGGCTACCTCGGAGGAACATGCTAATAGACATTTACAATTTGTGGATGAAACCATGCTCTTTGGCTCACCCACTCTTCAAGAATCTACAGAAATCTAAGATCTTCTCAAATACTATGATCAAGCCTCAGGTCAAAGCATCAATGGAGGTAAATCCAAGGTTATTGTCATTAAAATTAACCCCCTCTCCAAAACTTCCTACGTAGAGTCTTTGCATTTGATAGATCTCCTCTTCCCAACTCCTACCTCGAGCTTCCTCTTTTCAAAGGTAAAGGAAAAAATGTATGTGGAATATCATCATTGACAAGGTACGCATAACATTGGCACACTGGAAAGGTAAATGAATTTTCTTAGTGTGAAGACTCACACTCATCAAAGTGATCCATTAATCAACTCCCATCCATTGTCTCTCACTTAAGATGGCTCTTAAAATCATAAGGAGATTGTAAAAGTAACAAGGACCTTCTTATGGAAAGGAACCAACAAGAATTTCAAATTCCCTCTCCTTGTGTGGGTCACTATATGTAAGCCCCACTTTCAAGGGGGTGTTAGGATCAAGACTTGTAGACACTTAATTTTTGTATTAGACACTTGACAATGTCAATTTTGACCAAACCTTAACATACTTGACTTGTGCGTACACATATGATTCTTGCTAACATTCTCTCCTATCCATTCAGTTTCCTATGGGCCCAGCCTTCCAAATTTGTTGTCATACACATAAAGGGTCTCCCTAATCTCTATCTAAATAGTTCATTATCCTAAGTAGAGAATAATTATTCCACATATCATTGTTTCATGTTACCTGGACAAAGCTAGTGATAATTAGATGGATCTGGTTATCAGAGTCCTCTACCTTGGCCAGACCCACCTACACATTCTCCAATGATTATTTTCCAAAATTCAAACTCTTTCTTTGGGTCGGCCCACATGTTTCGCATGTCAGTTTAGAGGAAAATTTCCCAAAGAGTTAGCTATATAAACACATCAAGTCTAAGCCTATTCATATTTATCACTTATAAATCAATCATCCAATACACTGAAGAATACATCTGCACATCCTTGGGGCACTGCCCTAAAGCATCAAAATATACAAACTCCTCAAAAGAACACCCATCAAGCCAGCTATGAATACTATTTCAAGGTCAAAATCTAGGTTGTAAAGTATTGAAAGCCACACAAGATTGCATTGCATACTATTATATCATTAATTGAGCACACACACATTTTAATGGAAAAACTACATGTGGTTTGAGCCCTCTTCGGAGTAATGGAACATTAGCAATGCTCAATGACACAATGGGGGGGTGGTTTGGGTTAGATCAAACCATCCCTTTTAATGCCTTTTTATAGGAAAAACAAGAGTTAAAAGTGGAGCTAGGGTTTTAAGGTGAAGGAAGACAAATATAAACTTGTGCACAAGACTGAGTCTCTAAAATTGCACAAAATGTCTATCTACAGGCGGATGCAATGATCTGTGATGGAAAAGTTTGGTACTTATGATAGGGACAGATTTGGTGAGATCAGATGGCTTTGGTTACCACAAACATCCAGGGATTACCATATCCATCCCAACATGACCTGACATTCAACTTCTTGATATAAGTGACCACAAAACCACTCCAAAACACTGCTAACAAATGTACATGCACATACCAGAACATAACTCAAACAAGTTAAGCACCCTATTCTCTTGGTCATTTCTATAAATAACAAGTATAATAAATTAATCTTACTTTGTCTTTTACATTCAGATCCACATAATTTAGATATACTTTATACACGTTGAATTAGTCTCAATTTCTATCTTGTTTAAACAACTAAATCTAGAATAATATAAATCAAGAACATCAAAAACTTCAATTAGTGTCTTATACCCAAGCCGACATGGCATCTCAATATTACCTTGTCAGAATAGTGGAGCAACATGTTGAAGGAAAAGTACTTGGACAAGGTAGATTTTGATAGAATATTCACAACCAAAGACCTTCCTAAAGGCTCTAGAATTTGGAATAATGTTAGATAAGTTCAGGGCCTTCTACTCAAAGGGGTCTTTTGAAAAATTCAAAATGGGTCCAATACTGTTTATGTGGGTACAAGTGGATAAATTATCATCCCCTTCAATAGAACCAAGACTTTATAAGTATTAACACAAAAGACAAAATCCATTGGGGAAGAAAGGTCAATGATTATTGAATGATAATATCAATAAAGGATGTCATGTTAGAAGTTATAATATCTTTCAGAACATGGATGACTTACACGAGGATGCCCACAACAAAATAAGTAAACTCCTTTTAGGATTTTGCATCTTGTGGAGTGAAGCATAGGATAGTATCAAATAGAACCCCAAGGGCTCAAACCTATATTCTGTCAAATAGGGTTATGACTATCAGTCAAATTAATTTCACCCCCAAGAGTGGGAATGCCCCTACAAAACTTGGAATTCTAAAATTGGCTGAAGTCCAAAGTTTTTATATAGTTAGATACCCGTGGTAAACTCCTTACTAAGGAACTCCTGAAAATGAAAGATTTTATGGGTCCCTCTAGGTGTGTCATGTGCCTCAACAACACTAAAGACGTGGACCATAGATGTACTATGTCACACAAATGGAATAAATGTTTCCTTAATTTCAACTTGAGTTGGGTCCTCAATCACTCTATCAATATGCACCTTCATTCTTAGAATAACACTATTTAAACATCTTTGGGGCGTGACTCCAAGTTTGATCACTTGGAAGCTTTGGATCAAAAGGAATGCTAGAATCTCTGAGGACACAGACACCATAAAAATCATAACCTTATGTGGGATGAGATTGAATGTAGTTTATTTTCCATCCTCTCCATCATGGAAAAATGAAGGGAAAATGAAGCTAACCCCTACGATATTTGTTGGGGATCTAGAACAACAAACATGCTCTGATACCACTTGTTGGGAGAGGGTGTACACCGGAAGCACACAATTTGATTACTAATACCAAGCAACTTAATATGCAGAAATTAACCAGATCACCAAGTAACTAGAATTCAGAATAACACATGATATGAGAGACAATACCAAATTGTATTAACACTTTATACAGAAAAGAATACAATAAAGAAGATGCCACTTCTTCTCCACCACCTTACAGAGGTTTCCCACGCCTCAAGTGAACAGTAATTCTTCTCCCCAAAGCTCTCCCTCTCACAGGTCCCAACACCCAACTCAAATACAGAGTTGGTGTTCACCTCCCCGTGCTCCACGCACACCACAAGTGCTCCACGCACTCCACAAGCACTCCACGTGCTCCACAAGTACTCAAGGTACTTCAAGTAGATCTCCCATGAATCTGCAACAACCTGCAATTCAACAGACCATACTTATGGAAGGAACTCCCTTGCCTTCCTCTTGCTCTATCTGAGTACACACCTGTACTCCAAGTAGATCCTGCCTGATACTGCTCCCTGTAGTGTTGCTGTCTGTATGACCTTGCACACCTGCAAGTCAAGCAATGGTTCCAATCACCTGTGAACCTCGACCTTGCACACACATACACCTGCAGATCAACGATCTTACTTATTGAAGAACCCAGCTGGCTCTCCAATCCAGCACCAACACACCTGGTACTGTGGCACTAGGAGGAACGCACCATAGCTCTACCTCACACACAGAAGGAGCTTATAATTATGCTCTCTTACTCCCTAGCACGCTTTTACAATACAACCATGAGTCTATTATATAGATCTCATCCAAACAATGATTAGACATCTAATTACAATAATTAGATCCGCAGCTATGAGTCTAAAATTAGCACTCATCATGCAAACTCTTGCTTCGTTAGTTCACTGCCCGTAAATAACTCGCAGTCGAACTACACAGGCGACCGATGTCGGTCCCTGTCTGCCTGGGGTCGCCGACGCCGGCCGATATATGACCGACGTCGGTTGCCTTCCTGTCTTACCCTGCCGACGCCGGTTGGCCAGACCAACGCCAAACACTTCTGACACTCAGCAACTCATTCTGCAACCTCCTCCTGTTTGCATCAGTGAAGCTTTTAGCTCCACAATCCTAACAATCTCCCACTTGGAGATAAACAGCTGCACTGTACCTGTACCTGTACTCCGTCTAATCTGTTTCCTGGTTTGTATCCCTCTTCAAGCTCCCACCTGAAGACAACCCACCACACATCCCGTGGTGTACCACCTGTCATCCGAGTAACCTGCCACATCCAAACCTACAACACCTGTAGTGAAGTCCTGACCCTGCATAGCAACACCTGCTGCCGGTCCCTCTCAGAAAACCTGAGAATCCACTTCCACGAATTGGCTCCTAACTCTTTGACAGCTCCCACTGCATGGGAATACTCAGGTCTATACCAGACCTCATGTGATTTCGGACACTGTACCTGTCCAGCCCTTAGTGTGCTCCGGCTCTGTATCCCGAACCTCGCCAACACCTGATTCACATCAGCTCCCACTCGAGACAAAATCACCCTGTGATCTCCATGCCTCCCATGTCAAAGAATTCCGCTGCTCCAAACTCCTCCTGACATGCCACTGAACTAATCTTACCCTTAGCTCAGCAAAACCCTGTATGTACACCCCTGCTAGCTAGCATACTATCCACATACAGCAACAGAATGATGTCATGACTCATCATCCCCCTGGTAAGACAAAACCACAGTAGTTACCCTGACATTGACTGAAGCCATGCTCCGTCCTCCACCTGTCAAACCTGGTACCACTGTCCTGCAGCTCCTCAAGATCATATACCTGATCTTCCGTCTCATGTATCCGTTCTCTCCATTCTTCTACTAAGGAATCCATTCGTCTCTGTGCTTTTATACCTGCTGGCAACTCTACCAAAACAAACCTGTCTGGGTCTCCTCCAAGGAATCACATCCTCATCCATGCCAAGCTCACACTTGTTTCCTGGATCCTTCCTGCTATACAATCAGCAACATGTATGAAGAAGAGGAACAACGAATTTGAGGGCCTACTTACGCCTTCAGTCCTCCGTATGGGTGTTTGAGACTCCTTGACAACATGCTGTCCACCCAAAATTCGTTACAGTGACCGACCTCGGTCACTCCACAGTCTGCATCCGACCGACGTCGGTTCCATGCGTCTGTACCTGACTACCAACCTGCCTGCGCTGGTGTCCCTGCTGCCGACGTCGGTTCTCCTAGCCGACCTCGGTCTTAAATACTGCCGACGTCGGTCCCATGACCGACATCGGTCTTACCCTGCCCGACATCGCCGGCGTCGGTCTGCACATGACCAACCTCGGCACCTGTCTGTTCGACGCCGGTTCCTCCTGACCGACATCGGTACCTGTGTTTGCCTGTGAGTGATGACTTTTTACCCGCGAGCTTCTTTGAATCAAAACCCATGTCCAAATTGCCCTGCTCAGAAGTATCCAGCCACATCCACTGGGTTCTGTCCGCCATCTCCTCCATAAACACCAAGGCTTTCCAGTTCTTAAGCCTGTCAAATATATCTGTCTTCCGCTTAAGAACATGCATCTCCTTCCTGCTCGTGTGACCAAGCCTATGAAGCCACGTCTCCGCAACAAAAGAAGAATCAGTAATATAAACAAGTAGATAAAGGATACCTGTTTTCTTACCACCAGCTAATTCAAGTGCATCCGCTGTGAGAGTTCTTGTGCATCTCTCATCACCCAATCTTTCTGAAGAAATTAGCCATATCTCCAAACCTGGGACCTGCATGACCTTCATCAACACCTGTGTGTTGGCCACCTGCAATTTCAGCTTCACTTCCCCTTTGCCAATTCTTTGGCAAGGCTCACCAGCTCCTCTACCTGGAACTGCATGGAAAGAGGCAACCGAATCTTTTATCCAAGATTCCACTTTATCCAAGAAACCTGCAAACACATCCTGTGCAACAACACCTGCTACATCTGTATCTTCAGTTTCTTCATGTTGATCTGTTACCAACCAACAATAATCTTTTACCTGCTCTTTCTTTCCATAGGACCGTGAGTGACCATCTGTGCTTTTCAACTCCTCCATTCTTAGCTTACTTTGATCTGCAGTTGCTCTACTCCCACTCGATCAGAAACCCCTGAGAGTGACCTGTAACCAAACACAAAACCTGCTTCCTCCAACCTCAGCTCAGATACCACCTGTTGGTATCAAGCTCAAGAACCTACAACCAAGGCTCTGATACCACTTGTTGGGGATCTAGAACAACAAACATGCTCTGATACCACTTGTTGGGAGAGGGTGTACAGCGGAAGCACACAATTTGATTACTAATACCAAGCAACTTAATATGCGGAAATTAACCAGATCACCAAGTAACTAGAATTCAGAATAACACATGATATGAGAGACAATACCAAATTGTATTAACACTTTATACAGAAAAGAATACAATAAAGAAGATGCCACTTCTTCTCCACCACCTTACAGAGGTTTCCCACGCCTCAAGTGAACAGTAATTCTTCTCCCCAAAGCTCTCCCTCTCACAGGTCCCAACACCCAATTCAAATACAGAGTTGGTGTTCACCTCCCCGTGCTCCACGCACACCACAAGTGCTCCACGCACTCCACAAGCACTCCACGTGCTCCACAAGTACTCAAGGTACTTCAAGTAGATCTCCCATGAATCTGCAACAACCTGCAATTCAACAGACCATACTTATGGAAGGAACTCCCTTGCCTTCCTCTTGCTCTATCCGAGTACACACCTGTACTCCAAGTAGATCCTGCCTGATACTGCTCCCTGTAGTGTTGCTGTCTGTATGACCTTGCACACCTGCAAGTCAAGCAATGGTTCCAATCACCTGTGAACCTCGACCTTGCACACACATACACCTGCAGATCAACGATCTTACTTATTGAAGAATCCAGCTGGCTCTCCAATCCAGCACCAACACACCTGGTACTGTGGCACTAGGAGGAACGCACCATAGCTCTACCTCACACACAGAAGGAGCTTATAATTATGCTCTCTTACTCCCTAGCACGCTTTTACAATACAACCATGAGTCTATTATATAGATCTCATCCAAACAATGATTAGACATCTAATTACAATAATTAGATCCGCAGCTATGAGTCTAAAATTAGCACTCATCATGCAAACTCTTGCTTCGTTAGTTCACTGCCCGTAAATAACTCGCAGTCAAACTACACAGGCGACCGACGTCGATCCCTGTCTGCCTGGGGTCGCCGACGCCGGCCGATATATGACCGACGTCGGTTGCCTTCCTGTCTTACCCTGCCGACGCCGGTTGGCCAGACCAACGCCAAACACTTCTGACACTCAGCAACTCATTCTGCAACCTCCTCTTATTTGCATCAGTGAAGCTTTTAGCTCCACAATCCTAACAATATTGACATTATAAAAAACTAATTTGTTCACCCCTAAGAAAAGGAATAATAGAAACAATATTGGATGGAAATTTTACTCTTGCATTGGTACATATCAAACTTTGATGGGGATTCAAATTACAATTCGAGGGAGTTGGGCATTGGAATAGTTATGATAAATCATGAAGGGATAGTTGTTGTCTTTAGAGCTCTCGACACAAGTATGAACTCCAACAATGTTACAAAAGTTGAAGGCTTAATCTTGGGTATTAGTTTAGCTATTGAATATGGTATTACCAATCTAATTATTGAGGGTGGCTCCTTAATGATTATCAGTGTTGTCAAGCAAGGTAATAATAGAGTTGGAGGCTTTAGAGTCTCATCTCAAAAATCAAGAAGTTATCAAAGAACTACAAGAGCTCAAAGATGCTTCATGTCTATCGAGAAAGGAACAACATGGCAGATTGGATGGCCAGCTTTAGCTTTGTTAATCACAACCCTTCCTTCCAAGGCAAAATGCACAATATTATTCAGGATACTAGGCTCATAGACTTCAAAGTCATCATTCATTTTGAATGCCACAGTGTTGACAATATTGATTTTAGTAAGTCCAATTGCTTTTTATTGTCTAAAGTCAACCTCCACAAGGATTTAGCAAGTTGTCCTTTTCCTTTCAAAAAGTCATGCTTTTTGTCTCACCTTGCATTCTTCCCTTTGTCTCGTTGTTTCCTTCTTATTTTGTTGGATTTTTCCCTCCTTTTTTCTAACACTCATTCACTAGCATTTCCCTCTTCCTATTTAAGGCAAGTATTTGTTGTATCTTCTCCCTCACCTTGCGCTTTCCTTTCTATTCCCATTTCCTCTCTTTTCTCACTTAATGCCTAGTTTTCCTTTCTACATTGTCACTCTTATGTTTAATCGATTTGTCTTATTTTCTCTTCCCACTCCCATTTTTTCTCTATTTTTCTTCAATCACTTGTTCTTTGTATTATTTCTCCTTGTCTTGTTCCCTACTCTTAGTTTCCTTATTACTCTCATTATGGTGTTCAACATCATTTTCAATCTTATCATTTCATTCAATGTATGAGGCTTCAATTGCCTTCGGCAACATGACAATAAGAACCAAAGACATATTTGTCAACATTTCAACTGACAACATTCTTAGTCCAGATGTGATAGGTGCAACCTGAGGTGCAATAGAATCCTTAACAACATTGCCAATCCATCATAAGATGATAATGAGCAATTTAAATGCATCAACATTTCCAATCCTCATCCAATATCTAATCGAACCGGAAAGATGTGAAGCAGATTGAATGACGACAATGTGAGCACTATGAACTTGGACGACTACATCAATGTAACTAAACACCATGAGCATCATCTCAACACAATAGACATTGAAATTTCTATAGAAAATGTTAATAGCATCAACACTCACGCACCTCAACGGTAATGTCCATCGGTCACACACAATCTTCCACAATAGCTATAATTTAATTTCCCACAACCAATTTGCCATGAACAAATTGGATGGCATTGACAACATCACCCTCATTGCAAGCCACAATCAACACACTCTAGAATTCAAAGACATCATGGACATGGAGACCGCACTCACACCTAAAAGGAAATCCAATAATGAGGAGCATGGGGAAAACAACACAATGCACAATTTCCAAACTGCATTCTCCCAAGAGCGTATTATGTAGGAGTATGGCGAGCCTTCTAATGTGGCTCCTAACATCTTCTGTAGTTACTCAACCAAGATTGACGAATGCCTTAAAGATATTATGGATGAGCTTCAATAGAACCATCTCCACTTTTAAACTCAAAATACTCTATTAGCTAGCATTCACGAGCTTCTCTTCAGCAAACGTCAGGAGACTCATGAGAAGTACAGGGAAAGTCGAGCCTATGCCATAAATCTAAGTGAATCCTATAAGGTGCATTACATCTTGCTTGAAATTGTAAGTAATTTAACTTTTCCACATTCGTGAAGATGGGGAAGGCAAGATGAAAGAGTTGAAGCTCCACACCAAGGGGCTCGTAGCTATTAGACTCAATACAAATGTGATTGACACAATCAACACTAATATAAGAATCAAGGTAATTGATACTAATACAATTAAAAATCATGTTCATCATTGGTTTTTCCATATTAACAATGACAACAACTCGAAGAATTATCCTAGACAAGTTGAGTACAAGATCAAGGAGAATTAACCTTTGTTCTCCCTCTCTAGGCTCGAAATTTGCTCTCTATTATGGGCTATGGTGTATCCCACATCATTGATATGTGTGGGTTAATTATTTTCCTTATTTCTTTCTTTTGTGTTTTGTGCCTTAAATAACCCAAATTACACCCTTTACTACAATATTTGTTACAAAAAAGAAAATCAAGACGATCATGTTGACATTAATTCCATTGGTATTTCTTTAGTTATTAAAAATGACATGCTTGATAAGAGATTTCAAAGAATATTTGGGGCATGTACAATACATATGTCATATTTTTTAATTAGAGCACAAGGAAGAACTCTTGAGTTTGAAAATGGAACATCTACGATACATATACATGCATTGAGATTTGACAATCTTCCTAATTAACAAAGATCAAGGATACTAGATGATTACATTCTACTTGGGAAAAAAAATTATAATGAAGAAGATTTATTCTCTACATATATGTTTCACATATTTACATATATTTCATATTAAGTTTTTCAGTCCTCATAATTATTACGAGGAGATGGATGATAGAGACGTCAAACAAGATGTTTAACATGTTTAAGTGAAAAAAATAGTGTTAGTAACTCACCTATAGCAAATATTGCTAGATGTTTGGGTGAAATGAATGAATTGTTTTGTACTAGTTATAGAATGAATTGTTTTGTACTAGTTATAAATTATAACCAAAAATACATGTTTGGAGTGTGGGATATATGTGGAGGTAAACCTAAATGGTTTAAAGGATTTCCATGTTTGATGTAATTATGTCAAGTTCTTGTCATTCTGACAAACACAACAATATGTGAAATGTTGGATATGAGTTGTATCATTTGCATGATTAACACCCCTTATGGACTATATATACCGAGATTTATTAGTGGGGTCGTGTATTATTGAAAGAATAAATATGACTCCAATAGATAATGCTAAGAGTATGCTCAATGGTTTAGGATTAGAAAGAAAATTTTGAGTAGAAGTAATAAAACCTGCTTATTACCTAATCAATTGATCACCCACGTCAACCATTCTTGATAAAACTCCACAGGTAGCATATATTAGTAAGGAACCCTCTCTTCAAAATCTTAACAATTTTGGTTGTGATGGTTATAATTAAGTCCATAGAACACAAGAATTAAGTTAGACTATATATCAACTAAGTGCATCTTTATTGGATATAGCAATGGTGTAAGAGGATACAAGCTTTGGAACCAAAAAATTAAGAAGACTCTTTAAAGTTGTAATGAATCTTCAAAGAAGATAATAGGTTTCCAATACATGGACAACCAAAGGAAGACCCATAAAAGGTGCAAGTTGAATTAGAAAAGGGAAAATATATATCTAAATACAAAGAAATTGGAGAAGATGAACCAAAAATGGAGTTGCTTGAGGAAGATTCGGTGTAACCAAAGAAGGAAGAACTTGAAGAGGAAGGATCTTAGACTCCAGTTTTGAGAAAATCATATTAAATTAGAATAAACCCAAAAAGGTATGGTCCACTTGATTTCCATTGTGTATATCTTTTAGAAGTTATATCAATCACTGATGAAGATCCCAATACTATAAGGGAGGCACGATTCAAATGATAATAAATTATGTAAGAAGGCCATGGATGAAGAAATTGAGTCCTTCGATGAATAAATGACATGGCACTCAATAAAATTCCCTGCTAGTAGAAAACATGTTAGTTCCAAAATGGTGTTCAATAAAAATTTCAATGCAGTTGCAAAAATGAAGAAGTATAAAGTTGGGTTTGTAGCAAAAATATTTTCCTAGACGATGGAACTTGATTTTGGTGAGATTTTTTCTTTTGTTGTTAAATTAATTTAAAATGGATTTATTTTGGCTATTGTTGTTGTTTTCAATCTTGAAATAGAAAAAATGGATGTAAAGACAATATTTCTACATGGGGAGCTTGAGGAAGAGATCTACATGATGTAGCCAAAAAAAATTAATGTTAGAAGAAAGAAGACTTGGTTTGCAGGTTGAAAACAACTTGAAGAAAACACCAAAGATGTGGAACGTAATTTTGACAATAGTGTTGGGACTTGGGTTCATACAAAGTAAAGTTGATCATTGTATGTGTTTCAAACATGTTGGTGATAATTTCATTATCCTAGTAATGTATGTCAATGATTTGTTATGAATTAGTAACAAGAAGGAAATGATAAAGCAAGCTTAATCTCACTTGTCATCTCAGTTTGATATGAAATATTTAGATGCTACAAAATTTATTTTGGGCTTGGAAATTAAAAAGACTCAACTATACATGAAACTATGGTTAAATTAGAGAAAATGTATTGAGATGTTATTGCAGAGGTTTAGAATGCAGGGATGTAAACCTTTGTGTACTCACTTTCATGTTGGATTGAAATTATATGTTGAATAGTGTCCCAAGACACAAGAAGAGGAGTACATGCCTTAGTTTCCTTATGCGAGTGTTGTTGGAATCCTAATGTATGTTATGCTTTATACTAGCCCTAGCATAGGTGATGCAATGTGAGTAGATAAATGTTTAACCCAAGAAAGGAACATTTAATTGTTGTAAAGATGATTTTCACATATTTATGTGCACTTCAAACTATGTAGTTTGCTACCAAGGAACACTTCAACAGAATAAAATGGTTATTGTACAAGTTGTTTTGCCATTGATTGGGTTAGAGATATTGACTACCAAAGATCTACAAATGATTGTGTTTACCTTGTTTGTTGGGCAATTAGTTGGATGAGCAAGAGGCAATATGAAGGTGTGTTGTCAATTACTAAAGTTGATTACATAGCAGCCACTCATGCCAGAAAGTTGTGTGGTTATAGAGGTTGCATTCAAATGTTGGTTTCTTAAAATAAACAATAATGATAGATTGTGACAGTCAAAATGCAATTTATTTGACAAAGAAATTCACTGATCATGCTCGATTGAAGCATATTGATGTAGCATACTATTTTGTTAGAGACATGGTTGAAAACAATAAGGTGTTATTGAAAATATTTGATACATTAGATATTTTTCTAATTCATTTATAAACATTTTGAGTAAAGAGAAGTTTTCCTATTATAGAAGATCAATGGGCACGATTACCATTAGAATTTGAAAAAAAGTAGTTGCAACCCCTATGCAAAGTTTTCAATAAGTGAGATTTGTTAGATATATGTTGTATACCTTGCATGATTTACATCCCTTATAAACTATACAAATCAACATGTATAAATGGATCCTAGAGCATGGCCTTGACTACAAGCTACCATGCTAGAGTGTGGGGGTAAGAGCCTTCAAAATAAAAGATTGGAGACCTTGAATATGGTTTTGGGTCAATATGGGTGATTTTGGCCCATGGTTTATCACCCACGCTTTTTAAGACCATGGTTTGTATCCATTGTATTGTAATATCGCTTAAACAATTTCTTATTGATGTACCTACAAATACTTGCACATGCATTAGGATTAAGTAAAAATTAGAAGTACACTATTGTAGTGTGAATTGTTGAGTTAATACAATAAGAAAGAAGGTGATTGTGTTGAATTTTTTTCCAAAAGGGTTTTTCCAAGTGAATCTTATGTTTAATGTGTCATTTCTCCTTTCTATTATAGTTTTAAACTCTATTAGCATTACTTCTCCTACATAAATTTATCAATCTATTTATCTTCATTTGAAAAGAGACTCCTCAAAGTTAAACACGATAAAAAATTATAATAAATATAAACTTTCTTTGAATCGATTAAATATGTTAATGTCTCTCTTTATGTACCTCATATTTTAAATGAGGTAAATTTGAGTGTTATTTATGATGCATGAAACATATGAAATTGCCTCAAATTCTATATGAGGTAGATTAGAAATCTATTTATGATAACATCGAAACCTATGAAAACTTAAAAGCCTATTCCACTTAGAAAATAGATTCATACATCTAATAGCATAAGTTTTGAACATTTTCAAGAATATATATTCAATTAAAATATAACTTTTTATATTTTTATTTATTGTTGGGATAAAATATTCATGTTTTCTTAAATATGTATCTAATAATATAATTTTTGAACATTTGGAAGAATATCAAATGAATGGAAATATAAATTATTATATTTACTTTTATTGTTGGGATAAGGCATTCATATTTTCTTATAAATGTTAAACCATGATTGTAAAAATAAAATATATTAGTCTTTATTAAAAGACGAATATATAATAAATTAAAATATATTTTTTTATATTAAAGAAGAATATATAATAAATTAAAATATAATTTTTTATATTGTTGAGATAAGACATTCATGTTTTTATAAATATACATCTAATGATGTAAATTTTGGATATTTTGAAGAATATAAACTGAATGGAAATATAAGTCCTTATATTTGTTTTTATTGGTGGGGTAAGACATTCATGTCTTCTTAAATGTTAAATATGATTGCACAAATTAAATTTGATTATTTTTTATTTTAGAAAAGAATATATAATAAGTTAAAATATAAATTTTTATATATTTTTTATTGAGGTAAGACATTCATATTTTCTTAAATATGTATCTAATGATGTAATTTTTTTTAGCATTTTGAAGAATATAAAATGAATGGAAATATAAGTCCTTATATTTGTTTTTATTGTTGGGATAAGACATTCATGTTTTCTTAAATGTCAAATCATGAGTGCACAAATCAAATCAAATTTGATTTTCTTTATGGGGATAAGACATTCATGTTTTCTTAAATGTCAAATCATGAGTGCACAAATCAAATCAAATTTGATTTTCTTTATTAAAAGTAGACATTGCTTAATTTTTTATTTTCTTCAAATTTAAGGATAGTTTTATTTATGTTAGGATCTCTTCATCTTAACTTTTTCTTTTGTATTGAATGTTATTAATAAAATTTTGAACACGTATGCTTCCTAAGTCATCTCATTAACTATTTGTAATTATCTTGTGTACAAGTAGTAGATGTCTTGAGTATATTATTTTTAATAAAGAGCAAGTGTAGGAGGGAAAGCTATATATTGAATATTTTGTATTGAGTCATGTTGAAAAGAGATTGCCCCCTTGAAGAGACCCACAATACTTAGTAATGTGATTATGTTATTTCAATACAATATTTCTATCTTCTTTAAATTGCAATACATATTTTTTATATTTTGGTGCTAGATTGATTTGTATGCAAACAGAGTCCTAACATCTGGTATCAAAGCTCTTTTTAGAGCCAAGACCTGCAGTAACTTCAATAGTTTAGTGCTTTGTGTGACTATCCATTGTATGCTCTCACCTCACCCAATCAGAGTCTTGGTGATCAGAAAAATGATGACACTAAGCTTTTTGCCTCAAATATGTTCTTTTTTTCTATAAATAGTTATTTTTTCTTTCAGGGTTAGAAACCATGCACTGGAAGTTTTAAAATATTACATAAAGCTATCGTTTTTGGCTAAGCATGACATATATGGCATGTGAAGTGAGATGTGTTCCACCAATACTTGTGACTTAAACAATGTAGTTTGCACATTTTAACGTCCGCATAACTTTGATATATCTAAAATGTCTAGGGTTTTACTTCACCAATAGAATCCTTCAGAAACGTCTAGAGTTTTACTTCACCAATAGAATCCTTCAATTGTTTGTATTGTGTGATGCACCGATGAATAATCAAACCCATAAAGTTACTCATGTCGTACCTCATAGGCAGAATAGTGGGTTACAAAACATCTCAATCCTATGTAGTTAGAGCCCAACACTATTTGACCAAGGGATAAATATATTTGTAATCTCCATACCGGACACCCTCTATAGTAGCCTTGTGATAACACTTTGATTCTTTTGAGTCACACATCCAAAGTTTTTTTTTTTTTTTTTTGAAACACAATAAGAACATAAATAAATATTTTAACATCCTATAGAACCATAGCAACAATAGAAACCAGAAGAATCAAAATATTCTGGTACAATTATCTGGACACAATGCAATAGCCAGTTTGTATAATTGCTAGGAAATTTATTTTCGAAAGTAAAGCACTTATGATCGTCTCATCACGCTGATAGTTTTGGTATATAACTTTAATAACACTTTTTAGAAAACCCTAGGACCCTCCCTATATAGTAGTACTAACCCAATCAATGGAAATATAACACCACCTTACTAACTTTCAATTAGAAATACATTCCATAGATGACCTCCAATCCCAAATCTCTGACATCAATGCCCAATAGACAAGCATGATGGACACTCTACACAAACTAAGTGGTTGTGCATTGTGGATTGGTCCAAACAACAACTCTGAATGCCACAAAGCTCGAAATTGGATTTTCTTAAATTTGATGGTAAATATTTCATCCGGTGGATATACAAGGTAGAACAGTCCTTTTGTCTGCATGACACCACATTGAAAGACATGGTACCTATTGCCTCTTTCAACCCAGAAAATGACGATGTCCAGTGATTCCACTGGTATGAAAAATCTCATGGTATGCCAACATGGACAAGATTTTATGAAGTCCTATTGCTCGAATTTGGCTCAAGTGCATAAAGAATTTCAAGGGAGCATTAACCAAGTTGTGGAAGATTGGTTATGTTCAAGAATATCATACAAAATTTCAAAAACTAGCCAATAGAATGGAAGGGTTGACAGATGGCTTTTTCAAAAGTTGTTTCATCAATGACCTATATGAGGATATTAGAGCCAAGGTCAAAATGTTCAAACCTCAAAACATGATGGCAACGATTGGGTTGGCTAAGTTGATCACAGATAAGTTCACAACGTAGCACAACTCATTAACCAAATTCAAAAATTCCATGCCACCTCAAACAATAACATTCGCAAACCCTAGAACTACACCCATCAAATGTCTAACGAACTTGAGATGCGGGCCCCTCAGGGCAAAGGGTGATTTTACAACTTTGATGACAAATTCACACCAAGTCACCGATGCGTGGGAAAAAAATTGTATCTACTTGATATGAAGTCTTCCCCAGAGTCCAACGAATGAGAAAATTCACTAGAAGCCCAAAAGGAAGAAAATGAAGAACATGACATCGAAGATGACCCAATGCTATAAATTTCAAAGCATGTGTTGGCTAGTGTCACCACTCCTCAGCTTAATGAAGGTTAACAGGTACTTTAAAAACATCCCCTCACAATCCTTATTAATTCTCGAAGCACGCAACTTCATCGACCCTCATCTAGTCAAACAAGTCGTTTATTATTTGTATCCTTTTTCAAGTTTTGAAGTCGTATAGCAAAATGGGGGAACCTTACTTTGTAAGGGAAAATGGAGATAATCCCAATGGGGGATTATAATTTGAAACCAGACGTTTGTTTTACCTTTAAGCAATTGCAACATAGTTTTGGGAGCACAGTGGCTTTAGACCATATGACCTATACTATGGGATTTTTCTAAAATATGGATGCAATTCATCGATAAGGGCCAAAAATACACCTTAAAAGGACTCACTTTGAGATCAACAAGTGTCATTAGCTCTTGTCAGAAAGAGAAGTTGTAAAAGGGATCTCATGGTATCGTCATCCAGCTTTGCCCCATCCAACTCTGTGAATCATCTTATCTGAACTAGTCATTGGACTTATACAAACTATTGTCTAAGCATACAACCATTTTTTAGGAGCCTAAAGGATTACCTCTACAACAACTAGAAGATCGTGCCATCAAGCTTGTTCCAAGCTATTTACCTTCATATATTCATCATTACTGGTACCCATTTCTCCGAAAGACTAAAATAGGAAAAATGGTGCAAAATTTGTTGAAGGCATGAGTCAATAGACTAAGCATCAGTGTTTACTCTTCCCCAATATTAATGATAAGGGAAAAAGATGGGTTTTAACAACTCTTTAGTGGCTTTTGAGCACTAAATAAACTCGTTGTCAAGGACAAGTTTCTCATCCTGGTGAGGATGAGCTCTTGGACGAACTGCATGGAGCCCACTTCTTGAATCTCAACTTAAGGTCTAGTTATCATTCAATTTGCATAAATGAAGATATTATTAAGACAACCTTCCAAACTCATGACTGTCATTACAAATTTATGGTCATGTCATTTAGCCTCACCAATGCTCCATCAACATTACAAGGCTTAATGAACAAGATCTCTTTGTAATTTCTCAAAAGGTTAATCATTTCCTTATTTGATGATATCATTATGTATAGTGGAACATGGGAGGCGCCTCTAATGAATGTGGGACAAACCTTCCAATTCATTTCTAAGAACCAATTATGAGCCAAATGATCAAAGTGCTCTTTTGGCAAAAAATAAATTAACCAGGGCACATCATCTCTGAGAAAGGTGTCAAAGTGGATTAAAAAAAATTGAGGCTCTAAAAATTTGGCACAAACCCAAAACACTCGAAGGTCTTCAGGAATTTTTGGGCCTCAAGATATTACAACGAGTTCTTTAAGGACTATGGGAAAATTACAGCTCCAACTAACAACCATGTTGAAAAACGATCCCATTCATTGGTTCCAAGTGGCGGAAACAACCTTTGAACCATGTGTACTACATTGGTTCTTACTATCCTTGAATTCAGAAAAGCCTTTGCCATTAAAAGTGATGCCTTGGGCAGTGGAATTGGAGTTGTCTTAATGCAAGAAGGTAGACCCCTCACATTCTCCAATAAGACACTTGCAAAAACTTCACCCACTCATCATATGAGAAGGAAATGCTAGCCATCCTTCACGCAATAAACAAGTGGCAACCATACCAAGTAGGGAGACATTTTTGCATCAAAACAAATCATCATTCTTAAGTACTTCTTGGAGCAAAGAGTATCTTCCCGTGAGCAACAAAAGTGGGTAACTAAGTTGATGGAATATAACTACGCAATTGCTAACAAGAAAGGTAAATACAATGTTGTCGTAGATGCATAGTCTCACAAGTATGAAGAACATTCCCCATACCAGGGTGGATGCACGAGATCTTATAAGAATGGCACCAAGACAAACAAATTTAGCAGCTCATCCATCAAGTGTCCATTGATCCTTTGTCTAGGCCAAACTACACTCAGGATGGTCAATATTTATGACACAAAGGTCGTCTTGCATTAGTCCCCCAATCAGGGCTATGTGAAAAAATTATGTTGGGACTGCATGCATCGTCGTCAACCAGCCATTCAATATCTTCAAAAACATATGAAAGGCTCTGCAAAAAAAAAATTGGGGAGGGCATTGAAATGGACATCAAATAGTTGCAGCAAAACGTGAGACTTGTTAGCACAACAAAGGTGAAACGGTCTCAACCCTAGGCATGCTCCAACCATTACCTATTCCCATCTAGGTATGACTGACATTTCCATGGGCTTCATTAAAAGGCTACCAAAATTGGGCAAGAATTCAATTATTCTGGTGGTGGTGGATTGCGTCTCCAAGTATGCCCACTTTTGTGCCCTCACCCAATCTTTTACATCCTGCACCATCACCCAAACCTTTATTGATTAGATCTGCCACCTCCATGGGATCCCTGCTTTCATTTTTTGCAATTGTGATTCATTTTTTCTAGTAACCTCAAGTAGGAACTTTTCCACCATTATGGCACCCAACTTAAAATGAACTCAGCTACCCCCTATAAACAAATGGTCAAACGAAAATTGTCTTCAATGCTTGAAGACCTATCTACATTGTTTTTCATCAAATCAACATCATTGAGTCAAATGGTCACTGTTGTCTCCAAATCTTGCACCCTAGAAGAGAGTGTTCAGTCCTCTCCCAGATTTGGGCAACGTTGGAAAATTTCCAGCCTTGTGGGTATGCCTACGGAGGAAACGAACCTCTAGGTTGAAGGGCTAGCTCCCTCTATATGAGTCTCTACAAAACCACTGCTGTTGGACCAGCTTTCTCGAAGCGAAAAGAGATATAAATTTGCATAAAGGGAAATCCTACTCTAACAAGGGTGATACACCAAGACTATGTTCCACATGAGTATCACATTCTAGTGGACAATGTAGCAAAAGCATAGACGTTCCCAGGCTAAAGAGTCTAACATAAGTGTTTCAACACAGAGATGAGACATGTAAGATAACACAAGGTAAATGAGCTGAAAGGCAAACCCTACACATTCCATAACAATAGTACATGCAGAAATGCAATACACTCAGACACATATCGTGTGACCAGCTAGACCGAGGACTCTTGCTTAGGCATGAAGAATGAAGGGGCAGGAGGATTAAAAAAAATCAACTGCTGCCACCATACATCACTCACATACTCAGACAATCGGCGAGAAACATGAAAGAACAGACATATGCTAATGCCGAAAGGCAGAACGTGATATCATTCCAGCAGGGCTCTGTCTACTGGATGTGTTCCTTTTTTCCCTTGCACAAGATAAGTATTTCTAGCAAAAGGAGAAGATGAGGAGGTCTTTGGCGCCAAAGGAAAGGAATCCATTCTGTTGGAAGTCTCCACTTTCAGCTGCAACTGACTTTGCCGAATATGCTCATTCGGGCCATCTGATTGGTCCATGTCACCTTCTCGAATGTCCTTGGCTTGTGCTCTTGGAGATGCTTTTTCAAAAGCTGCTTAACAGAATAGAGCTACGTGGAGATGGCACCAAAAATGGTTGCCACTAATGGAGCCACCTGTTGGAGATTTGTTTCGGCGCCCAACTGCTTCTCTTTGGCTTGTCGTGATGCACAATGGCGTGGAGAGTTGTTTTTATTCTATTTGGCTTTGTCGTTCCTTTTTGATTGGTCCTCAAGGAATGACTCGGATTGGTGATTATGAGTCGTTGATCTGCTAGGCACGAATGCCTGTGGATCGTCCTCCATCTGTCTTTGACAAGCCAACTCTGCTCTAGCTCACACCACGTGGCAGCATCTCATTTGGCTGTCTTTTCGAAAATATTGTTTTGGACATTTTCGAAAAGATTGTTTTGAACAAAATGTCTGAAACAATTCTTTTGGGTTTTCACTAAATGTCCCTTCAGAAACTTTTCGAAGGACACTTTTGCTGAGAAAGCCCCTTCAGATTTGCGAAAATGCCCCTTCCGAAGGGTAAGAGACCTTCGTAACTTTGGAAATGTACCCTTCCGAAGGATGGAGTTGCCCTTCGAAAAAGTTGAACTAACCTTTGGAAGAATTGAACTGCCCTTCGAAAGAATGGAGAGTCCTTCGAAAACTTTGAAAGTATTCCTTCAGAAGTGTTGAAACCTTCAGACTTCTTGAAACGGGCCTTTTTGAAGGGAACGTGCCCTTCGAAAAAGTTTAAGACTTTTACCCTACGAAATCCGAGAGGCATTATCAAGACCATTTTGGGTTTTCTAAGCCCTATTACTTAGTCACATCAGACCTCTCATTGCTCGCTACTTATAAAGCAATTTAAGACTTGCTCCTTGGAAAACCTGAAGCCATGCATCATTGAAAACCCACAAAGCATTGGAAGGAGTAATTCGGGTTCGTAAACCCGGATTACTTCTACTCATGAAATTTTTATAAGTTCAATCGTTCAGAGAACCCGACTTGGTCTTGAGGAGTAACTCAGGTTTATGAGGGGCCACGACTTGACTTGTGGAGAACCTGACTTACACTATAATGGAGCCAAAACACTTTAGCCTCCTTGACTTGCAATTTTGGACCTCTAAAATGCCCTGTTCTTGCAACTATTGTTCGGCTCTCCTTGAAAATAGTTGA
Source organism: Torreya grandis (assembly GCA_037957365.1). Taxonomy (NCBI): domain Eukaryota; kingdom Viridiplantae; phylum Streptophyta; class Pinopsida; order Cupressales; family Taxaceae; genus Torreya; species Torreya grandis. The sequence continues at coordinate 1,459,560 of JARHVA010001747.1, forward strand.
ACAAATTGTACTGAGGTGAAATTTGATCAATAGTTACCATTTGTGGAGTAGTGGTACGACTCTACATACCACACTGCTACCAAGATGACACCATACAAAGCCATTTATGGTCAACCACCATTGTCTCTTCAAACCTACCTTCTACAAATTTCCAAGGTCCAAGTAGCGGATTCCACACTCAATACGCATAAAAATATCCTTTAGACTCTAAAGGATAACCTCCATCTAGCACCAAAATCGCATAAAGGTACATGTTGATCATCGCCACTCTGAACGTGATTTCAACATAGGGGATATGGTTTTCCTCTAGCTACATTGTTATAATTAATCCTCCTTAAAGATGAAGGATCATAAAAAACTACCACCACTGTTTTATGGCCCTTATAAATTCATCCAAAAGATTGGCCCTATGGCATAAAAGTTGGAGCTTCCTTCTTCTGTGATCCATCTTGGTTTTCATGAATCTTGTTTGAAGAAGGTCATTGGTCAACATGTTGGAGCCCAAACTACACTACCCAAGCTTCATACTGAAGGATCCATCCCCTTAGAACCTAAGTCTATCATAAACAAGCAATCACACCAGCTCTGCACTCGCACTATTATAAAGATTATGGTACAATGGCACGACATGCAACCAAAAGATGCAACGTGAGAATCCTTACTCCAATTACACCAAGAATTTCCGCGTCTCAAGCTTTGAGGGCAAAGCATTTTTTAAAGGGAAGGTATGTTAGGACCCCTTTGTCTGAACTCTTCTTTGTTGTATAAGGTGTCATCAAAGAAATTTGATGCATATGTTTGTAAGTCGTCCCATTAGCTATTTGTAATTATTCCACATGTATGGGAAACAATACTTGTCTTAAATAGATGAGTTTAAATAGAGAGGAACTGCGAAAGGAAAAGCTATATATTGAATATTTTGTATTCAGTCGTGTTCAATGACGGTTACTCCTCGAGGGGGGCCACAATACTTTATAGTGTAATTTTGTTATTTCAATACAAAGTTTTATCTTCTTTCAATTGCAAGGTATATTTATATATTTTTGTTGTTAGATTAATGTGTTGTGCAAGCAAGTTCCTAAAAATTTAGCATCTCTTTTTATTAAGTGTGTATTTAGTTTACTCTAATCAATTGAATTATAAATAATATGCAACTCTTATCATTGAAGAGTTGGACGAATATATGCCCTTCACATTGACATTAGGACCAGCCAGTCGACATTTACTTATTTCAGTTATGACGGTTATGACAATTACCATTTTGGGTTACCTAGTGTAGCTTATATAACACACTTAGCCAATAGCTAGTATTGCTTAATATTTTTTCATGATCAAGTTTTCAAGGCTTATAAGAGATCAACAAGCTTATGCAGTACAAGGACAACTATCAAATAGGGGATGTGAAAATTAACATCAAAACTATAGAGAGCCTCAACAAAGTAATTGATCGGTTTCTCTAAAAAGATGTTCTAGGAAAAGCCGTGTAAGATTTTATGCCATCAATGGCTCATAAGAACCCATAAGCTTATTTAGTCTAAGGACAAACATCGAGCATGAGATGTAAAAATCAACATCAAAACTATAAAGGACCACAACAAAGTAATTAATTTGTTGTCTAGACAGATGCTCTAAGAAAGGCTTTTTAGGGTCATTAAAATTACTTATAGTCTCATTGTCGACATGTTAACCCTGAATGGACCACATGTAAATCACATAAACACGACAAAACTTGAGTTTGTCATTTTGAGGAGACAGTTTATTTTTTTCATGATAAACGAGGAGTTGTTTGGATCAACATTGGGTGTGTTACTTGAGTCCACTAGCATAAAAAACAAGTGTTATGTTAGAAATCGGATGAGGTGGGCTGATCAATGCAAGGAGTATACATGAGTCAGCCAATGTAGCTGCAGAATCTTTAAGATGGACTGAAACAAAGATATGATATATAATTTACGAATGTTGTGCCAATCGACAAGAATGCTAAGCATGTGATGATATGATTGTGATTCTCACATAAACAAAGTGCATATAACACAAGGAAAATTTTGAGAACAGAGGAATCCTAAACTGATTGACACTACGGTTCTAATTGAGTCCACACATTGAAGATTCTTGCACGTATGGGTGGAAAGATTTAAACAACCAAAATACATTTTCCAACATATGGCATGTGTTTGGTCATGTAAATATAAGCATAAAAGAAACATTTATTGAGGAATCCTACGGTTATAATTGAGTCCACACATTGAAGATTCTTGCACGTATGGGTGGAAAGATTTAAACAACCAAAATACATTTTCCAACATATGGCATGTGTATGGTCATGTAAATATAAGCATAAAAGAAACATTTATTGAGGAATCCTACACTGATTGACACTACGGTTCTAATTGAGTCCACACATTGAAGATTCTTGCACGTATGGGTGGAAAGATATAGACAACCATAAAAATATGTTTTCCAAGACACGGTATGTGTATGGTCATGTAAATATAAGCATAAAAGAAACATTTATTGAGGAATCCTACACTGATTGACACTACGGTTCTAATTGAGTCCACACATTGAAGATTCTTGCACGTATGGGTGGAAAGATATAGACAACCATAAAAATATGTTTTCCAAGACACGGTATGTGTATGGTCATGTAAATATAAGCATAAAAGAAACATTTATTGTTGGACTCAATTTTCTGAATAATTATCATATAAGAATATATTTTCTTTCTGAATATGTTGCTAAAAGGGAAAGCATTGTTAAAAATTAAGACATTGCATTGTAGTAGTTTAATTTAATATAGATATTAATGTCTGCTAGAGGCCAAGAATGACCTAAGGAACTGAAAAATAAATTACTTGAATCCTATACATAAAGGTCGTGCCCAATGCATCTCCAAAAGATACACACAGAAATAAAACAAAGTTATGAGAAAACAATTATACTATTTGAAGGCAATAGATCTTGAAAGCAATAAAATGTGCATTACCTTACAAATTTGAACCATGTTTTCTGGATATGTGGTCTCTTGTGGTTCTTAGACCATGTTGTTTGGAAGTAAAGAACTGATATTTCTAGAACTATTTGTATGTGAGAATTTCGATTCGAGTGTTTTCTATCGAAATTGAAGTATCTCATGGATAAATAAAACTCAACATCTCTGATCCTCATACTGAATAAAGGTCCTCAAGGATCTATGGGAATTTTCAAAAAGAAAATTGTATCTTTCCACGTATCTCATAGTAGATAAGGCCCCTAAATACAAAATGTTCTTCACTTTTATGTTATAGAAAACACAATTGGCATATACCCTTATCTTGTAGGAGGTCATACTCAGATTCCGTCTAAAATTGATAAGAGTAAACCCGAAACTGAGCTAAAGGGATCCTTAAGTAGGATGTCAACGTCTTTTGCATGTACTTGAGAACTCGAATTTGATCCTCATGAAACACAATTGGCATATATGCTCATGTGGGAAGCCATGGTCAGGGTCTATGCGGAGTTGAGAGCAAACCCGAAACAAAGCTAAAGGAATCCCTAAGCAGAATGGCAACATCTTTTGTGTATTTGGGAACTCGAATTCTATCCTCATGAAAACACAAATAAAATTGAAAATAATGAAGAGGTTTTGGTTTTAAACGCTCTTTTTGAATTAAACCATATAACTTCAAATAAGATTTATTGATCTCTTCAAGAACACCTTTGTTGATTTCTTGTTTAGTGAGTTGAGGAGCATTAATGGAAAACCAACCCAAAAAAATCTATATTGATATTCAACTTTTGGAGGAGAGCCATAACTCATACATACCAACATGCAAAAACATTTATTATTAGACAGCCATTTTTCGCATAATTATCCTACAATAATATATTCTCTTCTTGAAGATATTGCCAAAAGAGTAGGCATAGGTAAAAGCAAAGTTACAAATGGTAAAAGTGCAAGGCACTACAGAAATAAATGAGCACGACTAAAATAAAACTTGGCACTATGAAAAAATATGTAAGCACAACTAAAATACAACTTTTGCAATAGTATTCTCGTGGGTTTAAATGATGTCTCACAATATGTTTTTATTCGTATTTTCCATCTCTATTGAAAGACTTCTAATTATCAAAGACACGACTCAAAAACAAAACTAGTAAGAGAAATTGCTCACAAAGGACATGACGATTTCATTGGAAAAGGAGGATTTTATCAAATTGTTGGGTGTTTCCCAAATTGGACTTTTTGTCACAGATTGGGTATATTGTTGAAAAAAGTTTCTTTTTAGAGACAATTATTATTTGATTAAGGGGGAAAATCCTGAGATTAAAAACATCAATTTAACTACCTGATAATGTGGTTGGGATATCGATAGGTGACAGTATAGGTGAAAGTGCTAGTGCCCTGGTAACCCCATCCATGTGGGCTTCATCAAGCTTAATTTTGATGATGTTGCAAAAGGGAATCCCGGACCAATTGGGAGAGTGTGTTTAGAGATGGAGATTTTGCAACCATTCTTGCTTTTTCCCATGGACATTGAAAGGGATACAAACAACCAAGCAAAGGGCTTGGCCGTGCTTAAAAGAATTCAAATAACCATAATTCGAGATTGGAGAAGTTAGTAGTTGAAGGGAAGTCTCAAATATTGATAAGTACAATAATAATGGGCAAGGTTATAACTTGGAGGAAATTGATGACGAAAAATGGCTTGTTTAAAAACATGAAGATGTCACGTTTATTCACACAAAAAAAAGAAGGGAATCAGGGGGCATATAGCGGCATCATCCGGCTTCCCCGAACCAATCATGGGAGGACTTTCCTAATGAAATAAGGAAGTTACTAGTAAAAGATGCATAGGGGTTCTTTTCTAAAAACCTCTAGTCAACCTTCAAATCATCCTTAGATCATTTTGGGGGGGACATGTCTTCCCCTTCCCCGTCATTTAAATAACATGACTTTAATCATGATGAGATTTGACCTTTATGGAAGGGTCTTGCACAATAATGAGATTTAAGCCTCGTAAGTAATAATGATGGAAGTGTGTGAAGGTGAAGGTGAAGGTGAAAATTTTGAGATGGGCCTTGTCATTTGTCATATTTGTTATGACATTGCAAGGCATTAGATGCGGCGACATAGCAGAAGTAATGAAGGCATTTCTGTTTTTATGCACCCATCTTCTTGCATTTGATTTTGTTGCTTTCATGGAGTGTGGGTCAAGTATATTGCCTTTTCAAGGGTTTGCAATGAAGAATGACACAAGTTTTTGAGCCCAAAGCTGTATGTGAAGTAATTTCCCCTTGATTTTGAATGTAATCCATACTTATAAGCTATTTTGGTGCCACAAATAACATGGACTATTGCATGCCTTTTTGCATGTAGGTTTTTGCCCTACTTTCAGTGGGTTTGTGTGAGGATTGTCTGTGGGGTCTCTACACAAATTTGGTTTTGGAATGATAAGGTTAAAAATTAAAAGTAAAATAAAAAAGAAGCGAAGAGAAAAGAGAGAAATGGAGAGCATTTTCCTGCAAAGGAAGTGGATTTGCATCTTTGTGGTGCGTTATTCTCACAAAAACTTGGTTGTGTTTTTGTGCTGAATGTGACCCCATTGGGGGCATGGACATAGGAAAGTGCAAGCCCTGCCCTGCCCTGCCACCGCTAGTAGGCATTTTGGTCATTCTTCTAAAGTTTTAACCCTGCCAGGTTCGGAAAAACTCACCAGTGATAGCAAAACCTGGCCCAAATGCGGTGACCCTGATGAATAAGTTTAGCACCACCTTGTATCGGATCCATTATAATGTTGTTAGGAGTTGGTTGAAAGATTGTGAGAGTGTGGGAAGGGAGTTGACTGAAGACACTTTTGTTTCAGCTCAAAAGCTAGTTCAAAATATGATGAAATATTCTAGCACCACTTATGGACAGTCGAACTCCTTTGATGTTGAGCACGATATGACCTCTAACACCATGACTGGCATTGCTGGAACTTCATACCAGGTCAACCATAACGTGGTATTGGCAAATGCCAATAGCAGTATCAATCACAAAAAGACTAGGCTTGGGACAAAGGACAATTCCTCGAGAGTCAATACCTTCATTCATGTATCAAAACCTCTGCAACTGCTTTTTCTGGGCCTTAACTTCGCCCCCATGTTTGAGATTTTTTATTCTAATGATGATGAAGTTGGTCTTGTTCATAAATTCATAATAAATTAAAGGTTATATGATCAGACTCTGTATCTGATGCTGAATTTCCACCATAAGGTGGCAGCTCTTTTGTAGTTTTCACAATAAGAAAAATATGAACCTGCATAGTATATATTGGCTATTATGTATATGCATATATAGTTCCAATATATATAGAATGGTAATGTAAAGTCTCTTCCAATTTTTTGCTATTTCAAGACTCTGTGGTGATCCACTAGAATAATGAAATATGATACTTTTGATATACCTCTGCATTGCTATTTTTTTCCTTGATGGCTTGTGTGGATATCTTGGGGCGTTTTCTCTGAGGTGGGAATGCAGGACTAATAGCTATGCAAGTTTGGGTTTGAATTTGCTTTTCAAATCATAATCTCATGAATAGTTTTTTTCTCTAAGCGGTAATGGGGTGAATCTCGGGAGAATTGTATATACCTTTTACATAAACAGAATGATAATTAATGTATTGATCTGTGGATAAATATGCTTCATAGATTTGTGTTTATGGTTAATTTGTAATGTGGAGGAAGAGTTGTAACTCATAATTAATCGATGAGCTTTGAGAACTAAGGTGTCGTGTGTTGCTTCAAATATCTGCCTTTTGGTGTGCACATATTCACAAATGATTCTTCATTAGAATTAGGCCATTGCACACACCACATTGGGCTATCTGATCTCAAATAGTAGCTACGTTGAGACTAATGCTCCGACTGAATGAAGAAATTTATGGGTAGGCGGGCAGGTGAGATGCTGCTGAGTTGGATTTAGACTCCACTAAAGACTGAAATCCACTTTTATGATCAGATTGAAACATTCTTTGTTGGTTTTTCAAGGAGCAATGACAATGCTGCAGATGCAGACTAGATGGTGGCCAATTTTTTTTCAGTTTTCACTGTCAGGAGGGCTCCACGCTTCTCTTATATTCCTTGGTATTGCATGATAATATGCTTCTTAACTTGGAAAATTGTTGAGCTGCGCTTTGACACTTTTTTGGCTGGGCTAAGGCCCTCTCCCTGGGTATCTTTAGCAAAACAAAATATCTTTATGTCGAAGAATATTGAGTCGCCTAGGTGGCACATGCCATATACGAAATCCGATTTTCAAGTTTGCATGAATAAATTTATTATTGAACTGCTTTCTTACCCAAAAAGGTCAAAAATACCATGTATGATAATATGCTTCTTAACTTGAAAAACTGTTGAGCAGTTCGCTAACAGTTTCTGGCACTTTGACACTTTTTTAGCTGGACTAGGGCCGTATCCCTAGCCATCTTTAGCAAAAAAAATATCTCTGTTGAAGAATATTAAGTTCCTATCTGGTACATGCCATTTATGAAATCCATTTTTCATAGATAAACTTATGATAAAATAACCTCTATTATGAAGTTTAGCATATAGGTAACTTCAAACGTGCATTGTATTTATAATATATCACATAATATAGAAGTAGTTCCCTTCAATATGGGCTCATGTCCATTTCCACAATGAGAGCATAGATGACATTTATCAAAGAATTGGAATAAAAGAATAAATGCTAAACTAAATTAGAACAATTCAAAAGAATATTCAATCACGTCACAAGATATTTAAATGTATCAAAATAAAATAAAAAAAATTAAAAATACTCAACTAAATTGATACAATTGAAAAGATTATTCCGCTACGTTACAAGATATTTGCAAGTATCAGTTTTGAGTTATTCGATGCAAGATTGATCAATGATGATTCGTCATTTGAGTGGGGTATTAAATTTATTCTCAGAAATTCATATGCAAACAAAAAGCTATGTTTGCTTTCATACCGTTTCCAACAAAGTTGGCTCAATATAAGATAATCATGAGACATATGGACAAGGAAACAAGAAGACGCGAGTATAAGAATAACATCATTCAGTTGCAAAAATGTGAGAATTAATTGTGATTTTTTGATGTATCAACAATGTTCCCAACTGCTCTTGTTCAGAAATAGATCACTTCTTTACGTTGTGCTGTATATAGTTCAAACTTTCATGGTCCATTTCCCATCAAGACTTCTCTTCATCTCAACCTCGTACTGTTCCATTTTGTTTCCCCACTTAATTTTCAGAAGCAGATCAAAGTTTTTCAGACCATTAATTTCCTAGAACAAGAGCAATTATTAGATTCTTAATTCCCCCTAAAATATTTTACTAACAGCCTACAATATAATGATCAGAAAGTAAGTACCTGTTCCTTCGCTGAAAGTACCTTCTGGAGTTCATATGGCATCATCGAGTTGGACCTCTGCTGTATAAGTTTCACAGCATTCATAGCAGCTTCTTGTATTAAAGGATTTTCTGTTGAGCGAGTGTGCCACCCTGATGCTTGGATATTATCTGGCTCATATAAGTGTATCCATTAAAATAGGGTGATTGCATATAAGGAATCAAAAGACTGCTAAAATAAGGTATTCAAGACGATACAAACAGTTAAAAGGCAATTCATGTCTTCGCAAAAAATAAACTCCAACTTTGATTATAACAATTAAATCACAAAGGAAGGAAGCCAGAAAACAATCCCCAATGATGATAATAAATTAAGCAAATTCATCCACCTTGGCTTTGACATACATATTGTGTTTGAAACTCAAAAGACATCCATAAAAACGTACCTGTTGGAATAAAATTCCCCCTTATTCAATTTGCCAAGGGCAGTCAGTTTTTAAAAAGTATGTAATGCAAAGGGAATCTGTCAAGATGTTCACATGGTCGTTCAAGGGCTGATAACGAGTCAGTTCGTCACCAAAAGAATGACTTCAAATCATTAAAGTTTAGTGTCAAATCCAGAAATGTAAATCAAGTGAGGCAATATGGATATCCATACGTGCCCAGTTAGAAAGCTTTTGTCAAACATTTAAGGATTTCCACGAGTGTAGTCTATTGCATGGCAAATGGAAAGCCGCATGACCGGCAATCACATGAAAAGGGGAGAAAGCGGCTCCCTTTTGAGGCAACAGGTAAATGAAGTGAATACATGTGGCAAGCTTGCAGTAATTCAGGGCCTTCACAGAAAGGCTTGTGGGAAGGAAACGAAGAATTCACAAACGACAAGTTTCAGCTGTGTAGATAAGTGGAGCCTTCATAAAAGAATTTGAGCGAAGGCAACAAAAGGATCCAAAGGTGACAAGCACCACTAGGAGATTAGGCCACTCGTTCGACCAAAGAGGGGCTTGAAGTGGTCAAGTGGGTGGTTGTGTGAATGACCACAAGCAAACAGGAACACTTGCAAGCATTTGGTCTGATTGCTTCCAAAGGCAGAAAATATGTGCAATGGTTACAAGCATCACTCTATGGTCAATGCACCCGCTCGAAGCGAAGGACCCGTGATTTATGTTAAGTGGACGGTTTTGTCGCTGACCGGGGAACTTACAAAAGCCTTCACAAAAGCTTGGATTCTTTTGCTCCTAAATGAGGTGAAGGCCTCCAAGGTTGACACAGTATATCTGTGTTATTCAAGACGATGGCCAAAAAACTAGACCCGACACCGCCACGACAAATGTAAATCACACAAGTGTGATTGAAGTAGTAAAACATGTTAAGTGTTATTAATGATCCAATCATGTTATGACATATGTAAGCCTCTTAGATTCTCAAAGCATTCGTGGCTGCAAAAAAGCTTTAGCGGCAAATAAAGGTTTCTCAAGCAAAGGATACGAAGGATGATGATGTGGGTGGTTATATCAGTAACCAAAGAGCTAGCAAATGTCTTCGCAAGAGTCAAAAGGCATTTGCACCCCAATAAGACCAATGACTGTTGGATTAGGCCGCAATCGAGGTCTGAGTAAATACAAAGCACAAATCTTTGTAAAATGTAAAAATAAATTATGTAGAAGAGATTTGTGTCTCATATTTACTCAGACTTCGATTGCAGCCTAGTCCGAAATGGTACTAGAGCACATAGAAAAGCCCACCCAGAGGAGGATGACGGAGCTACCCAAACCCCAAGAAGAGCCCGCAAATGAAGATACTTGCTCACAGCTAAGTGGATTCTCCACTACATTCAGGGTACTCATAGTTTCGGGAATCACTATGGAACAGGTATTGATGTCGACTTGATTGGGTATACAGATTCAGATTGGGCCGGCAATATTCAGAATTGTAAATCTACTTCTGGCTACCATTTCTCCCTTGGTTTAGGGCCAATTAGTTGATCAAGCAAGAAGCAAAATGAAATATTGTGGACGTTCTCTTATTTTGAGTTCCAAGCAAAAAGATTTTGGATCTAACATAAAGTACAAATACATTCCTCTTTCCCCTAAACCCAAAAAATTGTGAGTCTCTGCCTAGAAAATGGAATTTGCAGCCACATACATAACTTATCAAGCATAAACAATCACAGGTAATGTGGTGCATGATGTTAGGCTACCATAACTTCCAACTTCATACTTAAAGAACAGATAATACAATAAACTATGAAGTCATTCTTCAACATTTTCATGCGACATATTCTGCAACAGTTATTTATTCAAAATATCATGCTATAGGCTTTGGTTGTTCAATATAACCAGTCGTTTCACATTCAATGATGATTGATGTTCAGACCTGAAATGGCACTAAAATTACCAGTTACCAAGGCTATCTCCCAAAGGATTTTCGGATATGGAGTTTATCACTGTACATACCAAATATTGAGCCAGATAGTTCTGAACATCGCACTAGAGTAACCACATCAAAAAGAATCTAAAATCAACACAGCTGCTTATCTTATCGCATGAAAGATTAAATGGTTAGAGAACAAATGACAACATAGGTTTGCTCATCTGTAATAGCAACACATTTTATTTGACATTTAGAACAACAAGGAAGATAAATCTGTTTATAAATCATATAACACTTGAAATCTTAAAACACTTGCAAAGTATCTACCAAAGATTTGGAATTCATAAGTTTGTCAATCAAGCTTGCACTTAAAACATCAAATGGAATGTTTGACATTGATAAAATGCCATGCATACTCGTCTGTAAATCCAGTGTCAGTCAGACATTGATAAAGGCTTTGAACCACAGGTAAAAACAGTTTCCAAAGTGTTGGTTTGGGTGTGTCCATATGGTCTCCCAATGGAATTTTGGAAGTGTGACATTTAGAGCAACAAGGAAGATAAATCTGTTTATAAGTCATATAACACTTGAAATCTTAAAACACTTGCAAAGCATCTACCAAAGATTTGGAATTCATAAGTTTGTCAATCAAGCTTCCACTTAAAACATCAAATGGAATGTTGACATTGATAAAATGTCATGCATACTCGTCTGTAAATCCAGTGTCAGTCAGACATTGATAAAGGCTTTGAACCACAGGTAAAAACCGTTTCCAAAGTGTTGGTTTGGGTGTGTCCATATGGTCTCCCAATGGAATTTTGGAAGAAACATATATTTGAGCAAATTGAGAAGACCCTATGCCAATTTATCTGCCTTGCCAGACCCAAAGAATTACAAACACTGGTGGTATGCTGAAATCTATATCCAAATGAAGCTTGACAAGCTGCTTCTCATAGAAGTAACTCTGAAATCCCAAACACAGATTATGAAAATCTTCCATTTTGGTGTCATGTGCCACTATATTTTCCATTTAGAGTGAGAATGCCTGACCAAACCCCTAAATCCTTCTGCAATAAAAGCACAGCCACACCGTGATGATTTTCAGAACCTAAAGAATTGCAAGAGTTTAAAAGGCATGCCAACCAAAATCCAAGGAGACAATGGGCTTGGGGGTACAGTGAGAATTCAAGATTTTCTGTTTTGAAGAATTATTATGCACTCCAAATAAAAATCATAATACAGATAAGGTTGATCCTCAAACTCAAACTTCAAAGCACCGGCCTTATATGGAACAGATAAGACTCTTCTGATGCTGACAATACTTATTTAGAGGACAAAAGTTTCCAGCCCAATCGCTCAACCTAACCTGCTTACCCAAAGACAACCCACCACTATGGGAGGAAACTGTCGAACCTTGAAAAGTCGATCATGAATACAGAAAAAAAGAAGGTCAAGTAGGCCTCCTAAATCTGAAACAAGGAGTAAAGAGACCCAATCAAACATTGGCTTTGGAGGGTATAAGCCCTCCACTTGCAGATGAAGATCATCTCTTGAATTGTTAGGGGTCTTAACACCCCTAACAAACAAAGGCAGATAACTCAGCATATCATTGAAAATAAGACAACAAAGTCTGGAAAACCTGGAAAATGCAATCAGCGATGGCAGAAGATACAAATTGCACTTTTGAACATAATGCTATTTTACGGAATTCAATTAGAATCCAAGAAAAGACTGAGGTACATATAGTGCTTCGTGTTTTAATTGGAATTCTGTAAATTTTAACTGCCACTCTATAATCTCAAATATCAACGGACCAACATCAAATGATGGAAAAAGCCTGTTGACAATCATTAAAGATCTTTTGAGGTTTTTGGCCCTAAGACAAATGAACACTTCCCAATCCATGCTGGATTTTGGAAAATAAGCCAGGAAGACTAACTTGGAATAATAGGCACATTGGAAGCAATGTCATTGTGGTAAGGCTTGATTGTTTCCTAGCAAGCCAACAATGGATCCAATCAGGAAAAGTCTTGACAACAATCATAGACAGAAGAGGCTCGCTCAGATCATTGGCTTATCTGCCTCAGTATCAATGGAGATTCCATCTTCAACAACTGTGCTTTAAAACTTGAACTAATATAGACTCTATACCCCTCCCTTACAGATCTAATTAAGGGGAGGTGGGATGTCAAGATTGCAGGATTCCATATGTACTCAGTAGCCCAAAATCCCAAGATTGTCAAAGCTAAATTTAAAGAATGGAAGAGAGTTTATTTATTTTTTATTAAAAGCATGCTATATATTTCTTAAAAAAAAAAAAAAAAACATGCCTGATCAAGAAGGCAGGTGGTATGACATCGCACCTTGAGCAAAATGCACAAAAAGGGTCAAATTGGGGACCACCCTGAGATCAAAGCACAAGAGTGCACAGTATCAAGGCCCGAGGCTAAATTTTAAAAAAAAAAGGATTACATAATTACAGGCACATGCTTCCAGCAATTAACAAAAACAGTGAATGGCAGAACCAAAGAACAAAGGCCTAGCCAACCGGCGCAACTAGCCCCGCCAAGGGAGGAGGCAGCAGCAGCACATTATCAGGGTTATCTCCCCAACCACCACCATGGGGGCGTGCAGTTTCAGGTACGGGCTCCGGGCATCTTGTTCTGCATTTTCTTCCTTTTCTTCCTCCGCCTAGGGACAAGGAGGCGATATAGCCAAAGACGAGCAGGGCATTTTCCCTGGCCATCCCATCCTGTAAGCCCAAATCCAATAGGTCCATAGCCGGCTCAGGGTTATGGACACACACCATGCCCCATAGAAAGCGAGAGCCTTTGGTAGGGAGGCGACATGGAAAATGCAGAGCAATTGCACGATCTACATTACCCTTTGCCTAGTTCCCTCAGTCTGGTCCCTCCCTGGAGAAATTTGCCAAGGAAAATCAAGAGGCACTCTACTAACAGTACACGGGGAATCACCCTAGTGGCCAATGAGGCTATGGAGGTGCTCCGCCTCAAGCAACACCTAGTCCGCTTGAACTTGGATCTACAACATGGCATTACATAGAGTAGCAATCTGTTAGCAGTAGAATAATTCATGTCAAGTTGCTCTTTATTATATACAACATAATTTCTATCTTTCCAAAGTTGAAAGAGAATCCCAATGTGAAAATATGCCAAATTTGATTGAGCTTTGCAAGAAGCATAGCAGAATCCCAAGAAGGACCATGTGCCAAGAAAAGGTTTATGGTCTGCAGGGATGATCATGAAAGAAAAGAGTGGATCCATTGCCAAGCCTGTTGAGCATTTGCACAAAACCAAAAAATTGTGCTTCAGAGACCCTGTTTGGCCATATGGAGGACACACTTTGGAGTAGGAATTCCCATTTGAAGTAATCTATCTTCAATTAGAAGTCCTTGGTAGAGAATACACTAGAAAAAAATAGCCTTTTCGGGCTCAACCATTGCTGATCATACGATTTGGAGACTTCTGCTCCAACAAAGAGAGGAGTTGTTAAGGTTCCCCTGTTTGTTGAGCATCTCCCAAGGAACAACATTGGGAGCAAGGCATCGATAACCAAATTGAGATTTGTACAAAAGTAAATGAATAAAGACACTTCAGTTTCAATCCTTCCACCAACAAGAGGGTGCTTTAATGTCAATTTTACGTAAAGCATTGTCAAGCACTATATTTGGTTTTGAGAGTAGGCCAAGAAGACTACGACCTGGCCTTTTATCAAAAATATCAGCAATGGTGCAAATGTTGTTGCGAAAAATGCTAGAGCCTTAACCCTAGGAGCTTATGTGAGAGGACTCCTATTATGAGTAATAATCAGAGACCACCATAAAGAATGAGAGTTGGTAGACAACCTTGTCCTGAATTGATCTCCTTTCCAAACAAGCCAGGATTTGATCCTTTTCTAGGCCTTCATATACTCTTTGCAACAAAGTTGCCTACTATTTCCCAGACGCATTTCTGTAATCTGCAGTCCCTTTGACCTACTTTTGTGGTCATTAGTTGGACATTAATATATTTATCTTATCTATCTTATCTCCAAGGAACTCTTCTATAAGGACTCCCAGAAGAGATATAATGCCTGAGAAGAACCTTGCAAGCAATCAATGGCTTGAGGAATCTATTTAGCATAGAGAGCAACCCCTTGCTTGTAAACATCAATAATCCCCAAATCAGCAGAATCTCTGGATCAACCCACCCAATGATATCTTTTTTTTTGCCTTCAAAATTGGCCCAAGGAAGTCTCTAAGCAGCTTCTCCAATTTCTTGTAGGCAACATAGAGGGAGCCCAACAAGATTAGTATACATAAGTTGTTGCTAACACTTTGGAGCATATCTAATACTTTCCTGCAGGGGAGAGGGGTTTGGTTATCTAGTAGGATAGCTTTTACTTAACCCTCAAAACAACATAGTTCCACAACTCCACTTGACAGGCCAGGAAGGCAAAGGGAATCCCCAAGAATTTGAACATTTCATTGTCAAAAACCCTTTTCCAATTGTAATCATCAAACTAGCTTGGTTTAGGGCCAAACGGTTCCCTATAACATTGAGTCTTAGCCCATTGGATACAAGAACCTGAAGCAAGACAGAAGGTTTGTGGGCATTCCATAGTGTTCTTGACCACTACCTCCTCTTCAAGGGTGGTGAGAAACGGCAAAATGCCCATTGATGAGTTGATCTTGAGTGGAGTGAGGAAGGGAGATTCCCTTCATGCCTTTGGAGGCATAGTCCCCAAGCAAGTACCCAAAACCTTTTGCAGCGATAACATAAAGTCAAGGGGCTAAGGGACAAACCTTTCTATCATCTCTGAACAAGCCAAAAGTTTCAGATTGATGCCCATTAATAGTAAGACAAGTAGAGGCATCTCTAAAAAGGGTCTAGACATATTGGACAAATTTGGACCCAAAGCCAAGAGCTTGTAACATAGCATGCATAAAGGGCCATTCAATCCTATCACAATCTTTCTCAAACTCAATTTTAACAAAGATTTCTATTGGGATGTGCAAGCCCATTCCATTCCATCCCCTCCCAAACAACTATAACATTGTCAAGAATATATCTACCTTGAATGAAACTTGTTTGTTCAGGTGTAACTACCAAAGGTACAAGGTACCTAATTCTCAAGGAAAGGGATTAAACAACAATCTTGCAAGAGGCACTAAGAAGGGTGGTGCATCTCCAATTCATGATGATCTCAAGATCTCCGAATTCGGGGATGAACTTAATGTTACCTTAATAATGAGTTATCGAGAGAGCCATTAACCATGGCTTCAAGATGGATTTTGTGCAAATCTGGCCCAACACAATCCCAAAAGAAATGATAGAACTCGCAAGGAAAGCCATCAAATCCTTTGGCTTTGTCACGAGCCATAAAATTCATAGCATTTTGCAGTTCATCAATAGAGAGGGGCCTATCACAAGTCATTCTTTGGCTAGGTCAAAGCCTACAAGACACCACACATACATTTTTTACAGCTTCCCTTTCATCATTAGCGACTTGGGCTTGATATACTTGCTTGTAGTGGTTGACAAAAGGCTTGCAAGATGTCTGGAAGATGAGAGAGTCAATCCCCAACTTCCTTAAGCACCTTAATCTACACTTCAAAGTGCCTAGTTCTTAGTTTTCGAAATAACTCCTTAGATACTCGACCCAAATTTGAGTATCACAAGCTTGATGAATCTCGCTAGCTTGATTTTCTGGGGCAACTTAGTGGTTTGGGCTTGCAAGGAAAAGCATTAAGGGGTGAAAGTTCCAAATCTTGGCACACCTTATTAAACTCTCGGATTTTAGCATTGTTGGCCTGTTTCTTGAACATAGCCAATTGTTTGCCAAACACTCTTAGGAAAGTGGTAATGTAAAAACTAGCAGCTTTCCACTGATCAATTCAACCTCCAAACCCACTTGATATGCATAAGTGTTTATTCATACTGCAAGTGCAAGGTTTTGAGGTAAAATTGTGTTATTAAAACCTCAACTGATGATGCAGACCATTCAATGCGGAACTTGATGGGTTGATGATCTAACAGAATAATATCATTGAGCACACTCCCTAGCCTATCAAAGCACTGGGCAAAGGTGAAGACATTTTGCTTAGCGAGAAGCGCCTTGTCAAGTCTCTTTGACACCCTCTCCATTCTTGGCCAAAAAATCAACCAAATGAACCAAGAAGCATTGGGAGAGAACTTGTGGTGGTGGTCGGGATCATATAACTGTAACTTGTTTAGCGTGTAAAACTAGGTTTCTCTTTCACCAAAAAACCATCTCACAAGCAGTACACCCTCTACGGACTCAATCATGTTAAAATTCCCACAAACTATTTGGTTTGTCATGGAAAGCTCCTCTGCCAACCACTGCCAAAGTGGGTGCCCTTTCAATGGCATCATTGGAGGTGTAGAGGTTAACCAAGCCAAGGGACTGCCCATCCAAAATCAAAAACTGTCCTAATGGCACAGTTAGAAATGAAGCCAAAAGTGGTCATCAAAGTGACGACTCAGCCACGTCCCATGTTGTGGCTAGACTTGTGACAAGTAGCATCAATCCAAATCGTTCTAACTACCATCTACAAGCGAAAACCAATAATCTTAACTTCTTACAAATAAAAAATATGCATTTCAGAGAATTGATGACAATTGGCCATAACCTTCTACTTGCAAGTTGGGTTATTTAAACCATGTACATTCCATGAAAAATTATTCATGGATAGCTATCAAGTTTCATTGTTTCACCATCATGGCCTTCAAGCACAACAAAGTTATTGCTTAAAAACTTTTGTTGTTGACTTTTGGCAAAAAAGTTTGCAAGTTGTATCGGTCACCTCTCCTCCTACACATTATTTTTCCTCTTTCCTTGGGCAAGGGCTCTAGGAATGTCACATTCCCTATCAATGAGAGAGAGGATTTCCCCAGGCCATGGGGCCAATGAGGAAAGAATGTTCTCCATAGAAGATAATGTCGGAGTTAGAATCTCCTACTAAAGAAAATCGGAGCCAAAGACTCTTTCAATTTAAACATCATATTAGCCGCTTGCAAAGTACTTGACACAACCGACCTAGGGGTTAGCTTGAGGAGCCTGAGAACCTTGAGTAACTAAGGCTTGAGCCACTAGTAGTTGGTTCAGAACCGCAACAACCAGGACTAACTTAGGGTTTGCAATGGGGGATTTATTGTTCTGGTTATTTTGATTATTCCTTTCGCCCACGACTTTCCAATCATCATTGGTTCCCTCTTGGGGTTTGCTTTGCTCCATTGTGGCTTTCGTCAAAGGGCTCGAAGCAACCATGAGAGGGCATTCGCTTATCTTCTGTTTTGATAACTGGCAGTGGAAACAAGTGTTGGGTAGGTTGATATGCATCACCTGTTGGGTGAACCATTGCCTACCTATATAAGTATATGTGGTCTCTCGAAGGTCTTTGCAAGATCAACTTCTACACAGTCTCTTATTTGGATTTAGAGGCATAAGACCGGTGGGGTTCGAAACAAACAAAGCAACCCAAGGGTTTGGCAAGTTTCTCCATGAATGGCCACAAAGGCATAGGTAGATCGGGGAATTCCACCCACACAGGGACTTTGATCTTGGCTTTATCAAAGACCAAAATCTCAGGTCCAAGGGGAGAAGACCAGCTCGGAGCGAGAAGACCAATAGAGAGCTCCTAACATACCAGGGAACCTGCTTAAGAATGGTGGTGCATTGTTTTGGGACTGCAAACCTAAAAATGAAAAAGCCCTTGGTCAAGTTTTGCATCACGATGAGCTTAGCACCATGGGGTTGCCATTGCAACTAAACACAACTTTTACGCGTGGATTCAAAGGATATTCAACCCACATAATAACCAATAAACGTGTGTTTCAAGCCATCAGCATGCTTTTTCAAAGCAAGAATTTCTAACAAAAAATCAAGAGGATTATCCTGAGGAGGAGATACATTACCTCATGTAATACTTTTGACACAAAATTGTGAGCTTTCTTCAACACCGTTGTTTCCACCTCTAGAGCGAGTTGCATCTAATGATGCAAACTCATGTAAGGAGCTCATTAAATAGAAAAACAGCCCGAAGGGAGGATTCTGTGCTTTAAGCTAATAAATGTTGATCAAGGCCAAGAAAATCCAGCAAAACTGACTAAATGGCATCGGTGTGATGACAAGGGTAACCAAACACTAGGGCATGGCAAACATGAAAGTACTTCATCTCCTAGTAGTGATTATTGCAGAACAAAAATTATTTTGGGTATATTTTCTTAAAAAAATTGGAAACAAGAAACTTTGTTATGGCAAGAGCTAACAAAACTCTCGTCATGGAGGAGATTTTCTGAAAACAAAAATCAAGAATCTCATTGCTCAAAGAAGGGGAAAGAAATAACAAGTTGTATCACAAGTTTACTATGGTAAAAAAATTAAAACAGGATTAAACAAATCACCACTCCTGACAGGGATATTGTTTACATCACAGAAGAAACCATGAGCTACTATGGTTCCATCCTTTTTAAAGCTTCTTTGGAAGATCAAAGGCTCAATCTGACCTGGTATCCCACATCCAAAGTTTTTTCACTGAGAGAGACAACCAGTTTATTTTGGGTTCTATCTCTGAAGATGAAGTTCATGATATTTCTTTCTCCCAAAAGGGACAAGGCTCCAAGCCCAAATGGATCATTGATAGCTTCCTTCCAAAAATATTGGGACATCTTAAAAGAGAATGTTTTCAAGGCAATGTTAGAGTCCTGCTTAAATAATGTTAAACGTAAAGATCCACATAATACTTGCCTTGCTCTCATTCCTTAAAAGTAGGAGCCTCAATTGACTTTTATATATATTAATATATATATATATATATATATATATATAGCTCTTTGAAATATGGTCTATAAGATAACCTCCAAGGGAATTTCCAACAAAATTCAAAACATCCTCCCTAAAATTATCTCATGAATCACTCCATTTCATCAAATCTAAGATATCACTAGGAATGGCTATGTTGGACCTGAAACGATAGAGTCAGCTAGAGTTTCTTGGATGCAGTCCTAGACAAGGTTTAGTTTCAAAACTAAATGGAGAAAATGAGTTCAATATTGCTACAACACACCAAGATTCTTTCTATTACTGAATGGCTCTTCAGTTGGCTTTTCAATGCCTCACAAGAGCTAAGTCAAAGATATGCCATATCTACCTAATCTTTTCATTATCTTAACAGAAGCCCAGGGAAGATCAGTCATAGTGGCCATAAGAAATAGATATCTGAAGAGCTTGCACGTTTTATAGGTGTTGGGAATCTCCCTCTCATTTAATTTGTATATGACACTCTTCTAGCAGGAGAGATTTCCTTCAAGGAAGCTTCAATATTTAAAAACATCCTTCGGAAGTACGAACGAACAACAATTAACAAAGATAAGTTGACTCAACCCTCTTTTTGTAATGTAAAAATTTTACCCAGACTCCTTTCCAAGATCTTATCTTAGAATCTGATGGTCAGGTGGGTTGTGGATCAAATGAGGGACTAATAACTCACGGCCTATCAAAGTACGCAGCTTACAAAGGCAAACACAAGATAGGCACACAACAATCCTTCATATATTAATTCTTCAAAACATGGAAATATTACATTCATTGACACTTTCAAAATCAGCCATGCATATATTGTAGGCAGACTTCTTGCACAACTTGGTCGGCTCGAGCCTTTTTGGTTACACACAACTGTGCACCCCTTTTCTCCTTGTTCGCTATAAGCTACTAGATTATTTCTAATAATTACCACCAGAACCCAAATGTACAAACTCTTAACACTAATAGAACCAATCTGTCAAACCATCTCATTCAAAAACTTTGGTGTAGACCTCCTTGCCCGATGGGAAACTCTAATACCATCTTATGCAGACCATATATTGGCAAGTTTGCATTATAGGAATTTGTTGATGTCAAGGAGTTCAAATTGTCACTCAAGTGCAAGTTATCCATGATACAAAATTAATTCAAAAGCAATTGATCAACTGCTGTGAATCTCATTGCATGGTGCTTGATTCCTGCTAATTTTTTGAGATTCCTGACATGTTTTGTTGTAGAGGGCCAACACTTCCCTTGCGAGTCGTCGATCAAATCTTATTGCAAAGAAACACTTCCAAGAAGTGGTGGATGGCATTATTTCAATTTTTGCCATGTTCGTTGCACATGGCAATGATGCTCGCTGTAAGCCAATGAAATTTGCCCCTGGTTCAACTTATGCAATCAAATAAATTTGCAGAATGTTGTGTAAAGCATCTGAATGAGGCGAATCTAGTAGATTTACCTAGAGATACTGAGGATTTGTCATGGGGATGTTGAATCATCACTTCTCACAACTACTCGTTGCCCTTGCTGTGAAATAGACACTATTGAAGAAATCAGCTTGTTAGAACCAACATGACAAACGATAAATTTTAACTACAAAGCAGGTTTTGGTTTTGCACAAGGTAAGAAGTTTTGGTTTTGCACAAGTTCTGGTTTTGGACTTGCGAAGCTCCTCCAAGCTTGTGAAACTACAAAGCTTGCAAAGCTTAGAAATGCCTTGTAAAACTCAAATTAAAATTTGTGAAGACCGAATTCGTGCAATTACCTACGGGAATTGTAGCCCAAAAACACGTAACTCTTCTTAAAGAAGATCAATTCCACTCCATATGTAGGATAGCTTGAAGATCCAGAGATGATCATGCATCAGACTCCCCTAAAACTTTGGTTGTAAGCATGGTGCTCATAATTGAAGGTTTGGAACTGTTAAGATTGACTAACCAATCCGGCCAAGTTCTACCTTGAAAATCCATGAATCCTCTTTTGGTCCTTTGTTCTTTTCCATCAAACTAAGTACTCCTTATTGTCTTCCCACCAATTTGTTCTTCCAAGACTTCTTCAATCTCCTCACACTTCTCAAGAATATGAGTTCTCCAATATGCATGTTCTTCCTCCTCTTCTTCAGACTATCATCATCTGATAGGGATACAATTCTCCAACATTGAAAATAGTTGAAATATCTAACCCTTCCAACAGCTCTATCTCATATGCATTATCTAAAAAAATCTTCAAAACCTTAGGAGGACCAACCTTCTTATATTTCAACTTATCATATATTCCTCTTGAGAACATCTCAACATCTCCTTCCTCAAGTGCACTATCATTAAATCTCCTTCAGCAAATGACTCAACTCTCCTCTTTTCATTTGCCTTGTCCTTATACCTTTGGCTACATTTTTGTAGCTTCTTTCTCACTTCTTCCTACAACCCTTGCTATACTCTTTAAAATTCCCTACATTCATACTCTTCTCAATTGTCACTCTAATTAAGTTTGTCACTCCCTTGGGCGATCTTCCATACACAATTTAAATCAATATCATTCCAACTGATTTGTTTAACTAAATTGCAGACAAATTTTGCTTGAGCAAACATCATATCCCATTGTGATGGCTTATTTCCAACCATTTGAGCATATTCCCTGAGGTCATGTATACAACTTTTGTTTATCCATTTGTTTGTGGGTGGTACGCTAAACCATATTGTAACTTGATGCCTAGCTTCTTCCAAAATGTTCTCCAAAAAATACACAAGAACCTAGTGTCTACCTGAAATAATACTACCAAGGAATCCATGCAATCTAACATCTTTGAAAAACAAACTTGCAACATTCAAAGCATCAATCTTCTTGCAAGAATAAAATGTGCCATCCTTTAAACACTATCAACTATAACTAATATAGTGGCATTGCCTCTTTGTGTCCTCAACAATCCAAGAACAAAATCCATAGTCAACTCTTCCCATAGTCCTTTTCATGTTGGTAACGAGTTCCACGATCCCATATTCCTACTTGTTTCTTTTTCCAATTGGCGTACTTTGCATCTCTCAACATATTTGCTAACATTCTTAGCTATACTTGGTCAATAATATCTTTCATCTAGCAATGCTAGGGTCTTCTCGCTCGTTGATCTTCTAGGGATCCACAACTATTGTTTCTTGAACAAAAATCCTTCGTGAATGATATAATCGCCATATGGACTTCTATCACTTTATCATAGCTCCCTGCAAGCTTTCCAAAGTTTGCATTTTCTTCTTACAATTATTTCAAACTCTCAAGTCCAATCATTTCTACTAACATAATGTTTAGTGACACAACTATCTTCCTTATGGCATCATCGATCTTATTTGTCTAACCCAGTCTATGGTTGAGCATAAATGAGTAATCGTGCAAGTACCCAACCTACTTCATGTGCCTTTGATTCAACTTACCCCAGTTGTTTATGAACTTTAAGGCTTGGAGGTTTGGATACAATATAAATTTTTTAGGATGTAAATAGTGCCTCCACTTTTTCAATGCTTGAACTATAGGATAAAACTCTTGATCATACACTGATATTTCTACTTTGCCTCATTCAATTTCTCACTGAAATATGCAATTGGTCTTTCCTCTGAATTAGCATTGTGCCAATTGTGGTTCTACTTGCACCACAATCAACTTGGAAAACTTGATCAAAATCCGACAAGACTAACACAGGCTTCTTTGTGACTTTCAATAGCAGAAAACTATACACATCTTGGGATGTCCACTTGAACAATCCTTTATTCATACAAGCACTATGGTGCACACGCTCCATTAAAGTTTCTAATAAAATTATTATAGAAACTTGCTAAACCATGTAAACTTCTTACCTCAGTAGTTTTCTTGGGAACCTCTCCTTCCTCAAGTGCAGTAATTTTGAATCTCCTTCAACAAATGACTCAACTCTCCTGTTTTCATTTGCCTTGTCCTTATACCTTTGGCTACTTTGTTGTAGCTTCTTTCTCACTTCTTCCTACAACTCTTGCTATTCTCTTTAAAATTCCCTACATTCATACTCTTCTTCTCAATGGTCACTATAATTATGTTTGTCACTCCCTTGGGTGATCTTCCATACACAATTTGAGTCTACCATTCCAACTGATCTGTTTACTAAATTGTAGGCAAATTTGAGCAAACATTATATCCCATTGTGATGGCTTACTTCCAACCACATATCTGAGCGGATTTCCTAAGATTATGTTTACAACTTTTGTTTATCCCCCTGTTTGTGGGTGCTACGCTAAACCATATTGTAACTTGATGCCCAACTTCTTCCAAAATGTTCTCCAAAAAAGACCCAAGAACCTAGTGTCTACCTGAAATAAGACTACCAGGCAATCCATGCAATCTAACAACATCTTTGAAAAAAAAACTTGCAACATTCAAAGCATCAATCTTCTTGCAAGAATAAAATGTGTCATCCTTTAAACACTATCAACTATAACTAATATAGTGTCATTACCTCTTTTTGTCCTCGCCAATCCAAGAACAATATCCATTGTCAGCTCTTCCCGTGGTCCTTTTCATGTTGGTCATGAGTTCCACAATCCCATATTCCTACTCGTTCCTTTTTCCAATTGGCATACTTTACGTCTCTCAACATATTTTCTAATATTCTTAGCTATACTCGGTCAATAGATCTTTCGTCTAGCATTGCTAGGGTCTTATCTCTTCCAAAGTGACCTCATAATCCACCACTATGTTACTCCCTGATGAGGTTCTCCCTCATTGATTCTCTAGGGATGCACAACTATTGTTTCTTGAACAAAAATCCTTATTGAATTGTATAATGCCCATATGGACTTCTATCACTTTATCATAGCTCCATGCAAAGCTTTCCAAAGTTTGCATCTTCTTCGTACAATTCATTCAAACTCTAAAGTCCAATCATTTCTACTAACAGATATTTAGTAATGCAACTCTCTTGCTCAAGGCATCATCGACCTTATTTGAACGACTCAATCTATGGTTGAGCATAAATGAGTAACCGTGCAAGTACGCAACCTACTTAATGTGCCTTCGATTCAACTTACCCTGGTTGTTTATGAACTTCAAGGCTTGGTGGTTTGTATACAATACAAATTCTTTAGGCAACAAATAATGCCTCCACTTTTTGAATGTTTGATTTATAAGATAGAACTCATGACCATACACTGATTTTTCTACTTTGCCTCGTTCAATTTCTCATTGAATTATGCAATTGGTCTTTCCTCTGAATTAACAATATGCCAATTGTTGTTCTACTTGTATCACAATCAACTTGGAAGACTTTATCAAAATCCGGCAAGGCTAACACAAGCTTCTTTGTGACTTTCAACTATACACATCTTGGGATGTCCACTTGAACAATCCTTTCTTCATGCAAGCACTATGGTGCATAGGCTACATTAAAGTTTCTAATAAACTTCTAATAGAAATCTGCTAAACCATGAAAACTTCTTACCTCAGTAGCAATCTTTGGCATAGACCAATCCAATATCCCTTTTACCTTCTCTAGTCCATCATTAATCCTTCTTATGAAATCCCAATACCTAAATATATCAGCTCCTTCATGAAGGAACACTCCAAATTTATCAGCAACTTCTCCTTCTTCAGCGTCTTTTAAGACCTATTTCCAAGGCCGTCAAATTCTCCTCTTTCGTCCTACTGAAAAATAGTATGTCATCCAAGTAACACTGCAATAAATCTCCCAAAACATGGATGTAACACTTCATTCATACATCTCATAAATGTACTATGGGCAATGGTTATCCCAAATGGTACTACCACCTATTCATGCAATCCTTTCTTGGTCCTGAATACAACTTTCCACTCATCTCCTTCTCTTATCCTAATCTGATGATAACCACTCTTCAAAACAATCTTGGTGAAGTATTTCACTCCACTCAACAATTTAACAAGACATCTATATCATTGGCAACATGAATCAATACTTGATGGTGATCTCATTGATATCCCTTAAATCTATACACATGCTCCATTTTCTATCCTTCTTAGGTGTAGGCATTGCAAATACTTCACAAGGACTCAAATTTTCTCTTATCAATCCTCTATCCAACCAGTCTTGAACTTATATGTTCAATTTTTCAGTGATAGGTGGATTCTATTCGTGTGAGGCCTTGTTTGGTAAACATGCTCCAGACATCCAATCCCTATGATAAGGAATCTTTCTCATAGGTGGCAACCTGCTTGGCAAATCACTTGACACTATCTCCTCATAGTCTTTCAATAAATCTACCACTTCCTTTGGCATTTCTTGCTCTTTTACTTGCTACTTTGGTTTTGAAAATACAGCAAAACAAACCTTTGTCTTCTTCACTACTTTCAGAAATTCTTTTGTTGAAAGCAACATTACTAAGCTAATTGCTCCTTCCTTCACAGGTGTATGCATCTAAATTTGCTCGTCTACATTATTGTCACTAATATTCCTATTAGTCGACACTAATTCTGCTTAATCTAATTTATCCCCCCTTCCTAGTCATCTACCTAATGTCCCCCCCTCAATATTTCTTCATCTGCTAACCTTATTTTATCCCACTTCATCATTAATTCACTTAATCATCTATTTATCTTAATATAACCCCACTTACCTATTATTTGGGACTTTTAAATTCCCATGACCCACCTACCCACCTACACTAGCCTACTCCTAGGCTTTTCTACAAGCCTACAACCCTAATCATGACCTAATCACCTTCTAATCCCACCTAACACTCACCTAACCTCCCTCTAATCATCATTAACCCTAAGAGGGATTATAGAACCCTCCAAATCTAAAACCTTCTCTATTCTCATCCCTCCTCTCTAGAAGCCTCTAAATCTAGAAGCTTTCAAGGAATTTTAAATTCCTTGAATAATTCTCATCCATTGATCTCCCTCAACCAAGTTCAAACCTCAACCATTGATTCTTCCATCTTCTTTCTATTTAAACCACTCCACTCCTCCATTGGAACCAACTAGCAAAATCATAAAGCCTTCATGTCAAATTAGCAGCCAAGCAATCTAGGAAGCTTATGAAGAATCCATGCCAAATCCTTGAATCAATTATCCGCAATCTATCATCATGCCATCATAATGTCAAATTGTTGAGTCTAAGGTATGTCAATCCAATCTCCTCATCTTTTTTATTCCATTTAATTATGGTGTAGAGCATTTAGTTTAGGATTTTATAATGCTGGTTTGAATGCTTATTCACCTATTGCATTATGATTCTAATGGCTATATCACTTTAACTAGTAGTTTGATATTTGAATGTTTGAATTGTAAAGTTTACACCATTAAGCTCAAAAATTCTTCAACAAAATGGCAGCCACAGTGGAAGAATCTCTCCCAATCTAATCATTTTGCATCCAAGAATTGTTGTTGGCAGCTTGCAAGTCGAATTGTCAAAGATTGGAGGTCATAAATTTTCAAATCACATCATTCCAAGCATGATACCAACCTGCTAGCAAAGATGGGTTCAAACTCATAAAAACCAAGGCATGATATTACACTTGAAATCCATGGTATTAACAAAGGAAAGCACAAAATCGTTTGTCTAGTTTGATATTAGATATCATTCTGCATTCACTATGGGCTATTATTGGATAATGTTTTGATTAATGAATTAAATCATTTTGTCTTTACTTATGCATCTAGCGGTAGTATATTTATAGCAAATCAAAGAATACTTAATTATTTATGTCATTTCCGGATTGTGTGTTGTATACTCACTGTAGTTTAAAATCCTGTCACCTTATGGTCATATGCTGATGAACGATATTTAATGGAGATATGTTTGATCTGCACATTTGCCAAATAATCTTATGATTATGTTATGCAATCTGGTCTTGTCTACCATTTTCCGCAAAGGTGTCATATTGCACTACCCAGCCACGACTTCATAAAATGCAAGGACTAGGAGACGCAAATGGAGCAAATGCTGCACTAGTGTCCAGAAAGCATGATATGGTGAGAATTAATGCAAGATTCGATTTTCTGTAGAAATTTTGGTTTATTTATAGTGGCTCATCGATTTCTTCTCTAGCATCACAAATTAAGATCTGTAGAGACAAACCAATTGTTATTAATTGCTAAGTTAGGAAAATATCAAACTCAGTTGTTTTAGGTAGTTGACACATTCATTCTGATTCGACCTTTGGTCACATCAGCTAGATCGTTTTGGTATCCTCAAAACGAGTTAAATCTTCAAAAACCATTGTATATAACTTATTGCTTATGATTTTCTCACAACACAACTTGGGCTTCAAAACTTTGGCATCACACTTCCAGTTCAAAACATTCTCTTATTTTTCCTTAAACACTGAGGTAGCTTCAGAGAGGACAATTTTAATTACACCAAGTTTGTTGTCATCTTCCTCTACCACATTTCTGCTTTTATCGTTTTTGAGTTTTTGGATATTTCTAGGGAGGGTTGGTTTTTATAAATTCAGGGAATAAATATAGACGACAATTATTATTCGGCGAGATCAATCTGGTTTTCAGTCTATTAACGCTGAATTACGATTTCTGATATTTTGTCGGATCACTTCGATCATTCATAATTTCATAATTCTGACGGCGATATCCCTAGAAGGGCTCGATCATCAAAATTGCAGAGGTAAATTTTTACATTTAATTCATGTTGCCTGCTTCAATCATTAAAAATTCTGCATTATGTTCAGAATATTCTAGAAACGTCTAGAAAGATGGTTACACGTAGGAGATTTCTTGCTTAGGGCATCACAGTAGGTAATGTGTTAGATGAGTATGTGAATTGAATCTTTATTTAATATGCATTGTGTGTATTCAGTTAGGGAGACACATTTTTTTTAAATGGATATTTAGGTATGTGCTGATGGTGTTGGTGCATTTTTGGGTTATCGCTAAGATAAGTTATTGATTTAGATGGTTTATTATATTTGCCTTTAATTTTGTCTTTAGTATTTTATATATATATAGTATGTTCTTAGTTTATTTTGTCTATAAAGCCATGTAGACAACAGTATCCACATGTCGTGTTAGTTTATAGTTACGTATAATGATAATACTAATCAGAAATATTAAAAAGGAAAAGTTTTTATATTTATAGTTTTTATTC
This sequence comes from Torreya grandis, assembly GCA_037957365.1. NCBI lineage: Eukaryota > Viridiplantae > Streptophyta > Pinopsida > Cupressales > Taxaceae > Torreya > Torreya grandis. Next base: position 1,488,209 of record JARHVA010001747.1, read on the forward strand.
AATAAATATATGCATATATTTTATTTTAACATGAAATCAATATGTTTTAAAGTTTTGTTTTCAAAAAGCAAATAGAGGGAGAATTTTTTTACAGGATCACGCATTATCAAACTGCTCATAGTTATCTTTGTAAGATTAAGAGTCAACTACTAACATCATTTATTAATAATGTTTTTTGTAGAATCATCCACCAAACTATTAACCCCATGTTTCCCATCAAAATCTTGTTTTCAAGTGTGTTTCCTCTTGACAAGATTTGGTGAATTTCGAGTCATTTTAACATACAAGAGTGAATCTAGTGGTAATTTTGACTCGCTAAAATCTTCTTTTGCAAGATATATTTTAATCTAACATATTCTCTTTGCAAGTTGCCCCTCAAGATTGTTCATCAAAAACTACTAATCATTGTCTTGCAAGTTACCTATTTAAAATTGCCAAATCAAACTACTCACCCATGTGCTTGCAAGTCGTCTGTCAAAGACTCTTTTTGGCACTTGAAAATTCATTTTTAATCATTTTAATCGCTTTGTTTCGTATATATCATTTTGTCTTGTATATTCTTGTCTTTCAGCTTGTAAATATATCTCACATATTAAATAATTGATTAATTTTTTTTTGGTCTGCCTGTTTATCTCCCGAGGCTACGGTTAGTGTATGCTCTCCTCCTTATGTCCTTGCAACGATTCCTGGATGATCAAAAACCACCCATGATTTCTAGGGGTCGGTGATGTGGATTTAACCACCACGCATTAGACCAAACTCCATGTTCCAACGGAGTCTAAAAATCAGGGGAGTTGTCGTTCCGTTGAGGGGCGGTTAAGCTCCAAGATACAAGGCGGTTAGATAACATCCTATACAAACTTGTGCCCCATTGTACATTCACATATATAGGGGACGCACCTAGAAATCCTTATGCAAACCTAATATAGGATCCTTTGGCCATAATAGGGGCCTCGCTGTCGAAGTCAGTATCAGCTCCTAAGTAGCCATCGTGTGCAAGCGGGGTCGCGAGGGTGCGGTCGATTCCGTAACAGGTCACCAGCCTACAGCGTCACTCACGAAGCCGTTGGATGGTGCGAGCGTCGGGTTACACACCCTTAAGTTTATTAATCATAGGTTGTGGCTTCCTTGCTTGGGTGTGTGTTGTGCTAAACCCGTGTTGTTTGTGAGCCGAGTCAACCTTCACCCAAAACTTATACACCTATATAGGTCTTTGCACCACCTATCTTGTATATTCTTGCCTCATCACCTTGTACATCCTTATCCTATCATCCTTTTATCCTTGTCATCATCCCATTGAACATATTGTCCTTTTGTACATCCTTTTATCACATTGTCTTAGCCTAGCCTTATCCACCCATCCTTAGTCATCACCCCATCAATCACATATCCTAATCATCATCTTGTACATCCTTCTAGTCATATCCTATCACTAGACCCACTCATCATTGGTCACACCCCCATCACATACATCTTGTCTTGTACATCCTATATCTTGTCACCTTCTTGTACAACCTTCTAGTCACATCCTATCACTAGATCCCCTCGTCATCGATCATCACCCATCACCTACATATTCTAATCACATTTTGTACGTCCTATCTCATATTCCTCTTGTACATATCATTGTTCTCTTGTACATCCCTTTATCCCCTCTTATCGTTAGAACCACTCATCATTAATCACACCCCCATCACCAATATCTCATCTTGTACGTCCTAGACATCATCTTGTACATATTGTCCTTTTGTCTTACTCTCATCCTAGTCTAACCATATCCACGCATCCTTGATCATCCCATCACCTACATATTCCAATCAGGTCTTGCCCATCCTTATCATCATCCCATTGTAAATATCCTATCCCATCTCCCATCTTGTCTTCATCCTATCCTAGGCACATCTTATAATCACCTTGTCTTCCCCCCTCCTAGTCCAACCATTATCCACTCATCCTTGACCACATCCCCATCACCTATATCTTGTATTGTACATAACTTGTTCTCTTGTACATCCTTGTAGTCACGTCATATACTCATCTCACTCATCATTAGTCATACCCCCTCACACATCCTAATCACATTTGATCTTGTCATCGCATCTTATCCTAAGCCCACATCTTGACCTAATTAACCTTTTGTCTTGACCTTGCCTTAGCCTAGTCACCTCATCACCCATCTAGTCTAACCCCATTTTATCTTATCCTAGTTGGTTCTTTAGGTCACACTCGGGTCCTAATCCACCCTCATCTTTATCCCTAATCACTTCATCATCACCTATCATTATACTTATTCACATATATCATATCCCATCCTATCTTGAGCAAAATCGGTTTAAGGTTTTGAGCTAGTCTTCCTACCCACATCATCCTATCATCCTAATCCACTATCACTCATCCCATTGGTCAGATCCCTAGTTAGCATCCTGCCAGCATCTTATCACTTTGTTGGTTTCAATCTAGCAACCCATCATCATCAATCTAGTCTTTATCATCCTTGCCTATTCATAACTAGCACCCATCATATCGTCTTCTTGCTAGTTTGCATCCAGGCAACCATCAAACCCTCAATCCTTTTGCTAGCTTGAACACTAGGCATTGTTGATAGGTCGTTAGCACCTATTGTACTATCGATCTGAAATTTGATTACAGTCTTTAATACATTAGTCTATCTCATCCTCATCCATCATACCAACTCGGTCCTTCCGACCTATTTTGTTCAAGAAACCATCCCCAATCCTTAGCCTGCTTTCATCATGCATCGCTCTTCATCCATCACCATGAAGCTAAACCCCACTTTCATAGAGCAATACATAGCTGCCAACAAGGATGAGATCCTCTTGCGGCTTATCCTGATGGGTGTACCACTTCCTGAAGGTGTTGATCCACTTCAACTCATTGCACCTCCCATCCAAGCCCCTTCATGTGAATCCCATACCAATCCTCCATCCACTAGTCATAAACCATCACCTACCCCTTCCCATACTAGCAAAGGGAATCCAATCTTGGCCACCTTGCCTACTTCCAGTCCATCCACCCAGTCACGTCAACAACCATCTGATCCAAAGTCCAATGCTTGCACATCTAGATCACAAAGTGAAATGGGTCCATATACCCCTCTTCCTATGTCCTTGGAATCCCTTTTCAAACAACTCGTCACCGCTAACATGATGGTCTATCCACCTATCCGACATCTTGATCCTACTAAACCTACACCCTCCTGGTATAAAGCCAATCAATATCATACATATCATCGAACCTGGGGGCATACCATTAATCGATGTCGACCTTTCCAAGATTATGTCCAAGACCTCATCAACCGTGGTGACAATAATCAAGGACGAACCAAATGAGTCTAAGTTCCTGGGTGAACAAGAAAAGGAATGCCAAGATTCCAATCACGATCAAAACCTTTCCTCTCCAAGCCAAGGTCAAGACACCACATCCGTCTTCCATGATCCCCCCATCCTCGGTAAATCCTCCATCACAACCAAGTTTATTCCCCATGAGCCTAGTCCTCCCATCTCTCATGAACCCTCTCACCCATCACATCAAACACCCATGTTGAGAGGTCAATTGCGGGCAATGAATCTCCTATTAGCAGCATTGCAACTTGTACATTGAAGTCTGCATCAAAGTTAGCATCGAAAGTCTTATCTTCAGTGGGATCATGTTCAATGCCAAGATCTGAATCAGATTCCTCATCAAAAACATCATCCCTCATCGATGTTGATAATTCCTGTCTTCTTGAGAATGCCTCTAATCCAAGTACCTCCAATCCATCACCAAGCTTACCTTGGGATCCAAATCAGGGTGATGAAGTGATAACAGAATTCTTACAAGCTTTATCTGTCGAAGAAAATAAAAAAGAATCTGATCCAATTTTGGATGTGTCCACTACAACTACTCCTAGTGATCCTTTTGTTGACCTTGAGGAGATTTTCTCCAATGTCGAAACCAGGTCTCTTAGGAAACCCTATGAGGATCATGTTGCCCCATCACCACTCACTAACCTCATCATATCATCTCCACCACCTCCATCCATCATTTATCCTTTTCTTCCCATCAATGATCATTTAATCACTTCCCTCTATAGGGACAAACAGGACCATACATTGTTGGACTCTGCCTCAAGCACTATAACAGGTGCCACAAATACAAAGGTCCAAGACCATGTGCCAAAAGTCATACATCATGATCAAATCATCTTTGATCCCATAAGTCAAAATCAAGAAAAGTCAAATCATTGGCCTACTCAAACAATGTCCTCCCCTAGTGAAGCCCAATATCAGACACTAGGGGACCATCAAAGTCGAAATAATCATAATCAATCAAGTCAAAAATCAATCTCCTCTGGTGAAGCCCAAAATCAGGCACTAAGGGGCAGTCACAGTCAAATCCAGTCAGAAAATCAAAACAATGTCAATAGCACTATCAGTATGGTCAATCATCCTTCAAATAATTGGATCAAAGATGAATCGCAAAGTCAACGTGTCTTGGATCTCTTACAGTCTTTTGTCACATGGCACCAATCAAATGAAGAATGTCCAACATCTCCAACGATGTGTTTGACTGCTAGTCTTGAATCCCAATCACCCATCACACCATCCTATCACGATCCTATCATCCATTCAAGTCGCATATATCCCCATCAAGATCTAATCGCACCCATACCTCCCATCACCCTTCCGAGCAACATCGTCTCTCCTACGGGCGATGAAGATACTTGGTCTAGATATTTGGAGGGGTCTCCATCAAGCGTCAACAAAAGTCACACAGACCCTAATACATCAAGTAGCATGATCACAGCATCACACATCCCTAGAACAGGTGTTGGCTGAAGATCACAATAATGACTGCATCTTGCATCTCGTACCCATATCTAATAATTCGATATGCCATCAAAAAAGTCAAAAAAAATAATAACAAAAAAAAAAATCATTCATCCAATGGTGAAAACCAGTATTCTGGTGCCTTGGGCAAGTACCATGATGAAAACCGATTTCTAGCGTCATGGTAGAATAATCAATTGTCCGCAGGGTACCTCAATACTTGGGGGAAAATCCATTAATCTCCCTTATCAATTCCCTCCATGCCATCCCATTTGTATCATCCATTTCCCCTACTCATCCGCCATCCTATTATGTCTCTCATTCCTTCATGTCTTGACCTTCGTAAGGGCGTGGAAGATGTCTTGCAAAATGTTCTCAAATCATCTTGGCATATCCTCCAATGGACACTCAGGGAACTAGACATCTAGTTCCTTCACGATGTGGTCATTGGCAATCCCTAGTCCATTCTTCCTTTGCCCTCATCCCCTTTTCCGCATCACCCTTATCCTTTTTGTCGTCATCCCATCCCTCATTCCATCCGTCTTTGTCTTGGTTGCTAGGCCTAGTATTCCCTTTGCTAGTAACCCCATTTGTATAGTGTACATACATATCCCAAAAATCCCTAAAAATTGAAATATGTTTAAAACCCTAAAAATCATAAAATTTGAAAAAGCCAAAAATAATTCATGGTTTCTTGTCTTATGCCTAATCCCCTAGTCACATTCATCGCCATGTCGTTCATCTTTCATACTAGCTGAAGTCCATTTCATACTTTTCCATTCCCATCTTTGGATACAATATTTAGTCTTGGAACCAAATCTGACTGCTCACCCATCCCCCCATAACTGCATCATCCTTGTGACTAGGTATAATTGACACACAACTTTGTCAAAGAATTTAGTTTGGCACCCATCATCTCCCTATCAATGCCTCTTCATACCTAGCACCCATTCAATCACTATTTTGCTAGTATGAAAGATATATGATCCCATCACTTCTCTATCATTGCCTCCCCATCCCTAGCACCCATCCAAACACTATTTTGCTAGTATGGAAGGTATTTGATCCCATCATCTCCTGATCTTTTTGCTAGATTGGACTCTTGCAAGGTTTTGTCTTTCGGTAATCCTTGGTCATCTTCACATCCATATCCTCATCCACGTCCTTATCCTAATCCTAGTCTCTCATCCAAGTCCATATCCTTATCTAAATCACCAGTCCAGCCTCCTCATCGTCCCCAATCTATCCCCAATCCATGTCTATTCTCAATCCAAAATCACATCCTAATCCAACCCATCACCCAATCATTCATCCCATCATTATACAAGACATTGGGACACTGCATGTAGATACTCATGTGTGTTACTTGTTTGTCTTGTTTGCATGTCTTTTATCATGTATATATCTTGTTTGTCTTATGTTTTTTTTGCATCGTGTCTTTTTATCTATTGCGCAATGAACGAGGATGTTATGAGGTCACTAACAAGTGCCCTCGATGATGCAAAGTTTGTTATTTACCCACGCACTTTGGCACAATGGCCTCTTGGTCATACTTATATCATGGGGCATACTATCAAGTGCCATAACTGGATTGCTTAGACTACGATGAATATTATGACAATTGTGATGGCTTGATCGTCTACATCCTCATCATTTATCTAACTATCTAATCATCCTTATTCCCATCACTAATCCAATCCTCTTGACCCACCTGACTAACATCCAATCTTTTATCCTTATCTCATCATCTAAGTCATATCTTTTAATCACTAACATCACAGTCTAATCACTAATCATTGTCATCATCATCGCTTCTACTCCATCATTGTCAATTGTCTCTGAGTCAGAACTACATCGGCCTAAGGTCTTTTCAAACTATGGAGGCAATACTTGGCCACTTTTCAATGCCCAAGGATAGCTTGGCCACTTTTCAGTGCCCAAAAATAGCTCGGCCACTATCTCCTCTCTCGCTCCCTTGCATATATATGTCTTTTCTAGGGGCATCATCGCTACTCATTGGTCACTCGATCATATCTTTCATTTTCTATCATCACCTTCATCATATCAGTCGACTTTATCTTTAAACTACACTGATCATTAATCTTATCAAATCAGTCTTATCTTGGCCAACAGCTCTCCCTTGCATGTGTCCTTGCTTGGGCTATGTCTAAATCTTGCGACCTTTTAATCCTATCATCAGGTTACGGTTGATTCCCCTACATCAACAATTGTGACACCCATCATCTCTACTCCCTATGCACGTGTCTTTGCTAGGGGCATCATCAATCTATAGCTCATTGCTCAAAGTCGAATTCATCTTCTTCATCGCTTATCTCACATCTCGAATCCCATCCCCTCATCATCCATCACAACCCACCCCTCGTTTCATCTTTCGAGTGGCCATCCATCTCATTCTTCGGGGCATCATAGCCCCTAACATCATATTTACTAACATTCATCCACAACATGGTTTTTCTTTGAAAGACCATTATTTCTTCCACTTCACTCCACTCGCAATGCCCTTTCAAAGAGGGGCAAAATGTATGCATCTAAATTTGCTCGCCTACATTATTGTCACTCATATTCCTATTAATTGACACTAATTTCACTTAATCTAATTTATCCCCCCTTCCTAGTCATCTATCTAATGTCCCCCCTCAATATTTCTTCATCTACTAACCTTATTCTATCCCACTTCATTAATTCACTTAATCATCTCTTTATCTTAATCTAACCCCACTTACCTATTATTTGAAAATTTTAAATTCCCATGACCCACCTACACTAGCCTACTCCTAAGCTTTTCTACAAGCTTACTCCCCTAGTCATGACCTAATCACCTTTTAATCCCACCTAACACTCACCTAACCTCCCTCTAATAATCATTAACCCTAAGAAAGATTCTAGAACCCTCCAAATTTAAAACCTTCTCTATTCTCACCCCTCCTCTCTAGAAGCCTCTAAATCTAGAGGCTTCCAAGGAATTTTAAATTCCTTGGATAATTCTCATCCATTGATCTCCCTCAATCAAGTTCAAACCTCAACCATTGATTCTTCCCTCTTCTTTCTATTTAAACCACTCCACTCCTCCATTGGAGCCAACTAGCAAAATCATAAAGCCTTCATGTCAAATTAACAACCAAGCAATCTAAGAAGCTTATGAAGAAACCATGCCAAATCCTTGAATCAATTATCCACAATCTATCATCATGCTATCATAATGTCAAATTGTTGAGTCTAAGGTATGTCAATCCAATCTCTTCATCTGTTTTATTCCATTTAATCATGGTGTTAAGCATTCAACTTTAGGATTTTATAATGCTAGTTTGAATGTTTATTCACCTATTGCATAATGATTCTAATGGCTCTATCACTTTAACTAGTAGTTTGATATTTGAGTGTTTAAATTGTACAGTTTAAACCATTAAGCTCAAAAATCCTTCTACAATAGGCAACAATTCAAACTTCTTACCATCATTGGTAATCAGAAAAGTATATATTGCACTTCGATCATACTACCATGGTCCACCAAATAAGACATGACAAGTGTCCATTGGCATCACATCACACCATACTTCATCTTGGTAGCTTACAATATGGAAGTTGATTTTGCATTGTTCTGTCCATGTTAGTTGATGCCCTTTCTGCAACCAAGAAACTTTACATGGATTGGGATGAGCTACACACTTCAATCCCAATTTTTGCACCATCTCAATGTTAACTAGATTATCATTGCTACCACTATCTATGAGCAACTTATAACACTTAACTTCCTCTTTGCACTTCTTTATGAAAATGCTTCTTCTCTAGGTCTCATTCTCTTTTTTGTCTAGCTTCAACAAGACTCTACGCAGCATCAAATTCTCTTCATGCTCAAGTTCCACAGATTTGTCTCTTCTACCTTTGTTTGTGCTAAATACGCTCTCTTCTCACTTCTTATGTTTCTCTTTCACTACTTCAGGTCTTTGGCCACACTTGAAACAAGTGCCATTGAACTCTCCATCTCGTTCTATCTTATAGGAGTTGTAACCAACTCTACAAGTGCACTCTCTTCTCACTTCTTATGTTTCTCTCTCTACTTCAAGGCCTTGACCAAACTTGAAAACAATTGCTATTGAATTCTTTATCTCGTCCTACCCTATAGGAATGGTAACCACCTCTATAGGTGCCTTTGTTAGTGTCACACTACTTTAGTTTGTCTTAATGTACTTTTATTCCTTTATTTGGCTTCCTAGAACTTTCTGTTGTTAACTACTGTATCCTCAAGTCCCACTAACCTATTTTTGGTCATCTGTGGACATTAATATAATTTCTTTCTTTCTAATGTGAGAAACTAGCTTATTTCTTCTCCTTTACATAAGCCCAGGCTCTTCCATAGGATTTCCTTACACATCCTCTACCTATTCGTCGTCTATTTTGTTTTGTCTAGTCAACTACTCTTCATCACTCAAAAAAATTGATAGGTTTCGTCTATTGAATGTAATCTTATCATACCAAACTCATCTTATAATAAGGAAAGGAGGAGACCATATACATATCTTGAGATCTTTAAATCTTTTCTTCGTCATCTTCTACATGATTTGCTTGGATAGTCAGCTTGTAGAACTCCTTTGTGTAATCCTTTACACTCGTGTCTTTCAACTTCAAATTCTGCAGCTTCTTGAACAAACTTATAGCTGGAAATCAAAAGGCTTTCAACTTGGCAATCTTTCTATCCCAAGATTTAATCTTATCTTTACCTATTATTCTTTCCAACTGCACATGATTCTTTCAACTTGGTGCAGAAAAACTTCGCTCTCTTGGGGTCTTCAGCTTGTTCATAGTCAAAGTGTTTCTCTAACTCTATTATCTAGCCTATCAAATCTTCAATGTTCAAACTTCCAAAGTAACTATAGGTGTCCAACTTTGGCTTGCCTCCCATCTTTGCAAAAGCTTTCCAAAATCCTTGCTTAAATCAGCAGCAACTCCTCTACGTGTGCGCAATCTCAATAGCATTCAATTTGGCTTGCATTCCTCTCTACATGTCTACCAACTCCAAAACTCTTAGTGCTCTTCCTTTTCCAAGAGGTGTTCCTTTTCATGACATTTCATACTCTTCACACATTCAATATAATATTCCAACCTACTTCAAACGCAACTAAGCCTTTACCACTCTCAACTGTCACCAAGGGAGGATTCAATCTGCTCTAATACCAAATGATGGTGAGGTGGATTGTGTGTCAAATAAATAACTGACAACTCACAGTTGGTTCAAATTACACAGCCTAGAATGGCAAACACAAGATAGGCACACAACAATCCTTCATATATTCAATCTTCAAAACATGGGGACATTACATTCATCAACACTCTCCAACTCGGCTATTTGTATCTAGCAGGCGGATTTCTTACACAACTTGATGAACTTTGGACTTCTTAGTAATGCTATTGTGCACACCTACACCCCTTTTCCCTTGGCTCACCATGAGCTACAAGCTTATTTCTAGACAATTACCACAAAAACCTATAACTATAGACTCTACACTACCAGAAACCTTTTGTCGAACCATCTTGTTTAGAAGTCTCAAGGGGGGGTTGGGGGGGCCGAGGCAAGAGGCAGGGGGGTCTCCTTCTTTGATGGGCCACCTTATGCATGACATATGTTGGCCAGCACGCGTTACAAGAAGTTTTTGATGTCAAGGAAATTGCCACATGAGAGGTGGTTACCCATATTACAAAAAAGTTCGGAAACAATCCATCAACTACTGTGAATCCCGTTGCATGGTGCTCAATTTGTGCCATTAATCTAAGATTCCTAAAATGTTCTATTTCAACAGACCAACACTTCTCTCGCAAGCCGTATATCAAATCTTCTTGCGAAGCAATGCTTCCAAGAAGTGGTGAATTGAATTATTCCAATCATTGCCGCATTATTTTCCATGATTCAAGTCTTTACACATAGCAATGATGATAGTTGTGAGCTTACACAACAAATTTATCTTATGGTACAACTTACATAGCGAAATAAATTGCAAAACACTTTTGCAGCATAAAGCGTCTAAATTATGTGAAGTTGACAAATTTACCTCAAGACAATAAGGATTTGCCATGTGGATGCTAAATCATCACTTCTCACAACTCATTTCCCATGTTGTGAAATACATGTTAAATAAATCAGCTTGTTGAAACCAACACGACATAAATGGTGAGTTTAAAATTCACAAAGTGGCAAAAATACGCTTTCGAAGTGGAACTGGGATTGTGAAACAAGCCTAGATCGTACTAGGTTTGCGAAGCAGGTTTTGGTTTTATGAAGCTTGCATAGGCTTGTGAAGCTCAAAAATGCCTTGAAAAACTCGAATTGGGCTTTGTGAAGAGTGAATTCTTGTGTTTGCGTATTGGAATTTTCATTCCGAAACACTAAACTCTTCTGAAGAAGATCATTTCCACTCCATATGAAAGATAGCTTGGAGATCTGGGTATGCTCCTGCATCAAAATCCCTCCTTTTGTTGGTAAAAACGCTATTGATCTCTAGAAGCCACTTATTGGCAAGTTGCAGCCAAAACTTGCTAACTGGAAAGGTAAATTGCTTTACCTTTCTAAAAAAACATTAGCTTATCAAAGAAAAACTCCAAAACATCCCACATCTACTTAATGTTGGTTCTAAAGATGTCTCCCATCCCACATCTACTTAATGTTGATTCTAAAGATGCCTCCCAAAATCCTCGCTATTGCCACTCAAATTCAAAGGAAATTCTTGAGGAGTGGCACAAAACATCAAAAGGAAATCCCTCCACTCACTTGGAATAAAATTTGTCAGCCCAAGGCTTGAAGAGTGGCATGGTTAAGAAAAACCCCCTACACCATTTGTTCTTGGAGCCAATATTGAAAGCTCGACGGGAAGGAATATCCCATTTATTGGAGGCATCTGGTACCAGGTTCTCACACTCCCTCACAATTCACTCCAATGGCTCCTTATTAATGAAAGGTATTCAGTTTTTGCCTCTGCACTTTCAGTTTCTATAAATACTTTTGGTAAATCAGCCTGAGTGGTAATGTGGTTGTTGGAAAAATTCTGCGAGCAAGGCTATACTTAGGCAGGCCAGAGATTCTGAAATTTTGTCAATATGTTATTTCACTTCTTCTCTCTTTTCGCTCACTTTGCATGACCTACTTTTGATCATAAGGATAAAAACAGGCTGTTTTAAGGCTTAAGCAGTCTGCATGTAGAATTTCTTCTTCAGTTTGGATCAAGTTTTTGTGTAATTCCTTCCCAACTTTTAATTTCTTTCTTGTCAAAATCATGGACCCAAGGAACTCAGAAGAGTTTGTAGGATGATATAGAAAAACAGACACCCACAATGCAGAAAATGGAGTCCTCAACCTCATCTAGCTGTTGAAAGACCAGCATGAAGCCTCAAAAAAAATCGGAAGGCATAATGCTTTCTAGTCTTTTGGATGATGCTAGAATTGGCGATGATTTACAAAAACCTCTCTATTGATCATAAAGGGAAATTCACCTATCAAGAAGTTGGCTCTGAAGAGAGTATTTTAAGGACAGTAGTTGTATTTGAATGAATGGAGGAGGAAACTGAAAGAAGGTATCATGGATGAAGAAGAATTGAAATGGATGGAAATTTATCATGTTGTCAGTTAGGTGAGAGAGAAATTGTGCAGGAAAAATGCTTCGAAAACCATTGAAGGGACCATACCATATCCTGCCCATTCACAAGGTACAAGATAGTCTTCTGGATACATCTGCTTAAAAAAGTTTGTGTCCAACGTGTTGGATCCAACCACTGGATCCATCTTCAAGGGGAATGAAGGTTGATCCATCCTAAGCTTTGGCTTCAACCTTCACTCCCCTTGAAGATGGATCCGGTAGTTGGATCCAAAACATTGGACAAAAACTTTTTTAAGCAGATGTATCCAGAAGACTATTATGCATCATTTCATTGTGAAGAAGCCACACTCAACTAGGATTCACAAGGTAGCCCAAATTATTGGCCTGCAATCCTGGTGCTATTTCAGTTTTAGAGAGTATATTACTGCTGTGGACAGAAAATATCGGCATTGAGCATTTAAAAATTAAAGATTTACCCAAAAAGCTAGCTATTCAGACTGTAGTTTATGATGGATTAATTCGTCTCTGGCTGAAAAATTATAGCATTGAAATCTCCGAGTCTTTGCTCCCAACTCAAATGTTCCCATGAGCTTCAAAGGAAGATGAAGAAATGGAATGGCAAGTTAATCTGGTTGATGTGGATAGCTCCAACGAGCAGGAAAATTAACTGCATATTCTGATAACCTTTCCCAATCCTTTTTGCTTTTCAATAAAGTAATTTCTGTCACTCAGGCTATAACAGTTTTATTATGGTTAGTTAATAGCCAGGGTTCTATAAGTTGTTGGAAATTTTTGGTAACATCTTTTTGCTCTTTCCATTGATGAGCAATAACTTTGAAAATTCAAGATGACACTTAGTTATTGGAAATTACTTTTTCTTAATAAAAATGTGTGAAACCTATATTAGAAAGTACCAAAATTACACCATCCACAACCTATAGGCCCTTGTCTAGAAGATTTCCAAATCCTGGACGAAATCTCAAGTTTTGATATATCATAGATCCAGATGCATTGTAAAATCCAAGCCATAATGTAAAAGCATCAACCAAAAACATGGGTTGGGTCTTTGTGCTCATTTGAGCATGTGATTTGTCGGCCAAGTTGACAAGGTTGTACACATGGAAGAAGATCAACAATAGTCCCAAGAACATCACAAATTCTCTAGCATGTCAAGAAAGTCCTAAACAGATTGTTTCAATCATCTCCCAAAGGTCAAGTGATCCAATTTTGGGACTGTGACGAAACTGCCGCTTAATGCAAACGTCGGTTTTAAAACTGCCAGTCTGCATTAACACGTAACTACTGGTCTACAGTAACTGGGCAGTTTCACTCACAATGAAAGCAAAACACAAGTAACTACCCAAAACTTCAGTTTTGGGCATGAGGACCTTTTTCCAAAGCAAAGGGAACTCAAAGAGACTTGCAAGATGTCAATGTCAGGCAAGAAAAATTCAGATCCATTTTGGGAAGAGTTGGAAGTTAGTTGGTGGGGATCAGATTTGGAAGGGGGGGAGAGAGTTCCAACTCCAGGCAGAGCAGAGATAGAATAAGAGTTTAGCTCCTAGAGGGGGAAAGAGAGAAGCAAAGCTTGAGAAACCAACCAATGTGATGTATGTTCAATGTAACCAGTCCATGTGAGACTGTAATAAGTGTTGTTTTCTTCATAGTTTTGTAGGGAAAAAGGTGTATGTATAAATCTCTATAATATTGTAATGTTCCTTCAATAAAAAGTGTGTTTGGTTTCAAATCTGAGTTCTTGTGTTTTTGTGTATCCATTTGAGAGTGAGTGTAAGTCCCAACTAGGGAGAAAGGCATCAATTAATTTGGCCCCCTCATTCTCGTCAGCATCAGTTGGAATCAAAGCAAGGTTTATCAATTAGGGTTAAGTGCATGAGGCTCTTGTTGGGTCAGCTGCAAGTTGTGAAAGAGAAGCTTGTATTGTTGAGAAGATATGGCACACAGAGGAATACCTCTTGGAGGAGGAAGGGAAACTAGCGTTGCAGAATTGGCAAAAATGTTGAGCAGAATCCAAGTGAGAATAGATGCAATGGACACTGCACAAAACAAACGAACTATAGTTGCAAATTTGAGTGATGATGAAGAAGGCACTCAAGAATTTCAAGTTGAAGAGTTGGTTGATGAACCAAAACATAGATTTTTTAAAGTCATTGCAAAAATGGGAAGCAAACCAAAGTCCTACACCCCTAGCTATGGAGGACATTTGAGCCCTGAGGATCTTATTGATTGGATCACAAAGCTAAAAAAGTATTTTGAATGAGTCAATGAAGGACCCCCAAGAGAGTGAATTTTGCTTGCACCACGTTGAAGGGATATGCATCCTTGTGGTGGGATCATGTACAACAAGAAGGGAGAGAAGAGGCAAAGACTGAACCAAGACTTGCGATAGAATGTTTGCAAAGCTACAATGTAAATTTTTCGCTTCTAATTATCAACTGAATTTATTCAAGAAGTTGTAGAATTTGAAACAGAAAATTATTGTGAATGACTACACACAGGAGTTTTACAAGCTCACCATTAGAGCTGATAATGTGGAGGATGATCAAGAAAAGATATCAAGGTGCGTAAATGGACTTCATATTTCAATTCAAGATGAGTTTGGAATGTTCAAGTTGAGATCAGTAGAAGCAGCCATCAATGTACAATAAGGCAGAAGATAAGTTGTCAAGGAGGCAACAAAATACATCTAGAGGTAGAGAAAGAGGACAAGCAAACAATAGTAGAGGGCAGCATACTCATGAAGGATAAGCTAGCACTTCTCAAAATCAGAATCAGACATAAGAAGGAAGAGGCTATTCTTCTAGAAGAAGAGGATACTTTGGTACAGGATGAGGTAGAGGATTCATAGGTAAGTGCTTTGAATGTGAAGATGTTGTACATAGAGCTTTAGAATGTCAAAGTAATTTAGAACAGCAAGAGGATTGAAGAAAGCAATCATATTGCTCATTCTGATGAGAAGAGCATCGCATCCCCATTTGGCACAAAGGAGCCAAAGCATGGTGAAGATCTTATGATTAAGAGGGTGTTGTTGAAACCAGCTAAGGAGGAGAATGAACTAGTGTAACGAAAAAACCTTTTCTGAACTATATGCAAATTGCAAGGTAAGTGTTTCAATTTTATTGTTGTGGTTTCAAATGAAATGGTTCAAAAGCTTAGGCTAAGTCTCTTGGTTGCTTAAGGGTCATAAGTGTTAGTAATTGAGAAGTGTATGGTTAGTTTTCAGATTGGGTCTTACAAAGATTAGGCTTTGTGTAACATAATGCTCATGGATGCATGTCATGTGTTGTTAGGACGGCCATGACAGTTTGATAAAATTCATGCATAATGGTAGAGAAAACACTTATACACTTGTGAAGGATGGTAAGAGGTTCACATTGAGTCCATTAAAGGAAAGAGCAGAGATGGACAACAGTCAAGGTTTTTTTGGTTTCCCGTAAATAGCTTTTGAAGGCAGCAAAAAAGGAGAAGGCATGTTTTGTTGTCATCTCCAAACCAATGCAAGTTATGATTGCAAAAGAGGTGTGTGAAATTCCACATGAAATGCAGAATTTGTTGAGTGAGTTTGCTGAAATTGTTTCTAAAGATTTGACAAATGGATTGCCACCTACGAGAAGCATTAGTCATCATATGGATCTAGTATTGGGATGAATCAAAGCAAAAGTATTTCGTTTATGATCCAAGAGTTTTATGCTAAGTTACAAGCTCTTAAGAAGTGAAGGCACTATTTGTTGCACAATGAGTTCATGTTATACATGAATCATTAAGCACTGCAGTTCATAAACAACCAAGGTAAGTTGAGTCAAAAGCACATGAAGTAGGTTGAGTTCCTTTAGAGTTATTCATTTGTTTTAAAACATAGAAGTGGCAAGTCAAACAAGGTTGCAGATGCTTTGAATAGGAGAGTTCTTGTGATGAATGAAATGAGAGTGGAACTAGTTGAGTTTGACTCAATGGAGGTGTTGTATGAGGAGGATTTGAATTTCTGAGATGCATGGGCAGCATGCAAGAATCCAACCAGCAGGATAGAACTCCATGGCTGGAATATTTGTCGCAAAATTGGATGTTGTTCAAGGACAACGATTGTGTATTCCTCAAGGATCAATGAGGGAGGATTTGATAAGGGAGAAGTATAGTGGAGGCCTAGCAGGCCATTTTGGTATTAATAAGACATTGGTGCAGCTGAATGAGAGCTCTTATTGGCCCGGGATGAGTTGAGATGTGAAGAAGTTTGTACAAGAATATAGAGTTTTGCAACATGTTAAGGGAAAAATTTAGGAAGTGATCCCATGGAATGGGAGCTCCTAGATTTTCTTAGCGGGTACTGCAAAATATTTTAGGAGCATATGTAGAAAATGTGGTCCCATGATGTAAAAATTGAGTGTGTGCTACAATTTTTGGAGATAATAGTTGAATTTTTTTTATTATATTTAAAATAAAAGTTTAAATAAAATTTGTCCATTCATTAATTTACATTTGGTAAAACACCTTGCTGAAAAACAGGAGCAGAAAAGGAAAACTTCCAGCCCCTCTTTTTTCACCTACTTAAACTTTCCCCCTAAGAACTCGGGGCTCCTTAAGTTTAAGAAAAGATTCCAAATTTTCCTACTCCCATGTCTTTCATTTTTCATGGGGCCACCCGCTCATCAAAAATAGGCGCAATAGCTCCCTCCATGGGACCCCTACCTTAGAATGCAAGTTTCTATTAGCCTTTACCAATTCCAAATAGACCATGCGAGAAGATAAGTATGTATTTTATTCTTGGGCTACCAACAACACAGAGGTAATAATTCTTTGTTGTTGATGATAAAATTTCCAAAGTTGCACACTTCATAGCATGTAAGAAGACAAGTGATGCCACCCACATTGCGAATTTATTTTTCAAAGTAGTGAGACTACATGGATTGTTGAAGAGCATAGTATCGAATAGGGATATAAGGTTGGTTGAGCACTTTTAGAGGACTTTATGGAGAAATTTGGGCACAAGATTCAATTAAGCCTACCATCTCCAAATGGATGGACAACCATAGATAATGAATAGAATCCTCGAATACTTGCTGATATGCTTGACACGAGACAAACCTAAACAATCGGAAATGGCTTTGGCACAAGCTGAGTTTACTTAATCCACTCCATAAACAGAAGTACAACATTGAGTTCCAACTCCATGCAGTGCAGAGATAGAACAAAGTTTAGCTCCTAGAGGGAGAGGGAGAGATGAAAATCTTGAGAATCCTGCCAATGTGATGTATGTTTCTCAAGAGGGAGAGGGTAAGAAGCAAATCTTGAGCCTCTGATAAGTGTTTTCCTCAGACCCTTACCCCCTCGTTCCCTTATGCATCAAGCCATGAAGAAGTAATAACTATAATGTACCTTTAAAATATAAGCTTAAGAATAACTAGTAAAAGAAGTAAAACTAGCATACATATCTTAAATAAATCTATGTAAAATACATCGATAGATATCATTCTCAAGAATGTATGTTTCTCAAGAGGGTAAGAAGCAAAGCTTGAGCCTCTGATAAGTGTTTTCTTCAGACCCTTACCCCCTCGTTCCCTTATGCATCAAGCCATGAAGAAGTAATAACTATAATGTACCTTTAAAATATAAGCTTAAGAATAACTAGTAAAAGAAGTAAAACTAGCATACATATCTTAAATAAATCTATGTAAAATACATCGATAGATATCATTCTCAAGGCACTCACAATTCAATATGATATAGGTGCCTCGAGAATGATATCTATTGGTATATTTTACATAGATTTATCTAAGATATGTATGCTAGTTTAAAATATATATATGAAGATTCAAAAGTATTTTATTTTAGTGGATTGGAACTCCAATGATACAAAGAAGTATAAATAATTTTTGAAATTAGGTTTTTCAAATTGATGAGGTAAATATAAAAAAATACCTTTTGTATTGTTGTTCTATGTTATCCTTGCACTTTATTTCTCTCGCTTGTATTGTTGTTATTTGTTTTCCTCTGCACTTTGTTTCCCTCGCTATCTTCTTTGATTTTGTTTGTGATTGTTTTTTTAATTTGCATTTATATGCTTTTTTATTTTTTTAACCGTCATGTCGATTGTCTTATTTATTTTTTATAATGTCGGCTTTCCATGAATTAGAAAATTATAGACTTAAATAAATAATTTTAATAAAAATAAAATTATCACAATAACAAATATAATTCATCTATCATATATTCCAATATTGTAAATAAATAAATTCTTTTATTTTAAGGTAAATAAAATTACCACAATAACAAATATAATTCACCTATCATATATTCTAGTATGGTAAATATATAATTGAAAAATCTATTTTTTAAATAAAATTATTATAAAAAAATTATAATTCACCTGTCATGTTATTAAATAATTACGGGTCAATAAATAAATTAAAAGTGGATGTAAGTTTTTTATAATGTCAGCTCTAAAATAATTACATGTTAACACACTCATGCCATTACACAGATTTACCCCCCCCCCCCCAAATGCCAATATAGGAACACCTATCGGTGTAAAAACTAAGTCTAGACCTGAAACTAACCACAGTATCCACCAAGATATTACTAACAGTAGTATGGGGAAATAAACAATATATAAACCCCATAAAAATATGTCGTAAGGACACAGTTCAGACCAACAAAATAGCATCATCAATCGAATTACAATTTCTTGCCAAAAAAATCAATTTCCAGCAATTCCAATCACTAAACCAAAGTCTAGTGTTCAAGAAGCCACTGCCAAGCCTCTGTAAAATACCACCCTGCATCATTTGAGTCTCTTTCCAACTGCAAGAGCCATGCAGTTGGCTATCTTTGTCCAGATGTTTTCTTTATTGACATGGTCAATTCCTTCATTTACTTCATGCTAAAAATTTCTAGAATAGATTGTCTAGCCAAAATCATTAACATCACAAATTCATCCTTCAAACATTGCAGAGCCCAAATCTTCAATCTTCTCCATGTGCAAGCCAAGAACTCTAGTCTCCAAGATTTGGATTTTCACCTCTTTAGCATGCATATAATCTTCTATTTCAAGAATCAAGTTTTCCTGGCCATTCTTTGCTTCCATAAAATCCTTGAATTGGCTCTTTAAGGAGTTTAGATCCCCTTCCAAGGTTCATATTATTTCCACAGTATGCCCTCCCAGCCATCCCTTCTTGTATATTCCTCTTAGAAGTAACATTACCAATCAAAAAAGATTGGTCAATACTCAAAAAATCCCTAAGCCCATTACACGCCCAAATAGTTTTCTAAGCGCAAGGAGAAGCAAAAGGGGGCTCTCAACTTTAGGAGAGAATGTTGACCCATGGTGTACTTTGGCACATCAAATGTTGCTTTCTCTAGTTCTTCATGCACAACAGCCAACACCGCATCTTTCACTCCCACCACTGTCTCCTTGCTCCAAGTAGACAAGAAGACTAATGCACGAATTTTCACAGTGAGCTTGCATTGGGTGTCTAGTTTGTCACGTACGTATTTATTTGTGTAGATAAACATATGTTTGACAGTTTCGGTGATGACGGTAGCCTTGGTGAAAACATCATTATGGTTCCAAATAGTGCCATCATCTTCCAACTCAAAATACTTTGTTAACTCAAAGATCCAAGTCACTGTCACCCTCAGCCAAGTGTTTACCACATTGCTCTAACCTCTTCAAAGCATCCACAGTTATTTATCAAATTTAAGCTTTTGGAGCCCCTCCCAATCCACCATTTTTTGTTCAGTGTAGGTCTTTTTTTGTTTTACCAAAAGAAGAATTTCTAGCCATAGAAGCACACCAAGCTCGGATCTAAGATAGCAACAAGCTAAAAGAATTTGTAGACTCGTGAGAGTAGAGTTATAGAGTTTAATATGTAAGAATAGAGAAGCTAAACAAAAATTGATAAGTAAATTATAAAGTTGATAGTATAAGAGGGGGTAAAGTTGAGTGATGGTGTCAAATCCACCTCCACTCCCATGTGAGAGTGACATGATGGAGACATATGCCTCATTCTTCATTACCATAATGTTTTAGAATCAAGTACCGCGCCTTGGAACTCATTTCATTTGGGAACATGTTGAGAAATTCCACACCAAGCTCCATTTACTTATCAAGCTTGATTTTCATGGCAGAAAATGGTCCTCAGAGCTAAAAATTTATTAATAGTCTATGGCTAGAATATATTTATTAATATTTTAGAGTAAAAGCTTTATTTATTTAATTGTATCACCCCACTCATTTGAACAAACCTTATATATTAAAAAGAGCAAATGTATTAAGAGGTGAAAGCAAAGCTAAAAAGAGAGAGCTAGAGGTAGCACAGGAATTAAGTTAACAGCTTTTGTTTTATTAAAATGAGCTAGCCAAGCTTTATTAAAGCTTTTGTACTTCTAAAAGAGCATCCACGTGTCAAAAAGTCCCACCAAAAGCTTCATTTAAATATTCAAAAAAGAAAAGCTTCTTATTTAAATAATATAGAAGCAAGCTAAAGTCAATCTTGAAGTTTAAAAGGCAAGTAAAGTAGCATGGGCATGAAAAGAAGTTGCAACAAGCAAAAGCTATAGGAGTTGGGCAATGAAAGGACCAAATGAAAGCTTTTGCATTAAAACCTTTCTTACTTCTGACATTTGTAGCTGAATATTGAATTCCTCTTCCTCTTATCTTCTATATATGTAATTTGCTAATTCTAATATATGTAATTTGTTAATTCTAAGCAAAGAGTTGATTTTCTAGACTTGTTAAGTCCCTAAATTCCCAGAATTCAGATACAAGCCTCTATTATTTTGCTTTGTAAGATTACTCAACCTTCTTCTTGAAATATAACTGTACATACTTTATAAGTTTATGCAATCGATGATAGCCTTCATGGCTCTTATTTGTCTGCCCTCTAGCACTTGCCTTGTTGCTGCAATTTTGTGCTCATATATTCGAATTGCATCTTGCCTCTTGCACTCTATCTCTTTATTTTGTGTTCATTTCCTTTCTTGCACGGCGATTGTTTTGTATTTGTAAAAACAGGGAATCAGCCCACTTCCATTGTGATGCATCACCGCCCCTTTTATGTTTATCTTTTTTCCCTTTTCCCTTGCAAATTTGTATTTCATGCACAGTGGAGACAGAATGGCACTTTATTATGGAATGTGCAGCCTATAATGACACCCACAGCAAGTACAAAAACTGCTTAAGGGTCGACAACTTCGTTAACTTGTTTACAGAAGAAGGTTAGATAGTACAGCAAGTTTTCTAATCAAGATCCATAGTAGAAGAGTTAGCATCGAAAAGGGACATCCCTCGTGTCATGGAGTTGTGTTAACATGGGACAGTTCTGTTACAGCCCTCGGTCCCATAGAGTGCTCGGTCTCGTGGACGTTATTAAAATCATTCATTCATGCATTAGAGTAGGAGTAGAACTAGCTGAGTCTGGAGTTTGTCTACAACGAGCAATCCCACACTGAGTAGACATCCCATGTTATGTTTGGAATGCAAGTTGCAACAATCAGACATTTTATTATTTTAATGTATTAAAAGAATCTATATGCAATAAATGAGGGTGACAATCAACATTATCCTTTTTAAAAGTGGGACGAGGTAAAAAACAGTTCTAGAAATATGAAACGGGGAACTACCATTTACATAGCTTGAATCCATCAACTTCAAGTGATGGACCCTATTAGCATTGGATGACCATGGAAGTCCTCTAACTACCCTTAGTCCTTTAGGTTTCTTAGTGGCTTGTAGCAATGGGGATTTCTTCCTTTGTAAGCCCCTCTAATTGGGTACAGAAACCCAGTTCCCTATTTTAGTGATCCTAGCTGGTCACCTTCTTGATGGGGATTATCTCAGAAGCTATTCCGTTCACGCGGGTCATAGGACACTCCTAGGCATAGTTACCAAGTTCGGAAATCTGGATCCGTTCGGATGGGCAAAAAAATCCAAAATCCGGAATTCTTGAAAAAGTTCGGAAAAATCCGATCCAGAATATATACAGATATATATGTGAGCATAGTTTTATAAATATGCAAAGCTGTCAAATACAATGAAAAACATTAATAAAATAATAAAAAATATTACTATTATATCATATTTATGGTTTATGGCTATTTTTTGCGTATAAAACCTTAAAAAATAAAAAAATAAAAAAATGAAAAAATGAAAAAAATAGTTTTTTGAAAAAATACAGGGCCGACCCGGATGAACTTATCCGGGCTGGCCAAAAAATCTGGATCCGGCTGGATTTAGTCCAGATCTGGTCAGATTTGGTAACTATGCTCTTAGGTGATTGAACTTAGTAGACTTTCCTCTAAACTCTTCCACTAGAGTGCCAAGAATTATTATTCGGTTGGAGGTAGTTAGAAAGCATTTGGAAGTTGGTCTTCACCCAAATTGACTCGAAATCATTCTCCCTTACCAACCATAGGCCTTGGCAGATTGATTTCCGGGACTCACTCAGTAACTTAAGAGGGGCTGACCATTGTGGTCTCGAATTATACCTCAGGCTCCAGCTTGACCTGGGTTGCCTTTGGAAACACCATCCAAATTCAATTTCTCCAATCCGTTGGTTAGGAGCATTCATTTATTGGGGAATTGGAAATGACTTCTTATCTCCTGTCCAATTTAGTGGGGATTGTGGATCTTCCTTAGATACAGTGGGATGGTGAAGAAATTTGGAGTCCCAAATATCATTTTTCTGAAATTCTATCCAAAGTTCTTGATGACTGCTTTTACAGGGTCTCGTCCAGAGGAAATGATTCCATAGTCTCCTTTCATACTACATTCTTGCAGCATTTTCTCTGCCCTGATCAGTGGAACTTACAAGCTTGTAAATTGGAGAAGTGGATGACCAGTACCTGGTGCTATTTGGAAGCTGTTTCCATCTTTCTTTTGCATATTGTCTTCATTTTAATGTATCCGTTTAACTTCAGCCTTTTATAGTTTCAGACTATGGCTTAAAAATCGGCACCCAGAATCTCAAACCCAGTAATCCAGATGAATAAATCTGAATTTGTGTGCTTAAATCAGCTAGTAACAAATGTTTTCCAAGACACTTGCCGCTATAAACACCAGAATCTGAATTAAAAAAAACTGATTCTGATTTTGATTTTCTTTCTTTGAACTGAATCTGGAGTTTACAAGACAGTAATAAACTATTTGAACAGCAAGATAGACAACACGGTGATAAATGAAACCATGCAATAAAGCTTCACAATTATCAAAGTTAACAATTTAAAACAGTACACAGATGAAAGAAACTTTCTTGAGAAGGCATGGGTACTAACTCAAGCCCAATCCAAGTCTAGTATGGATGCTGCACACAGACTACCCACACAACCATTCCAAAACCTCAATGACATCTGAAACATAAAATGTCAAAGAGACTGTGAGGCTTAAAGCATTTCAAAAACGTGTTTCTTTTGCACACAGGATGGTTAGGTGTGGATAGTCTGCATGGAATTGTAGATGTTTTTAAATTCCCTATGACACTTAAGATGCTTTGAAAGTCCTTGATTGCACATGTATCTGCAAATGACACCTGAGATGCGTCCTTGTGGTTCACTCCTTCATAATGACCTCTATGAGAAGATTATTTTTGCTACTCCTGACATTGCCAAAAAACATAATTGTCCTTGTCATAAAGCCCACAAATTCGAATTCCTTTTTCCCTAATGTAAATATTACTATTTTTTTTAAACCTTATTTTTCACCCTCAATACCACCTAGTCCCACAAAAATTGCCTCACGAGTTCCTTAATATTGTCTCTGATATAAATGCCAGTTTTTGTAGGCAATTAAAAAGATTCATACAAAGTTGAGAGATTTTTTTGAGACATTACACAGTACCGGAGTGTTGAATTCCAATTCATGTTCTTGCACTCCATAGAAAAGGCTACACAATTGGAAATAGGACTTCCTTCTTTCAGGTTCGGATACCACCTAACTACCTGTAAAAGTGGTATATCTGCAGCTACTGATTTAAAAGAGCCATTTCCATATGCTTGTGACTAAGTATACCTTGTTTGATCCAATACATGTATCGTTATTATAAACCTTTGCAAGAGAACCATCATGTGGAAGCACTTCTATTGAAACTTGAAACATGCAGCATTGCTAAGTACCCCCAACCACTTAATTTTACTGGCATAATCTTTTCTTCAAATAGACTGCTATCAAAACTTCAAACATGCAGCATCACTAAGCACCACCCACCATTTAATTTTATTGGCACAAAGATCTGTAATGCTAAAAATCAATGTCAATCAGATAAAGGATTAAAAGTCGGACATTTGTCTGAAATTAACGTCAATTGTCCATTTTAATTATTCCCTATATAAGCAATTTACATCTGTAGCTGTAAATCTGAAGCATGGTCATAAGCCTGCTGTTAGAGCATTTTATACTCCAAACAGTAACAAAGAATATTAACTACTGCCAATATAATACATAGATATTCAGGAAAAGAAAAAAATATGAAGTAGCACATCCACATTAAAATCCAATAATTATGTTTTTCCAGAGGGAGCATATGAAACGTTTACTCTCATGGTGGTGAGGTTTAATGGGCCTTTCAGGCCCCTGCACTTGGTTATGTCACTCCAGAAATCGATCGGCTCCCTCTGCCCAGCCATTAGATTTTTCTGAGTGAAAAACATGGGGGTAGGGAGCCAACCAATTTCTCGAGCAAGGGACACTCCCTCTCCCAAATAGGTGTATTACCAGTAAGACCTGGCAAATTCATTATCCTAGCAAAAGTAAATGCACCATAGTCATCAGGAAACATTGGATACATGGGATACATGGTATACGTGGATGAGGCTCGCATTTTGAAATAGGGTACAGGAGTCTATAAATAAGGGCACAGCTATATTACCCTTAAATATAATCAGTACAGGGATGGTGTCCCCGTCTCTGAACCCAAGTTTTCTAGTGACTGTAAAGTGCACAAATGGTGTATAGACCGAAGAGGACCAACAATGTCAAAATGGCAACAATTATATTTTGATGTTAAGGTGACAAGCCTCAGGAATAAATAGGTAATGCATGCTTATAAGAACATCCAACTTCAACACATGCAAAGAAAAACTCTGGTGGGTGGTACATAGCAGTCATTGGGAGCAATCCTGGAGATCCAGGAATTAGACCTAATTATGAAGAATCAACTCAGCCCTGCAAATCATATAAGCCTAATAGGATCACCTCTATGCAGACGGGAAGAGGGTTGAACCTACCCAATTGGGTGATGGCTCAAAACAGTCCTTACGCCACTGCCATACACATTATGCAACAAACCTAAATACTTCTGCCCATACAACTTTTTCAATATTCTAAATGCCCGGCAGAAGGGCATAACTCCCCAGGCACTTTCTCCAAATAACGCTTTCCATGGTTTTCGTATGTTTTCTTGAGAAGGATTTTTCCTCAACATCGCTTCTAAATAAGTCAATGAAAACATAGAACCTAAAACCAGACAATGCCCCTCCTGTCAAAGCTAATATGCACCCAAACGATATATTCCCCATAAGCCGTGTTTACATAAAATCACGCATTCAAAAATAATTTCGACGATCAAGGACCGCTCAAAGGTTCTAAACATTAAGTAACAATGAGTTTTAAACAGTAATACTATGTTCCATTTCCACAGATGTTTGGGCACCTTGTACTAGCCATGGGAACACCTACAGACATTGCAGTAGCCATGGGAAAATCTACATTTACAGGTATGGGTCAAATTTATGGCCGCGCATAGACCTAAGCCCACCCTATGTGTCCCCACGGGGCACCTTAAGGTAAATGTTGAACAAACTCAATGCTCTTCCATATTTTCTGCAATTTCTTTCCTAAAATTCAACCTTAGGTCGAAAGGGTTATAGGATTATTACGTAATGGTAAAGCACTCACAATTACTTGAATCAAAACTAATGTGCATGTGGTAAGGTTGTCGTGTAATGATTCTAAAGTCCAAGAGCTGTCACCCAGTTCAAACCTGACTTCAAGATGAAAACCCTTAACCTAAGAATGTGGTCCAAGATTTAGAATTGAGCGGTGGTAAATTAAAAACAAAAAAACATGAGCAAGGTTAGGACTCACCTTTAGGAGTGCTCTGGGAAAGCTTGAAATCCTGCATCTGCGTTATATTCTTCCACGACACCACCAATATTTTTGCATCATAAAGCCCTGCTTGGCCACCATTGACAGCCTCTAGTGTGAGGTAATACATCATCCCGGCCACAACTTGCTGTTGAGCTCTCACCACTTTAGAAAAAGAAAGACAGCCATGCTGAACAACAACAACACTGACAAATAATTTCAGGACTTCCTTTTCCCTATAAATTTAAAATTAGAAAGAAAGGAATTGAGAGGATGTAATGGACCTGATGATTATTGTATTCGTCGACGGCAAAATGGGCAAGTCGCTGAATATCGGCATTGTATTGAAAATCAGGAACATCGCGGATATCGCCATAAGAAGCAGCTGTGGCAAACATAAGTAAAATTATCATTATCATTATCGTCGCCATTGTTGTAGCCATTTTTGCTGCTTCGCCTTCCTTGCACGTTGGCTTTTATTTGCACCGACATCTGGGCTTTTATTTGCTATTTAGGAAGGCGGTGGTGTACACAATCCATGTTTTGTTTTAACACGTAGCGTGTCTTATGACGTCACCCCAAAATCTGCTACGATTGCTGCCTCTCCATTGTCGACTATATATAGGAAAGATGACGGCGCTTTGCTTTACGTTTGGAACCTAGCGTCTTTTGTAAGGTAGCAGGTTACAACGGAGGTAGTTGTGCTTTATCTTTTTCATATACTATACTTTTTATTTATTTATTTGTTTATTTTTATAGATAGGTACGAAGTTTTTGATCTTAGGTTACATCAACAGTCACAATCAGTCAATATCAATAATACAGTTACACAATCAGTCAACATTAATAATTGATGAATATCAACGAAACGGTTATAATTGGCTTTTTTTTTTTTTTTTTTTTTTTGAGATTTGATCAGAACAATAACCGATTACATTAACGGCTACAACCGGTTAATATAAACAATACAGTTATAATTGACGAATATCAATGAAACGGTCACAATCGGCGTTTCAATACTTTTGAGATTGGTCAATACAAATAATACGGTCATAATCGACGAATACCAATGAAACGGTCACAACCGGCCTTCCAATACTTCCAATATTTGAACCTAGGTGGTACATAAAATAATCAAGTTGCTTTACCAATGCACCCCCATCTCATCGATGACTTCTTATTTATTTATTTATTTATTGATATCTCTGAAAAAATATTATATGAAATTATTGAATTATATAGAATGTCGATAGCTTTATTTATATTTCAAAAATAATTATATAGTGGTTAAGCAATTATAATTAAGGAACATTCACACTGTCAAAATTATTCAGAGTATGATCCTAATTTTTTATGTTTGATTCTCTTCGTATCAAGTATCTAGAGGGATTTATACTTTGGTAAATGAATAATAAACAACCATCGTTCTTACTAATCAGAGTAGAATCCTTTCAATACTTTATCTCTTATTAAATTATATTTCAATATAAATAGTTGTCTTTACGTTACAAAAATATCGATTATATATAGTATTTTTTAATGTTTTTGTTCTAAGGGAGTCCTTTTATTAATATTATTTATCAAGTATTCCAAAGCATTGAGTAATATAAAAAAAAATGGAAAAATGTGGAGACGATGTTTGAACTAACTTTTAAAATTACACTCCCTAATACATCATTAAAATGAAAAGATCGATCATGTGGTATAATAAAAAAACCCTTGTGTTCTAATAAGAAAATTATATCAAAAAAATCAATGGTACATCGGAAAGAAATCCAAGTAACAATAATGGTATAGTGGATTTCCTAATCAACGATCATTGAGGGATTTTTCAAGAGGAAGGGACCTTGTGGATCCCTAAAGCAACAAAAAACAAAGCAAAGATGATAACACTTCTCAAAGGCATGAAGATGACAATTAAGGGATACAAAAAAAACTTCATAATGAGGAGGGTTTGATGATGATTATCAATGTTATGGGCAAGGAAATGATCCTAACCTTACTACATGAAGTGCAATTTGCATTATAAGTTGGATCAATTTTGCATCATTTCACGATTTGAATTTTTATTTAATCGAAAGAAATTGTGATGCAAAGGTGATGCAAATTACGCCACTTTTATGTCATTGTTGTTTTTTATCAATCTATCTCAAATTTTTATATAACTCTTTGTAATTGGCATTTCCATTATCTAGTGTCATTTTCAATATTAGAAAAGAGAAAGACAAAAAGAGTGTGAAGGAAAATGACTAGTAGCATGTCGTTTTTAGTGAAAAGTACAATAAGTTTATTGTTTCCCTTTTATTTTTTCCAGTTACATATTACCAAATGACAAATTAAGATATAATATATTATTGTTTGTAATAAATGTTATTATGTGCAAGTTGGGGTAAATAAGTAAAATTTATGATTATATAAATTAATGAAAGGCATAGATAAATCAGGGAAATTAGATTTACATTTTGAAAAATAAATGTAAAAGTGTAGACAATTCGGTAAAATTAGAGTCAATTAGAAAAATTAATGGCAACCTTCAGAAAATGAGATAAATTAGTGGAAATGTCAAGAAAAGGGGAAATTAGAGCAAAAAATAGAAAAAATTGGAGATATCAGAATAAAATTTTGTTAAACTTACGAAATTATGGAAACTATTGATTAATATGAAAATCAAATAAATCAATAAAATTAGGAACATTATGGAAACTAGTGAAAGTTGGACAAATTATAGAAAATAGAGTAAAATTTTGTCAAACTTGACGAAATTATGCCAAACTTATGAAATTAGGGAAATTAGTGACAACTAGAAGAAATTTCAGAAATTAGAAAAATTAGAGGAATTACATAGTGAAATTATGTGTTTTTTCATTTGATATAATTATTATTAAGAGATTTGGTGCTTTCACAATCCATGAAGTAATAGATCGGCGTTTTGGAAAAAACTATGTAAAAAAACTTTATTAACCTCAATGTTTTGGATCACCCCCTGTGATCCCTCATTAGATTTATCTTTGATCGTTTCTCTAATTTGAATTTCATTATTATTTTTACTTCATTTACATTTTTTTACGAATATGCAAAGCTCTAAAA
The DNA here is from genome assembly GCA_037957365.1 of Torreya grandis. Taxonomy (NCBI): domain Eukaryota; kingdom Viridiplantae; phylum Streptophyta; class Pinopsida; order Cupressales; family Taxaceae; genus Torreya; species Torreya grandis. Next base: position 1,517,818 of record JARHVA010001747.1, read on the forward strand.
ATTCAAATTATTGTTCTTCACCACCATGATCATCTACATATGAATATGTAAACAATATAACAATAACAAAAGATGATAAGGAAAAATGTGTTGAAGAGGGAGAGGTCCAAAACAATTATATTGGTGCATGAATAAATATTAGGATGTCAATAATTTTGAATAAATTGTGTGTAGATAAAGGGAAGTTTAAGATTAAAAGTTATAAGGAAGAGTCTAAAAATGATTCGAAACTTCGCCATAATGTGTTGTCAAAATATAAATATGATTTATCCAATTGACAAGATTATGGGGTGTGGCCAGTTCATGAGCCATTCCCAACATTTTATGTATTATTTACATTTTGGAGGCAGAGTTATATGATACAACCATCAATTATCCTTAATGCAAGTCTTGAGATCTTCATATTGTCAACAATTAATATTAGGTATAATATTTGACATGGATCAGGTGTGATAATATTACTTTTTTATACCCTAGTGTACAATTTTTTATACTAGATTCCAGTGGTGAACTACAAGTTTAACATGTTAACTTATGACATGTGTTCTAATTCAAAGGCAATAGAACACTGGATTTGCATTGTCCCAAAGAAAACCCAATTTATACATGATCATGCCTAAATTGCTGGGCCTCCTTATGCATTTAAAAATATGGTTGGTTTCATCAATAATACTTATTCATGTATGCAATACACATCTCCCATTTATCAATACATACAGTGTATTATTTACTTCATTATCCTAAGGTAAAAGTAATTATAAATATAAATGTTAGTGAAGAAGAACTTATTAAGTATGAATTTAAAAGGAGAGAAACAACAACAAAAATGAGGAAAAAAATATAATTAAAAATTATTATTGATGTATATATTGTTTTTTTTTAATTTAATTTTGAAAATAATTTAATTTTTTGTATTATTATTTTTTTTTTACTAAAAAGGTAAAAATTTATTGAAAAAACGAAGCCAGAAACCATACAATTACATATTTTTATCCTGGTCAACAAGTTGATCCAGCTTTTGCGACAAGCTCAGGGGAAGCATAGTATAATCCGAGATACTCCAGGGCGGTCCAAATTTAAAAGCCCATTTGGCCAGACAGTCAGCCACCCCATTCCATTCACGGGGAATATGCATAAAGGTTACAGATTTCAGAGAGGAACATACCTGAAGGATCTGGTGAGCCAACGAAGCCAAATACCAATCCACAGTAGCAAAGTTACGGTTATTCAATAAATTAACAATAATCTGTGAATTCGATTCACAAATAATTTTGCTCAAACCAAGTTGACAGCATTTTTGCAATGCCTCCAAAATTGCCATGATTTCCATGAAGTTATTCGTGTAATGGCCTTTGTGCACAGAAAAGAGGAAGAGAATATTACCTTGGCTATCACGGCCCACTCCTCCAGTGCTAGCAGCTCCAGGATTCCCACGAGAAGAGCCGTCGGTATTTATTTTGCAAAAACCAAGCGCAGGAGGGGTCCAGTGACCCTGGCGACTGACAACGTGTGCCTACCATCTGTTTGTTCTTGTTGGTTGCGTGTAGGGAGCAGAGGGCGTCGGGTTAGAGCAAGCCAAAGATAGACGGGCATAGATAGCAGCTTCTTCCCAGTCTAGAGCCGCATCAACATCACATTTTGCCAGCAAAGTTTCATGGATTGCATTGAGAATCTTCCTCCACATGTCCCCAGGTTGTAAGTAATCACCTCGGAAAATCCTTCGGTTCCTCTCCAGCCATATGTGCCAGAGGATGAAGGAGGGTCCGATAGACCAAGCAATTTTAAGGAGCGCAACCTTTGAGGGAGCTTGCTTCAGTCGGTCCCAAAACTCAGACAAAGAGGAGGCATGTCAGCAAGTGCACCCCCAGATACTCCACCAAAGGTGCCAAATCTGTTTGGCAATCTGACATTGAAAGAAAAGATGAGATCCGGTCTCATCATTGCTGCCACATAATATGCACATAGACGGCCCCTAGAAGTCGCGCTTGCAAAGATTGTCCCAAGTGAGACATCTATTATGAACCAGAGTCCACAGGAAGAAGTTACACTTAGGCCAAGAGAAACGGTTCCACACTTTCTTCCACCATGTAACTTCCCTTTCCCCCAAGAGTTGCGTTACCAGAACCTAATATCCAGAAGACACCGAGTATTTTCTAGAGGAATCTCCCCCCAAGCTAACACATCCTGGTCCTGCAAAAAACTACATCGCTGAGAATCAAGAATCTGGGATAGTTCCACTATATCTTCCAAAATGCCCCCTAGCGGCCAATCCGATGAGTGCTTCCATCGGTACCCAACAACCGTTCCCAGGTTGAAAGCTACTTTGTAATGATCCACTGTCTCCCAGCCAGCAGAAAGGAAAATGTCACTTAAGGGTTGCAGATGTGGATGTGAGGATAAGATAGGCGGTGACCCGTCCCAGGAGTCACTCTAGAAAAGGGTTGAAGAACCTCTGTTGCAGATCCAAAAAAGACTTTGTTTCACAAGGTGAGCTCCGAACTTAAGGGTATTCCAGACCATGGAGCCTGTCCCTTCCAAAGGGAGCCTGGGAATATCATGTGATTCGCTCCCTGAGAAATACTTACAGGACAAGACACGTGCCCACAACTGCGTTTGACTAGAGCACCACCTCCAGTAGATTTTAGCGGCAAGAGCTTGACAACACAGGACAGTCGAGCGCAGGCCCAAACCCCCTTCCTTTTTAGGCCGACAGACAGTTTCCCAATTGATAAGGCTCCATTTGGTGTTCTATAGATTTCCACTCCAGAGAAATTGGCGAGAGAGAGCATCAAATTCTTTATGAAAGTACGTCAGGGCAGCCTGAACCATGCTTCGGTAAATAGGAAGAGCTTGAATAACCGATTGAAGGAGAGTCACCTTGCCAGCTGTAGAAAGCCACCTATGGGTCCAATGCATGACTCTTTGTCTAAGTTTATCAAGCACATTCTGCCAAAACCACCTGGGTTGCCTACCCACCACAACAGGAATCCCCAAATAAGTCATAGGTAGAGAATGAATTTGAAACCACAGGATAGTGGCAATCCTCCGCTGGATGGCCTCAGGAGTGTTGAAGAAAAATATGGAAGACTTGTGATCATTAATTTTTTGCCCTGACGTTGTCAAGTAAGTATTTAAGGTAAGCCAAAAGGATTCAACTTCCCGAATGCGAGCTCTCCTTGCCAGGGTAGTGTCATCCACAAACTGAAGGTGGGACAAGGTGGGTAAGCCATGCCCCCATGGCCATCCATGCAAGATATTCTAATGAACATTAGCCTTGATCAGACGTCCCAACCCCTCAGCTAGTATGATAAACAAATAAGGGGAGAGCGGATCTCCTTGCCGAAGACCTCTAGAAGCTCCAAAAAGTCTAGAAGGTTCGCCATTAATGAGAACTGAGAAGGAGGGTGTTGTGACACATCTCATCACCCAACTGATCCAAGCTCTGCTGAATCCAAAAGACCACAGTATTTTATGCAAGAAACTCCAGTTGACTCTATCATAGGCCTTGGCCATATCCAGCTTAATGAACATGGCTCGTTTTTGAGATGAACTCATGGAGTGAATAGCCTCGGCAGCGATGACCACTCCATCTATAATTTGTTTGCCCTCTACAAAGCCTCCTTGTTCCTCAGAGATAATCGCGGGGAGATAGACTTTGAGCCTCTCTGTCAGGAGCTTGGTAATAATCTTATAAACCACATTGCAAAGCACAATAGGCCTGAAGAAGTCCAGCTGGTTAGCCTGTTCTTTTTTTGGGATCAGGACTAAGAAAGTAGCATTCAATGCCCGGAGCATTTCTTTGCTAGAGTAAGATTCCTATATCACGTCCAGCAAATCATGCTTGACAATATCCCAGAAGTCCTGAAAGAATTCAGCTGGGAAGCCATTTGGTCCTAGAGCTTTACCTTTGCGTAAGCTGAAAACTACCTCATCCAATTATGGCATACATATTGGGCACATGAGAGAGTTGTTCATTTTAGATGTCATAGAATGAGGAATACAAGATAAAACTATATTTTTAGCAAGCTCATCTAGATGTCGATCATCAGAGAACAGAGCTGAATAAAACCGAACAGCTTCCCTGTATATGTCTTGAGACGAGGTCAAGCGTGCCCCATTCGAGGTAACAAGAGAAGTGATGACATTCTTATTGCACCGAGCTTGGACAGATTTATGGAAAAAAGTAGTATTCCTGTCCCCTTCCTAGAGCCAGTCTATGCGAGCCTTTTGTTTCCAGAATATATCTTCTCGAAGCTCCCATTCAGCAAGAGTGGTAGCCGCTTGAGATTCTGCATTATGTAGCTCCTCAGACAATCCTAGGTCCCGGATTTGTCTGGTAACCACGTCTAGGTGTTCTTGCACCCTCCTCTTCATAGTCTAAAGATTCCTGAAGCAATTTGTATTCCAATACTTTAGCTTTCTTTTGACATACTGTAGTTTTTTGGTGGAGTACATAGCCGTGCCATAGGTCGAGCCTCCCTCTCCCCACCACTGGCCCACAAGGTCATGTATAGAAGAATCACGGAGCCACATCAACTGAAACTTAAATGGAGGCCTCTTGGGGACAATAATCTGATTGATAGAGAGCTTTATCAGCCAATGATCAGAGCCTCTCCAATCAAGAATTTCAGACGCAAGGGAAATGGCACTAAACTGCCAGAAACAAGAGACCAGAAACCTATCCAGGCGTTCAGAGATGGCTTCATTACCAATTCTTCCGTTGCTCCAGGTAAAAATTCCGTTGAGAGGCTTGACATCAGAAAGATGCATTAGATCAATTTGTTGGCGCAGGAGCTCCGAAGAAGGGCCTAAACGAGCCACCCCACCTCTTTTCTCCTCTAGGCAAAGGACTGAGTTAAAATCCCCCGCCATAATCCAAGGTAAGAAGGGGTGACATCCTCTGATATGTCAGATATATTCCCATAGCTTGAGCTGGCTGGGGAAATTAGTAGGGGCATAAACCGAAGTAACAAGGATCATCTCTCTTGTCTCTAGAGAGGAAGCAACCAATGAGAGCGCTGAAAGCCCAGACATCCAGTATAGTGGCATCACTTTCCTAGGATCCCAACACATGGCAATCCCCCCAGAACATCCCATGGTGCCAACACACTGGCATTGACCGTGAGGCCAGATTTTAGAAACATGATTAAACATAGAGTCCATAGAGAACTTGGTCTCTTAGACACATAGAATATCAGGAGAATGGTCAGACACCAATTTGTACATAGCTTTTTGTCTGAGGGTGCTATTCAACCCTCGTACATTCCATGATAGAATAATCATTGAGTAGAATGGGGGAAATGTTCATCCATGGTCTTTACGACCCCCGATTCTACCAGTAAATCACATGTTAGTTTAATTTTGTCTTGGTCCTTCCTGCGCCCAGCTCAAGAAGGAGTAGTGAAGGAAACTTTTTTAAACGGTCTTTACATTAAACCTAGAGCAGAAGAAGACCCTTTCTCCTTACTGGAAGTGCCCACATCTTTGACCAAATCTGCCCAGCGGGTATCTTTGTCTTGTGAAGCCGCTGAGACCACGATGGCTACTGAGTCTGGATTAAGAAGGGACTCTGGGGGCTACTGAGTCTCAGTGTCCTGGATATCACTAATCAACAGCTGCATCTCCTCTATTTTCGAGCCTCCCCCTGATCTGAAATAGGGATCCCATCTTCAATAATCATACTATCAAGTGCCTCGAACCGGTTGAAACCTGCATCTACCTGCCGGTCCAACTGTGATTGCTTTTGCCCTCTGCCCTTCACTCGGCGTCAGACTGGGAAAAAGCCTTCCAAATCTAGCCCAATGTGATTGGGTTGTCCTTGCCCCGCACTTGGAGCTTTCATTTGCACTTTCCCTTTTGTCGTGCTATTATCCTGAGTATTTGCTGATCCTGCCTGGCTGGGAATACCAGTCCCCTTCCCATCATTAGGCGTCCGAGGGCCAGATGACTCATCAGATGTACCTGAACCTCTAGAGGCCTGAGGGCATTGGCGGTGAAGATGTCCATAAACATGGCAAATTTGGCATCGAAAGGGGATAGACTCATAGTCTATCTGTTGGATCCAAGATGACGAACCTAAACAAATTTCTATTGTATCTGGGAAAGGATTATTTAAGTCAATATCAACACAGATACGGGCATAAAAAATAACCTTTTTATCCAGAGATTGGTGTGCAATTGTTGTTGGAGTCCCAAGTATGGCACCTATCTGGCGCAGGATATCCTCACGCCAGAATTCCAGGGGGAGTCTTGGCAGGCGGACCCAAACAAGAACGTGAGATGGCAAGTCCTCTGCAAAATTGAACCCCAGATGCCAGGGTTTGAGGAAGAGACCATTACGGTCAAAGAAATACGGCCCTCCTTTGAAAATCTTGTTTCGATCAGAGACAGAGGAAAAATTTACCATAAAGTAGCCGTTTTTGGCGAGCATAATGTCAAAGTCACCCTCAACCTGCCATGACCTACGGATCCAAGCTTCCAATGCCGAAAGAGAAATTTGGATGCCTAAAAATTTGCAAATCAGGGCATGGGATGACAGATACTCCACGTCTTCCCTCACTGCCTCTTGAGAAATCACCAGTACTGGCCGTTCCATACTCTGCGAAAGGCAACCATTGATTTTGTTAACCTTCACCCTCTCACTCACATAAAATGCCTCACTCTCCTGGGGGCATCCTCCAAGTGCAGGCTTCTCACCTCCGTCAGCTTCAGCCTAGCCAGCGTGTCTGCTACCTCCGCTCGCCTCCGTCATTGCTCCAGTCCTATTCCCGAATTCAATTCAATATTTTTTGTATTATTTTGAAAATAATATAATGTTATAGTTTTTATGTTATAAAAAAAAATAGTTTATTTCATAGTATATTATTATTTTTATTGTATTTAAATAGTTTAAAATTAATTATTTGTATATGATGTTGATGAATATGATGATTGTTTTTTAAAAATTAAAGAAATATTTATGTTGGAACACATCATTGATGTCTTTACATTATGATGAGGATCTCATGCAGACTCATATTTCATCACTCACCATCACTCCCACAACCGTGTAGATGATCCACTAGAACAAGAGATGAATATTTCAACCATCCACTTACACTTCTACGAAACATTAAATTGTAGGATTCCATCGACATCTCATACACCACCTTTTCATATTGTAGATTATTTTATTTAGTTTATCCTTAGACTAAAGTAACCATGGGATGAGCTCATTAAAGAATAACATGAAGGACTCCACCTTAGTTGGATGAATATCTCCATTTTTTATTTCTATGAAACATTTGATTATTCATGTTATTGTAAAATATCATATCTTGTGTTTTAATTAAATTAATTAAATATATAATACTTTTAATTATGTGATAAGAATGAACTAATGTTTATTTTATTTTATTCATCTAATCAAAAAATATATTTAACTTAATTTAATTATTTAATAGGTTTAATTTACTTAAAATTTTAAATTTTAAAAAACATAATTATATTCTTAAAAAAAATAGTTGGGGGTGATGTAAATGTGGCACAAATGTCATACAATTTGCACCACATATGCATCACCATACGCCCCCTAAAAGTAAAATAAAAGGGAGAGAGATCTTCTAGCCTCCCTTCTTTTATTTTTTACCTTTTTTGGTACCTAGACAAATAGCGAAAAAGACAGTGCCAAAAATAAAAGATAGGTTGAGAGATAAATTAATAATATTAGGGGTCAAATGTAGAGGAGGAAAATTAGAAAGAGGAGGGAAAGGATAATGGAATAGTTTATCTCTACAAGAATAAGATGGGGGAGAAAGAAGGGTATAGAGAAAACAACCATATACAAATAACAAGGAGGAAGAACACTTCAAAGATAGAAGGAAAGAACATCTATGCATAGCCCATGATGTGGAGGAAGAAAAGGAAGAACACTTTAGAGACAAAAGAAGAGAGGTATATATAAATGGTTTTCATAGTAGTTTTGTTTCACTAAACAAACAAAATTATACCATGGAAAAACCTTTAGGAAATCCTACAATTTGTTTTATACAAAAAAATAAGCAGAAACACTAGAAAGAACATGTACAAACCCTCGTGAAAAGAAAAATTAGAAACAATAGCAAAAATAATAAGAAAAAAATTACAGGAAAATAACAAGTATAAATCCAAAACCCTTAAAGCCTATAAAAATAGTAAGCAGGAACCCTAGTAAAACCTTACCAAAAATAACACACAAAATTAGTTTTTTTAATGCAAAAACAACAAAGAAAAAACTCCAATAAAAATAAATCATTTAATCCCTATGGAAAATAGTGGATCTAAAAACCTTGAACCCTAGCAAACAATAACAAGCAAAAAAAATTTCCCCTCCAGAGTGCGAAGGTCGGGGCGGATTGCTGGTAAACCAGCCCCGAAGGCCAGACTGATTGATTATTCAAAAAGTGCTTCGAAAGAAGCAACCCAGGAGAAAGAGTCTAAGGAGCTGGAAATCCAGGAAATTTTGGAGGACACTGGAGGGAAGCAAGCTACTAGGGATTTTGAGGTTACTGAGGAGCAGGGTGCTGACACTATGGGAACTGCTGACAATAAGGGGAAAATGTATGTCGAGGAAGCTGGTAAGGGCACTGAGAATGAGACTGATTGGAAAACTGAAATTGGGGCCCTGAAGGACCGCATTCAGAAGCTGGAGAAGGTCTTCGCCAAAGGGCTTCGTAATACAATTTTGCTGAACATGTCTATGTTGGAAGTGGTGGGTAATACTGGGTATGCTGACAACGCGGAGAATGAGAAACTCAATGATCTTATCAAATCAATAGTTATGTAAGGGGAGACCTCTCTGACTTTGGTCTTCTGGTGGCTTGTGTTTTATTTCTGTTTGTTTTTCTCGACTGTGCCGTCGTCTCTTTGAAGGCATTTTTTGTTTGTTTGCCTTCTTGTCTTTTTTGACTGTATAGGGTTCGGCCCCTAGTTTATCACCTTACTTCATCAAAAACAAGCAAAAAAATTTAAGAAAACTCGACAAAAAATAGCAATCAAAAATCTTACAAAAAATAGAACATTTTTTTAAAATATTTGGAAAGAAAAAACTAACACCGTGATTTGTTTTTCATATTTATTAAATTTTATTTATTCAAGTGTTTTAAATTTATGAAAGATGTATAATATAAAACATCATTGTTTTTTAAATATCAAACACGTAAGAATAAGCAACCCCATTATCATAGCTTAAATTTGTTGAAAAGGGCATTAAATGTTGTGATGTGTGACATGACTAATGTTTGTGAAGTTGTTGTATGATATAGAGAGGAGGATAATCACACCCATTGCATGCCTCAACAATCAAATGTACATTGAGATTAAGATATGTATCACATCCTAAGGTGCTTCAACGATACATAAGTGGTGAGTTCCTGAGACAACTCGTCATTTTTTCCTACTTTAAAGGAGCTAAAGAGGTAACTACTTTATTTTATTTTATCATATTTGTTGTGTTTTTTAATTTATATTCTAATTTATCGAGTTTTTAATTCTTTGGTTTTAAAGCTTATTAAATATTTGCATATCTTCCTCTTCCATGTCAGCGTCCTCACAACATCATCCATATCGTATTCACCAATTTAAATGATAGGAGACACCCCAACAAACCTTAAGGAGGTGTTGCCCATAATGTTGAGGGGGGATATAAATTCTCCACCTAATTCTGACAATGATTAACCATCTTGTCTAACACTAGACAAGTACAATTATCGAGTGTGGGGGAGTGCCATGGTGAGATTGTATGTCAATGATGATATGAAAATATTATAAAATGGTCATGGCAAGTAAATATTGGGATACCTTTATTTTTAAAATTTTAACAACCACTTTAATTTATTAATTATATTCTGTTATAAAAAAAATTACTTTAAAATACTTCAATTTGGTTATTTTATTTTATGTACTTTAAAAAAGAATTGTTATGCAAGCCAAAAGTTATTTTCAAAAAATTATTGTATGGAATTCAAATGCCAACAAATTAAACATAAAAATTGGTTGGTTAACTATATTAGAAAAGAGTTTGATCAAGCCCACTATGATATGAGGACTACTAAAAATTTAATGGCAAAGATGCTTAGAAAGATGATATGACATATATGGGTATGGCAACATGATTAATTCGAATAATGTTTTTAATTTATTTATACATTTATATCAATTTATGATAATTTTAATATTCATCGGAACTACAAGGTTAATGCACATGAGAAAAGAGTAGCTCACCGAACTCTAAGCATAAATGTAGCTACACGACATATACAATGCAAAAAGTAACACAAATAGGATACAAAATGGGCTTCCATTAATTTCAAAAAATAAAACTATAGAATGAAATATATATACTCTTTAATTACAAGTTTTTTATGTTTTCATATTATTATAGGGGTAAAAAATATCTATGATAAACCCCACTAAGTTAGTTTGAGTCAGTGACTCATCAACTGGGACAATTGAGTGTAGAGTAGGGTGCTTGCAAATTCATAAATTTATTTAAATAATATAGCTTGCAGATTTTAATCCATACCTCAATATTTTTAACATGTAATTTTTTGTAGGAAGTGTATGACTTTAAGGTCACTAAGCAAATACGAGAGAAGTTGTAAGCTATTGGATGGAACATCGATACATTTAACAACTGGGTGCATTCTAGGGGGTTTGTGTTAGTGTTTACCATATATATATATATATATATATATATATATATATATATATATATATATATATATATATATATATATATAAACAGGTTCCAATCAAATAAATATTAGAATATATAACTAAAATACAAAAATTAGATCTTTATAAGAGGCTAACTAATAGACCAAGCCCAAGTGTCATAAATTAAATCTAAATCAAAGCAATAAATTGATAAAGAAGTTAAGAATTGATCATGCTTTGATTATAATTTGATGATGTTGACTGTGTTTGACTTACTCTTGAATTTTTGGACATGTGCGCTATTTATGACTAACCTTTACATGTACGGGCCTGTCTTGCATAAGCCCAATCACTTCAGTTCTACTCACATGTCATTGGGAGCATCTTCATGTTATCAAAACTACCTCTGTCAAGTTTCACTATTTGGGTTTTTTGGTGCCTATGCACTATGTTTTCTTGATTGGATTGTACTTTAACTTCATATATGTGTAGGGTAGAATATGTCGCATGATTGAATCTTCACTTTTACCTAGCTTGCACACTACAAAATAAAATAAAAGTAATGGAGTTTGGTAACCATCGAAGAAGCTTTTCAAACTATGTATTCTACATGCTCAAAATTAAAACTCCACGTAGGTTTTATGTTGTGTGAATGGAATAACTTGAGTAAGGGTTTCAACCTCATCTTCTATAGAATTGATCAATGTAAAAAATGAATTCTAAATACCATCCTTTGGCACAAGGTATGTTATATGGAGACCAAGATGGATAAATGTCACAAGTGTGTAGGATTTAATTTGATGAAGCATGAATTGAATGGAGAATCTTGGCTCTAGGCTTAGCTCTTAGTGTAGTGGGGTGTTGAATGTTTTTCTCCTTCTCTCTAGTTCTTCTCCCTTTACTAATCTTCTATCTAATCTAAATAAATGGCTTGGCAATACTTTCTATTTATAGGATGACTAAGTTATGTCAACCAACTTCTAAAAATACAAATGGGAAGGGTTAAGGCTCGTGATTAATGTAGTAACTCCAATAAAAGAAAAATTGAATCCACTTGGTGAAATGATTACTCAATTGATCGTCTGATAGTGTTTGGACTCAATTTTCATGACTCCTTAGACTCTAAGGATGAAGCAAAGGAGGAAGAGGATCCACAGACTCCAAGAACTGAATCCCAAGCTTTTATAGAATGTAGACTTGCAGAGGCTAGAGCTTTAGAATAAGCTAAGGATGTTTCTAATACTGAACATCCCATCTCTAATGAAGAGGCACTAAAGTTTAAAAAAAACAATAAGGAGGATCCAAAGAATCTTCCAAAAGATAAATCCAATTCATTTGAATTCACTCAACCTCTATCCCTAGAGCAAGTGGAAAATAATGGGGAGTGGACTAAAGTAAAAAAGAAGAAAAAAGGTAAAAGAATCTAGAATACTAGCATGACCCTTTGGTTGGGAGGGCCTTAGCATTGTGGATGATTTATTGGTTGATACATGTATGATTTTGGCTATGATGTATTTCATCTATTTTTTTATTGTTTTGACTGGGTTTCCCTAATGGTATGGGTTAGTCTTGCAACAAGATTGTATTGTGTTGTTGTTTCTCTGATTTAGTGAAACTATCCTAGTTGAATATATTCACATTTTTGGCCATATTTTTTTGTTTTATGCCTAGGATCTGGGTCCCTAGCTCAAAAAACCCACCCTTTACCAATAATATATAAATAATAATTTCCTCTTTAATTCTTTCCTCTGTAATGTGGTGTTGGGTATGATGCCAATTTGAGCGCTTGATTATTAGTGTTAGATTTATTTTATTTGGTTGGTGTTTTATGTGTTTAGCAATGTTATTTAATTCATATATTCTCTAAATTAGTTGTTTAGTCAATTTTGGATACTTTTTTGGGAATTTTTTAAATAGTTGGAACTCCCAATTAAGCCCAGTTCATTATGTGAGTACTCAAATATGTTCCTATGAGGTAGGGCACACTTTTTAGAGTTAGTTGACTGAAATTAAAGTGTATTTAAGTCAAATCATATTTTATAATTAATTTTTGGTGTTTAAGTTGAGTAGGTTGCATGATTTGATAGCTTGTTGAATAAGGGTTCTTACATGTAGACCTTGTCTTGAAGGTATCTCAACCTTGTTTGTTTTAGTCTAATTTCAGTTCTCTTAGAGTCTATTTTTAGAATCCTAGTTATAGTTTACTTAGTGATTAAAAAATTTATTAATTTATATTTCGCTTTATCTTTGTTTATACATAACTTGTCATGCAAGTTATCTTGTAATAGGCTTACTTTAGCTTTCATTATTAATAAAAGATTGTACAAAAGTGTGGATGATATCTCATTTTGTAAACTTATTTTTCGTATTATTATCTTAAATTTTTATTAGGTATTCACAAAGGAAGATCAATAAGCATATATTTTTGGTTTTTTAAACTATTCAATACAAATTTTGGTCGACAATCTCATTTGCAACACTTTTAAATTAACAATTAGTAATTTTGGGATAGATTGGTTGATACATAACTTCAGTTTCAGATTAAATCAATTTTGATTTTCACTCTCTCTATACATTCAAAACCTTCATGCATCAAGATTGGATTTTATAATTTCTAAATACCACTCTTATGATTACATTCAAAACCTTCATGCATCAAGATTGGATTTTATAATTTCTAAATACCACTCTTATGATTACATTCATTAATAGCCACTTTTGAAGCCATGCTCAACCTTATTATTCATAATAATTCTAACTAAAATTAGATTAGATATTATCAATAGAACTGGATTCTATATTTATACCATAATATATTATATTTACTATAAATAATTTTATCTTAAATATATTACCTATTGATGCTCTCAATTTAATTTCATTAGTTACTCCTTCTTTTACACTCTATGCCCTGAATAACCTCCTCCACTAGTGCTCATAATAACCTAGTCAATTCCTCCTGAGTCCCTTCCAAGTATTCTGCTATAGTTACACCACTTCATCCTCATGTGTCATCCTTAGCTTCCTATTTTTATTTTAATGTACATGCTAAAACTTAACTAGATTTTGGGGTCAACAATTTGTAAATCCCAAAAATACCTTCCAAATGCTAAATATCGAGCTAACAACCAGAAATATCATAAAGAATGGAAAATAGATGACAATCATAGTGTGGCATTTGTAGGAAGTTTGAAGCATTCCAAGTAAAATGATCGAATGAAAGATGTTATAAAAATGGGGGTGGATGCCAAGTTTAAATTTTGTTGGGAATTTACCTTCTAAAGTCTCAACCAAATTTAGGCAAGGTTACCATATTTAACAACGTTGTCCAAGTTTTTATTCAAAAATACTTTCAAATATTTACATGAGAATAGGCAAATCTAGGCTTTAAAACAATATAATCGATTTGAATGCTCGTGCCATCAAAACATTTTGCAATGTTCATCGAAACTTATTTTGTTTGAAGACAACTATAGTCGAATGATTATATTTGAATTTTATGTAAAGAATAATCATGGCTCGTTATGCGCTTAGACTTAGGGACTTGTTTATGTTTTAAACATTCAGAAAGTTTGCATAGGTATTATATCTTAGGTCTTAGCATAGATTTTAGGATTTTATATAGCTTAAAACAAAATTAAGTTATTAAATGAAATATATCTTTACAACCTATTTGAAGAACAACATAAAATGGAGATTTGAAAACCATTTAGCAAGATCAAGGTTTTTACAATGAAATCAAAATGGTCATGATGAAAAATTTATGAAATAGATATTCATCGTTATAAAAAATACAATCAAATATGATATTATAATATTTTAAAAATAATTAGTAGCGGAATCTATTACTTATAGTTAATCACTGACTGAGCATAAGAAATCACGCTTGATCTAAATATTTTATAAATCTACATTTTGTTACATTTATATATTGTTCTGACTAAAAATTATTTCGTTGAGTATAATGTCAATGTCAGCGCTTGATTTTTTATGTTAGAGTAGGTTTTATTAGTTTTTTATTATTTTATGAGGTGTATTTAATTTATTTTTTCAAAGATTAATCATTTTTTCAATTTTGAACACTTTTTGGAAACTTCCTTCACTAAATATGTACTTAACTAAGCTCAAATTCTTATCCATTCATATCCAAGAAGTGGGGTGCACTTTTAAGATTTGATTTAACTACAATTAAAGTAATTTTAGTCAAATCTTTTATACATCGCTGATTTGGGGTGTCTAGCATGTCTAGTATGCATGTTAGTGTGGATGTTTACTTGATTGATGAAGAGGCTTATACATGATGTGCATATCTTATCAACGAGTATTATCAGCAAGTCAAAATTATTCTATTGAATTTATTTTGACTAATAGGAGACTATATATAAGAGATTAAGAACAAGGACTTAAAACCAAGGCAAGAGTTTCAAAGACTAAAAAGAAAAATAAAATTAAGACTCAAAGGAGTTAAAAAACTCAATTCAAAGGGGAAAGTTGAAGCTAACTTCATAGGTAAAAGCAAAAGAGACCTTACTTATTATTAAAAAACCCATGAAATTTTATAAAACATTGCAAGATACTAGCAATTAAGAATCAAGCTAATCAAGAGAATGAAAAACAAACATTTCAAGGTGACAAAGTGAGATTCAAGAACACTCATATTATTGTCTCGAATGTAATGTGGGAATAGATCATGGACAAAGATTTTGGTTTCTTTCTTCAGGTTGTTCAAATCACATGACAAGTCACAAATATAGTTTTAATGAATTAGATAACCTTTAAAAATCCAAGTGCAATTGGGAGATGTAATTCCTTCTTTAAAAAGTAGTTTGAAACCTTTTTATACTAATTAACCAACACTAATAAGATTATGACTCAAATTTTGAAATAGATTGATTTGAAAATCATATATGGCAAAGAATATGATGTGTATATTAATTTTAAATATGAATAGGGAACTTACTTGCTTCTCCACCACTGTGGATGTTAACATGTTGTGGTATTCAATATATGGTCATATTAGTTATAATAACTTACATATTCTTGACACAAAAGGTATAGTAAGAGATATTCCCAAGCTAAATTCAAATAAAGATGCGTAACAACCACAAATTATTATTTTTAAATCAAGATAACAAATTCGATGTAAGTATTTAATCAAAGTTTAACACATAAAAATATAATGAAATCCATAACTATGTCATAGCCAACACATGAACTAGACTAACTACATAACTTATCAATGACTTCATTAAGAAGTGTTTTAACCACTTAGTAATCAGATAGAAGTGGATCAATGTAGAAACACTCACACACTCCTATCCATATACTACTAGTGTGGCCTTCTAAATAAAGTCATTACTAACTTATACACTTACTCGAGTACCTACACAGGCTATAACACAACCTGTACCTAATTGGGTAAATAAAATAAAAAATGTTTAGTAAATAATTACAAGAAGTAAAATATATGAATCAAAAGAATCATCATATTAAGTTTGCATAAGCAAGATATATCAAACTCATAGGCAGTAGGTGGTGATCTTGAAAATGATGATTTTAAAAAGTAATGCAAAGCTTTGGAATACTTTACGAAATGTTAATTTTAGGATCAGAAATGAATTAAGCAGAATTACAACACAGGGCAATGAACATAGTAGATACCCTGGGAAAACCCTCCTCTAGGGAGAAAAAACCAACAAAATATATCTCTTATATATTTTAGGAATAAGAGCAGAAATTTGCTTTACAATATGGCCTAAGCACAAGACTGATTCACAGTAATGAAAGGTAGTGCCTTTCCTAGGCACTAATATATAAATGATATGGTTTCTCCTTGATAATAATTTATTTGATGAAAAATGTCAATCTACTGTAGGTGATCGATCTCATCCTTGAAGTACAAATTCTTCTTGTTTCAATTAGATTACCAAATAAAGTGAAAATGCCTTGTATAGATACACATTGAGATGTCTCTTCATGAAGGGTCGCCTCTCTTCACCAAAGGATACAACTTTTAATAATAAAATAGCAAGTCGGCTAGAGATATTTTAACATTAATATTATTTAAATTTGATGGAGAAAAATATCTCCCGTTGCTATAAATAGCAACACTTCCTCTTAGCTAGGGAGCTATTTTTCTAATAATCCTCATCTTAGAGATGTACAAGAGTTCACAACATGATATCATCCATCATGGCTACTCCAATGCATGGAAAGAGCATGTGCACAAGTGCCCATCATGGAGTCATTCAATGTGATGTCATCATCTCATCATGACATCCACCATGGCTACTCCTAGAGCATGGATAGACATAAGTACAAGGAAATCATCATGGAGCCTCTCAATGTGATGTTATCATTGAGTCACTCAACATGACATCCACCATGGCTACTCCTAGAGGGTGGAACAAGGGATTTCACCTAAAATTTCTCTGTCATAAAGAAAGATGCATTAACAAGGGCTTTCACCTCAAATTTCTCCATCAGAGAGAAAGATGCAATATCTCAAGTTACAAGAGATTACTAATGCCGAGCCTTCCTCTCAGTGAGGGCTTCATTCTACACAACTCCAAGCTTGTCTCAAAAATGCACAAACTTCACTCTAGAGAGGGGTTTGGTGAGAATATCAGCCATCTACTCATTAGTGCAAATCTATCTCAGCTAAATAGCTATCCTCAATACCATATCTTTGATGTAATGATATTTGATCTCAACATATTTTGTTCTATCATGAAACATTGGATTAAAAGATAGCTTCACATAGCTTTGATTGTCACAATGAATAATGGTTGGCTCTAATGATTTTCCAAACAATCCTGTAAGGAGCTTCTATAGCCACACTGCTTCTTGAGCTGTAACACATGCTACAATATATTCTACCTCTGCAGTCCTTAGTGCCATTAAAGATGATTCCTGATACACCAATAAATCAGTATAGACCCCAAGCTAAAGCAACATCTAGAGGTGTTTTTATGATTAGCTACACTCCCTACCCAATTAGAATCAGAATAACCTTGCAAATTTAGATCTGTACTAGAAGTATATCTCAAGCCATATCGAACTATGCCACACAAGTATCTCAAGATATGATTAGCTACAATTAGATGAATCTACCTAGGTTCACACATGAACTGATTGAGATCACTCACTGCATAGCAAATATCTAGTCTAGTATTGACTAGATATATCAATGATCCAATCAGCTACCTATATATAGTAGGATCTACCAAACCTGAACTAGTTGCAGACTCACTTAACTTCTTCAAATTATTTTCTATCAGAGTAGACATGGATTTACAATTCATCATCCCAAATATCTTCAAGATGTCTATGGTGTATTTTTCTTGACTCAAAATAATCTCATTGGGTCTCTGCCACACTTCCAATCCTAGAAAGTAATGCATAAAACCTAGATCCTTCATCTCAAATTCAGAAGCTAACTCCTTGCATTTGATAATGAGATATTATACTCCATTAAGAAATATATCATCAACATAAAGAGCCAAGATTAAGGCCTCACCATCAACTATCTTGAAGTAAATATTTTAACTAACATCATTCTTGGAGAAACCCAAACTTATCAAGTATCGATCAATCCTCTCATACCAAGCATGAGGAGCCTGCTTAAGACCATGCACAACCTTCTTCAATTTAAAAACATGAGACTCCTTCCCATGAATAAAAAATCCATCAGGTTTTTCAATGTATATGTCTTCTTCAATTACACCATTAAGGAATGATGTCTTCACGTCCATCTGATGTAGCTTCCATCCCTTAGCTATTGTAATAACAATAATAGTTCTGATGGATTTATAACAAAAAACTAAAGCAAATATTTCTATTATTCCTTTTTGCAACTCTATTTTACTATGGATTGTAAGGAACACAAAATTCCCTCTTAATCCCTACCTCAATATAGAAGTGACAAAAGTCTCTAGAAGTGTATTCTCCTCCATAATCGGATCTCAGAACCTTGATTCTTTTTATGGATAAATTTTCTACTTAAGCCTTAAATTCTTTGAATTTTTCAAGCACTTCTATAGATCCTTAGACTTCAAAAAGAGTAGTCATCAATGAAAATTACATAATACCAAAAACCACTCAAGGATGACACAGACATTGGGCCACACAAATCAGAATGAATAAGATCTAGAATACATTTTGATCTTCTTTCACTACAATGAAAAGGACCCTTAGTATTCTTACCCAATGCACATCCTTTACAAGTATCATCATGCTCCTAACTGAGCTTTAAAAGGCCAATGCCCATCTTCTCCATGGATGGAAGAGCTTTGAAGTGAAGATGAGCAATTTTCCTATGTCATAGCTCACATGAACTAGAGAAATCATGCATTAATGCTTGAACGGGATGAATGGAAAGTCTATAAAGACTCTCTTGCCAAACACCAATCACTCGGGCTATCTTGATGCTAAAGATATTTGTCCAAGCAAGAACTTTTACTTTAGAAAATGCAACTTGATATCTTTTGTCCTCCAAGGCTGAAATTGATACAATATTCCTCTTAATACCTGGAATGAACAAAACATCACTCAAATGAAGAGAGATGCCAAAATATAAGTGAAGAGAAGAGGCTCCAACACCTTTCACTGAGTAGCAAGCATCATCTTTGATTATTAGTTGAAGGTTGGTTTCTCTCTCCATCGATTCTGAAAGATGCTCTCTATATCCTGTAATGTGATGAGAAGTGCCACTATCAATCAACCATGTGCTACTATCAATTGGGACATTGCTTGATAGGGTTGAGATAAATAAAAATACAATTGAATTATCTCTTGATTCCTTTTGAGGAGAGACATCATCTATATCTACAATAGAAACATGTTGTTTTGGTCTTGTTGTACAATCTCTTGCATAGTGACCATACTTGTCATATTTGAAGCATTGTATATGGGAGAGATCCTTCTTTGATTTAGGAGTAGCATCTGATTTCTTGTTTTTATTTCTCTTGAAATTTCCTTTTCTCCCTTCTCTTCCTTTCTTCTTTGAGGTTTGAGTAGCAAGAACCTGATTCTCTTCATTGATAGAACTTCACCCATTTCCTCTTGCCGCTAGCCTAGATTCCTTTTGAATACAATCTACATGAAGGCGATCAAACTTGGGCATTTTGGATCTTCCACTTATACTTTGAATTAAGGGCTCCCAAGATTGAGGAAGGCCATTCAAAGCCAACATAACCAGATCTTGATTTTTGATCATATCTCCAATGGCACATAGTTGATCCTTCAACTTAGTGATCTTCATGAAGAAGGAGATGATAGATTCTCATTTAGCCATTTTGATGTGATGAATTTATTGCCTCAATGCAAGATCTATGTTGGTGTTATTAATCTCATATATTCCTTGTAGAGTCTCAAACATGGCTTTGGTCATATTCAACTTAGATATGATAGGCACAAGGTGGTCCTTCATGGAATCTATCAAGATCTTTCTTGCCTTAGTGCTATTCTTCCTCCATTGAGTCTTCTCAGCATCATCGATTGGTTCAAGCACATCATTATCCATGAATTACAGAAGATCACTTTCCTCTAGTGCAATAAGGACTATGAATTTCTAAGAGGTGAATTTTGATGCACCATCAAGTCTATCTTCAACCTTGAGACCATTCATCATTTTTGAGGCTTGGATAGACACCCTTGGAATTAGAAGACGAGTAAATAACTTCACTGCTTACTCAAATATGATCATGATCTTGCTCAAACCCACTCTGATACCATGTTAGTTTTAGGATAAAAAATGAATTAAGCAAAATTACAACACAAAGAAATGAACATAGTAGATACCCTGGGAAAACCCTCCTTCTCTAGGGAAAAAACCCAGCAAAATATATATCAACACTTCCTCTTAGCTAGGGAGGTATTTTTCTAATAATCCTCATCTCAAAGATGTACAAGGTTTCACAACATGATATTGTCAATCATGGCTACTCCCATGCATGGAAAGAACATGTGCACAAGTGCCCATCACAGAGTCACTCAATGTGATGTCATCATCTCATCATGACATCCACTATGGCTGCTCTCAGAGGATGGATAGACACAAGTACAAAGAAATCATCATGGAGTCTCTTAAAATGATGTTGTCATTGAGTCACTCAACATGACATCCACCATGGCTATTCCCAGAGGGTGGAACAAGGGCTTTCACCTCAAATTTTTATATCACAAAGAAAGATGCATTAATAAAGGCTTTCACCTCAAATTTCTCCATCATAGAGAAATACACATTATCTCAGTTATAAGAGATTATTGATGCTAAGTCTTACTCTCAACAAGGGCTTCATTATCCATAACTCCAAGCTTGTCTCAAAAATACACAAACTTCACTCTGGAGAGAGGTTCGGTGAGAATATCAACTGTCTGCTAATCAATGTAAATGTATCTCAACTGAATAGCTTTCCTTAGTACCATATCTCTGATGTAATGATGTTTGATCTCAACATATTTTATTCTATCATGAAGCACTAGATTGATAGATAGCTTCACATAGCTTTGATTATCACAATGAATAATGGTTGGGTCCAATGATTTTCCAAACAATCCTACAAGGAGCTTTCGAAGCCACACTGCTTCTCAAGTTGAAACACATGCTGCAATATATTTTTCCTCTACAATGCCTAGTGCCACTAAAGACCACTTCCTGCTACACCAAGAAATCATTACAAACCCCAAGCTAAAGCAACATCCAGAGGTGTTTTTTTGATCAGCGACACTCCCTACCCAATCAGAATCACAATAACCTTATAAATTTAGATCTGTACTAGAAGTATATCTCAAGCCATATCCAACTATGCCATGCAAGTATCTCAAGATATTCTTAGTTAAAATTAGATGAATCTACCTAGGTTCACACATGAACTGACTGAGAGCACTCACTACATAGCAAATATCTGGTCTAGTTTGAATAGATACATCAATGATCTAATTAGCTGCCTGTACATAGTAGGATCTACCAGACCTGAACTAGCTACAGAATCACTTAACTTCTTCAAAATAGTTTCTATCAGAGTATACATGGATTTACAATCCATCATCCCAAATATATTCAAGATGTCTATGGTGTATTTTCCTTGACTCAAAATAATCCCATTGGGTCTCTGACACACTTCTAATCCTAGAAAGTAATGCATAAAACCTAGATCCTTCATCTTAAATTCAGAAGCTAACTCCTTGCATTTGATAATGAGATATTCTACTCCAATAAGAAATAGATCATCAATATAAAGAACCAAGATTAAGGCCTCATCATCAACTATCTTGAAGTAAGATTTGAATCAACATCATTCTTAGAGAAACCTAAACTTATCAAGTATCGATCAATCCTCTCATACCAAGCACGAGGAGCCTACTTAAGACCATACAAGGCCTTCTTCAATTTACAAACATGAGACTCCTTCCCATGAATTAAAAAACCACCAGGTTGTTCAATGTATACTTCTTCTTCAATTACACCATTAAAGAATGTTGTCTTCACGTCCATCCGATGTAGCTTCCATCCCTTAGATACTATAATAGCAATAATAGTTCTGATTGATATATAATGAGCAATTGGAGCAAAATTTTCTTCATAATAAATTCCCTCTTTCTGAGATAATCCTCTCACCAAAAATCTAGCTTTGTACTTTTGAATACTTTCGTCAACTGCATGCTTGATCTTAAAAAGCCATTTAGAAGATACAACTGATTTTCCTTCAAGTTTTGGTACAATGTCCCAAACATTATTCTTGATGATAGATTGATATTCTTTAGCCATAACATCTCCATACTTGCTGACTGGATGATTCGTTAACACTGGAAGGTTCAGACTCAATGATATGACTCATTAATGCTACATAGCCTAGAAACTTCTATGGTCTTTTGCTTTCTTTGAATGTGCCTTTAGGAGCTACAAAATTTTCTACCTCCTGCATTATTTTCTTATCCCATAGAGGTCTCTTCAACCTATGAAAATATCTCTTGGCTCATAAGTAGGTTCCAAAGGCTCAATTGGATCAATATCATCTTCTGATTTAGTAAACTCCCTCTGAATCTCAGGAGTATGATCAACATCCATCTCCTGAGGAGTCTCATGGTATTCATTATCTATCTCCATGAATGAACCTTTAGATATTTTGAATGCAACATCTTCTTTAAAATAGACATCCCTTCTGATCTCTATATGTTTCTATCCTGGAATGTAGATCCTATAGGCTTTTGATGATTCACTGTAACCCACAAATATTCCTTTCTTTCCAGATGGTTCTAACTTAGTTCTCTTATATTTAGGTACATTAATATAAACATGACAACCAAATATTCTCAAATGACTAACCTCAAGTTTCACACCTATGAAGGCTTCTTCAGGAGTCATATTCTCCAAAATATGATGAGGGCTCCGATTTTGAATAGACACTATAGTTTTGGATGCTTCTGCCCAAAGGAATATTTTCAACTCTTGATCATAGATCATAGCTTTGGCTGCCTCAACAATAGATCTATTCTTCCTTTCTATAACTCCATTTTACTATGGATTTTAAGGAACCCAAAACTCCCTCTTAATCCCTACCTCAATATAGAAGTGATGAAAGTCTCTAGAAGTGCATTCTCCTCTATTATCAGATCTCAGAACTTTGATTCTTTTCCCAGACAAATTTTCTACTTGAGCCTTAAATTCTTTGAATTTTTCAAGCACTTCTTCAGATTCCTTAGACTTCAAAAAATAAATCCAAGTCTTTCTAGAGTAGTCATCAATTAAAATTACATAAAACTCTGCCCTTTCATTTAAAAGAGACTAATTAATCATGACAATAACCAACTAACTCAATGCCATTTGCAGAAGATAAGAAGACTAATAGTTTTCAACAGATATATGAACTTAAAGACTTTATTCATACTTATACATATAATAATATTACCAAATGAACTTTTTCACTTTATTCACAAGTTGCATAAGCATAATCAATTTAGGCATATGAATATAAAGTTCAAATAAAACTCTGCCTTCAAAAAAAATCCTCAATCCATACAACGTTTGACAATTAAATGCATAACGTCAATTCCTAATTTACATCAGTGGAATCACTATTACTAATGCTTTAATTAACCATTGAATATTCCATTCAAATTACCTAGTTGCATATGTAAATGATAACACCAATAAATGGTTTGATAACTAAAAGACCAATCTCTCTTATATAATTACAAACCAACTTAACTTATCTATGCATAACATTACATTGCTTATAATTATAACAAACTTTAATATAATCAATGAAGTTAATTATATAATACTTAATCAAACCATTTTACAATTGAACTTATTTTCTTTATAATTAATATCAAAATAACTCAAATCCAGGAGAATACAACCAAGAAATCTTGTGCATGCAAAACCAATGAAACAAATTCTCACCTCTCTAATCCCAATGATCCCAACCATATGTTTTCCTAGACCACCCCATCCATCAATTGGATGTGATTCTGGCTATATGAGAGAAGTGAGTAAGGTAACAATGACTACTAAGCTTGACTTAACAAAACCAATTGATGAAAACATTCAAACAACATTGGTTACATTCTTGGCTAACAACACTAACACCTTGACAGTTATTCTAACTACTAAATCTTGTGTTGAAGCTTTCCAAGATTGAATATTAAGATTGTAATGCATGACATTGCACTTGTAAAACCTATTTTATTTGTTAGGGTACAACACCCAAAATAAATGAAATTGTATTACTAATAGTAACCTTGAATACACATAATATTCTTTAAATATTTCCATAGAAGTAAAATGAACTTAAATGAGTCAAATAAATTTTTAGAAATGAACTAAACCATATTCTCAAAACAACATCAAATGTCTTTAATGTGTCAGCTCAATGTTGACCAACAAGGTCAATTGAATAGCCATGATGAAAAGATCTTAAGGTTATTATCACTAACTGGGAATGATAATAATGATTGAAATTATTCATACAACTGTTTAAATTCAAACCTATTTTAAAAACTCATAATGCATCCAAATCATCAAAATAATCTTGTACCTAAATTCAAACAATCATAAATATAATTAACATCAAATGACTAAATATATATATATACATCATAAGTTAAAACCCTCGTTATGACCAAATCAAATACCTTAGCTGTATGGTTTTTAAATCCATGAAACAAAATAATAATAAAATATTATTTTATACAAACCCTAATGAGAAATTTAACTCATTAAAAAATATCAAAAACATCATTGTTTTATTCCATGGCCATGACTAAGTAATACACAAGGTTGCATTTAAAAAAAATAAGGCAAGTTAATGAAACTCAAATATACAGCTAGGGTTTCCAAGATTGTAGTTTAATTTTCAAATCAACATAAAACTTTTAAAATATGCATAATCATAGCCTATAAATGGCTACTTCAACAAATTTAAAATGAACGTCCACAAAACAAAAATGGACTTAGACATAATATGCTCACAAAAATCACTAACAATATGCTACATTTGACCCACAAGGTCATCATTTCCTTTGAAGTGAAAACAAATACAAAACCTAGAAATCAAACTCAAACCCTATAGGGTTTTATTTATCATTCCAATCCATCACAAACAATTTTTATGCAATCCATAGCACAATAAAAAGACTACATTCATTTTTCTTCTAAAACCCATTCAATACAACAAAATCAAATTATAAAAATAACTTATAAATTTAAATACATTACTCACTTGAATACTAGTCAAAAAATGGTGATTTTCTTTTTTTTTCCTTGTCTTTACAAGCTTCCATCCTTTCACATTTTAAATGTAAAGACTAGTTGACCCATTTAACCAAATTAAACCACCAAAAAACTCCACAAAAACTCATTGCATGGCCAACAAGGCAAATAAAATATTGTAGTTTGAGCTCCAAACAAAACTCATGCATCTAACTACCTCTTTATTTACCTTAGTGGCCATGCACAAAATCTGATAGAGTTTTCCCAAGTGCAGGGCTTATAAAATAACCAAGTAAAATGACCATGCAAGAACCCTAAGAGGTTTAGAAGAGTCTTGACCCACATGCATTGAATGGTGAGCTAATACCATCAACATAAAGTCAAAAAACAAAACAAAAACTTGAAACAAATGCCAAGCCCAAGGTGCATCATTGCCCTTATTTACTAGCAAAGCCAAACCAATACTTGGTCTCATAAATATTGAATGCCAACAAGAGTTACAAACCACAACAAAGACTTTAATGCAATTAAACAATAATGATAAGACAAATTCAAATGTTTTTAATTCCTTTGAATAATAAATAATGACTAATGTCTTCAAAACAAAACAAGATTGTGACAAGAAATGAATGTCACTCAAGAGTCCAATCATAAGTCATGTCTTTGACAATGATAAAATAAAATTTACAAACCAATGCAATGTCTAAAAATGACAAGGCAATTAAGATGAAACACACAATGATCAAGATTATCCAAGATAATCGAATCAATATAAAATAAAATAGTCAATAAGAGTAAAACATTCCATCAATGATGGTAAGTGTTGACTTTTTAAAAGAGTCAAAATTAACTGAATAAAGAAATGATCAAACACAATGTCAAAACCAATTAATGACCAATTCAATAATGCAATCAAATCCTATAAAATATAAACACTCAACAAATGAAGTAAAGCATAAAATGACTCAAAATATTCATAAACAGTCAAAGCTCAGTATTTGTAATTTTAAGTGAAAATATTAAACCCCATTATAATTCCACAAGTCATTTCCAAGTGACAAGCAGTTGTTCATCACATCTTTCTTCCATTGAAATAAACATTGGGATTCCAAACCTTAATTCACTTATCTATTTCAAGCTTACTTTAGCTTACTTAACTTTAAGACATATATGAGATCTGAATGTCATTAAATTATATCTTAGTTTATAAATGAATAACCCATCATTCCCATGTGATTATACAAGGCTTTCAAAAGAGATTTATCACTTCTAATAGTGATATTATTGGTTTCATCTAAGATAATTGCCTTCTAACAATCATTAGAAGATATTGAACTTTAATCACTTTTTAAGTTTTTTACAAGAATCCTTAACAAAGAGTCTAGATTATTAATTGCAGCCCTTGATAGATCAAGTAAACATTTATGTTTTGTTGTAGTCCTATTAAGACACCATATCATATTTGTGAATGATTACATTCTTAACAATCCTTAAGATTTTATTGGAGTTAAATTACTTCTTTGGAAGTCCTTAAAAGAATCTTATTAAAGATTCTAACTTCACAATGTAGATTTGGATATTTTAAGGAAATTTTAAAGAATTTATATAGACTTAAGGTTAACATGTCATAATTGTTTATGGTTATGAAATAACTTAAATTGTACATTAAGTATATCATTATCATTTATACATACAAGTATCACCTTCCAATTTCTTGTTCATCTCAATTTGCCCAATGTTCACCTATTGCCAAGAAATTGAATCTCTCAACTTCATTTAAAAGAGACTAAGTAATCATGATAATAACCAACTAACTCAATGCCATTTACAAAAGATAAGAAGACTAATAGTTTTCAATAGTCATATGAACTTAAAGACTTTATGCATACTTATACATATAATAATATTACTAAATGAACTTGTTCACTTTATTCATAAGTTGCATAAGCAAAATCAATTTAGACATCTTAATTAACCCAATGTTCACCAATTGCCAAGCAATTGAATCTTTCAACTTTATTTAAAAGAGACTAAGTAATCATGATAATAACCAACTCAATGCCATTTACAGAAGATAATAATAGTAATAGTTTTCAATAGTCATATGAACTTCAAGACTTTATGCATACTTATACGTGTAATAATATTAATAAATAAACTTGTTCACTTTATTCACAAGTTATATCAAACTAATTGATCTAGGCATATGAATATAAAGTTCAAATAAAACTCTGCCTTTAAACAAAATCCTCAATCTATACAAGGTTTGAAAATTAAATGCACAACATCAATTCATAATTTACATAAGTGGAATCATTATTACTAATGCTTTAATGAACCAATGAATATGCCATTTAACTTACCCAATTGCATATATAAATTACGACACCAATGAATGGCCTGATAACTAAAAGATCAACCTCTATTTTATAATTACAAAAAAACTTATCTATCCATAACATTACATTTCATATAATTATTAAAAACTTTAATATAATTAATGAAGTTAATTATACAATACTTAATCAACTCATTTTACATTAGAACTTCTTTTCTTTGCAATCAATACTAAAATAACTCAAATATAGGAGAAGTAAAACCAAGCAATCTTCTGCATGCAAAACTAATGAAGAAAATTTCCACCTCTCCAATGCAAATGATCCCAACCATAAGTGGCCATAGACCACCCCATTTACAATTTGCATGTGATTTCAATTAGATGAGAGAAAAGAGTAAGGTAACAATGACTACTAAGCTTTACTTAATAAAACCAATTGATGAAAACATTCAAACACTGGTTACATTATTAACTAACAACACTAACACTTTTACAGTTATTCTAACTACTAAAACTCATATTGAAGCTTTCTAAGATTGAAGATTAAGAGTGCAATCCAGAGCATTGCACCCATAAACCCCAATCCATTCATTAGGGTACATCACCCAAAATAAATGCAATTTTATTATTGCTAGTAACCTCAAATACAAATAATATTATTTAAATATTTTCATCTAAATAAAATGAACTTAAATGACTCAAATAACTTTTGAGAAATGAAATAAATTGTATACTCAAAACAACATCAACTGTCCTTAAAGTGTCAACTCAATGTTGATCAACAAGATCAATTTAAGAACCATGATAAAAAGATCCTAAAGTCATTGTCATTAACCGATAATGATAATAATGACTGAAATCATTCATATGAATGTTTAAAATCAAACCAATTTTAAAATTTCATGATGTATCAAAATCATTAAAATAATATTTTACCTGAATTAAAATAATTAAGAATATAATTAACATCAAATGACTAAAAATAGACTTACATCACAAGTCAAAATCCTCATTATGACCAAATCAAATAACTTAGGTGTATGGTTTTCAAATCCATGAATCAAAATAATAATAAAAATATTATTTTATACAAATCCTAATGATAAATTTGACTCATAGAAAAATATCAAAAATGTCATTTTATGGCCACAACCAAGTAATACACAGAGTTGTGTTTATAAAAACAAGACAAGCCAATGAAACTCAAATATATAGCTAGGGTTTCCAAGCTTGTATCAAGGGTTTAAAATCAACATGAACCCTTTAAAATATTTACACTCATATCCTATAAACAACTTCAACAAATATAAAACTAACTTCTATAAAACAAAAATGGACTTTGACATAATATGCTCACAGAAATCACTAACAATATGCTATGATCGAGACATAATGGCCACCATTTCCTTTGTAGTGAAAATAAATACAAAATCTAGAAATCAAACATAAACCCTACAGGGTTTTATTTGTCATTTCAAGCCATCACTAATAATTTTTATGCAAGCCATAACACAATAAAAAGTTTGAATTCATTTTTCTTTGAAAACCCATTCAGTACAACAAGGTTGAACTATAAAAATAACTCATAAATTTATATACATTACTTACTTGAATACCAATCAAAACAATGTAAAAAAATGGTGATTTTTTAAATTTTCCTTGCCTTCACAAGCTTCCAACATTTGACATTACAAATGCAAATACTAGTCGACCCATTTAACCAAATCAAACTACCAAAAAACTCAACAAAAACCCATTGCATGGTCGACAAGAAAAACAAAATATTGTAGTTTGAACTCTAAAAAAAAATCATGCATCTAACTACCTCTCTGTTTCCCTTAGCCACCATGCATGAAATCTGGTAGAGTTTCCCCAAGTGTAGGACTTCTAAAATGACCAAATAAAATGACCATGCAATAAACCTAATAGGGTTGGAATATTCTTGACCCACATGCATTAAATGACAATCTAATGTAATCAAACCAAATTAAAATAATAAAACAAACACTTTGAACTAATTCCAAGCCACATGGTGGGTCATTTCCCTCATTTACTAGCAAAGCCAAGCTAAGACTTGGTATCATAAACATTGAATGCTAACAAGAGTTCCAAACCAAAACAAAGACCTTAATGCAATTAAACAATAATGACAAGACAAATTCAAATGTTTTTAATGCCTTGAATAATAAACAATGACTAATGCCTTCAAAACAAAACTAGACTGTGACAAGAAATGAATGTCATTCAAGTGTCCAATCATAAGTCATGACTTTGATAGTGAGTAAAATAGCATTCACAAACCAATACAATGCCTAAAACTGACAAGGTAATTAAGATGAAAAACACAATGATCTAGAATATCTAAGATAATCAGATTAATAGCAAATAACACAATCAATAAGACTAAAACATTCCATTAATGCTAACAAATGTCAATTTCTTTAAAGAGTTGAAATAAACTAAATAAAGTAATGATCGAACACGAAGTCAAAACTGAATAATGACCAATTCAATAATGCAATCAAATCAAATAAAATATAAACAATCAACAAATGAATTAAATCATAATATGACTCAAAATATTCATAAACAATCAAAGCTTAGTATTTGTAATTTTAATTTCACTATTTCTTTTAGTTCACTTTTTCAGCGTCACCCGACCGTTCAAAGTCATATACAACCTATCTCATATCATGTACCTATAATCATAACAGACCATCAACAATATTTATACTATATAAGATAAAAAATGTAATAACAATATTAAATAAAATAATATAATTGAATGGAATAATGAATTAGTAACTCATTAAGCATGAAATATCCAATACTTTAATGAAAAACATATCAAATAACTGTCTCAAAAATAATTCAAATGAATCAAAAATAGATCACAAAACTATATCATAATAGTAAAAATTAAACAACCATGTCCCAAATAGTTCATAAGAAAACCATAATCATCAATTGAAATAAGTGCAGCGAACAGGGTCATGACAAGATGATGCATGCAAGTCATGTATTGTTAAGAAACATCATAGAGAGTCTTTCCATATCATAAAATGGAGGGAAAACACACCTTTATAAATGGTTCATTCATATTTATGGGGATCAATGTATTACAAAATTATTGGTAAAAATTTATATTTTATTTCCTTCATAGATGATGATACAAGGTTTATGTGGGTATTTTTGTTGAAATAAAAAATTAGAGATTTTAATTTTTTTAATAATTTCAAATATTTGGATAAAAAATAATATGTAAATTCAATAAATTCCTTAATAATAGATAGAGGAGGTAAAAAAAATTCTAATGAATTTCATGAGTTTTTTTCTTCACAAGGAATCAAAACACAGTTAACCGCTCCTTACACACCACAATAGAATGGCGTGGTAGAAAGAAATAATAAGTCCATCATGGAGTTATCAATGATAATGTTGAATAATAATCACTTGGAAATGTTTTTTATGCTAAAAGATTAAAAAAAAATAGTCTGCATCATTTACAAAATTTCTACAATAGTAGTCAAAGACAGGACACCTTATGAAGCTTGGTATGGTATAAAATAAATATAGCTCATCTAAAGTTATTTGGTTGTTTAAATTTTATACATGTTATATATGATAAAATAAAAAATATATATCTTAAGAGTGTTTTTCATATTTTCACAAGATATAGTGATGAAAGCAAAGCATACAAGTTTTATAATCCTACTACTAAATCCATAATTATTTCTAAGGATTGTAATTTAAAAAAAAATGATATATATGTTGATTATAGTCATGTAGCTAAAGAGGTCATAATTGAATATTTTAAGCCTCTTTAATTTTATGTTTAGTTCTTACAAAGTCCTACACATGTTTCTAGTTTAATAGAAAATATTACTAGCTCTTCCCAAGAGACTAATCATCCATCTTCATCAACTCCAAGTAAAAATAAGTGTTTGTTGAATCCACATCTAGCCAATCAAATGTTAGATCATAAATATGAGAGGAGGATCATAAGACTTAAAATCAAGAAGATAATTTTTTTTATGATGTTTATGTTATTTAAATTATCATTTATGTCTAGTGAACCTAGAAGTTATACAAAAGTTAATCAAAGGAAAGAGTGGGTTGATGCTATGTAAATTGAGATGGATTACTAGATAAGAATGATACCATGAAATATTATTCAACTTCCATCTGATAAATATGTTATTATAACCAAATTTATCTACAAGACCAAATTTAAGAGTGATGGTATAATTAACAAGCTAAAAGTTAGACTAGTTTCAAAAGAGGTTGCACAAACATAAGGAGTTGAATCTGAGAAAAATTATGCACTCTTGGCACATAAAGATATTATAAGACTAATAATTGTTATATTTTATAATAAATGATATAAAATACATTAATTGAATGTAAAAAGTGGATTCTTAAATAGATTTATTGAAGAAGTATATGTGGGGCAACCACAAGGTTTTGAGGTAAAGGGTATAGAATTTTAGTTATATAAATTGAAGAAAGATATTTATGGGCTGAAGCAGGCTCCAAGAGATTGGTACTCAATAATTGATAGTTTTTTATTAGATCAAGGCTTTAGAATAAATCAAAATGAACTAATTATTTACATACAAACATTGATTTCTAATTTGTTATATGTTTGTCTCTATGTAGATGACTTGATTTGTATAGGTAGATATATAGATGTGTTGAATAAATTCAAGGAAAATATGAAATTTTAAATCTGAGATGACTGATCTTAGAATTATGAAGTATTTTCTTGACATGTAATTGTATCAAAATAAAGAGTAAATATTCATTTTTCAAGTCAAACATGTCCAAAGCATGTTAGATAAGTATAAACTTTAAGATTCTAATCCTATGGACACTCGAATTTCAAGTGGAGAAAATATAATTAGAGAGTATGGGAGTCCTTCATCTGATGAAAATAATTTTACAAGCATGGTGGGAGGTTTTTGTATCTCACTATGATAATACCTAATATCAGTTATGGGGTTTCACTAGTTTTTAGGTTTTTGGGCAATTTGTTAGTCAAACATTTGCAACATTGAAAAGAATTTATAGATATGTAAGAGGTACTTATAATAATTTAATTAATTTAAAACCATAAAATTAACTATGTATAATTGAATACACATATTCAAATTTTGGAGTATCTCTTGATGACAAGAAGTCAACTTTAGATTATTGATTCACATTGGGAAGTGGTTTAGTTTCATGGTCTTCAAATAAAAAAGATAAAGTTGTATTATCCTCTCCTGAAGCTAAATATGCAGCCCTTAAATCAACATAAACACAAGGATTATGATTGAGAATACTACTAGCTGATTTCATAGAGGCTCAACTTGAGCCAACACAATTTTTTTGTGATAACAATAGGGCAATATAATTGTTCAAGAATTCATGTTTACATGTTATAACCAAGCATATTAAACTCAAACATCATTTTTTTAGTGACTTAGTAAATAATAAATATTTTTTCAATGATTATGTGAGAATTGAAGATCAATTTTATGATATTATCACAAAGGAATTGCATAAACATATTCATGAAAGACTTAAGGATATGATAGGCATTTCTCCTCTTTGCATCAAGGAGGGAATGTTGAGTATGATGACAATGTCAACACTTTATTTTTAATGTTATAATAGATGTTATTTATTTTTCATTAGTTTAGGAGGGTTATTTTATTTAGATTTTTCCTACATTAATAGTTTAGTCAATTTTAAGCACTTTTTGAGAATCTTAAAAATAGTTATAAGTGTCAGTTAGAGTTCAATTCACTAAATATGTATATAATTGAGTTCAAATACTTATATTTAATTTAATTTAGGTGCACTTTTAAGATTTAATTTAACTAAAATTCAAAAAAATGGTCAAATCATCTATTTATAATTGATTTGAGGTGCCTATTGTAACAACCACAAAAAAAATTATGATTATGAGATAAAAAACTATGGTACAAACATTTAACTAGAGTTTATCATAGAAAGACATAATTATTTCCATAATTATGTCATAGCCAACACAGAAACTAGAACAAGTCCATAAACTAACAATGACTTTATTAGGAAGCATTTTTAGCCACTAGAATTTAGATAGAAGTCGGTCAGTGTAGAAACACTCACGCACTCCTATCCATGTACTTCAATGAGGCATTCCTAGTAAAGTTATCATTAACTTATACACTTACCCAAGTACTTGTATAAGATATAAAATAGTCGGTACCTCATTAGGTAAATCAAAAAATTCAGCAAACAACTTTAGGAAATAAAACCAATTTAACATAAGAATCATCATACTAAGCTTGTTTAAACAAGATCTACCAAACTTACATGTAGAAGGTAGTGATCATGGTAAAGGACTATTTTCAAAAGTAATGTATAGCATTAGAATGCTTTAGCAAAAACACAAACATGAGGAGGATGAAGCAGACATCATTCTAATAGGTAACTTAGGGTGATTAGATTACTGATTGTTTATTTGATCAAGGAATAAGTGTATTGTGGAATCCTGTCTGATTATGACAACATTCTATAGCCTCTTAAGGAGTTTCTAAAACCATGATTATGTTCCATTTTAACACAACTTATCTATTTCTCGTGGTAGGTTTAACCTCATGGCGTTATCCTGATTGGTTGATATTCCAAGTCAAGACATGCATTATTTAATTAACTTAATTAGTTTAGCTAGACATTATATTAGGTCATGCACAAATCTTAAGACAACATGGTTTTATTCTTCTTATGAATTTTAGAAAAAAATATTCACTTATGTTAGGCATACCTCTTAACCTCGATTACTTTAATGAATCATGTTTTAACTTGGATCAATGTCCTTTAGACTACTATTTTCATTAATTATTAATGATTTAAGGCTTGGAACTTTTTCCTTTCTTTCCTTCCAAGGAAAATTTTCCAACTCCAATTTAATGATTAAAAAATCAAGTCATTAACCTTTAACATTTCTTTGTCATTATAATGAAATATGAGAACTTGTCATCATTCCATAAGTTAATTTCAAGTAAAGATTAGATGCTTCTCAAACACATCATGCATCAATTAAAACAACCATTAGAATTCAAGACATTGAATTGCTCATCTAATTACAATATTGCTTCTAATTTATCTTACTTAGCTTTAAGACATGCATAATATTTGAATATCATTAATTATATCTTAGACTACAATTGCCCATCCCAACACTTCCAATTAATTAAATAAGGTTGTCATAATAGTCCTATCACTTCAACAATGATATTATTGGTTCTATTTAAAATGATTACATTTTAATAATCATTAGAAAATATTGAACTTTAATCACTTATTATGTTATTTAAAAGAATTATTAACAAAGAGTCAATTTACAAATTGTAGCCTTTCATAACTTAAGGTAAGTCTTATGTATCATTATAGTCCTATGAAGGATTAACATACTAATATGAGAATAAAAATTAACACAACTTGACTGTGATCTGTTGAGGGAAACATAACCCCATTCTTGAAAAATGAGGACCCTTATGTTAATATTGTGAAAATTTATACTTTAAAATTGAAATTCCATTTGATCAGAACATCATTACCATGTTTACACATTTTTTATATTTGAATATCATCTACGCCACGCTCTATTTAGTCTGCTTGTTCATGGCTCTAGTTTAACCTTGTCTAAAATTTACTAACTTTGGATCTTATTATTTCAGGTTAAAGGTCTAACAGATGTCCATTGGAGGCAAACAATGTTTGGGTTTCACAATTTTAATGATTTTATATTAATTTGACCTTTTACTAGCCTTTGGTCTATTAAAAGTTAAATTTAATCCATGCTCAAGCTTCTTGAAACCCTCATTTAGAAACCCTAGCTTAGACCCCTCATTTGAATTCAAATTTGGTAGGAATAAAATTACACATAAACTTTTTAATATGTTATGGACTTAGTTAAATTTTTATACCAAGGCTTAGTCATGTTCTTCAACACAACCAAACCTTAGTCTCAAAATTATATACTAGGTCTATTTTATATCCTGAGCCTTTTGTCCCGTTTTATTTTAATATGGTCTAATATTTTATACAAAGGGTCCTTTTCATATGTTATTAACTTATATTAATGTCTTAGTCCTAAGGCCCCATTCATGTTTATTAACAAAAATAAGACCTTAGTCTTAGGACTTTATCCTAAGTCTTATATATCTCTGAGCCCTGACTTAAATCAAGTATTTATTTTCAAGATCAACAACCTACATTTAATTAGGCAAGATTGATCAGATGGAGTGAGATGACCCTAATATGCCTAAGACTTTAGCCCACAGGACTAATCCCACTTGATCACTCAGATCATGATCAATGGCCCATATTTGAGTGGAAGCCAACAATCCAACTAAGTGAGATTATCATGGATGGAAATAGGTCCCTTTTTATTATAATGTAGACTTAGCCTAAGTTTTACCCTAAGGTTTTTTATTGGATTTATCAATACAAAAAAACCTTAGGATAAAACTTATGTTATGACTTTAATTATTTGAAGGGTCTTCATTTTATTATGTATTAGAGACCTATGTTAAAGACTTATCTATTACTTTGGTCTAGATTTTAAATGGTCTTAAGCTCACTTAATCCCTTTATGACTGCAGGAGCCAATGACGTCCAACTACCCAGATCATAATCGATGACCCTTGTTTACTCGAGTGAGATCAATCAAATGATTTGTATTGAATCAAAGTTTCTACAGGACCCACTATGTTTCATGATACTTGAATTTGACATTCTCACATCCATCATTTGATGTTTAGGAGGCTATCATTGATGTCTATGAGACTGCCAAATTTTAGCCCCTATAGTTAATTAAGTGATGTTAAATTAGAAATTATCATGATCATCAATTGACATCCATGAGGTTGTCATTGATGTCTATGAGACTGTCAAATTTTAACCCCTATGGTCAATTGTGCAAGCTTAAATTTAAAATTCTCATGACTATCAATTAACGTCTATGAGGCCATCATTGATGACTGCAAGATCATCAAATTTAAGCTTAGAAACCAATCTCATTTGTAAAATAAACATGTTTAGGATTCTATAATTTAATGTTAAAATTTATCTTTTATTAGCTTTTGATCTACCATGGATTAACTAGATCTATTTGAAGCCATGTTACAAATCGAGAACCTTATAACTAAGTTTAAACTTGCATGGGAACAATTGTAAAAACCATAGACTTAACTTAAATGTTACCTTAAGATTTAGTCATGTTTTTAAACATTTGACCCAACCTTCATAAAAAATCTTATACTTAGTCCATATATGTCCCATGATCTTTGGGATTATTTTATTGGCTTGATCTAAAAAATGTAGGGTCCTATTGTTATAAGACTTAGCCTAGAGATTTTACCCTAAATTTTTATCATGTTTATTAATACAATAAAACCTTAAGTTAAAAACCTTACATTAAGTCCATTTTATTATTTAGGGTCCCCTTTTTACTGTGATTCAAACCTAGCTTAAATATTTTAGCCTAAGGTTCATTTTGTGTCTATTAACACAAAATAAAACCATAGTCTAAAACATTTAGGCTAAGTTCTTTATATATCCCAATACTAAAACATTGTGCATATTTATAGGATATATGGCTCACATTCACATGAACAAGATTGATTCAACAGAGTGAGGCCAAGTTAAGGTGTCAACAAAACCTCTGAGATGGTGAGAAGGTGACAAGTGTCATGGTCATGACCAAAGAATAATAAGCAACCAATGGCGGTCTATCCCATGGATCATAATCGATGGCTCGCATCTAACCAGGTGAAGTTAATTAAATGGAGCAAGATGAGGATAAAATTTTCAATAAATCTCAAGAGACATGCAGTAATGACACTTATCATAATAAAAAAAAACATAGTAAAGTCAACCAATAATGTTCAAACCTCAAGATCAAGATTAATGAGCCATGTTGATCTATTTAATAATATCTAATGATGTAAAATAAAGGGAATATTTTAAATGAAAAAAGTCATGTTTTTAAACATTAATGAATAATCTACCATGAAAAGTGCCATGTAGATGCCACAGTGATGCCATGTGGGTAGAAAGAGACAAAACTAGAGATTTTAAGGGCTCAAAAAAGGAAAGGTATAAATGCCAAGGTCCAAATCAAATCTAAGGCACAAACTTACTCAAGTACAAAAGGTCATCACCATTAAAGCTTGGAAAATACTTGTATAAAATCTGTAGCATTTCCAAAAGCCCTAATTCAATCCTAGATTAACCATAATCGAGCTTAAGAGAGTTAAATTACCAGCTGAGTAAGTGAACACTAATCTAGAGGGAAACTATAGACCACTAGTTAGAAAATTTGAATAAAATCACAGTCATAGTGGCCTAAAAACAACATAGAGAATATACAAAGCTCTATTTGACTACAAATTTAAAAGGGAGAGTCTCTAAAGATACCAAATTTGATGTTATAGCCTTGAACACAGGAGATAACAACTGGTCCAAGATTTTCTAGACCATTAAGGAGCTACCAATCATTACAAGAGAGGATTAAAATATTACATCAATCAGTTAGAGATACTCTGACCTGGTCACCATTCAAATGATAAGTCTTCACTATGTGGCAGAAAAGACAAAGGTGCGACATTGCATCGATGTTATTGCTCCTATTTTTAAGGATTGCAAAATCAATCAAGACATGATAATACATGAGTGTAGTTTTAGAAGAATTGATTATATCTCCCTTATTGCCTTCAATAATTACTACAAGCTACCCAAACATCAGGTGGATTTACCCACACTCAAATAATGGTCCAATAAGAATGACCTGAAAACTATATTTACCCCTTGGTTATATTTAGGAACCCAAGTAGTCTCTGACCTCAGTGGAAGGATGCCAATCACCCAATTTAGGGTTGGTATTAGGACTATTATGACATTACTGAACATATTATGTCGAAACCCCTCCACCACCTATGTCAACAAAATGTAGGTCCTTTTTGTGTATTTCATGGTTGAGAAAGGAATTACTCCCCCTCTTGGAGAGATGATCAATATCTACTTGAAAAAATAATTCTCTGTAATAAAGAAGAAAACTAGAAACCATTTCTATATGATGTCTTATGTTTTGGATGCCTTGCTAGCCACCACCAAAATCCCCAACATAAAAAATGGTCACCTGATGGGAGACAAATAGTCTCCCAGTATTAGTCCAAATTGCATATATTTAAGTACAGAGACCATATTCAGTTCATTTATGACTGTGTATAACTAGCCTTAGCTGAAGCCATTATAGGGATCCCTATGTTGAAGGTCAGCCCTTTGATCAAGAAGTATGTTGAGCTCATTGGGGACATTTAGATATATCTATATTGCACTATAATCCAAATAGAAGGAACTATGAGCGAAACCTTTGGTTATTAGTCCATGTACTCATAAAGTTAGTAGAGCAAGAAGTGGCATACTAACTATTCCATGACATAAATGGTGTGTGTAAAAGCAAAAGGAAGGGACTGCTCCATTCCTTTCCTTTAACTATTAGTATGACTATGTTCTAAAATTGGGACCATGTAGAGACTATCTCTAGGCATAGGTCCTTCAATCTATAGATTGATGAAATGAGACAGTGGGACCCCTATGAAAGGGTTATAAACATCACCCTAGTGTTTATGACTAATTATACACTAGAGCATCCTACTTCACAAAGGTGTTAGCCAGATTGAATAAACTCAATATTATGATAGAGGTTAGGTTGTTAAGAGATAAAAAACCAATTGAGGATAAATGACAAATGGGGCCTATGTAGTACCATTTACTACTAGGTCCATCCTCTAAACCCCATCCCATGTATCCATAAGCATAGACACAACAACATGAAGCATAATATGCATAAGAGCGAGATGAAAAGAGACCTAAAGAGAGGAGACCTGGTGAAATAACATCATCTTCAACACTACCCGAAGAACTAGAGTCATAAGTTGAAGAAATTTACATAATTACATTGGATCCCAAAGAGACAATAGAATATGCCCTAAAGGCACTAGATAGTGCCTACCAGTTAGATGAATAAGAAGTACAAAGGGAGGGAACTCAGTCCCAAACTGAGGAGGAAGCAGAGGAAGAAAAGGGGAAAGAAGTATCTTTGGACTTAGTTCCTGTTGCAACCCAACCCAAAAGGAAAGTTGAGCTAGCTCTGGTTCAAGCAGGAGGTAAGAAACCAAATTTGACTTTCACTCAACCTTGGAGTGAAATCAACTTTTTTATGAATGATAATCTAATTTATGGCCCCTCCATTCTAGAGTATTTCATATATGGCAAGTTGAAAAAGGTTTCAACCATGCACCACCATTGGGTTGTTACATAGTCTATTAACATCTATGTACATGATGAATTCAAGCCCTTGATTGTGGCATTATAATAAAAAATAAATAAAGACACATTGCTACCCTTGAAGAGTCAAGTGGAACACATATGGATGCTCTTAGAACTTCAAATGGAGTACAAGTTGAGATCACTACTCCTCAAGTGACAGAGTCATCAGTGGGACTTTGGTTTAACCCAAAGACAACCAACATGGAGAGAGTAATTGAGAAGAAAGTCATGGTTGAAAGTGAATAGTTCACCTTTCAGAAGATTGAACCTTTTGTTGGTCTAACTCCAATGGTAGGGAAAAAGCCAAGAAAAGACAAGATGTTTGAGGAGAAGATCTTTGAATTGGCCCAGGCTCAAAGTGATCTGTTGCGAACAATGATCAAGGGCATATTTCAAGAAAATAAGAATTTGAAAGAGTTTGTTGTCTATCAATTCATGAGGACAAATTGAAGAAGTTTGAGGACACCATGACTAACCTATTTATCTCTTTAAAAGTAGTCAGACCAGACAAAGAGAAATAGAGAAGTAAATATCTAAATCAACAGGCCAAGTTGGCCAATGGTAAGCTATAAGTCTTCAGGTGAAATACTTGATTAAGGCCTTGTCCAAAATTCTAGTCCTAAATTTTAGAACTATTAGCAAGGCATATTTGAATATGGCCATGGCCATATTGGTTGATAAGATTGAGGCCCTAGATAATTGGTCTAAAATAATGGAAGACCTTGCTAAATACTTCAAGCAGTTGGAAGATGGAATGTCTCATATCTTAAATAGCTTGATAAAGGAGCCCATAGCCCTTAGCTCACTAGGACTCATAATTAATCAAGATTTCAAACATAGGACCTTTTAGTTCATGTAATGAGTAAGAAATCAGGGGCAAAACTAGATAGTAGATGGCAACAAGAAAATCATGGACTTACTCCTATCATCTGAAGAGAAAATGGGAGATGGTAGGGGAATCAAATGAGATATAGAGAAGATTGAAAAGGACCTTAAAGACATAGAGGATCATAAAAAGGATCTTTCCCTAAAGCTAGTGGTGGATCTTCAGTTTATCAGTGAGCAACATTATAGATTGATGATCCTTCAGTAGAAACAAGAGGAAACATCAACACAGGGTCTGTAAGGTTAGTTAGGAATATTATTTTGTAGAACTTTATAATATTTTGAAAAAAGAATATTTCTTAGTAAAAGTATGTGCAATTTGTAAAATTTCACTGCCTATAGGTAAATTAATTTGGAAAAGTCTAGTGTATTCTATAAACTTTGTAGAAAGGACAATTGTCCGTACACTTGTAATTTGATATGACTAACTGGTATACTACCTTAGCATTCTATAAAAGGGAGTATTACCATTTGTAAGAGGATGGAGTTTTTGAGCTAAAAACTAGTGTAAACTTTGAACAACTAATGTAAGTAGAGAACTATGAAAAGATTGTCTCATTTTATTTGTGTGAATTATTATTGAATTCTAGATTTGAATAGTTCTTGTAGACTCTTAGTGTGTACCTTTGAATGTAAATTTTTTAACTTGTGCTTATGCTAAGATAACTAAAGTTTCTCTAGTTTACTTCATTTTATTTTTTATATATTGGTTTCAAGTACATGCTTGGGGGATATTTGAACTTTGTCATAATATCTAGAATGAAGATCAACAAAAACATATTTTCTCTCTGCCCTACTCTTCCTTTTGTTTTTTTTTAACCAATTCATTTTAGATTAAAGATTCATTATATATGTCCATATTAGTTTAGCTTTAGACTTACAATTGAACATAATTCATCTTTAATTATCATAGATCATCTTTTTATTTTCAAAAATTTACGGACCATGGTGGCTTGCAACCACCAATTAATACAAATATTGTGAAATAGTCATTTATTCTGCCTCTATTCCACCAAAAATGATAGGTTTATCACAAACTGCA
Organism: Torreya grandis; assembly: GCA_037957365.1. Lineage (NCBI taxonomy): Eukaryota > Viridiplantae > Streptophyta > Pinopsida > Cupressales > Taxaceae > Torreya > Torreya grandis. The sequence goes on from JARHVA010001747.1 coordinate 1,559,839, forward strand.
ACTCATGATTTGAATTATTTGAATTTTTAAATGATAAATATTTTTTAAACACTCTGATCACCTTATGGTACATAGTTAGGTATCAACATGGCAAGCTTCACTGGCTCTAGAAGGAAGGCCTAATTCTTTGTAGATTTGTATTATCTTTATTGTTTTTTATGAATTCTATTTAAAGATCACTTTACTCTTTACATATTTATGTTTATTTTAGCATAATAATGTAAAGGTTGGTGATCTCTAAGGTTTTAGATCAGTCTTTGTGCTTATTTAGACAAAGATTGACATTCTTTGAAAATATATGCTGGATTGTGGTAAAGATAGATTTAGAATTGTGAACCCAATAGGTTTGAGGTTAGTAACAGTTGTTTTGATCAAAGATTCTTAGATCATTTTCTCAATTGAGTTATTTTGAGATTAAAACATGTAAAGGTTGATCTTAATTACATATTTGGATACATCTTTGAACTACTTAATTAAAGATTTCCATCCTTTGTCATCCTTTATATGAATCTTTACAAAATTTTCTTAATGTGAATTTTTAATCATTATTCTCTACAAAGATAGGATTGATGCAACATATTTAAAATAGGATTCAAAGTTCTCAAGATGGAATTACTGAGAATCTTAAATATGGTCCAATAGTGAGTGTAGGAATTACTGAGAATCTTAAATATGGTCTAATCTTTGCAGTAATGTCCAAAAGAAAATGAAAATGACTCTATCTCAAATATGGTCCAAAAGTTAAGCACTAATTTTCTTTAGCTATAGAAGCAAGTTGGTAATACTGGAGAGAGCTCGAGTAGGAACTTTTCTTTCCAAAGGTTCAATAGGCCTAATAACAAGTTTCATAATGATAGTTACAATAACAATAATAATAATAATGAACCATCATCTGCTGATAAGAAAATAATGTATATAAATCTTATTGATATTGCTTTCCCTGATTATTATAGAGTACATTGCACTTATAGACATGGTGAGACAGATTTCATTGAATTTTGTAAAGCTTTTGAAGCCTTTCAAGAAGAGTTGGATACATTTGAATTAGTTCCTAACAAAGATAATGGTACAGGTACTATTGTAGCGTAGAATTGCACCATTATGGGAGAATTTTTTAGGCTCTCCCACTTCTAGATACAATAGTGGAACAGCCTCAGGCTATGGGTATCTTGTAATGAGGTTGAACCTTTGGAGTAGGCCAGCTTCCTCTTTGATGCTCACCTAAAACTAATGTTAAACTAATGCTTCACAGGGAAAAGGGTTAGAAAAGGAAAAGGGCTCCTAAGGAAGTTAACGAGGTGATGCACCAAATAAAAAAATGGGGAACTCCCATAAGCTTGAACCCACACTAGATCTATAGAGGACAATATTATCTCACACAATCTTAAGATCAAGCTGATTGCATAAGTGTTTCATAGAAGAGGTTCAAGAAGCAATAAACAGAAACAAAGAGGAGTTCTAAGAGTCACTGAAAGCTCACATTAATGATAGAAAGAACACTAATCCAGACCTGCAAACAACATTGAAAACTCCCTAAAAAAGGTCAAAAAGGACCATGGATGAAGAAGATTATTCTTCACATAATGCCATAGTGCACATCTCACCAAACATAGATTCAAGGCAAAATATAGGTAAGGAAAGTCTTATATTTCTTCAAGAGTTAGTTCTTACAGATGCTTGATAGGGTCGAGCCTAATCAAGAGGAACATACTTTACAATATCTCAAAAAGTTCCCTAGTTCCTCTAAAATTTCAAAATCAGAGAGAACTGGTTTCTAAAAATTTCAAAACAAAGAACCCCTATAAAAAATGAAAATAATGGGATATATAGAAGAGGGAAGAGAGATAGAGAGAGAAAGGAAAGGGGTACGTTGTCCATGATCATTGAATGAGCTCCACATTTTAAGGGATTCCCCACCACCCCTTTGTCCAATTAGGATAAGTCCATCATCAACATTCATCCTTCAATAGCTCCAGTTAGTTCTCAAGTTCTTCTTATTGGGTGAGAAAAGTGCACTAGAGGAAAAAAGTTTGTTTTATATGGTGAGTCATGATCCTTTCAAGGAGAAAGTATCTTTGAAGGTTTTGATCATTATTTAATTCTCTAACTATTTCTCCAATCTCCCAAATTTGCTTCGTGAATCTTGCCATACCTTCTACTTAGCTTCATTATGAGGATAAGGTCCTCATATCTTAAAATTGACAGAGCCATGCCATGTGTGATTTGAGCGGCGATCTATCAAAATCATGACTTGGGCCACTCTTTTCATTAATCACATACTTGTTCTATGCTTTAGGACTTGGACTTAAATTAACTATAGGTTGAAAACCAATCTAAATTATTGGTTTTCCTATAGTTATAATAGACGACGCTCTGCTCAATGTCTAGTCTTTTTTCATTGATGAGTTGCTGAATTTTGATCTATACCAAGTCTAAAAGACCTATTCTATCCCCCACTTACCATTGATCTAAATCCATGATTGAACATGTGCCATTGATTTGTCTGAGCCCATTAATCTGTCAGTCACAACTCGCTATTGGATCTTCTATATGATTGAACGTGAGCCATCGATCCTATTTTTTGAACCCAAACATCTATTTCATGAGTCCTCACTTTGATGTTTACATGAACGTATTTGATGTCCACACAACTATACTAGACCTTTTGAATTCAAACGACTATTTCTTGTAGCCTAAAATTAACATTTGTGCAACTGTCATTACTCTGCTAGAAAACCAATTCCTTGAGCCATTTCTTTTAGACTTTTGTTTGTGGGATTTTTGTTGAAGAAATACCCTTTGGGATTTTTTTATTTATTGACCACTGTCTTGAAGAAATGACCCTTTAGGGGAATCATATAGGACACTTTCCTTAGAAAAAGATTCTTTGAAAATCTTGTTTTGGATAATTTCCCAAGGAAAATACCCTTTGAGATTTTTTAAATGGACCCTTCGGCTTGAAAAAGTATCTTTTTCAAAGGGAAAGGACCCTTCAGGTTCTTGAAAATCCCCCTTTCTACCAAGAAAAGTGCCCTTTGGCTTTCTTAAAAATGCCTTTTCTAAAAGGAGTGTACCCTTCAATATTTTTGTTTGGTCCATTTATTCCATCCAGAACATTTGTTCATCTGCTCATCCATTAACAATTTGATCCATCTAGGCATAGCTTGGTATGTGGGCCAAATTTGGCCAACATTTTTGGTGACTCATAGGGAAGCATGCTTGTTATGCTTGAGAACCCATATCAATTTGCCTTGTCTAGTCCATTGGGCATGGAGTCTCCTACTTGTGTAACTAAGCTAGTCTAAAATTGGATAACTCCTCTTGAAGCAACAAAGACAAAAGGACAACAAAAAAAGCAAAGGAAAATTCACACAAGCACTTTCAAGAAGGAAAAATAACTAACCTAATGAAAATATGTGCACAAAGACACTTGAATAAAATCATGAAAACTATTTTAATATGTACAGGGCTATAATTTATAAATACCCCCTCTTGGGTCAAATGGGAAACTATGAATACCATTCACTTGTAACAAACCAAGATGAAAAATACCTTGCTTTGGAGGTACTAGAATTGGTGAATTAGACAACTTTATGGCCAATCCTTTTGATGTGCTCTTCAATGGATGGAATTAAACAAACATGTCTCTAATGTAGACATACTGGTCTGTCCTCTAAGCTTGGTTCATGTTGGACTATAGGGGCTTTTGCAATCTTCTCATTTGATGGCTCAATTTTGTGCTTTGAATCAAGCACAACATGTGATGGCTCCTTTGAACTGATGCTTGGCTGACTATCTAAACTTAAGCAAAAAAGATCTAAGTCATCCCAAAAGGTATATTCCTCTTGGTCATCTGAGACAATGCTAAATTTAACTTCATATTTGCTCTACTTGATTTTAAAGGGGCCATATGGTAGTTCATCAATCCACCTAAGGCCCAACATCCTAACATGTCATATTTTTGTGGCTCTAGATCTGAACATTCCCCCTCATTCTTGAAGACATTAGTATTGTCTTCAATGGAAAATTCATATTGATATTGGTCAACTTCTTCAACTTGATTGGTGAGTTCATCCTCATACTCTAGAGGAGGCATAGGCTAGTTTAGAACCTCTACCTGATCCATGAAGTCATGGTACAACTATTTCCATACTTCATCTTGATCCTCTTGGGACCAAAGAAAATCCTCTTTGATTTTAGATGCATCTTAAATACACACCTCTTTAAGTATGAAGGCATTAGTACTACCTTCAAGCTCTAATTCATTAATGTCAAAGCCATGCCACAATTGTTGGTCCAAACCTAATTTCTCCTCCCTTTTCTAGAGTGGACTGCCTATCATGATCTCCTCATTATAGACACTTGCATCATCCTCTTCAAGCTCAAATTTGACTCTAATTTCCTCCTTTATTCCTTGAAAAATAGGTTCTTCCTATAAAAGGTAGATGGTGGGAGGATGAAGAAGTTCATCTTGATTACAACTTAAGAGAGTGTCTTTCTAACTAGGTACTTTAAGTGGTTTCTTTGGTGGTTCTTGAGGGAGGAAGAAAGAGTCTTGGAAATACTATAGGATAAGCTCATTGAGCTAAGCTAACACCTCTTTTTTATTTTCTTCAACCACTAACTCCTCTTAAATTGGTTCTTGGACCACCATAACTGACACCTCTTCCTTCTTCTCTATGCCTTTCTAAACCAATTTCCATGATGGAAATGTGTAGGAAACAACCACCTTTTTTTATTTTTGAATGGGTATAGGAGAGGGTGGTTTCATAAGAGAGGGCATGACATAATCAGGGTCAAAGGTGTAGGAGAAGATCCACAATGGAAGGGATTCATGCTTTTGAGTGGGAATGGGCGTTGGGGTAGGAGAGGGAAAACTGATTGGCTCTTGGAAAGGAGAGGACACATAAGATTGATATAAATGAGCCTACTAATTTTTGTAAGATATCAACACACTTTTTAAATCTTGGACAATGCTTCTCAACCACACCTTATTCTCCCTCTCAAAAATTGCCCATTGTTCATCCTCACAAACTAACCACCTATTCTTGAACAATTGAAGAGAACTCCTTGCCTCTTTTATAAAATGAATAGGGATGAATGAAGAAAGTTTTAAACCTCTACCAATCTCCCTTATCAACTCAATATAATCTGATAATGCTTGCTTGAATCTTGATAAGGATGTAACATGATAAACATAGTCTTACCAAGGGGAATTATAGGAATAATTTGAATGCAAAGGAGACTAATCTTGGTCATACATAGGAGTGGGAGGAGGGCAAAGGCCATGATATGGTTGATAGGTTCTTTGAGTGCCACTTGGGCGGAACACATAAACATTGTTAGCTTGATAAGTGTGATGTTGAGGTAGAGAACAAGCATGTTGATCAAAAAATGATTGCTTGAACATACCATATATTGATGATTAGGCACTTGGGATGCTTATATCAGCTAATGAATACTTGGATTCACCATTGGTGTTTGCACACATGCCTCTAAAGGCTGATTAGATGAAGAGAACACCAAAAATCTTCACTCAGTGAACAACATAGTCCCACTAGGCGTGCCAAAAATTATTGTAGGCTGAAATTGCACCCTTGTGGGAAATTATTTTAGGCTCTCTCACTCCCATCTATAATATTGGAGCAAACTCAGGCTATGGGTATCCTATAACAAGGTTGAACCTCTGGAGAAGGCTGTCTTCCTCTTGGTAGATCACCTAAACTAATGTTTCTGCTTAGAAAAGAGGTTGAGAGGGGGTGTAGGGTAACTAAGAGAGATAAATGGGTGATACACCAAATTTACTGACACTCATATAAGCATGAAATAAACACTAATTTAACATAAGATAATTCTTGCTCACACAACCTCATAAACTAGTTAATTTGCATGAGTGTTTCATAAACTAGGCTCACCAAATAATACATGAAGCAAAGAGGAATTTCAAAATCCACACCAATATTCCATTAATGGTATAAATATCTCAAATTCAGACCTTAAAATAACTTTAAAACACCTAAAAATAGGTAAGAAATAAGGACAATGGACATGGAAGAACACTTCTTCACAAGGCCATCATGCACAAGCTTGCTAAGCACAATTTTCAGGTAAGAGATAGGTAAAAATTAATCTTTATTGCTTCAAAAATGTCTTTATTAAATTTTTTGATAGGGTTTATCCTTTTCAAATGATGATCCCTTTCTAGGCTCAAAAGCCTCTATATATAACAAAAATGAATGAGAGAAGAGGGGGCTTGTGTGAGAAAATGGAGAGAGGGGTCATAAATGGCTACAACCACCAATATGTCCTTGTAACTACCTTGACAATGAAATGAGCCATCCAATATCACCACAAATCTCCTCAAACCCCTCATGCATTCAAGTCTCCCTTGATTGGAGCTAAGAGAGCCATGTCACGGGTAGCTGAATATTCTAGCCAAATGTAAATGATTTGATATTTTGCATTTAAAACTTGGCATGCTTCTTCACTTTGCATGTCTATTGCTCCACTTGGATGTATTTATTTCTTAGTTTGACCACTTTACATGTTCTGACTATGAGTTGTAGACCATGTCATAAGAGTTGAAAGGATAAATCCTCATCCTTTTCTGTTGATTGGCTATCGAAATCCCACTAGGATCCTTTTGAAAACTTGGCCTTTTCTCGTCCGTTGATCTCCTTGCTAGATCTTGACAAGTCTTAAGCTCACGACAATATTGATAATTTTTTTTTAAAACTTGACCAAAGGCAATGGCTACTTGTGGGGGTTTAAACTTGATGTTTGTGGGCCCGTCATTAATTCCTTTAAACTTTTGTTTTTGGCCATTTCTTTGGACTATTTGCTCATAGACAAATCTCTCGAAAGAATTAACCCTTTTCTTTGGCCTTAAACAATTTTATTTGAAAATGAACCTTTGAAAGAATTTATAAAGTGCCCTATTTTTCACTTGGAATGTCCTTCCCAAAAGGAAAGTACCCTTTGACCTTATTAAAAATGAGACCCCTTTTCCCAAGAAGTGCCCTTCGGAGTTTTTGCAATGAACCTTTTTAAATTTTGCGAAGAACCTTTCAAATTTCTTGAAATGGTCTTTTAGAAACCTTGAGAATATCTTTTATAAAAGGAAAGTACCTTTTATAATCTTGGAAATAACCCTTTGAACTTTGAATAGGACCATGAAAGAGTTACCCTTCGAGAAAATTGTCTAGGACAATTTTCTATAAAGAAAAGATCTTTATCTTTTACTTCAGACATTTTGTCCAAAAGAAATGTCCCTTTGAAAACCTTGTCTCAAACAACTTGTCTGAAAGAATTCAAAACTTATCCCAAAAGGGTCTCGAAAGAAATGAAACACTTAGTCCCCACAAATTTTGAAAGAATGAACAAGTAAAGACTTAGTTGAATAAAATATTTTGCACTTAGCTTCTAGCTTGCAAGCTTATCCTTAAACACTATTGCTAGGTCCTTAGAAACCTTGCTTAGATCCTCTCTCAAGCCTTTGATCCACTGCTTCATCAAACCATGCAAGAGCTTTATTATGTCGGCCAAAAATGGCCAATAGGTACATCAAGATTTAAATCTATCGACCAAGCCTTCATGGTGAAGATGTTTGACTTCCCTTTTAAGAAGACAATGAACTTGATGATTTTCCTGAAGAGGTCCATGCTTTTTATTAGTTCCTGAAGAATAGCTACCCTTTAAAGAATAGAGAATATAATTAACCCCTAAATACTTCAACACATCCAAACAACTTTGGCACTTCTCCAAATACTACCTCAGATAATAACCCAGATCCTTCAAAGGGAAGTACTTCTAACATTGCATAGATGTATTTAATTTTTATAATAGGATTGGGTATAATATTGTGGAGGACATGAATAAAATTAAGGCTAACATTACATTACATGAGTTGATGTAGACCACTGAGCAAAGGGAGCTATTAGGCCACCCAAAACTAATAATGCCAATGTTGTTATGTATAAAGCTAAAACATAATCCCCAATTTTTCTACTTACTGTCAGAATGTTTGGTAAGAATTTACATAATTATTTGTTAGATTTTGGTGCATCCAAAAACATCATACCAGTAGGTATTTGTAAATAACTTCGCTTGACTCCTATTAAATTAGATAGATTTGTCACTCAATTAGATAAGTCTATAGTCAAAGTAATTGGTGAATTATTACATGTACATATGCAACTTGTCTCTGAGCCTAGAGCCTAACAATTTATTAACATCCAAGTGGTGGAAATTATTGATGCTTACAGGATACTTTTAAGTAGAGAGTGGACAAAGGCCCTAAATGGATATATGTCCACTGACTATTCACATTTGTGGTTTCCATGGAAAGGAGTCATAAATCAGATCAAAGTGGAAAGAGAGCCTTGGATGAAGCACATGATCATAGAGTATAATGATGTGAATGAAAGGGTTAACATGCTAGACTCTGATGAGATCAACATTATGGATTCTAAATTAGGAGTGTATACTCTCGAGACTTATAAGATACATAGTTATAAGACTTCTCATGCTTTGCCTAGACTTTGGAAATTACATTTTGATAGTACTAGGTGTAAGTTTGGGTCTAGAGTAGGAATTGTTCTTACCAATCCTATTGGAAAGGAACTACAAGCTGATTATAAAATTTAGTTTCCTTGTATTAATAATCGTGTAGAGTATGAATCTTTGATTCTAGGATTTTAATTTTTTTTTAGGCATAAGGTTAAATATATTTTGGTTCATGGTGACTCAGAACTTGTAGTGAATCAAGTGAGGAGTAAATACCAGTGTAAATTATCATATCTCAAGAGTTAGAGTTTGGGATTTACTAGAATATTTTGATGCATTCAACATTGTTTCCATTCTTAGAGAGGAGAACAAGGTTATTGATGAGATTGTCTCAAATATAGCCAACCTTATGCCAAACCATGACTCTCAAAACTTTATCATTAATTTGGTTGCATGCCCTTCAGTCCCATATAACATAAACCATTTGTAAATTTTTAATGATGACCAATAGATCTTGGATTTCATGACAAACTCAGGAGTATTTGGGACCCATGTCATAAATGAGTCCAATGAGAATACTCTTGAAGAATATGGTAGATTTGATAACAAAGTCATTCAGTTGAATGACAAAAAAATCCCAAAAGGCATGATTGCCTTGGAAAGGTTATTTGATCAGGATAAAATAGTTGAGAATACTTGAATACCCAAGACAAATGGGAAAGATTACAAGGTAGTTGATCTTAGACCTCAAGATCAACCTTATCTAATTAATATTGAAACAACATGTATGAACATTGAAGATAAAAAATCCAAAGACTTGCTAGCAAACTATGAGGACATAATAACATAGTCCTATGATGACTTGAATATTTTTGATCCAAGAGTCATCACCCATACTACCCTTGAAGAAAATATATAAACATCTTAGGCAAAAGCAGAGGCCTATCAACCCTATTTTAGAACCTATAATTTTCAAAGAAATCAAAAAGTTGTTAGATGTCAGGATTATTTTTCCCATTAGACACTCTACCTAGGTCGCCAATTTTGTATCAGTTAGGAAAAAGAATGGTAAAATAAGATTGTTCATTAATTTTAAGAATATAAATAAATCATCTAGAAAAGGCAACTATCCTTTGCCTTCTTTTAACCAAGTTATACAATCATTTTTGGTTATACTATGATGTCCTTTCGTTATGGATTTTTAGGGTATAACTAGGTATTGGTGAATCCAGAAGACACGATGAAAACTATTTTTACTATGAAGTGGGTCACATTTTCATAAAAGAGGAATCCATTCAGATTGATCAATGTATGGGAAATATTCTAAAGGGCCATGAATCATGCTTTCTAAGGTCTGGTAGGTAAATGCATCATTATATACATGGATGATCTGATTATTTTTTCTAAAAATAGGGAGGACCATATCATGCATTTAAAATAGGTATTTGAAAGGTGCAACAGGTTTGAGATTTCCCTTAACCCAAATAAGAATATTTTCTATGTTACTAAGGGAAATTTGTTAGGCCATATCATTACTAAGGAGGGAATCTCTATAGATCCTGAAAGAGTAGAAGCTATATCAAAGATAGAGCCTCTTAAGAGTAGGAAAGAGCTAAAATCATTCTTTGGCAAAATTAACTTTGTAAGGAAGTTTATTTCTAGCTTTGCAAAAATTGTCAAACCATTTAATGATATGTTAAAAGAAGATGCCAAAAGCACCTAGAATGAGGAATGCAAGAAGATATTTAAAGGCATCAAGGAGGCAATTGGAGAAGATCTAATCCTGATAAGTCTAGATTTCTCCAAGGATTTTTACCTTTATTCCTTTACTTCTGATCATATTATTGTTGTAGTTTTAACTCAAAAAATTGATGGATGTGACCATCCAATTACTTTCATGAGCACAACATTTAAAATTTTTGAGTTAAATTATCTTTTAATTGATAAATAAGCATGTGCATTAATTAAGGTAGTGAAGAAATTCAATCACTACATTCTTAGGCATAAGGTGCATGTTATCTTACTAGACCCTACCACCAAGTTCATGTTGAGTCATAATGAGCTAGGAGAAAGGAGAGGTAAGTGGATGTCTATGCTATAGGAATATGAAATTGAAATGAAAACTACAAAATTAGTGAGGTGCCAAGGTTTGATTCAAATGATTTCCAATGCTAACCCCAAGCTTAGTGTCATGCAGGTTGAACAATAAAGTTTTTAGACCAATGATTGGTGTGATCCTATTATCCATCTAATAATCAATATCACTTGTCCTATAGGGTTAACCAGGGAGCAAAGAAGAGCCCTAAGACTTAAGGTAACCCACTATTTGAATAAAGATGGAGTGTTGTACCAAAAAAAAATTGAGGGCATTTATCTGAGGTGTGTATCTAAAAAACAAGTAGTTGAGATCATGAACACTTTTCATGAGAAGTTGGGAAGTGGACATCCATCTAGAAGGAAAAAAACTCATAAAATCCTTAGATCTGGTTATTATTGGACCACAATCTTCAAGGATGCTCACAAGCATGTTAGGCACTTCCATTTGTGTCAAGTCTTTAACATAAAGGAGCCCAAGGTAGCCATGCCACTACAACTAGTTATGGTAGATAAACCTTTTGCTCAGTGGGGACTAAACATCATGGGGATAATCAACCCCAAATCATCAAAAGGTCACAAATACATTCTAACTACTACTGACTATTACACCAGATGGACTGAGGTAGTGGCCAATAAATAGTGTAGAACTAAATAATTAATTAGTTTTTTAGAGGAAAACATGTGCACTAGATTTGGGACACTAGTCTCTCTAGTATGTGATAATGGATCAAATTTTATATCCATTAAGATGACCCAATGGGTATATGATAATAATATCACTCTCAAGTTCTCATCCAACCATTATCCTCAAGGTAATAACACATTTGAATCAACTAATAAGAAATTGATGAAAGCAAAAAAGAAGTCTACAACAGATAAGCCTATAACTTGGCATAAGCTTCTAAAATATGCCCTATGGGTAGATATAACAAGGGTCAAGCAGACTCTCAAGGCATCACCCTTATTATTGGTGTATGGCCAAGAGCCCATATTCCCCATTACACTCAAGCTACCAACATACTAGTTCATACAATAGTACGTGGAGGATGATTAAGAATTAGAAAATTCAAGATTAGTGGACATTATTTAGATGGAAGATGCTAGAGAAGAGGTTTTTGCCAACTTTAGTAGGTACTGAACCACAGTGAAAAGGCGGTTTGATAATCATTCAAAGATAAAGGTATTTAGGCAAGTAGACTTAGTTATTCTTTGGGACAAGGCATCTGAGCCTAAGGGTAAACATGGGAAGTTCACTCCTTTGTGGATAGGTCCCTATCGGATTACTGAGACACTTGGAAACAACACCTTAAAGTTGAAAGACCTACAAGCAGATGAATTCACCTTGCCCACCAATGGGTAGTACCTTAAGCATTATTTTTTTGTTGTTCCCTCTGGTGTCTTCATGGAGTAAACTATAAGGATAGTTAGAGTTAGTGTAGGTGGGTTAGATTAGTTTATTACTATTCTTTCCTTCATATCCCTTGTTTGTACATATATTTGTGTATATTTTTTTGCTTTTCTTTTGCCTCCTACTTCTTTTGCTTTTTATTTTATGTGTTTGTTTGATTTGCTTTGTTCTTTACTTCTAATAGGTATTTTTGGACAACCCTCAACTCAGAGTTCATTCTAATTACTCAAGAACTCCACATTTTAGGAATGAAGGTATGAATCTTAAGCAAATGTTGATCATGGATATAAAATATGAGCTTAATGATATAGTTTATTGAAACTAGTATGGACCAATAGATAAGTTAATGGTTCCATAAGATCTTAAACATTATTTTGATCTGAACTTAGTTTTAAGGAGAATTTCACATATGGGATGCAAGCTTAAATTATTGAAACATAGCCATGTTTGCACTTAACAAACATCCTTGCTTGGAATGAAAGTTACAACCATAGGTCATTGTCTAAGGATCAAACATTTGACCAAATACTTAAACTTGGATAAACTTGGTTCCTAACCTTTGTTAGAAAGACAAAATAGTTTAAAAAATACAAAAATAAGAGCTTATTACAAAATCAAAAGATTTTCAAGCATATGTGATTCTGGTAATCTCCATCGGGGGTATGGATGTCAGGCTAGAAGTGGATCAAGGCCTTGAGCAGAACCAAAGGTATCTTTGTCGAGGCTATGGATGTTTAACATGTAGCAGAGCAATGCCCCAGCCTTACTGAACTAAAGTATGATTCTTAATGGATATATAAATGTGGTACAAGTCAATGTTAATGGTTAAAGACATGAAAATTATAAGTTTCTCCCTAAATCCCATGGCAAATATTAAGTGAAATCAAAGCAGACACATATCATGGCTATGTTTTGATGTTTAATCCTAATTCTATAGGTGTAAGCCTTGTTTTAACCATAAATTAATCTTGATAAGACTAATGATCAATTGGAATAGATAATTTAGTTGTTGGTCTAAACCAGAGTCTCTGAATTCTAACATATTACTATATTTTCCCTGAAAGTCACCATTTGTTGAGGGTAACATACCCCCATTCTTGAAAAATGAGGACCCTTATGTTAAAATTATGAAAATTTATACTTTAAAAATGAAAGTCCATTTGATAAAAACATAATTACCATGTTTTCACATTATTCGTATTTGAATATCATCCACACCATGTTCTAGTTAGTCTGCTTGTTCATGGCTTTGGTTTAACCTTGTCTAAAGTTTGCTAACTTTGGATCTTCTTATTTTAGGTTATAGGTCTAACAAATGTCTATTAGAGGTAGATAATGTCTGGGTTTCATAATTTTGATGATTTTATCTTAATCTAACCTTTTACTAGCCTTTGGTCTGTTAAAATTTATTTAATCCATGTTTAAGCTTCCTAAAACCCTCATTCAGAAACCCTAGCTTAGGCCCCTCATTCGAATTCAAATTTTGTGGGAATAAAATTATGCAAGAAATTTTTAATATGTTATGGACTTCGTTAAATTTGTATACTAATTCTTAGTCATGCTCTTCAACACAACTAAACCTTAGTCTAAAAATTATATACTAGGTCTATTTAATATTCTGAGCTCTTTATCCCCTTTTATTTTTATATTGTCTAACCTTTTATACATAGGGTCCTTTTCATATGTTATTAATTTAGATTAATGTTTTAGTCCTAAATCCCTATTCATGTTTATTAACACAAATAAGACCTTAGTCATAATACTTTATCCTAAGTCTTATATATCTCTGAGTCCTAACTTAAGTTGTGTGTTTGTTTACAGGATCAATGACCTACGTTTAATCGGGCAAGGTTGATCGAATAGAGCGAGATGAGCCCAATATGCGTAAGACTATATCCCACAAAACCAATCTCACTCAATTACTCGGATCATGATCAATGACTTGCATTTAAGTGGAAGCCAATGATCTAATGGAGTGATATCATCATGGATTGAAATGGGTCCCTTTTTATTATAATGTAGACTTAGCCTAAGTTTTACCCTAAGGTTTTTTATTATATTTATCAATACAACAAAACCTTAGGAAAAAACTTGTGTTATGATTTTAATTATTTGAAGGGTATTCATTTTATTATGTTTTAAGGACCTATGTTAAAGACTTATGTATTACTTTGGTCTAAATTTTAAATGGTCTTGATCTCACTTAATCCTTTTATGACTATTGGACCCAATGACGTCCAACTACCTGGATCATAATCGATAACCCACATTTACTTAGGTGAGATCAATCAAATGATGCATATTGAATCAAAGTTTATATAGGACCCAATGTGCTTCATGGGACTTACATTTTATGTTCTTGCATTTATCATTTGACATTCGTAAGGCTATCATCGATGTTCATGAGACCGCCAAATTTTAGCTCCTATGGTTAATTAAGTGAACTTAAATTTGATGTTCTCATGACCATAAATTGATGTCCACAAGGCTGTCATTGATGTCTATGAGACCATCAAATTTTATCCCCTATGGTCAATTATGTGAGTTTAAATTTGATGTTCTCGTGACCATCAATTGACATCCATGAGATCATCATTGATGATCGTAAGACTATTAAATTCAAGCTTAGAAACCAATCTCATTTAGAAAATAAACATGCTTAAGATTTTTTACTTTAATGTTAAAATTGGTCTTTTATTAGATTTTGACCTACCATAGATTAATTGGATCTATTTGAAGCCATGTTTCGACCTGAGACCCTTTTAACTAAGTTTAAAATTGCATGGGAGCAATTGTAAACACCATGGACTTAGCTTAAATGTTACCATAAGATTTAGTCATGTTTTTAAACATTTGACCAAACCTTAGTCTAAAATCTTATGCTTGGTCTATATATGTCCCATGATCTTCTAGTTTATTTTATTAGCTTGATCTAATGAATGTAGGGTCTTATTGTTATAAGACTTAGCCTAGAAATTTTACCCTAAAGTTTTATCATGCTTATTAATATGATAAAAACTTAGGTTAAAAACCTTACATTAAGCCCCTTTTATTATTTGGGGTCCCCTTTTTACTATGATTCAAACCTAGCTTAAATATTTTATCCTAAAGTTCATTTCGTGTCTATTAACATGAAATAAAACCAAAGTCTAAATCATTTAGGCTAAGTTCTTTATATGTCCCAATACTAACTTAAAAATTATGCATCTTTATAGGATCTATGGCTGGCATTCATGTGGATGAGATTAATCTGATGGAGTGAGGCTGAGTCAAGGTTTTAACAGAACCTCTAAGATGGTGAGAAGGTGACAAGTGTCATGGTCATGACCAAAGAATAATAAACAGCCAATGGCGGTCCGTCTTAGAGATCGTAATCGATGCCCTACATCTAATCGGATGAATTTAATCAAATAGAGTGAGATGAGGATAGCATTTTCAACAAATCTTAGGAGACCCATGGTAATGACACTTGTCATAACTATAGAAAACATAGTAAAGGCAACCAATAGTATTCAAACCTCAGTATGAAGATCAACGAGCCATATTGATCCATGCAAGAAGATCCGACAGTGTGAAATAAGGGTAGATTTTAAATCATGGTCATTTTTTCAAACATTAATGAATAATCTATCACAAAAAGTGCCATGTAGATGCCACAAGGGTAGAAAGTGATAAAACTAGAGATTTTTTGGGCTAAAAAAAGTAAAGGTATAAATGCCAAGGTCTAAATCAAATCTAAGGCACAAAATCACTCAAGTGCAAAAGGCCATCATCATCAAATCTTGGAATAGATTTTCATAAAAGCCCTAACATCTCCAAAAGCCCTAATTCAATCCTAGATTAACCATAATTGAGCTTCAGAGAGTCAAACTACCAACTGAGCAAGTGCAAATTGACCTAGAGGCAAACTATAAACTATTAATGAGCAAATTTGAATAAACTCACAGTCATGGTAGCCTAAAAAAAACATAGGGAAGATACAAAGCTCTATTTGATTATAAATTTAGAAGGGAGAGTCTTCAAAGATATCGAATTTAATTTTGTAGCCTTGAATATAGGAGATAACAACTAGTCCAAGCTTTTCTAGACCATTGAGGAGCTACTAAGCATTACAAGAAAGGATGAAAAAATTGCATTAGTCAATCATAAATACTATGACCTAGTCACCATTGAAATGACAAGTCTTCACTATGTGGAAGAAGATCCATAGGTACTCTATTGAATTGATGTTATTGATCTTATTTTTAAGGATTGTAAAATCAATCAAGATATGATAGTACATGAGCATAGTTTTATAACAATTGCTTATATCTCCCCTATCAACTTCAAGAATTAATACAAGCAACCTAAGCCTCAGGTGAATTTACCCATAATCAGAGAATGGTCCAATAAGAATGACCTAAAAATCATCCTTACCCCATGGTTATATTCAAGAACCCAAGTAGTATCTGACCTCGGTGGAAGGATCCCAATCACCCAATTTAGGGTTGGTATTAGGATGATTATGACATTACTGAATAGATTATCTAGAAACCCCTCCACCACCTATGTCAACAAAATATAGGTCCCTTTTGTGTATTTTATGGTTAAGAAAGGACTTACTCCCCCTATTGGAGAGATGATCAATATTTACTTGAAACAACAATTCTATGTAATAAAGAAGAAAACTAGCAACCATTTATATATGATGTTTTATATTTTGGATGACTTACTATCCACTACCAAAATCCATAACATAAAATAACGGTCACTTGATGGGAGATAAATAGTCTCCCCGTATTATTCCAAATTACATATACTCAAGTATAGGGACCATATTTAGTTCATATATGACTACGTATACCCAGCCTATTTGAAGCCATTATAGGGATCCCTATGATGAGGGTCAGCCCTTTGATTACGAAGTATGTTGAGCTCATTGGGGACATTTGGCTATATCCAGATTGCACTATAATCCAAATAGAAGGAACTATGAGATAGCCCCTTAGGTTACCAGTCCATGTACCCACAAAGTTGGTGGAGCAAGAAGTGGCATACCAAATATTTCATAGCATAGATGGTGTGTGTAAAATCAAAAGGAAGGGATTGCTCCATTCCTTTTTTTTAACTATTAGTATGACTATGTTCTAAAATTGGGACCATGTAGAGACTATCTCTAGGCATAGGTCTTCCATCAATCTACATATTGATGAAACAATATAGTGGGACCCATATGAAAGGGTTGTAAAAAATTTAAAGGCCAAGCAGATCAACATGACATATGAACATCACCTTGGTGTCTATGACCACTTTTACACTAGTACATCCTCCTTCATAGAGGTGTTAGTAAAATTGAAGAAACTCAATATTAAGCTAGAGGCTAGGTTGTTAATAGAGAAAAAAATAATTGAGGATATATGGAAGATGGGGCACAAGTAGAACTATTTACTACCAAGTCCATCTTCTAAACCCCCTCCTATATAGCCATAGGCAGAGACACAACAACCCAAAGCACAAGTTGCACAAGGGCTAGATGGAAAGAGACCTGGTGAAATAACGTCATCTTCAACACTACCTAAAGAACCAAAATCACAAGTTGAAGAAATTGACATAACTGCATTAGATCCCAATGAGATAGTAGAAGATGCCTTGATGACATTAGCTAGTGCTTACTATTTAGATGAAGAAGAAGTACAAATGGAAGAACCTCAGTCCCAAAATGATGAGGGAATAAAGGAAGAAAAGTGGAAGGAAGTAACTTTGGACTTAGTTCCTATTGCAACCCAACCTAAAAGGAAAGTTGAGCTAACTCTAGTTAAAGTAGGAGGTAAGAAGCCAAAGTTGACTTTCTCTTAACCTTGGAGTGAAATCAACTTTTTTAGTGATGATAATCCAATTTATGGCCCCTCCATTCTAGAGTATTTCATTTATGTCAAGTTTCAAAAGGTTCCAACCATGCACCACCATTAGGTTGTTACAAAGTCTGTTAACATCCATGTGCATGATGAACTCAAGCATTGGATTATGGCATTATAACAATAGGAAAAATAAAGATGCATGGATACCCTCGTAAAGTCAAGTGGAATACATATGGATGCTCTTAGAACTTCAAGTGGAGCATAATTTGAGATCCCTACTCCTCAAGTGACATAATCATTAGCGAGAGTTTGGTTCAACCCAAATATGACCAACATGGGGAGAGTAATTGAGAAGAAAGCCATGGTTAAAGGTGAATAGTTCACCTTTCAGAAGATTGAATCTTTTGTTGGTCTAACTCTAGTGGTAGGGCAAAATCCAGGATAAGACAAGATGTTTGAGGAGAAGATCCTTGAAGTGTCCCAGGCTCAAAGTGATTAGTTGCAAACAATGATCTGCAAGAAAACAAGAATTTGAAATAATCTGTTGTCTTATCAATTCATGAGGATAGTTTCAAGAAGTTTGAGGACACCATGGCTGACTTATTCAAATCTTTAGAAGTAGTTAGGACCAAAAAAAGAGAAATAGAGAAACAAATCTCTAAAGCAACAGTCTAAGTTGGCCAATGGTAAGCTACAAGTCTTCAGGTGAAAGACTTGATTAAGGCCTTGTCCAAAAATCTATTACCAAATTTTAGAACTATCAGCAAGGCACATTTGAATATGACCATGACCATATTAGTTGATAAGATTAAGGCCATAGATAGCTAGCCCAAAAGAATGGAAGACCTTGCCAAAGACTTCAAGTAGTTGGAAGATGGAACATCTCATATCTTAGACAACTTGATAAAGGATACCATAACCCTCAGCTCACTATGACTCATAACTAATGAAGAGTTTAAACATAAGACCTTTTAGTTTATGCAAGAAGTAAGAATCTAAGGGTAAAACCAGACAATACATGGCAATAGGAAAGTAATGGACTTACTCCTATCATTTGAGGAGAAAATGGGAGATGCCAGGAGCATCAAACAAGATATAGAGAATATTGAAAATAACCTTAAAGACCTAGAGGATCTTGAAAAGGAGATTTCCCTAAATCCAGTGGTGGATCTTCAATTTATTAGCAAACAACATTACATATTGAAGATCCTTCAGTAGAAACAAGAGGCATCATCAACATAGGGTCTGTAGTATTACTTAGGAATATTATTTTGTAGAACTTTGTAATATTTTAAAAATTAATATTGCTTTGTAAAGGCATGTGCAATTTTTAAAAGCGCACTACCTATAGGTCAATTCATTTGGAAAATTTTAGTGTATTCTAGACACTTTGTATAAAAGATAGCTATCCTTACACTTATACACTTATAATTTGATATAACTGACCAATATACTACCTTAGCAATCTATAAAAGGGAGTATTACCATTTATAATATGATAGGTTTTTTGAGCTAAAACTAGTGTAAACTTTGAGCAACTAATGCAAGTAGATAATTATGAAAAGATTGTCTCATTTTGTTTGTGTGAATTGTTATATGGCTTCTCTCTCACTTGTCTATTCTAAATTTTAGATTTGAATAGTTCTTGTAGAATCTTGATGTGTATCTTTGAATGCAAAATTATTAACTTTTGCTTATGCTAGGATAACTGAAGGTTCTCTAGTTTATTTTATTTTCTCTACATTTGTAGATGTGATCAAATATCTACTTATAGGGGTAAATCTTTAAAGTAAGCTTGTTTCTTATTTGAATTGTTTTCACTTTCCTTAGAAATTTTCCTAATGTGTGGTAGGATTAGAGATTAAGCTATTTCATATCATATATTGGTTTTAAGTACATTCCTGGAGAATATTTAAATTTTTTCATATATCTAGAATGAAGATCAACAACAACATATTTTCTCTCTTCCCTAGCCTTCCTTTTGCTTCTTTTTTAACCAATTCACTTTAGATTAAAGCTTTATTATATATGTCTATCTTAGTTTAGATTTAGACTTATAATTGAACACTATTCATCTTTAATTAGCATAGATCATCTTCTTATTTGTAAATATTTATGCACCACAGTGGCTCCCAACCACCAATTAATATAAATATTGTAAAACAATAATTTGTTCTTCCTATATTCCACCACATATAATAAGATTATCGCAAATAACAACTCATGCTTGGAATTCTTTGAATTCCAAAATGAGAAGTGTTTCTTAAACACTCTGATCACCTTTTGGTACATATTTAGGGATCAACATGATTAAGTAGTAAAATTATTCAAATTTATAAACATATGTTCAAGCGTATTTATTTACTCTCCACTGAATCATATCAACTTAATTCAAAAGCAACAAATCAACTATTTCAATAACCAACTAACCCAATGCCATCTATTTGAGATTAGAAGACTAATATTATTAAATAATCATATGAAATTTCAAAAATATTTATGAACACTTATTCAACATATAAAATAACTAATGAATTTGTTCCAACTATGCAAAGAGATGTATCCACATTATCAATTTATGCATAACACTTTAAACATTAAATTATGAGTCTACATATAGAAAAATGTTTAACCCAAGTAATATGAAACTAATGTATGAATCAATTTAACTCATGTTGCTATAGGTTCTAAATTCCACCACGAATATTCATAAGTCATATATATATATATAAATGACAACTTAAAGAATGATTTGATATTGTAAAAGATCAAACTCAAATTATAATCATAAGTCAACTTGCATACACTAACTTAATTATGAAAATTAAACATAACATTAATCTTTCATCACATAAGTGATAAACATCTATATAATTAAAGAAGTTAATTATACAATAATAAACCATCTCATTTTACAAACAACATCCTGAAGAAGTACAACAAGCATTATCAAATATAAAAATGAACTTCCATAAACATGCACGCAAAAAATACTAATAATATAATACAATCGAGCCGTAATGGATATCATTTCAATTGTTTAAAAAAAAAAAAACCAAATTCAAACACAACTTTACTACGTTTTGTTCAACAATACAAGCCACTACAACAATTATTTTTGCAATTAATATAATAATAAAAAGACCGTGTTCATTTTCGTACAAAAATCAATTCAAAACTAGCATGGTTGGACTATAAAACACTATAAAATTTTAAGTGCAATACTTAATTGAATTCCAATCAAAATAATGGAAAATGATGGTGAATTTTCTTCACAAACTTTTAGCCATCCACCCCTAGAATGCAAAGACCAGTCAACCCATTTAATCCAACTTTAAATTAACACAAAACTCAACAAAAACTCCTACATATCCAACAAGACAAATGAATCACTACACTTTAAACTTTGTAAAAATATTATATAACTAACTACCTCCATTTTTCCCTTAGTTGCCATGCCCAAAATTCTAACAAAGTTTTCCGAAGTGCAGGGTTTCCCAAAGTGACAAAGTAAAATGACCAAGCAAGAACCCTAAAAGGGTTGGAATACTCTTAACTTATTTTCATCGAGTGGATATCCAATGCCACCTTCCCAAAGTCAAAACAAAATCAAAAAATTCAAACTAATGCCATGTCCATGATTGGTCATGGCTCCCATCCATATTCTTAGAAAAGCCAAGCCAAGACTTGTTCTCATGAACAATGAATTTCAATAAGAGTCCCAAAAAATAATGACTATCAAGGCAATTAAATGAAAATCCTAAGACAATTTAAAAATGTTTAAAATTCCTTTAAGCAAAATGAAATAAGTTTTTGACAAGTAATTTATGTCACTCAAGAGTCCAAACACAAGCTAAGACTCGATAATGAGTTAAACAACATTTATGACCAATGCAATGTTGAAATTGATAAAGTGCTAAGTAAGATGAAAAATAATATGGATCAATAATTTCCAAGATGATCAAAACAACAACAACTACACATTTGATAAGACTAATACATCCCAACAATGTTGACAAATATTGACTTGTTCAAAGAGTTTAAGTCAAAACTAAGTAGAGAAATGATCGAACGAGAAGTCATCACTGACTTGAGACTTAATTCAATAAAGCATTCACATCCAATAAAATATAAACACTAACAATTAATTCAAGCCTATAAAAATAACTTAAAGCATCAATAACAATCAAAGCTCAATATTTGCAATTTTAAATTCACTATTTCTTTTTGTTCACTTTTTCATCGTCACTTGACTGCTTAGAGTCACATCCAACCTAGCTCATATTATGTACCTACAGTCATAACAAACCATCAAAAATATATGTACTATATAAGATCAATATATTCAATAATAGTATTAAATAAAATAATATAACTAAACTAAATAATGAATCAGTAACTCATTAAGCATGAAATATCCAATGCTACAATGAAAGTACATAATAATAACTATCTCATAATATCTAGCTGACTCATAAATCAAAACATCATAATGGATCAAATCATAGATCATATAACTGTATCATAATAGTTAAATTAAATAATCATCTCCCAACTAGTTCATAACAAAACCATTATCAACAAGTGAAATAAATGAATTGAAATGGAGTCATGACATCCTCCCCCACTTGAAAGAGAGTCATCTTGGAAATCAAAATATCCAAGGATAGTATTTCTTAAAAATACTCTTGTCTTCCCACCTGATTTAATCATTTTGTCTAACCATCTATTTTTGAGTGTTAAGACAAACTAAAGTTCAATCTTGTACCAAAAGTAACAGTCAATGTTTTTCAAAACCTTGAAGTAAAAATTTTATCTTTATAAAAAATAATAACTTTATGCATGTCATGCAACTGTACTATTTCTTTCAAAAACTATTCTACAAACACAGATGCATCATAAATTAAATTTCCAATAATGAAATGACCAACTTTATTAAATTTATCTATTACAACTAGAATAGTATCATGTTTTCTTCGATATTTAAAAAAAATAGATATGAAATCAAAATAAATCACAACCCACTTACCTCGTGGAATTTCATGAGGATACAATAATATTCCTAGAAGATAATATTTAGCTTTCATACACTGATATTCTAAACATCTTGCCACAAAGTCAACAACTTCATATTTTAAATCAAGCTAGTAATACATCTTTTTCATCTCATGTGTCATCTTTGTAAGACTAGAATGAGCAAAATGAGGTGCTTCATGCACTTATTTCATCAAAAAAATTCTTAAGTCACTAGGCTCAAGCACATAATTTCTATTTTTTTGTCTGATTAAACCATCAGAATCAACAAAAAAACATAAAATTTCTTTTCTACAAGCTCGTAAGCCAAATTTGCGCTTACATCTTGGTAATATTTATTAGAGCACTATTGTTCTAGAATTTTAGTTCTGAAATTGTTATGCAAAATAGAGAAGGTAGTGAGATATGCGCATCAATTGAGTGCATCAACAACATGATTCTCCTTACCTTTCGCATATGAAATATTCATGTCAAAATTAATTTAGAATTATATCTATCTACACTAACGAGTGTCTAGATCATCCTGATAAAATAAATATTCTAGACTGTGATGATCAAATTTCACTTCAAAATAATTACCCAACAAAAATTATGTCCATTACTTTAAAGTATGTATAATGGCATCAAGTTATAAGTCATGAGTGGTGTAATTTTTTTCATTATCTTTTAGTTTCTATGACTTATAAGCCCCAATTGAACCATCCTAAGTTAACATGCCACCCAAGCCTTCTTTGGATGCATCATCCCATATTTAAAAATTACTATTAGGATCCAGTACAATAAATACATGTATTAATGTTAATAACTCTTTAAGCTTTTGAAAATCTTGTTCACACTCAATAGTCCAAACAAACTTCTTACTCTTGCACTGTAAGGAAGTTATAGGATTAGCCAACTTAGAAAAAAAATCAACAAAGCTTCTATAATAACCATCAAGTCCCATAAAATTACATACTTCATGTACATTATTAGGAACATGCCAATCTTGGATAGCCTTAATCTTAGATAGATCAATAGAAATGCTAGTTTTAGATATTATGTGACCCAAGTATTGGATCTTAGTTTGAAAGAAAGTATATTTAGATAACTTACCAAAAAATTTATGTTGTCTTAACCTTTGTAACACTGAATGCAAATGATGTTCATGTTCAAATGCATTATTAGAATAGATCAGTATGTCATCAAAAAAACTTAAAACAAACTTATCCATAAAATCTCTTAATACACTATTAATTAAATTTATAAATGTAGTAGGTGCATTATTTAAACTAAAGGACATTACTGTAAACCTGTAATCTCCATACCCAATCTTGAAAGTGGTCTTATATATGTCTTCATCCTTGATTATCAACTAGTGATAACCTGATCGCAAGTCTATCAAAGAAAATATAGCTTCATCTTTCATTTGATCAAATAGATCATCTATCCTTCATTTTATTAAAAAAGGTTATGATTCTTGATAGTAACCTTATTAAGCATGTGATAGTCAACACATAACTACAAGGTTCCATTCTTATCTTTTACAAAGACCATAAGCTCACCCTAATGCAACACACTTGGCCTAATGTTGCCATTTTTCAACAACTCTTTTAGTTGAGCATTCAGCTCCTAAAAACC
Organism: Torreya grandis; assembly: GCA_037957365.1. Lineage (NCBI taxonomy): Eukaryota > Viridiplantae > Streptophyta > Pinopsida > Cupressales > Taxaceae > Torreya > Torreya grandis. Next base: position 1,584,337 of record JARHVA010001747.1, read on the forward strand.
TACTACATTCATATAATAAGGTGCTTTTTATGTAGGGGATAACCTTGACATTACATCAATAGAAAATTCAAACTCCCTCTTAGGAGGTAAATTAGGTTGTTTTTTTTGGAAAAACCTTAGATAATTCTTTTTTAAAATGCATATTATTAGAATGTTATTTCTGTTACAGGTGATGTTTCTTGCATCTATATAGCATATAGTTTATAGCCTTTACATACTAATTTCTTTGTCTATAATGCTGATAGTAACTTGCTTACTTTAGATTTCAATAAACCTTGAATTATTACTAATTTTTCCATGTCATCACAACATTTTACCACTTTATTACAACAATATAAATTAAGTTTATGCTACTACAACCAATCCATTCTTAGAATGATGTGAAAAGAATTGAGAGGAGCTAAAATAGATTAATGTGGGTCTAAAAATTTCTTAAGTCTAATCTTACTTATTCAAGATGTGATCTAGGAATTTGACTCAAGAGAGGATGGTTAATATGTTGTTAGTTCCAAAATGAAAACAAAATGAAATAAACACACTAATAGCATAACATCTCTAGGCCTAGACACTAGGATGAGCTTAGTTAACAAAGATAAATGAAAAACACAACTAAAAAATAAGGAATGAAAACACAAGAATTCCTTTACCTTCCTTGGATGCTCCAAATGTCTTTGTAGTGATGGCTTGCTCGGCTTGTGCTCATGAAGTCCTTGACAATGGAAGTTTGGCTACTTCCATATCTCTTTGGCACCTTTGGCTTATGGCTTGGATTGGCTTGGAATCAATTTGGCATGGTAACACTAATTTTTTGAAGCTTTTGGAACCAATTTGGCATTATAACTTTGCATCAAAAAAGCTTAAAATTAATGTTGTGAGGCCTCCTGTTTATAAATTTTTGGATTTGATCAGAATCAACCTCAACTGTCCATATCAAGATTGAGATGTGTGGTTGAGGATTAATTAAATTCTTAAAATTAAGTTTGTAATTATCCTCATCATGACATTGGATAAAGGGGCAATTAAGAGGCATGGAGGGCATCATGGAAGACATTGATGAGGCATGAAGGGCATGAATCTTGATATTTGTGGCATTTATGGCCTAGGGATGTCTTCCCAATAAATGAGGTCACTTGATGATGTAGATATTAAATATTCATTTCCATAAACAAGTGTTCAAAAAGTTTCCATGGATTTATTAATTATGCCTTGATTTAGGTTAATTAGCTCTTAAGCATGATTAAGCACTTTGTGCACAAATTACCCAAATTGATCAGAATGCCCTATTATTGGTCCAAAATTTGATTGGATTGGAATTGGAAGTTACTATCAGTTGCATTAGATCCTCATTTAGGATGTTACTAACAACAAATAACAAAGGCACAAGTCTTGTGTAAAATATTTGATAGGGAATAACAGTCCAGAACATGTGGATGCAAAATTGGCATTTTGACTCAAAATGATCTGATCAAAGTTAGCTGGTCTATAAATTGCATTACCCCATTTAGGGATACCTTGGCCAAAATTGACACTTGAATATGTCAGTTTCACATCATTTAGCATGTTTTAGTGTTTTTAGGCCAAATTGTGCATTTTGGATGTAAATTAGCTAAAAGCCTGATTGGGGGTTATTGGTGGCCAGTTTTAGGTGTCTACAATTTGCCCCTATTTGGAAAGATGTTATAAACCATAGGCAAAGCAATGTATTCTCAAATAATGAGAGATGGCCTATATGCCAAAAAGAAGATGATGGTTGAAGAACAAATCTCTAAAAGGTATTTGGGAAGCCTATGATGATGCCCCCTCGAGGGAGTGGCTATCATATTTGATGGATGGTCCCTCAAAAAGAAATAAGAAGAAAGGTGGAATTAACTCGTAGTTGAGATTAATCCAAATGAGAAAATTCTTACATGCATTGATGTAAAAAGGATACTAATTTTCCCAAAGGCAGTTATAATTAGGAATAAAAGTCAAAATAATGATTTGCCCATGGGCAGTTATAATCATTAAGAGGACCTAGATTGGCTAAAGATGATTGTGCCCCAATTAGGGATGATTAGAAAGCATAACTCAAGGATATAACATACAATATAGATTAAATATGAATGGGTGCAAAGTGATGAAAGAGATGGATAGAGGAATAAAATTGATCATTTAGAAATGATTTAGTTGTACTTGTTAATGAGGAGATGTTCATCCTGATTAACAATGATACAACTAGAATGGTCAAATGAGTTAATTTAATCAAGGGTGGGATGGGAGGATATTCTAAGGTGCCAAGGAGAAACTTATACAACTCCATTGATTATAGACCTTCATGAAGCTGATTTTTGTTGTAGCATGTAATGGTAGGCTTTATGATAGAACATGATGAAGACTTGGACAAAAAATGCATAAGGATTGACTCTCAATCCAATAAACACTCAAAAAACAATGCACCAATGATAAAAACCATGATGACAATGTTGACATATGAATATTGATGGACTCAAGAATAATGTGTACAAGGAATCACCCAATGCATACATATAGATTGAGTTGAGGCAGTAATGTTGAAAGCAAACAAATAGGCAAGCAAATAAACAAATAGAAAAAAAACAAACAAAAAAATAAACCACCTGAAATAAATAAACAAATAGAAAGCCTAAAAACAAAAGCAAATAAAGCATCCTAACAATGACAATGTCCCCCGATAAGGTAGATCGAGGATAACTGACTAGGCTTAGACAAGACAAATGTTTTTAGTATTTTTGAAATGTTATGAATTTTTTTGGAATTTTAAGGTATCTTAACTCGTTAGAGAATGACAAGATACCTACTCAAAAAATTATGAGAGCGTTTGGCTTAGGTTGCTCATAAAACGGTGAGAGCGTATAGAAAGGGGGACTGAGGTGACCTCAACATGAATTGAGCATGACTTACGTAGTCCTAAAAAATGACCTCAAGTCATAGTAATTCTATCCACATAAAAGGTGGGGAAAAACCAATTTGGTCCCAACAAGTTTTCAAATCTAGAAAATGTCTAGTCAAATGAAAATAGTGATGGCAAGGTGATGCAACAATGCATGATAAACAAGTGTTGCCCCTAGTTTTCCCATAGGCAATTATAACTAGGATACAACGGTATGGGTCAATAATACTAATTTTTCCATAGGTGGTTGTAATTAGTAGCAAGACTAGTGAGACACTGATTTGCCCATAGGCAGTTATAATTAGGCTCACATAAACAAATGTGGATATAGGATGAAAGATATCTTGCCAGATCAACTATCACACTACTTTCATAGATTATCATTATAAACATAGATTGGATTGATTGTTGAAACTTGATTATAATCCCCTCATGGAAAGGTGTGGGAAGAATCAAAGTAACCAAGATCAAAATAGGATTGGGTAGGATGACTCAAAACATGCTTTGGTCTAGATAGGAATGGAATGGTAGGATGGTATGGTATTGCTAAGGATAATGATTGTTTTTTTTAAAATTAAATAAAATGGTAAGATTATTGCCCCCAAGTGATGGGGTGAATGGTTGGGTACTTTGATAATGGAAAATGGATATGTAACAATGGCAATGGCATGGTACATGTTTTTAGCCTTGGTGTGGTTTTTGATTCTGTTGTTCCTACTAATGGGGAGATGTGTGTCCTAATCAACAAATGATACAAATAAAATACCTAATCATGTTAATTTCTAGCCCACACCTCATCAAAATAATTTCTCTGTTAATAATGGCCTATAGATTTGGTTTCTAAGAATGCTTTTATGATCTTCATTGGTCTTTTATTTTGATTCCTTCATGTATCAAGACAAGGTATCATTGTAGCCTCTGCAAAGGAAAATGTGGCCATGGATGGTAAACAAGGACAAAGAATGGATGGTAGGTTTGACTATGAAATGGAATGGTAGATGATAATGGAATGTATAATGGTGGGGAAACAAATAAAGATCAAGACTTTTAGTCACATGTAATGTTTCAAATGCCAGATTCAACATATTTTTGGTTGTGACAGCACTGAAGACTTGTTCTCTCGAGAGGACCACTAGATTTTTCTATTATTTGATTTTGAGAGTAGATACCATCTAATTAGGCTATAGATAACAAGCTATTTTAATTTTATCTTTGATTTTGTCTTCATCCAACAATGAATAACTTTTGTGCTCAACTATTGGTGCCTCGATGGGGTTTTCAACAATGAATTTGTTTTGATCATCCCATAGCACCTCTTAGAAGGTCTCACTAATGAACATTTGATTTTGACTTTGATTTTATTCTAGCACTTCTAAAAAAGTCCTACTAGAATATGTTGAGTTCTGACTTTGATTTTCCCTTATCACCTTCAAAAAAGTCCCACTAGGAGAGTGTTCTTCTACTACATAAATGTTGTTTTGGCCTCCTTGCTCTTCTTCAATTACTATGTCACCATATATGCAATTTAACAAAGTGTGAATCTATCGATCCCAATCAACACTTGTGGGAGATGGAATTTCAATAATATGGATATTTTAGATGATGGTAACGGCCTATAGAATGATAATAAAATGGGGAAAATTTTCAAAATCCTCATAGAAGATACTAGGATAGCTTGTGTCAAAGCTGAAGTACTCATCCTCAAAAACTATAGAAGGATCAAAAATATATTCAAATTGATCTATGAGGCATGCATAACTAATGTTATAATAGCTATGAACATATTCTTCATTTGAATCTGATTTTAACTCAAGGGACTCTGAATCTGATGTTGAGACTGATGTTGATTTTGCTTTTGATGCTAAATATGATGTTAGTTCAAAAATAGAACCTAACTCTAACTCTAATTTTTCATCTGATGGGTACTCTATTATAATGATATCTTGTTGAATGCTTGGTATTGGATAAGTAACAACTTGTAAAGACATGATGGGATCCACAAAGACTGGTTTGTCAAAATGAGACTCCTCTAGGATGGTAAAAAGGTCAAGAGATAACTCCTTAGAGACTGATCTTTCAATAGAAGCCTATTGAAAAATAGGCACATGGTTAAGGTAATGATTTATCTAAAGGTGGTTATAATCATTAATAAGTGACTCAATAAAGATTGTCTTGTTAGAGTGAGACTCCTTGATAACTAGTATAGGATCAATAGGCTATTTATCATAGGATAACTTATCACAAATGGTTGATTCAACAAAAACATATTAGATTGGTTGGTTCAGTTGGTCTTAGTTTCTAATGAGTTGGAAAATACCAATTTTGAACATAGTTTAGTCTTCAAATGATTAGATCGGTTAAAGTTTGGTTGGGATTAGTACTAGATGGGGAGTGAATTATAATTGGATAATGGTAGGGAATTGGGCAGCATGATTGCTCGCATGAGCCAAAGGACAAAGTCCTGAGATGGTAATGATAGGGTGTTGTGAGGCATGATTGCTCATGCAAGTGAAAGGAAAAGGTCTTGGAATGATGAAGGGGCATTATGGAGCTTGGTTGCTCACAAAAACCAAAGGATGAGGTCCTAGTATAGAAATGGTTGGGTGTTTTGGAGCTTGGTTGCTTGCACAAGCCAAAGGACTAGGTCTAAGAATAGTAATGGTATTCCTTAGATATTACGGAGCTTGATGGATCATATAATCTAAAGGAGGGTTAGGGGTAGTCAATGATTGGATTAAAAAAGGACATCACAAAACTTGATTGTTTACATAAGCAAAAACACCCAAGTCTTCCTCATAAACCATATCATCCCAATCGTGAGTTGGCTCATAAGCTGGTTCTTAACTGTGTTCCATGTACTAATTTCTTAAAAGAGGGTATGGATTTATATCTCAAACAACATTATCTATAGTTAGGTCTTTAAAGTCCTCTTCATAAGCCTCTTCATACCATTCAAGGTCTTGAGTTGGATCGTAAGTTGTTTCATGACTTTATTCCCATGAATGATTAACATGAGGTAGATAAAAATCTATCTCACAAACCATATTAACATCATTGGGGTCTTGACAAAAGCCATAAAAGTCATTTTGTGTGGCCATTATATAATAAGTTGGATTATAAGTGACTCCAATATAAGTGTAATGATACATATCTATGTAAATGATGAAATATTTGAAAACAAAAAGGCTTAGAGTTATACAAACTCTGAAAAATGATCCAAAAGATAAATGGTTCAAACTTGGTCCAACTTGGTCGAAGGGGTGGAGCTATATATCCAATTTGGTTTGAAAGTGGAGTTGAATCTCCAAAATTTTTTGTGCTAAGATTTAGCATAAAACAGTCTAATGTCAAATGTCATAAACATAAAAGGTCAAGCATTTGAATAAAAACCAACATGCCAAAGGTTTAGGTTAAAGTGTTCCAATACAAGGTATAAACTAGGAAATGGAAAAGTTTAGTTTCTAAGTCTTTTTTCCAAATGTGGAGTCAAAATCTAAGCTCAAACAAACAGGCATAATGTGATTTGAATTAATCTAACAAGTTTGGAAACAACTTTGACATAGACTCAGCACATGGAATCAAACATAAACATGATCAGTTGGAATAATGCATAAGACAAAAGGCTTTTTGAGAAAGGCTATGTTCTCCCAAATAAAGGCACAAATAATGATGAGGATAAGCTTTAAACAAACAAACCATCAATAGTTTTCAAATTTGGGTAATCAATTAATTGAAGTTATGCAACCCAAAAGAGAAAGATCTATGTATCAACCCCATGAACTAAGGCCTAAATAGAAATCAATGAATGTTTGAATCTAAACTTAACAAGGCTAATTGAAAACTCAACATTGAAAACTAGGATTTTGATCAAAATTTTTTGACAAGATTGGATAGCATGATGACACAAGACAACGGTCTAAATGGTATGCATGACATGGTTTAAAATAAATGGTTTTTGACATAAGGTAAACTAGTCTTTAAACAAATTGAGTAGCCTAACGATGTAAGCATGATCAAATTATGTGGTCAATGCTATGTTTCAAAAGACTCAAAGGAATAAATTGTTTGACATGATTTGGGTAGCATAACACTACCCTCCTCAACTCAAATGACACACACAAAAAAGTTTAAAAATTTTCAAGGCACAAGTGTGGTGTAAAATAGCCAGCATAATGCCTCTTTAGACAAAAGACTGACATATAAACAAATTGGTTTTGACATGGCTTACACACAAACAAATAAGTTTTAGTCTCAAAAACATACCAAATGAGAAAATGATCAAAATACTCTAAGTATAACCATCCAAATCCTAGCAAGGGTATGGTATGTGGGGTTGACTAAACTATCAAGTTTCAAACATTTCTAGGGGAATCAATTGCACAATGAATTTCACATCAAACAATGCAAAAGATAAGCATGGAAATTGGGTGACCATGGCATTGGCTACTTGTAAAAATGTCTAGTATTTTTCACAACCACTACATCCTACTATTCACTTAGTGTAGTGCGATGTCCAAATGCAGATACATCTCGTGTGAAACTCCAAAGGAGTAAGTGAATTCAATGTTGGGAGGTAAAACCCCACGTCAAAGCTTCCCTAAAGAACTCATGGGAGGTAATGACATCCGCTTTACAAGCCAAGTTTGCATAAAAATAAAGAAAGCATAAAACATAAAGACTTTAGGGTCATTTTCAAGATCACCCAAACTTTAATGAGTTTTTAGGGGGTGCTTTAGATGACTTTCTTTCTAAGCCTTGGACTAGGCTATTTGCTATAGGAACGGTGCTTTTGATTCCAAGGGTTCCCTAAAGGGGAAAAATAGAAGAGAATACATGCAACATCCCTCTTCTTGCCAAACAAAAATTAGATCAAATAACTATTGAAGACAAAAATGACAAGTGTGTTCAATTTTAAGCCCAAATGAAAGATTTGGTGGTGTTTATTTGACCCCTTGGTATTAGTTGTAACTTTGAAAACTAATTATAAAAACACTTATTTAAGCACCTTAAATGTTACTTTAAGCACTAAAATAATGTTCTTAATTCATTTTAAAACATGCAAAATATGTTCTAAACATGATTTATCAAACTTGAAATCCGCTAGTTACCTGTCTACCCTTAAGGCATCACCCCAAAAGCAAATATGTTAGATTAGAAACATTTTAAATATATTTTACAAATTTTGTAAAAAATATATGAAACTTGAAGCTAAAATAATTTCAAATTCTTAAAATTTAGGAGAAAACATGTGGTTTAAAAAAAATCATCCAAAATGGAGTTCGTATGACCCCAAACCAAGCATTTTAAAATAGCTCTCGGGTTTGTGTTTTTAAGAAAACACAATGACCAACGTCAGTTATATAACCAACATTAGTTACACTTACTAATCGATGATAGTTATCTAACTGAAAATAGTTACAAAAATAGTGACTGATGATGCCTATGCCAACTAATGATGGTTTTAATAACTGACATCGGTTACTATGTAAACCTGTGGCAAACAAAAAATGGTAAAACAAAGTTAGAAAATCAATTTGCAAGGGTTTTAATGGTCTAAATGAAGATTTTAAATATGCAAAATAATATTATTCATATGTGGTATGTTTCCTGTCCTACTGGGTGTGCCATAATGTGAGTTAGGAATTTGACTCAAGAGAGGATGGTTAGTATGGTGTTAGTTCCAAAATGAAAACAAGATGAAATAAACACACTAATAGCATTACATCTCTAAGCCTAGACACTAGGGATAGTTTAGTTAATAATCATGAATAAAACACACAACTAAAATGAAAAATAAAACTCTTTTACCTTCCTTAGATGCTCCAAAATGCCTTGTTGTAGTGGCTTGCTCGGCTTGTGCTCATGAAGTCCTTGGTAATGGAATCTTGGCTACCTCCATCTCTCCTTAGCACCTTTGACTTATGGCTTGTCTTAGCTTGGAACCAATTTGGCATGGTAACACTAATTTCTTTGAGCTTTTGGAACCAATTTGGCATTATAACTTTGCATCAAAAATTTTTAGAAATGATGTTGGGAGGCCTCCTATTTATAGATTTTTGGATTTGATCAGAATCAACCTCAACCATCCATCTCAAGATTGAGATGTGTGGTTGAGGATTAATTCAATTTTTGGAATTAAGTTTTTAATTATCCTCATCATGACATTGGATAAAGGGGGAATTAAAAGGCATGTAGGGCATCATGGAAGGCATTAATGAGGCATGGAGGGCATGAATCTTGATATTTATGGCATTTATGACCTAGGGATGTCTTCCTAAGAAATGAGGTCAATTGATGATGTAGATATTCAATATTCATTTTTATTTATAAGTATTCAATAAGTTTCCATGGATTTATTAATTATGCCTTGATTTGGGTTAATTAGCTCTTAAGCATGATCAAGCACTTTATGCATAAATTACCTAAATTGATCAGAATGCCCTGTTATTGATCTAAAATTTGACTGGATTGGAATTGGAAGTTACTGTCAGATGCATTAGATCTGTTATCTCATTTAAGATGTTTCCAACAACAAATAATAAAGGCACAAGTCTTGTGTAAAATATATGATAGGGAAGAGCAGTCTAGAGCACATGGGTGCAAAATTGGCATTTTGACTCAAAATGATCTGATCAAAGTTAGTTAGTCCATAAATTGCATTGCCCCATTTAGGGATACCCTGGCTAAATCGACACTTGAATATGTCAGTTTCACATCATTTAGCATGTTTTAGTTTTTTTAGACCAAATTATGCATTTTAGATGTAAATTGGCCAAAATCCTGACTGGGGGTTATTGGTGGCTAGTTTTAGGTGTCTACATAAGACACATAGAAACCAACACCCTTTGTCCTGAGTTAAACTCAACATCCCAACCATCGCTCAATATCATAGGATTCAGTTTATAGCAAGTTACTGTTTTAGGATTAACAAAACTGTTTACTGCTCTTGAATCAACCAATTTTGAAAAAAAATATCATTTAATTTACATTTGAATTCAATAGGGGTTACTTGAAAATCTATGTTTCTATTATCCACATTTGCATACAACCTATGGTTATTTGATTGTCCTAATTTTGTTTTGAGAGAATCTTTGTGATAGTGATTATCACCACATTCCCAACATACTACAATTCTTTGGGGTGACATAGGAATGGTGTTTGCCCCAGTAGTAAGTACATTTTGACTACCTTGGATCTAATTTCTCTTAAAATTTAAAGACTTAGAAGAATTATAATTTTTGAAGATTTTATTTTATCCTTAAAATTTATTAAAACCACTTGTACTCTTGGTAAATCTATGATTTTGATCAAATTTATTACAATTCTTTAGTGAAGGGATGTTTTATTATTTTTGGAATATTAGAGTTAAATTCTTAAGTAATAAAGGTCTAAAATATGGGGGTAATTCTAGTTTTATGTAATAAAATACAAGTTTATGCTAATTTGATCAACTTAACTTACATAGGGAAGAGAAGACAACGAAAGATTGACTTCACTGGTGTTATGCTGAAACTAATGATTCTGAATTTGGAATTGGAGGGGTAAGACTGGTATAGTGTCTAAATTCTAGATATGGTCTCTATTTTTTGATTGGATAAGAGTGTTAAAAATAGGACACCCTAGTGTTCTATAGTCCTTTCTCGATGTTGTTGTCTTGAGGCTAAAAGCTTTTTGGGTTCTGTTCATCTACTAGTATGACCTTGAATATCAAATTTTAAGTCCTAGAAGTCACTGGAGCTTGTTGTAGGTTTGTTTCAATATTTAGTACCTATATTAATATACACACATGGAAATAATAAATAAAATCAAATCAAAAAAGGGGGAAAAATTGGGTTGTGGGAAGAATGATCGCACAATCAAGAACCCCTACTATTCTGATTGCTGCCTACGTTAACCCTTAAACTAGGGTCTCAGATATAATGTAGTTCTCCCTTAGGGAACATGCATAATCATTATGCACAATTGATGCAAGAATGAATTTTTCCTAGGCCCTTCCTTGATCAAGCATGCAGATCTATGTGTCATGCTGAGAAGCTGAGCTATATAATTAATTAATTTTATTATGTCTAATGTCCCAAAATAGTAAGTGCTAGATATAAAATGCCTTGTGTAGTCCTTTATATAGGATACTCATTATTTTGGATTTGGGATTTTTATTTACAATTGGTTGACATTGGAAAACTTAGGAACAAATAAAATAAAAGGGGTAAGACTCATCTTACAGAAGAAACTAACCGTTAGAACCAAAATTATGCTTGGATAATAGAGGCAAAAACTAGACACCCTGAGTTTCAGCACTGTAGTCCTATTTGGGTGCTATTATCTAGCGGATATAGGAATTATGGAGATGGGTTTGAACCTAAAATATGTTCCTTGGTTTAAAAGGGTTAAGTCTACAAAGCTATGGATGACCAGGGATAAGCAAAATGATGTTTAGGGAATGTAATAAGATCAATACAAGTTAGATAAAAGGACATGGCTAAATGTGAATAAAAGATCATATTCTCTAGTCAAAGTCTCCTATGAAAGCTCTATGAAAAGACATAATATGTGTGTTTAATTGACCAATTAAGGGTGTATACATTTTCCCCCTTTTAATCTAGTTATGAAATGAAATGAAGTACTAGAGTAAAAGAAAGAAAAAAGATGCATACCTGAACTTACTTATGTGTAGATAAGTGTGCTAAAAAAGGGTACAACTTCCTAGCTAGGGAAGTGGATGAAGAATTGAAATAATTCTCAAAAAAGAAGGAATCCATATAATAGATGCCCCATGTACTAAATCTGAATAGTGCCTGGAGAAAGAAAGAATCCTTGTAATAGATGCCCCCTATACTGAATTTAAATAGTCTAAACTAGATTTGAGAAGTATTCAGAGGTTCAAAACTAATGTCTATCCTCTATCCCATACAAGCTCCTAGGTCTGAGTCTGAGTGATACTATGGACCAATCACTGAAGATGATTGTATGGTCCAACCTAGTGACAATATAAGTAATGTTTGGGTGTAAACTAAAAATGCTGGTAAATGTGCAAGAATAAAATGGTATGTCCTGCCATTCTAATCTATATAATCCTAGAAGATGAAGGTCATGAATATCTATGTCATGCCCCCAAATTTGATATGTGAGTGATGCATCTAGAAAATCTAGAAATTTTATAACCATATGTTATATGATCTATCATGTCATGTCCCATATGTGAAATTGGAGATAAAAAATAATGTGCTCTACACTATGCCTATAATCTGCTATTTAGTATGTAACTATGTCATGCTATATGAAGCTGTATGCATGAGATGTGTAGTAATGTACATTTCACCAAATATGGTATCTAGATAGTCTATATATCTATAAAATGAAGGTGTATCCCTCTAAATGTCCTGAGTAATGTTGAGTGAGCCACTGAAATCTAAATCACTATATAATCCTAAGTTGAGTAATGCTAAGTGACCCATATAGTTTGAACCACTATATAATCTTGACCAATCTAAGATGAGTAATGCTATGTGACCCATATAGTCTGAACCACTATATAATCTTGACCAATATAAGCTGAGTAATGCTAATAATCTAAATATTAGATGTGTAAAAACCATGCTTAGTGACCTATGTAGTCTAAAACACAGTATGTTTTGATCGATCTAAGTTGAATCTGATAATTTGACTGTTAGAAGTGTGAAAACCATGGTGAATCTATCTATGATAGTGGAAAGGCATAAGAATAGGAATAGTAGGAATGATGCATCCCTTTTGGGGAGAGGGATGAAATCGATGATGGAGGAGGTTGAGCCAAAAGTGATGACTAGTGGTGAAATGTATAAGAACTTGGTTGGTCTGTATTGAATAGATTGATAATCTATCTGTTTGATTGGTGAAAATTGAATTATGAGGATTGAAATGTGTCTTTGATTAGTTAGGATTGAATCTTATGTCTGAGCATAATAGAGATATAAATATGTTCATGCCATTGTAGGCAAATGAGATAGTAATTGAATGAATGGAGTGAAAGGTTGATTGATTGAATAGGCTGGGTTGTTTGAATGCTTTGAAAATGTTGAATGGTGAGGACCAAGTTGTATACAAGTTGAACTAGTGTGGATTGGTAGGGACCAATTTGTATGTCTGAGTATAATTAAGGTAGATAATTATGTGTGCCATGGTAGGTAAATGATGTAGTAAGAGAGTAAGGCCTAATGCATGTCAAATGTGTTGTTGTCATGATTTTGAGGAATAAAATGGTTTATAAAATGGAGCTATAGAGCTTAAGTTATGGGCAAAATAGTATTTTGATTTGAATGAGAAAGTGGTTTGATATAGGAAAATTTGATTGAATCTTGATTCATTTGTGTATTGACTAGTTTGAGAGTTAGAGCTCTAAGGTATAAGACATGCTGAGGAGATGAGTACCTATCATGATCCAATTTGAGCAGTTGGTAGCCTAGATTGAGGCTAGTGGAGAGATTACCTTAGTAAGTAGCTAAATAAATATTTTAGGCTTGTTTGGGAACCTATTTTTCATGATTTTGAGCTATTTTTAAGCATTTTAGGAAAGTTTGACTAGATTCAATGCTCTTGTCTTACATGCAGTGCTACTATTTAGGATCCAACATTGTTGTCTAGGTTTTAGTGCTCTTGTCTAGTGCTACTGGCTTGTACCCAATACTGTTGTCCTAGAGGCTAGTTTTTTGGGGCTAAAGCTTGGTTTAGATGCTGTATTATTGCTTGGAAATTTGTTTTGTTATGGTGAACTAATGCAATTGCTATTTTCTAGGATTTTTGACTTATAATCTATTGTTGTTTAGCTTGGATTTTTAGTTAGACTAGTTGACTGATACATGTTGTGTTTTGTTGTTGTATAGGACAAGGTATAGATGAGAGTGTTTTGTAGAGGCCAAGTAATGGAGACTCTGAGGTTGTTTCCTTTATCAGTTGATGAGAGGGGTGTGATGGATAGAGTTGGGTTAGGTCACGTATGTGATCTTGGTATAGTGTAGTGGGATAGATATTTGATCACTGCCCTATGTGAGAGGTGGAATGTTGATACATGTACATTTTGGCTTCCTACAAGGGAAATTACTATGACCTTGGAGGATGTGTATTATATTCTACATTTATCGATCAATGGGTGATGAGTGTCTTTGTAAGATGACATGGGTGCGGATGCCATTGATCGTGCATCTAAATACTTTGCAAGGGTGCACATAGGAGTACATCAGAGAGGTAGTGATATTGATATATTATTGTTAGTTATTGTGAAATCAAGTGTTCCATGTCTATGGAAGTAGTTTTATATATTATTGGCTTCTTTTGTTGATATGGATGGCAGTGGAGTATCTATCACTTATAAGATGTATATAGTGGTTCAGAGCAGTAAGTTGTATGGTACTATGTTTTCATGGGGGAGGATTATGCTTTCCCATTTATATATAGACTGATATAGATTCACGTAGGAGTCATTTAATAGTGGTGTGGGTACAACCAGTTTGTTGCATCACTAGGCTTATAAACATATAACAATTGTGTGGCCAATTAGATTTCCAAGGCTAAGTTGGGCATATCCATAGCCATTTTACGAGTGATGAATGAGACACTTGGCTATCTAATCTCCTAGGATAGATCATTATAGGAGGTTGATAGACATATTGGTGGTTGATGATATTAGATGGAGGCCCAATAGAAGATGTATTAGATGGCTAGAGGATGGAGAGCAATTGTACTACATGAGAGTGAGTTATTGGCTACATGATCATTGGTCTGAAGTTTATGAGTGCTTTTAGTATGAGCACATGGCTTGGTAGTTTGGAGTTTGATAGGATGTTCTTCCTATAGTGTGGGTATGGTTGAGGAGTGCACAAGTATCAATGAGAGTAAGGGCTTGTGAGAGACCTATTGAGGCTGAGTTGGCACTGTTACCTATGGATGCACAAGATGTGGTGATAAACATTCCCGATGTAGATGACATGGGATGTAATAAGGGGTATACTGCATGGTGGGCTAGGCATCGGTGGGCTCCATTATATCCTATAGATGGAGTAGATGTTCCTATATATGAGGATCTTGAGCTAATCTAGATGATGAGAGGTAATCAATGATTAGAGTTTGCATTATACCTATGTTTGTGCTTTAGTTTGGATTTGAAAATATGTATCTAATGTATTGTTGTACTTATTATGTGTGAAATTAGAGTGGGAGGTGTACAAGTGAGGTACCTAATGGGGTTAATGGAGGGGATGATGTGTTCTAGGAGACTATCATTGAGTCTACACTACATGAGCATACATGGAATGTTCCTAATGATGATGTAGAGGAGGGTTTGATAGAGAGAGAGACCATTATGACTAGTGTATATGCTCATTTGTTTGATCAGGCTGATATAGCTATAGTTGCATATGTTAAGGTAACTAGAGAGAGAGATGAGTTGAGGGTTGAGTGAGATAGGCACATGATGCCTCTTCTTGATTATGGATCAATGAGTTTGAAGATTGTTAATTATTATATGGATCTTTAGCAGTGACATGCAGACTTTCATGAGGCATATGGTCATTTGTTAGTGAGATAATTAGCATAATAGACATTTAGGAGCTCGAGGAGGCATAAATTCATCAAGTACTAGATAGGATTATGAGACTAGTAATAAAGGAGAGAGTGAGACTGAGAGTGAGGGCATGACCCCTATTTATGATTGATTGCATTTTGATATGTTATGTACTTGAAAACTTGGTTATATATATGGATGCTTGGTTTGATTTTGAACTTATATATATTTGTCTTATGGATTTTGGAATATATTGGTATTGTATGGTGGCATTGGTAGCAACTAATAATACCTAGACCATACCCCAAGAGTCCACATATAATGATTTTGATACCATTCAATGAATCATATAAAAACTCAATAATTACTTCCTTAGACTACATAGGCAGATGATCAACTCTAATGTGGAGGGTTTTATCAAAAACTTCACATATCAAGGACCAAATAGGAACTATAATTATCCCCAAAATTCATTTAAAACCTCACCCAATAGGTTACCATAAGTTAATATCTTCAAAATAGACCATACTTAGTTGGTGTTGAGTGCATATCATGGTAGCCCATGGAGAACTTAACTATACATAGTTATGTTGCTCCTATGAAATATTTCATAAGGAAATGGAAAAGTATGAGGTGGTCCCTAATCACCTAAAATCATCCAATATAGGTAAATCAAAATCATCTAATGCAGGTAAATCCCCTAACACTGCCATGGTGTTAGAAACCATGAATTTCTCTGGTCAAGAATAAACTGATCCAGAGGAGTGTATTAGTGAGGTGCAAGCATTCCAATATTTTTAAATCAATAACTATGCCCTTAGGAATAGACAACCATAATAACCCTCCACTACCTCAACTCCCCTGAACAATGGTGTAACCCCACCTAACTAAAATGCTAGGAGTCACCCACCACCTCTAAAACCTCAATAAACCAGATATCCTATGGAATCCCCACAAATCTAAAATAAATGAGGTTATAATATGGTATAGGACATGAAGATGATCAAATCCAACATCATGCTCCATAAACTTACTCATATCATGGAGCAATGTGATCTATTGCTAAAGTCCTTAGCTGGGAAGCCAACTCAAACAACCTATGCAAAATCAAAATTAATCCATACTAATGTTCTCATTCATATGAATAATATGTAATTAACTCCCTTCCTTTTATCCATCGACATAATTTCCTAGTGGATTTAGAAGCCTCAACCAATATAATGCTAGTGGGCATCTACGAGAAGTTAGGGTTAATCCCTATCAATTCAGATAAGGTAGTGGTTCAACTAGAAAAATTTGAGGTCAAAGTGGAAGGTGAGCTTCTGAATGTCCACATACATTTATAATTTAAGCTTAGGATTCAACACTTCATAGACATCTAGGTGGTATATATTCCTGAGGCCTATGACATGCTCCTTAGTAGATATTGGTCTAATTCCCTAAATGGGTATATGGCCACAGACTTTGCTCATATGTGGATACCATGTAGAGGTGTAGATAATAAAAATAGGGTATATATATCCTTTCATGAAACAAATGATAACTAAGTACAATTCTATTAACATGAAAGTGAACCTAACATCCTCAAACCTAAGGATCTATACATTAAGTATGAAACTAGCCAAAGATACAATTAATGATTAGTCAAACTTGCCAAGCCTATGGTATCTCTATGTAGATGAAGATAATTATAAATAAGGTAGTGGGGCTGGTGTTATGTTAATATATCCCTAAGGGAATAAACACCTAGTATCATATAGGTTATAGTTCCCTTGCATAAATAATCTAGTAGATTATAAAGCAATAATCCTAGGATTATAATTTATGTTAAAACATAAGGAAAATGAACTAAGAGTATTTATGAATTATAAGTTGCAATTCAACTAGATCAAGAGTAAATTTCAATATAAACTATCATATCTTAGAAGGTATAATCACATGGCTTGGGACTTAATCAAAATGTTTAGCATATTCAACATCATCCCTATCCCTAGGGAATAAAAGCAATTTTTTGAATCACTAGTATTTGTAGCAATAAAATTAACCCCTAGATAAAATCAATTTGTAAGGATTATTTTTAGAACTTGTCCCTTGCCCTTATATCCCTAACAATGTGATAAAATTTCAATTCTTAGAGTATGAATAATAGATCATCCAATTTCATAATAGCACAGGGGTATTTGAAACCCATATCATTGATGAGACAAACAGAGACAATCCTAGGACTGAGCTAAATAAGGATGGGATCTTTAATATTCAAGGGAATCATATCCCAAATGGGATGATTTCATTTGAAAGAGCATTTGATATTTTAGATCCCACATTCCAAACAAATAATCTCATGTTCGAGACCCAAAAATGTCATTTAATCAACTTTCGCTCAGTAAAAAACCCTCATACTATCAACATGGGTCCTGATTAGGCAGACTCTAAACTAGAGTAGTTGCAAAAACTAATACTAAGGTATAAAGATGTAATTTATTGGGCATTTAGAGACTTTAATGTCTTCAACCCAGGAGTGATTACTCATGCTATCCCCATCAAAATAGGTCAGAAACCATTTAGACAGAGGCAAATATCAGTAAACCCAATCATAAAACCCTTAATACATAAAAAGGTCCATAAATTACTTATTTCTTGGATAATTTTCCTAGTTTACCACTATACATGGGTGGCCAACTTTGTGCCCATTCCAAATAGAAATAGAGAAGTCCACCTACATGTAGACTTTCAAAACTTGAACCAGTCCTTAAACAAAGACAAATTACCCATTACCTTCCCTTGACAAAGTAATCTAAATGGTGAGAGGATACCAACTGATGTCTTTTCTAGATGGGTTTTTAGGATACAACTAGGTCTTGATTAATTTAGAAGACTGGGTCAAAACTACATTCACCACCAAATGGGGCACATTTGCTTATAAGTGAATGCCCTTTGGGTTGATCAATGTTGGGGAAACCTTTCAAAGCATGATGGATTTTGATTTCAAGGGACTGATTGGTAAGTGTATAATAATTTATATGGATGACTTGACCATGTTTCCAAAAAATAGGTTTAATCACATACACCATTTAGACAAAGTGTTTGAAAGGTGTAGAAAGTATGGTATTTCTCTAAATCCAAAAAGAAGTGTGTTCAGTGTCATCGAAGGTAAGTTTCTCAGTCATTTCATCACACAATAAATTATTTTTATCAATCTATAAAGAGATGATGTGATTTATAAATTATCTTTGCCTAATAACAAGAAAAAATTGAAATCCTTCTTTGGGGAAATCAACTTTGCTCATAAATTCATTTATAGATTTGCTGAAATTGTAAAACCCCTAAATTTTTGTTGAAATAGGACATAAAGGTGGAATGGCATGCAGAATCAAAGAAATATTTTTAGGATGTCAAAGATTACAATATTCAAGACCCAATTATTATCAGCTTGGACTACACACAATATTTATACATCTATGCCTTTGCTTATGAACACACCATTATTGCCTACCTCACCTAAAGATTAGATGGAAAGGAACATCATATTGCCTTCATGAGTACCAATCTTAAGGATTCACATCTAAGATATTATATTCTAGATAGACATGTTTATGCCCTCATAAAATATATGATCAATTTCAAACGCTACATTCTTAGGAATAAGGTGTATGCAATTATCCCAAACCTGGCCATAAAGCAAATATTGGGGTAGAGTGAATTGGGAAATCGTTGAGGCTGATAGATTATGAAGTTATAGGAGCATGAATTAGACATCAAACTATCTAAATTAGTCAAATGATAAGGTATTATCCAATTTATAACTGAGATAGACCTGAGAATAATTGTATACCAAGTAGACAAAGAGCTAGTACCACAACCAGACTAGTATGCCCTGATGATGCATTCCATGCTTTATGTAAATATACCTTCTAAACTCAACCATATGCAAAAGAGAGATCTTTAGTTGAAGGATGCATATTATAAGTTTAATAAGGGAATTATATTCATAAATAATCATGAAGGATTCTACCTTATATTCTTATCACTAGATGAGGCCAAGGAAGTGATGACAAGTTTCCATGAAAGATTGGGAGATGGTCACCCTAAAGTGAATGCCATGACATAAAATGTTATTCAAGTGAGATACTATTGGCTTACTTGGTTTAAATATGTTCATTCCCATGTTCACATTTGATATCAGTGCCAAACCTTTGCCAAGAGGGAAACCCATGTGGTAATGCCACTTCAGCCCATGGTGAAGTCAACACCATTTTCCCAATGGGGTATGGATTTCATTAGGGTAATTAACCCCAACTCATCATGTGGTCACAAGTTTGTTTTCACAACATTAGATTATTTCATAATGTGGTCTAAGGTAGTCACAACAAAAATAAGCACCACTACTAAAGTCATCAATTTCATGGATAATACCATAACCACCTAGTTTGGGGTCCTAATCTCTTTGATATGTGATAATGGTTCCACTTATAATTCATAGAGTTTAAATAATGGGTCAATGATAATAATATCATTATGAGGTTCTCATCCAATCACTATCCATAAGGAAATGGATTGGTGGAGTCCACCAATAATAATTTAATTGATGCCATCAATAAGTCTATAGGAGAGAAACCCTAGGAGTGGCATTCAATACTAAAGCTGGCTCTATGAGCTGATCTCACTAGGTATAAACAAGAATTCAAGATCTTTCCTTTCCTTTTAGTTTATGGATTAGATCTAATCATGCTATTCATGATAAAAATACCGACTTATAGGTTTATGTAGCAACTCATGAAACAATATGATAAATTAAATTCTAGGCTCCTAGATATCATTTAGTTAGAGGAATCCCAGAATGAAGCTCTATTAAGCTTCAATAAGCATCAAGGTACTATCAAATGATGGTATAATAAAAAGGATAATAAAAATACTTTTAGGATCTCTAATCTAGTATTAATTTAGGATAAATCCCATGAAAATAAAGGCCAACACTCAAAGTTTGATCCTATTTGGAGTGGCCCCTATTAGATACTTGATATACTAAGCTAGAACACCTTTCACCTTAAGGACCTAGAGGGCAATGACCCACCACTGCTAGTAAATGGATAGTTCCTAAAGCATTACTTCTCAACTATTCTATCCAACATAATTTAATAATATCCTTGAATAAGTATGGTAATGTATATAGTAGGCTAGTTTGCTTTAGTTATGTGTTTACTTTTCCTATTTTATGTTTTCTTTCTTTATTATTTTATTTCATTTTTTTTGTTGTGTCCCTAAAGTTCTCATTTTTCCCTGATCTAGCCCCTAATTAGAACTAATAAGGTGAGCCCCATTGTGAGTTGTCCTTATAGAAGAGAAGTTATTATCCACTCCAAGTGATAATTGAAACTCATAAGGTATTATCTAGCTATCAGGGACCAAAGTTGAGTCTTTGATCCAAAAAATTTAGGGATGATAAGTGAGTCCTTTACATTTTAGATATTAAAGGCTAATTATTCTCATATAAATAAGTGTATTTTAGAATAGCTTGCATCCCAATAAATACCACCAATCTACACTTAATATAACATCTTACACAAGGTAGGACAAATCAATGCAATCAAATATTGACTAGATATTCAGATCTTCCTCTTCACCCTATCACCCTTGGCTTGGTCCTGAACCCTCAATGGACAAAGACTACTAAATATATTCATAAAGGACCTTGAAATAAGACTATAAAAACATTTAGAATTTAAATTTTGGGTCTTCCTTGAAAGGGCTATTTAGGAAACCTCCATCACAGGCTTTCTCACCTAGTTAGAAGTGGAACAAGGCCTTGAATGGGACCATAGTTATCTCTATCATGGCTATGGATGCCTGGATGGTAGTAGATTAATACCCAAACCATTCCCTTCCAAGCCATGAAATCATTAATGCCCTCAAGGAAATCTAATGCCTAGTTTGACCTCAGTTACCTGAGTGAAGTCCACACTTGGATAAGTTAATTGAAAATTATGATCAAGGAATCCAAGAAGGGTGGTTAGATAAAGTGTTATCTTTCACATTAAAATCAAATCAAAATTAAAACAAACACATTAATATGTATAAAAATATCTTGCTTAGATCAAATGGAGGAGCATAGTGAAGATTTTTTTTTGACAAGGCACAAATAATATGTAAGAAAAACAACCTTTCTTACCTTCCTTGAATACTCCAAGAGATTTTTTCATTGGCTTGCTCAACTCATGCTCAAGATATATTTGGCAAATGGAGTTGTGTGGCTCCTTCTCCCCTTGGCACCATGGTTTGGCTCATGCTTGATTGATGTAGATTCATGGCTTGGCTTTTGATTTTTGCATTATAACATTATTGTCATGCAATCTTGCTATAAAACCTACATTATAACATTACTCTATCTAATCTCTCCAAATGAAGATGTCTAGGCTTGTATTTATAGGTTTAGCAACTAACCCAAACCCAAGGTGAGTTAGAGTGTATTTAGAGCTTAAAATGGGTTCAAACTCAACGTTTTTGAGTTAACTAATCCTAGTGGAGTCAAAAGGTGTCAAATGGTCATGATTAGCAATGAATATGCATGGGTGGGATATTTATAGATATTTTCCAAAAATGACAACTCACAAAAGGTAATTATGCATTCCTATGATATTATTTGATTTTTGAATTTCCTTTTTGATAATTCATTTAAATGTTCATGGTTAATTCAATTAGGAATTTGATTTGATTTTGCATGTTAATTAATTTTATATAGGATTTTTGTCATTTTAAAAGATTTGAATTAATTCATGTTTGCATTTACCCTATTTAATAGGTCTAAAGGCCAATATTACATGTTACGAAGCCAATTTTGATACGTTTAGAGATTATTAGGTTTGATTGACAAAGGTTGGTAAGAATTGGTCTAAAGTCCAGTAAAAATCCATTGGTGGATAATTTTAGGTGTCTACAACTTGCCCCTATTTTGGAAGATGTTGTAAACCATAGGCACAACAATGTCTTCTCAAAGAATGAGAAAATGCATGTATGCATGAAAGAAGATGATGGTTGAATAAAAAGATCCAAAGAATGTTTGGGAAGCCTATAATGATGCCCCCTCAAGGTAGTGACCTTCATATGTTTTGATGGATGGTCCCTTGAAAATAAGAAATAATAAAGGTGGAATTAACCCATGGGTGAGATTAATCCAAATGAGAAAATGCTTGAGTGCACTGATTTAAAAAAAAAGAGTATTGATTTTCCCAAAGGTGGTTATAATCAGTAACAAAAGATGTGACACTGGTTTGCCTAAAGATGGTTATAAGCAGTGGCAATGACATATTCCCTAGTAAGGGTTGAAGAGTCAAAAAATAATGATTTTCCCATAGGTAGTTATAATCATTAAAAAGACCAGGATGGAATAAAGATGTAGGATTGTGCCCTAGTAGGGAATATTAGAAAGCATAATAGAAGGATATAACCTATTACATAGATTAAATATGTGTAGGTGCAAATGTATATGTGATTGTCTAATGACTAAATAAGCCACAAATAAATAGACATAAAAGGATGCACAAAATGATGAAAAATATAAATATAAGAAAAAGGTTGATCAATGTGAAAGATTTAGTTATACCTACCAACGTAGATATTATCATCCTTATTAGCATTGATACAACTAGAATGGTCAATGGGTTGATTTGATCAAGGAGGGTGAGAAGATTTACTAAGGGTACCAAGGAGATACTTATGTGGCTCCATTGCTTGTAAGTCTTCCTGAGCTAGTTTTTGATGTAGAACTTGATGGTATGCCTCATGATATAACATCATGAGAACATTGCTAAAATATGCATAAGGACTGACTCCCAATCTAATACATAATCTAAAATAATACACCAATGATAAAAACCATGATGATAATGTTGACATATGAGTATGGATGGACTCAATAATAATCTACAAGGAATCACCCAATGAATGCATATAGATTGAGTCAAGGTAAAAACATTGAAAGAAAACAAATTGGTAAGAAAATGAACAAACATAAATCCTAAAATCAAAATAAAACATCTTAACAATGGATTTGTCCCTATCAAGTGGATTGAGGATGACTAACTAAGCTTAGATAGGACACATGTTTTTGGATTTTTAAATTTTAAGAATGTTTTTGGAATTTTCTAAGCATCTCAACCCAATTGGGAATTATGAAATACTAAATAGTCCAACTCAAAAAATGGTGAGAGCATTGGCGTAGGTTGCTTGTAAAATGGTGAGAGCATATGGTAAAGGGGGACTGAGCTGACCTCAACATGAATTGAGCATGACCTACATAGTCCCAAAATGGCCTCATTCATAGTAGTTCCACCTTTTAGTGAAGGAATCTCACTAATGTAGTAGCCAATTCAAACAAAATAGGCATAGTTGTCATAATGGCACAATATGACATAGAAATGGCAAGTTAGTCTATTAAGGCACAGTAAATAAATGTTATCCATAGTTTACCCATAGGAGGTTATAAATAGGAAATAATGACATAGATCAATGATACTAATTTGTCCATAGGTTGTTATAATTAGTATCATGACCGGTGAGACACTGAAGGGTGGTTGGATCATATGTTATCTTTCAAAATGAAATCAAAATGAAAGGAAACACACTAACATGCATAAAACTATCTTGCCTAGATCAAAGCAGGGGAGCTTAGTGAAGAAAACCAATTGAAACTATAACTAAAATTCAAGAAAAACAACCTTTCTTACCATCCTTAAATGCTCCAAGATATTTCTTCATTGGATTTCTTGGCCTGTGCTCAAGAGATCTTTGGAAAATGGATTTGTGTGACTCCTTCTCCCCTGGCACCATGGTTTGGCTCATGCTTGCTTGATGTAGCTTCATGGATTGACTTGTGATTTTAGCATTCTAAAATTATTGTCATGCAATCTTGCTCTAAAACGTACATTATAACATTACTCTATCCAAGCTCTCCAAATGAAGAGGTCTAGGCTTGTGTTTATAGGTTTAGAAACTAACCCCAACCCAAGGTGAGTTAGAGTGTAGTTAGAGCTTGGAATGGGTTCAAACTTAACCTTTTTGAGTTAAATAACCCTAGTGGAGTCAAAAGGTGTCAAATAGTCATGATTAGAAATGAATAGGCATGGGTAGGATATTTTAGTATATTTGACAACTCACAAAAGGTAATTATGAATTCCTAGGATATTCTTTTATTTTTGAATTTCCTTTTTGATAATTCATTTAATTACTCATGGTTAATTCAATTTAGGTATTTGATTTGATTTTGCATGTTAATTAATTATATTTAGGCCTTTTGTCATTTTGAAAGATTTGAATTAATTCATGTGTGCATTTACCCCATTTAATAGGTCTAAAGGCTAATATTGTATGTTATGAAGCCAAATTTGAGATGTTTATAGATTCTTAGGTTTGATTGATAAATGTTGGTAATAATTGGTCTAAATTCTGGTATGAAGCCATTGGTGGCCAATTTTAGGTGTCTACAAAAATCACTTCTTACACACACTAGTGGTCTTCTATAGGATAAAATCTCAATATGTCATATATTATTACATGATTTTAGTGCCTTATTTTCTAATATTTATAAATATATCTCTTGTAGTCTATGTTTTTTATAGGAATGGAGGATTAATAAGTCAGGTTCTAAGTGTTTTTCACCACTTTCCCCATGAAAGTCACCATTTTTGTGGCCAACACTCCCCCTTTTTGTATAAATGGGGGACCCTTATTTAAAAACATAAAACCAAAGTTCCCAGACCCAATCTCTCATTCTAGTTGGCCCCACTTGAACTTAGTCTTTGAAATCCCATGATGCCCTAGTTTTATAAAGCATGTGGTATTGATAATGACCAATTGATTTGACTTACAAGCCTCAAAGGTCTATGAGTGAAATAATGCCAAATCTCATTGATAATCTATGGTTAAGATAGACTTTATTTATTTGAAGGTTTAATGTGCTAACTTTTTAGGCTTGATCTCACTTCAAGATTCTTAGAGCCTTAGTCTTATTCTTGGAGTATTATATCCTAGAGTCCTACATTGCATTCTAGAACCTAGCTGAAAACTAAACGAGTAGTTAATTATTGGCACTTTATTTATCTTGCACTTAGTCATTTTTTATGTTTCCCATAGTTTCTTCCATGTGTGATAATATCAACATTGCATAAATTTAGGATATTTAGTAAAAGAGTAGTCAGGGGTTTTATGCGAGTAAATTTTTGACCAAAATATATGAAGGCTTTGCTTAAATTGTTCAAATTTTTAGGTCTTTAGATAAAATGTTCTAACTTGTTTCAAACAAAATTTTTTAAGGAAAAGTTGGTAAAGACTAACTTCAAACAAAAGTAGTGAAGAATATAGTATAATCCTAATGCAATAAAATTCCATGTGGCCTATGTCAGGTGTCAGAGTTAAGGAAAGATTGATACAATTAGTGAGTGCCATATAGCCTTTGTTAGAAGCATCAGTCTCCCAATCCTAATAGAGATGTCAGATCCCAAGATAGCTTGATCCACTAAGGAAGTGCCACATGGCTTAGGGTTATAATTCATCATTACTCTAGCCAATTACCCCACTCTAAAGAAGAATGACTAGTATCCTAGACTTGATAGAGATGTTAGAACCCAAGAGAGCCCAACCCAACCAATAAGTGCCATGTCAACTAAAGGTAGAGTGGTTAATTTCCCAATCATGATAGAGATGTTAGATCCTAGGAGAGCTTGACCAAATAAAAGGACACCATGTTCCCTAAAGGTTCAAAGTGCTTAGATATGACCAATGATCTCTCACTATTGTTAGACACATTAGTCTCCCAGTCCTAATAGAGATGTAAGATCCCTAGAGATCCCAACACAAAGAGGGAATGCCATGTATCCCATTGTCATAATATTCAATCTCCCTTATTTGATAGAGATGTTAGAACTCAAAATATCCCACTGTATCATAGCATGGCACATGGCATAACTGGGCATTTTAGTATGTGGGCCCCTAAAGGCCTTGGGATGGCCAAAATTTAGCATAGGTAGAATCATAAGGGCTAATCAGATGGCACCACATGTCCCCTACTAGCATCTCATCCATCCAAAGGGTATAATAATGAAGTGATAGGATATGCCTAGGCATTGATCATTAACATGAAGACCAATTGGTAGGTGATAAGTGGCATGAAGCATGGGTTCTCAAGAAACTTTAAGGATGAGGTGGTCATGTACCTACTCCACTCCAAACATTGATAAAGTGGGAAACTACACCTTGATTGGAAAATTTAAAACATAAATCACCTTTACTAGATATAATAAGTGGCCTATAATCATATGCTCCAAATTTAACTCTAGTTTAAGAAATCAAGTGGAATATTAAGCCACCCACTCAATTTTTAATCCATGAAGAGTGAGCTACCAAATGTCACTAATGCAAGGGGATGAATGTGGATTTACATAAGTACCTCAAGGAAATATCATTAGCCATTATAGATATAGACTCCCAAATTTATAATCCTTGCTTTGTGCTCTAACCTAGTTCCTTCTACACCTTCTCCTTCACCTAGAGCTCTTCCACCAAATTTCATCTTACTGCAATGGTAACTTTATATTCAAATCCTAAGGTTGAGCCTAAATATAGAGACACTATGTTCTTATATGGATTGACCCAATTCAATCATTTCAATGAAGTATTCAAATCCATTGACCAAGTGTCCAAGGAGTTGGTTACTAATGATGATGATAAACTAAATTTAAGATGCCCTATGATCATATGAGAAGTGTGCCCTTCATAGGGCCATAACCAAGCCTAAAGTGCTCCCCTAAACCTACCTATTTAGTAAGTTATTCCTCACTTACAAGTGGGTACAAGATAGTGCCCATGATTTGGTCTACTTGGCCAACTCCTAGTATCAAATTATCGACATCTCAAGAACTGCCTACAAATCTTATTACAATATCTCAAAGTTTAACATTTTGTGTGACTCAATGGTGGTATAGACTTAGACTAACACCTTCCAAATCTATGACATCTTGAGGGCATGGGATAAGAACCTAGATACTAAGTGGGTGAACAAGTATGATATCAATGCATATATGATCTTCACCTTCAAGGAAGAGGTATAGATTGGTATGATTCTACTAAACTAATTGTTTAGGGGCCCACATTGCCTACATGTTAACATATTATGGGTGCCATTTATTCACATGATTCTAGATGGATCCTAACTTAAGAGGAGTGATAAATTTCAACATGTTCAAGGCCATAGTAGATGCCTAGGCACATGGGAACTTTCACATGATGAATTATATCATAGACATAGTCTATGGGACACTCGATTTCAAGCCATCTACTCTTCTTGCATGGGTTCCTTGAGGCTCTATGGTTAATGTAGTTTTATACAAGATATATGGCCACCAATATAAAAATAACATTTAGGATATCTATGAGTCTTTCTACCTGGTGATATATAGTGCAATCAACAAGGCCCCTATGCCTCATCTATCAAAGGAAATTAGAGACTCACTGGATCTCATCAGAGATTACTAGTATTGGCAAGAGGATACCATCATTTGAGTCATGGGTATTTTTAGGGAGCCCCTTCACTTTCTCTATCACATCCTAGATTTCCTTGTTGAGATGAAAATTTCTTACCAACTAATAAATGTCATTTTTAGGCATTATATTATTCACCAGTAAAAGGTATGCCCACCTTTTCTAATTATCATTAGATACCATGTGTAATGTTCTTTCCCTCCCTTATGAAATATGATGACTATATGAGACTCTTTAGCCTTAGGTAGAGCTGAGCCATGAAATTGGGACCTGTGAAGAATGATTTAATCCCATTTTGATAAGTACTCAACTTGTCTCAAACTTAATTATGGCCACCAACCATAGGATGACTACAAGTTGTATTTAAACATGGAAGATTACTAGGAGGTGCTCACATAGATTAAGGCCTATAGAAAGGATAAGGGTAAGAATATTCAGACTAAACCATCTTCATCCCCCTCTACATCTACTTAGCCTTCAAGTGATGTCACCCCAACTCTCCCTATTATTTCTAGGATAGTTTTACAATGGATTCCACCACCTTTTCCCCCAAAAGTAGTAGATCATGTCATGGATCCACTCATCCACCCCCAGTAGCTTAAGCACCTTAGCCTCAACCAAGTCAGACTCATACAACTTGGTGGTAGGTGGCCTAAGCATAAGCAACTCCTTTAGCAGACACCTTGACCTTGGGCCACCCAAGATCTAAGGTTTGAAATAAATAACAACCCAAAAATAAGCTTAAAATAGGACCAACAGTAGGCACCAGTGAAAATTCCTCCCCTCACTCCCTCCATTTTCCAACTACCCCTCATGGTGCCACTTGGTTCCCTACACATTTTACAAACTATTCATCCAATACCATCTCTCTTCCCTATTACATCCCCTCCACTTTTCACGTAAGCACCCATGTCCTTGGCCATCTCTAACATCCTAAATTATTCATTTCCATCTACCCCATCCAATCCCCAACCTATAGCTTTCCCAGTACACCCATTACCCATTCTTTAGATTCAAATGTCTTTGCATTCCCATCTTCTCCAATCACCCCAAATATCCCAAGAGTGGGTGTACATATGTGCATAAACCTAGTGAGTAAGATCATCCTATTGATTCATTTGGTGATTTAGAAACTCCCAAAGTCAACCCTTATATCCCTCACTACCTCTTCTCCTTCTATAATGGCACCAAAGCTAACCTGAGTAAAAGACCAAGGAAAAAATAGAAGATATTTCATGCTTGGCCTTTAATATAGATACTATATACTCTAATTACACCTCTTTCACCAATTTCTATGGATTCTTTAGCACCAACCCCAGTGGTTCTTCTCATCACTCCCTGGCCCCATTTTTCCATCACCCTAAGCACTTAGGGATTCAAATTTAATCAGCTAATATTTTATCTTTTGTTGAATATGCCTCTCTTGGGAGTCATTTTCTCTCAAGTGGGCATGACCCAAAGTTAGTGGCAAGCATAAATTTTCCCCTAAGCTTCTTCATTCATCTTGATTCCTATGCCCCTATGCCTCCTCCTCCTCCACTACTTTCATCATTCACACCCTCCTCTTCCTCCATTCCCCCTCCGCCTCATCCTCTACCTATAACTAACATATACACAACCCCACCAACACCTCTCAAAATGCATGGAATTGTCCTAATATCATATGTGCTAGAGATGATGATGCAAGACAACCCAAACATACAATGGGATTTTGATCACACCATGAGGAGTATGTGGAGGATACTCAGGTAGAAATTTTTGTAAGAGGTAAACCATGTGGTCTGGTAGACCCAACATGACTTTTTATCTCTCACCAAGGTGAGGACTCTTGCAAGAGAAGAAAATATAGTGAAGGACCCACTCTCAATTCTCTAGGTGACCCATGACATGTCAGAGAAACTTCTTAAAGACATACAAATCCAAGTTTGAAGTCTTGAGGCATAGGTAAATAGATATTTCTCTATTGGGATAATTAGGTAGGTCAAATATGCCCTCCTAAAACTTTTCTCAATTCTTAGAAAGGTGGTAAGGACTATGGTAGATACTGAAGTGCTCATCTGATGGACCCAAGCCTATTTGGAGAGGATCATTATGATTGATGGGAAGTAATAGAAGCTGACTATTATTATTAATAAGTCATGTTCCCAGAGCTAAAATTGATGCCCACTTCAAAATTGGGCTTATATCAGACCTACATTGGGAGCATGAACACTACTATGGAGGAGTGGCTTGCCTTAGCCCAAACTATAAAGGGTCCCTTGGAAAATGGTAAGAAGAAGATATTAGCTTACGTTAAGGAGGTCAATATCTTAATTTTATTCCATCTGAATGGCACTCTACTAAATAGGGACAACTTTGGAGTCCACCTATGTCACTTTGACCAGGTTATGAGGAGAAAAGTGGCCAAGGTAAACAAAGAGGGAACACAAGAAATCTTCACGCTCTCAATCCAATCCATAAGGAGCATCAACTAGGTGTTTGAAGTCTAGTTGTATATGGAGGCTCCCCTTTGAGTATACCAAAGACTCATGGCTTAGGTAGATATGATATTTAGATAGCCTCTAATGAACCTCACCAAGTTAGAGTAGGAATTTGACCTCAAAGTAGCTATTTTGGAGGCCAAAGAAGCAAAGTCAAAGCAGTTGGGATCTGAATCATCTATTATGCCTCCATGTATTAGTTGAGTGGTCTTGTGTGGATCTTTTTAGGGTAGCAAAGGATATTTTCTCCTTTTTTTTAAATTAAGTAGTTGTAACTACTATGAGTGACCATTATAGCCTAAGATGGGAATATTATGCTACTTGGGGGTGAATCTCATCCATATCTGTAAAAGTGTAAATAGATTGTATTTTTGAGGTTGATAATTTTTTAGCTCAAAATTGCTATAAGAACCAAGTTAGGATCTCACATAAATTTATTTCACCCTTTTTGAATTGTATAAAGTTGGCCATGATCGATACCTTTGTAATATAACTTGTTTTAATGAATGTAATTTCAGATTTTGTGTAATGCATATTATTTTTATCAAAGGATCCCTCATTTTAGTTTTAAATGAATGTTAGTACTCATATAATTATTTTAAGGATATATAATTTTATGAATGCAATGGTTATGATGTGCTTCCCTGTCATAAATTATTTATGAACTCTTTTTTTTTACAATACTAATAACCTATGTGTTAGCCTGCAAGTTATTATGGAAGTTTATATTTTATTTAGTATGGATGTATCATATTGGTATTTAGTGAGGGTACATAAATCAAGTGTTCTTCATTGCTTCCTTATATTCTTCCCCTTGTGTAGTATTGGAGTTAAAACCTTTGGTGAGACTCAAAACACAATGGTATAACTATGGCAGATGCACTTAGATTAATTATTAAATAATTAATCTCATATTTATCTAGAAACACTCTTTATTTCCTTACTCTTCCCTCCTTTTTATGTTTATTTTGGATATTGAACTACCCCCTCCATTTCACTTATAAAATGGTAAATCAAAGTGCATGAACATTAGCATCAGACTCAAGTAACTAAATCATTAACTCATAGCAATTAGAATTGAACCCCTAGTGGTGGCGCTGCATCTCTTAAAGATTATTCCATGTAAGTTTCATTTTAAAACCAAATAATTGTAACCATGCTTTGGGTTTATCTCACATTAGTCCTTAAATGGAGAATGAAAGTCCATCATTGTTCCCACTATTCTCTTTGAAAATACTCAATCTCATGAGTATTTTTTAATAGGATCTTGAACTAAATAATAGTTTCATTGTGCAAGTTCTAATCAAGTGGAATATACCTAAATTATGGTGTGCTACCTCTTTTTTATTAGTTTATGTTTAGATGTGTTTCCTTCTTTCCCTTTTTCTCATTGCATCAGTAGAGTTAGTCATAGTTTATGTGATTTACCAAGGGAACCAACCTTATCTAGGGACTCACTCCTCACATAATGTCACCAAAAACTTGAGGAGTGTTTCCATTATATCATTTTAAAGGATAAGTATTGAAACCACTTATCTAAAGGGTGTACTTCGAGCTGATAAAAATTATCAAGGACAAGCTCTTGAAACTAAGATAATGGTTTCAAAGACCAAAGAGAAAAATAAAATTCAAACTCAAAGGGTTTAAAATAACTCTAATTCAAAGGGAAATTTTGAAGATAAATTAATATTTAAAATCAATAAATACCTTTTTTTATCATTACTATAAAAAACTAGGACACATTATAAAAGATTGCAAGATACTAGTAGTTAAAAATCAATCTAATCAAAAGAGGGAAGAGAATGCATTCCAAGTTAAAAAAAGTGATGTTCAAGAGTAATCAAATTATTGTATCACATGTAATGTGGGAATATAGGAAGTAAATAATTTGTGGTTCTTGATTCAGGTTGTTTAAGTCACGTGAAAAATCACAAAGTTGGTTTCATCAAGTTAGCTCAAAGTAATGGTGAAATAAATGATGTTTATTTTTTTCCATATCTAAGCTACAATATTATTAGTGTTTTTAAATTAGTATAAAAGGTTTCAAACTAATTTTTGAAGATTGTGTTTGATTTATTTTTTATAAGGGATCTATAAATATATTGATGGGAAAATCTTATATTGAAAATAATAGGATGTTTCCATTAAGGTTAAATTTTATGAAGGAATGTAATTTTTTATCCACCATTGAGTATGTTAAAATGATATGACATTAAATATATGGTCATATAAATTTTGAGAGCTTACATATTTTTGACACAAAAGGTATGGTAAGAGGCCTTACCAAGCTAGATTTCAAGAAAGATGATGCATGTAAGTCATGTATTGTTGGAAAAAATCATAGGGAGTCTTTCCCTATCATAAAATGGAAAGGAATCACACCTTTGGAGCTTCTTGATTCATATGTGTATGTGGACCAATGTTTAACATAAGTATTGGTAATAATTTGTATTTCATTTCTTTCATAGATGATGTTACAAGGTTTATGTGGGTTTATTTGTTGAATGCAAAGAGTGGAGCATTTTTTTATTTTAAAACTTTCAAAGATTTAGCTTAAAAATAATATGGAAATTCCATCAAATCTCCAAGAATAGATAGAGAAGGTGAAATATGTTCTTATGAATTTCATGAGTTTTATGCTTCACATGGAATTAAAAGGCATCTAACAGCTTCTTACACACCACAACAAAATGGTGTAGCTGAAAGAAATAATAGATCCGTCATGGAGTTATCAAGGATTATGTTGGATAATGATCACTTGAAGTTTTAGGATTAAGTAATAAAAACTAGAGTCTACATCATTAATATAAGTTTTACAATAGCAATAAAAATAGAGACACCTTATAAAGCTTGCTATGTTAGAAAATCATTTGTTTCTCATCTAAAGGTATTTTATTATTTATATTTTTTACATGTTCCAAATGATAAAAGGAAATAATTATATCTAAAGAGTATTCCTTATATTTTCATAGGTTATAGTGATGAAAGTAAAGCATATAAGTTTTATAATCCTACTAGTAAATCCATGATTATTTATATTGATTGTAAAAAAATTTAAAATAAGGTCTATGTTTATTATGATCATATAGATAAAGAGTTCATAATTTAATGGGGGTATCCTCTTTAATTTTATTTTTATGGCTTACAAAGTCATACACATGTTTCTAGCTCAATAAGAAATAATACTAACTTTTCATGAGAGACTAGTCATCCATCTTCATCAACTCTAAGAAAGCAAAATCAATTTTTAAATCAAATTATAGGTTATAAATATGAAAGGAGAATCACAAGGATTAAACATTAGAAAGTAATTTTTTTATGAAAGAATGGGTGGATGCTATAAAATTTGAGATATATTAAATAGATATGAATGATATGTGGAATATTTTTCATACTCTATATGATAAATATGTCATTGTAACCAAGTGGGTATACAAGTCCAAATTCAAGAGTGATGATATAATTGACAAGATCAAAGCTAGACTAGTTGTAAAAAGGTTTGCACAAACATATTAGATTGAATATGGGGAAACTTATGAACTCATTAAACATAAATATACTATAATAATAATTTTTAGTATATCTACTCATAAATTATGCAAAATTCATCAAATGAGTGTAAAAATATAATTTTTAAATGAAGAATAAGTATATGTGGGGCAACCATAAGGTTTTAAGATAAAGGGTAAATAATTCTAGGTATATAAATTGAAGAAGACTTTTTATGGACTAAAGAAAGATCCAATAGATTGGTACTAAATAATTGATAATTGGTTATTGGATAAAAGCTTTTTAATAATTCAAAATGAACCACCTCTTTACATAGAAATATTGAATTCTAATGTTTCATATGTTTGTCTTTATGTAGATGACTTGATCTTTACATGTATCTCTATGGAGATGTTGAATACAATTAAGGAAGATATGAAATAATAATTTTATATAATTGATATTATAATTATAAATTACTTTATGGCATGTAATTCCATAATTTTTTTTTAAAAATTCATTTGTCAATCCAAATATGCCTAAAACATGTTAAATAAATACAGTCTTCATGATTCTAAACTAGTGGACATTCCAATTACAAGTGGATAAAAGATAATGAGAGAGGATGTGGGTCATTCAACTAAATAAATTTTGTAATAATGTTGGTAATTTTTATGTATCTCACTATGACAAGACATGATATAAATTATGGGGTTTCACTAGTTTTTATATTTATGGGCAAACCATGACTCAAATATTTACAAGTAGTAAAGAGAATTTTCAGATATGTAAGAGGTAATTATAATCATGGTATTAATTTTAGACTATAAATTTCATTATATGTATCTAGATACACATATTTATATTAGTTAAGTTCTCTTAACAACAAGAAGTCAACTTTAGGTTATTACTGCACATTAAAAAGTGGGTTGGTTTCTTGTTCTTCAAAGAAATAAGCTATAGTTGCATTATCCTATACTAAAGCTGAATATACAACCCTTAAATCATATTTCACACAAATATTATCGCTAAAAATACCCTTAGTTTATTCCATACATATTTAACTTGAGCCAACAAGGATTTTTTTGTGATAACAATGGGGTAATACAATTGTCTAAGAATCTAGGTTTTCATGCTAAAACTATGCACATTGAACTCAAAAAACATTTTGTTAGACATTTGGTCAATGATAAACATTTTTTAATTGATTATGTGAGAATTTAATATTAATTTTATAATATTATCACCAAGTGATTTCCCAATTAGATTCATGGAATACTTAAGGAGATGATAGGCATCTTTCCTCTTTACATCAAATAGGGGAATATTGAGTATGATGCTAATATTGGCACTTGATTATTCATGTTAGATTTAAGTTACTTATAATTATATTATTTTAGTAAATTTATTTAATTTATTTATGTCCTAGTTTAATTATTTGGTCAATTTTGAACACTTTTTGGGAACTTTCTAAAAAATAGCTAGAAGTATCAATAGAGTCTAGTCCACTAAATGTATACTTAACTAAGCTCAAATCATTATCTATTCATCCCAAAGAGGTGGGAAAAAATTTTAATATCTGAATTAACTTAAATAAAATTTATTTTAGTCAATTTCATACTTTATATGGATTTGGGGTGCCTAGCTTGACTAGGTTGCATGAGTTGTTTACTTGCTAAGAAAGGTTTATGGCATGTTGACCTTGTCTTGTCAATAAATCAACTTTGTATTCTTGAGTCTACCTTCATTTATATTAGAGTATATTTTTAGTTTAATTAGTTTTTAATAAATTTATTAATTTATATTTCACTTTATTTTTTTCTTGACATAACTTGTCATGTAAGTTATTTATAATAGGGTTTATTTTAGCATTAATTATTAATAAATAATTATGCATAAAGAAGTGTGACATAATAGTTCCTATTGGGAAACATTTTTTCATGGGATAATATCTAATTTTATTTATTTATTCAATAATAAATACTATCAAACATATGTTTTTAATTTTGAATTTATTTAACGAAATTTTTGGTTAACAATCTCACTTTCAACACAACTAGATTAACAACTAGTGATTCTAGGATAAATTGGTTGATACATAGCTTCAATATAATATTAAATAAAAGCTTATTTACACTCGCTCCATATATCAAAAACTTTGTGAACGTACCTATAATTAATTATATTTAATTTATGCCATAGTATTGAATTGTGCTTCACATATATTTTGTAATGAAATGTGTATAAATTTAGTCCTTGCTTAAGTTAAAAATCAAGAATTAAAGACAAGAAAAACTTATAGTTATAATAAAAAGGAATGGATCTAAATGAGAAGGTTATGGGCCTTGATTTAGTTGTTGGTAATTTGAATGGAGTGGAGGTGGTTTATTGGGTGGTAGAGAATGCCAAGTTTAAATCATCATTTTTCCATCTGGTGGCACATGCCTTTAAAAATGAATACATGTTTAGTTTGTTATTGAGAAGACATGACCTGAGTCTACTAAGTGGGGAAGATGTTAGAGACATATTCAATCATGATGAGGGTAGATCACTATGGAAGAGTGGTCAAATCTATTATACACTTGCCAAGAATGAGTTTTTAGTTCGTCACATCATTTGGCTAGTTTCTTCAAGAGCCCGAGCATGGTCATGGAGTGGATGTATTTTGGGTTACTTAGATAAATATTTAAGGTTGTATGGGTCATCATTGTAAAATATATAAATGGTTTGGACATCATTGGTATCAACAAAATCCATAGTGATGTTACCCAAATAGTTTTGGGATTCTAGTCCAATGAAGAAAATAGAGGACTCCTCACAAAGCTTTATCGATCCCAATATGAAAGTGTTGATCCCTTTTCATGGGTTATGGTCTCATTGAGTGAATATGTATGGGTACTTATTGCACTCAAAGTCTATGGAGGATGGGTGAAAACCTTGCTGAAGACTAGACCTATGGGGACTGTATTCAATCTAGACTAATTTTGATTTATGTAGATAGAGGAAACTAAATCAAAACTTGCCTTATCAGATTGGATGATAGAGGATTTTTCTCTTGCTTATTATAAGTTACAGGGTTTGCCCAAAAAATTAAGGATAATGTTTGTGCTTCACTGAAAAAACTTTTTTTATTCCAAGCTATGGCCAAATTATTGAGGATGAGTTGGATAAACCCTTGTTTTGACTTAGAAGTTATAGAGCTTAGTGGGAGGATAAGCCACTTTTTGTGATTTAGACGTGCAGTGGTGGTGCATAATTCCTAGGAGGTATAAGACTAGTTGAATACCTTTCTCCTAAAATGCTCCTATTTTGTAGTAGAGGATGTTTTACTGAAGGGTGATCATTCTTCAATTTCCATTGGAAATTAATCTTTGTTTGTACTTAGGTTATGGGAACCTTAAAACCCTCTAGGTGTTATGGTTATGAGATCCTTAAAACCCTATTATTGTTTGATTTTATAAGGTTTTGGAATTGTTTAAACCCTTTATCTATGATTGTTATGGTTGTAGGAACCTTAAAACCCTCTTATTGTGCCTTGTAATGGTTGTGGGATCCTTTAAACCCTCCTAGTTGTGGGTCTATCATTCAAAACCTTCACTTTGGTTGTGGGTATAGTAATCAAAATCCTCACTTGTTTGGTTCATAGCTCCAATTTCAAAAGTATTTACTTATCAAATAAATAATAATAAAAATAATAAGAAGAAATGAATACACCAAATTAGATATGTGAACCATTATGTTTTTCTACTGCAAAGACTAATTACTAGAGAGGGTAGAACCCTTGGAGATTTATTCTTTGTTGATGAACTTGGATTGGACTGTGCATGTCCCAATCCTCATTAAAAATAAAGTGTGCTTAAAAACTCAAGTTGTCCTTGACTTCATCATTACACAACCCAAGGTAGGTAAAGTATATTTAAAAATATGTATGAATCCCAATAAATTTGTTTTGGTGCAAAAACTAGTGCACATTTGGATAAAAAAGTGGTCATGTGTTATGCACATGCCCCCAGTTTGATATCTAGTGTATATTTTGGATATGAGTAATATCAAGTAACTTTATAGCCAAAAAATTATGTGATAACATCTAATACATGATGTACATGATCACCCAAATTAATAAAAATTTGAGATAAACATGTGTAAAAATTAAGCACTTATTTTTGAATAATAATATAACTGATCTTTAAACTAAGTGACACTCTAAGAATTATGGAAAGTACTATATTATAACTATTGGGACAATAACAAACTAATCTAGACATGTTTAGCCTACACCCTTGTCTAAATGAAGTGCTAATATCTATGTCTGAAAGTGATTTTTGAGTAAAATATAGGAATAGACTATGATCAACTTGATAAAACCTAAAAAAAATGATTTATATTATATATTTGGAGCTAGTCTCTAATACAAGCCATTGTGTATGCCCCCTCTTTGAGGTGAGTTATAAAACTGGTGTAATGACTTAACTCAAAATAAAATAGGTTATTTGAGGGATGTTATGAAAATGTGTAAATCTAAGTGGGAACAATAATATTTTAAGATCATGGCTTCATCATAGATATACTAAGAAAAAAGTTATAAATTAAGAGGCATGTATAAATCTAAGCATATACAGTGCTAAGTTAGATATATTTTATCAATGAGGAATATAGTGAGTTAATATATCTAAATACTAAAACTTAATAGAATAACTCAGGTAGGGATGTGTGATATTGATCATAGCATCAAGAATAGGAAATATGCATGATTTTCATTGTGGCATTGAAAACTAATCAAACAAGTGCAAAAAAGTGTCATGGCCATGACATAAACACATAAAGAATATATGCAAAGTGCAAAAATCACACAACAAAAGGACAATGTACTACACATAAGGGACATATTTAAATCTAACTCACAATCCTAGAAGCATACAATAAGGATTAGAGCCACACACAAGGACATGTAAAAATGTATATAATCTAAAATAGTGAATACACATAAGACATAAAGCACACAATTAAACATGAAAATCATACATAGAGTGAATTTAATCTAGCAACATGAACAATTTTTAACATCATTATATTTATAAACTTAGGTATCCAATAAGATATTAATGCAAAAAATAAGTGAACAATATTGATAGATTTTACACAATGTAAGGAATTGAGCTATGAATAATAAAGGATAGCCAAAGAATGATAAAAAATGTGTAAAATTATGCACCTAATGAAATTTATGAGGTGTATGTAAGTTAAATAAGGCATTTAAATTATTTAAGTATGATAATGTAGATGTTATGTGTATTGGGATGAGTCTAGAAAAATTGAACAATAGTGCAGTGTGATAGCGGCTAGGCATATAACTTTTGTCTTATAACATATATGGGTTTGAGATAGTTAAATGACCTATAAATATGTCTATAAATGGCACCTATATTTTTAAAAATCATTCATGTACATTTGTGAATCATAATTGATATAAACTAGTATATAGAGAAATATTGAGTAAATTAAATATATTTTAACTAATGAAAATAAACTACACAAATCATGAGGTTCTAATTTTTAAATTTTATAGAATATTGAATTTTTGAATTTAAAAAAAATAAATAAGGATGATAACTAAGGATTAATTCAAATTAATCATAATCAATAGGTCATGTATATAGGATAGGAAGGGTGACCTTTCATGAATGGAAAGTTTCATTTTGTTGTGACTAAATTAAGTTGAATTTAGAATCAAAATACCAATTTACCTATGTGCTATAAGATCCACTATCATGATGATGATTTATATCATATTGTGTATGTTTTTTAGTGTCATAAACTCTAGGGATTTTTGGAACCCATCATGGAGTGAAATATCTTTATGTTGGTGTTCTATGTGAATCACCCTTAGTGCCATGTAATATCAATCTAGGACATGTAAGAGTTGATAAAGGCTCTTTATAATTTATGAAAAATATATATTAAAGTGAATTATCAAACATAGGCCTCCTTATAAGGGTATATACTTGATTTTGAACTTTCTAAGTAGGTTGAACCCTTTAAGGTGGCTCAACTATAATGTGATGTATAGGAACCATATCTTATTTTTTAGAGGTATCTATATGGGATACCCAAATTATGATGCCCTCATTAGTAGATATATACTTTAGACACCTATGAACTATGGAAGGAACTACATAAATATAAAAAATCTAAGGGCTCCCCAATAATATATTGAAAACCCCTACATTGGGTACTACTATAAACCTAGTGGTCACATGTGTTGAAATAGCCTATGATGGTAATTTAATATCATGAATGAAGATCTAAATGTGGTTATTGAATCCTTTTATGAATGTTTTTGTGGGAATAAAACCCTTATCTATGTATCCAAGAGATAGATAAGTGTGATTATGCACATATTCACACTTGAATTGTTATCAACCATGACATTTTGAGTAGGTTGGTGATCAATGTGAGCTCGAATGAACAAAAGATTGAAAATCATATTCATCATCAACTATTCCATGCTCTATAAATGTGATGAGTGGGCTATATGGTACTAAATTATGATATGTTCCAATGATTCCATTCAAAGTATGATTTGATTCTCTAGGATAATGATAAGAAACTAGGGAAGGGTGTGTATTGTATGTGTAATGCACTCTCAATGTATTTGAGATCTCATTAGTTGTATGTATAGTAAAATTATCAATAAATATTTACATTTCTCTAATTTCACTCAGTTGTGCCTTTGAATTGTCTATATGTGTCCCCACATTAATGATGTTTAAATCTATCAAATCCTAAATCTTGTGGCTTAAATTAATTTGTTATTAATGTACCATGGTGCTATATGAAATTCACAAAAGGTCTTCTAGTCAAATCCCTTTGGAAGAAGCTTACTCACATCAACCTTTTTAATTAGAGGGAGAGATATGAGATTATTTTCTAATTAAAAAATTAGGATCTTATATCGATCTTATGGCAGATTGGTAAACTCTCTTGGGAGGAGTTGATTATACAATGTGTTGAGTTGGTTCTAAAATTGCATGTATTGTTGATTTTTATCATTTTTATTGTCATTTGGCCTCACCTTTTATGGTGAATTTATTATATTCTTTGTATTGGAATATATATTAGTTTGTATACTTAAGCTAATTCATTTCCAATAATTTGAATTCCATTTCTTTAAATATATGACATAAATATGTGAATGATATGAATTTTTTGAGCATAATGGACTCATTTAGCAGTGGAAGCAAGCTCTATGTGAAGATATCTTTGATTTATTTGTCTACCATAATATTTTTCATTTTATATAGAATAATCTTATACCTTAAGACATATTATGTGATAGGTTCATTATATTTATATCTAAGTTAGGCAATCTAAGCATAGAAAATATTCTCATTAATATTATTAAGAAATGTACTTGAAACATATTGGCCAAGGGATTAATGCATATAACAATTAATATGGTAAATCATAAAACCATTGTAAATCATATTCCTTTAATTCTTATAAATACCTTGGTAAATAACATATCATTGGATGCAATTCCAAATATATTGCATGGAATGCCGTCAAATGTTGTTTAGGGTCACCCTTTCCATCATATAGTGTAAGCTTGGGTGGCATGAAACTTGTTGGTAGAGGATATGTTGTTATGTGTTATACCAATGGAGTGTGAAATAAATTTTGAGAATCAAACACTTGATTAGATTTCAAATAACCTTGCTCCAAATGTAACACATTAGTTTACAAAGATTAAATCTTGTGCATTAAGGGATTATACATTGGAAGAATAAGAATGTGTGCTAACCAAAGGCAATGCTCTTAGTGAAAAAGTAGGAATTATAAAATTAGTTTTTTTGATATTCTTGGGTTTCCCCCATACTATATTATGGTATAAAAATGGGATCCAATGGTTCCAAGAAATGTAAATAACCCATAGGGTTGGAATTTTCATAGGATCGACCTTCAAATTCCTTCTTAATTTCCTCTCTAACAATATTTATGAATACATCTTACATATCTTGATTCTTTGACAAAAATCCTTTTAACTATTTTTTATCCATATGATCAAATATATTAATTGGTTATACTATTATAGAATTATCAACTGAAATCTATGGTTAGGCTTTTGCAACATTCAATAAATAGATGGGTTCACTAATATGTTTTATTAAATTTGGTAATTAAGATATTATGATCCTAATTAGACAAATTATTTCATAAAATTATAATGATAAATATATGTAATAAATGACATGAACTAATTTAGAACTTACTAAATTTATAGGTATGTTAAAAAGGGAAAATTCTAGAAGGAAATAACTTAGCTAGAAAATAGAAATTTAGGACTATAATTACAACTGTGAAATCAACTATGTAATAGTGTAATGATGTTATGAATTAAAAAAAGTGTTTCACTTATATCTAGGAGAAAGCCACTTGAATTAGACAAGGTAATCTAGCATTGGTGTCTTTAGGGTGAATCAACATCCTGTGAAGGTTTTCTCTCTATAACTAATATGA
The DNA here is from genome assembly GCA_037957365.1 of Torreya grandis. Taxonomy (NCBI): domain Eukaryota; kingdom Viridiplantae; phylum Streptophyta; class Pinopsida; order Cupressales; family Taxaceae; genus Torreya; species Torreya grandis. The sequence goes on from JARHVA010001747.1 coordinate 1,626,794, forward strand.
TAGGTTCACTTTGCTTGTATGTTATAGTTAACTATGTGGGATATCTCAATCCATTGAGAAAACCATTGTGTAATTTTTTCTCTTATAACCTTAGCTCAATAGACCATTAAAGATAAATAGAATAAAATAAAAAAGGGGTTAATGGTTGAAGTTGTGCTAGACTCAATACCCCATGTGTTGAGGGTTTCCTAAAAACTAATACTCTAAAGAAGGATCAAAGTCCATTTAGATTTTCCATGTTACATGGTGGTGTGTGTGAAAGACTTGTACAAAATCTTAAATTATGATGCAATCCTGGTGTTATTAAGTGCTTCAATAATGAATTTTGACCTTTGAGGTGTATGTAGATTTAACTCAAGTATATTAGGATTGTGTGGACTCTATATTGAGAAAAATATGTGCTTTTCTCTCAATATGGTGTTAGATAATATGGCGCTTTTTATCATATGGGCCTCTAATGGATAACAATTTTAAAATGTGGCTTTATAGTGATTATTTTGGAATTATTTTGGATGGGACTTATGAAACATGTAGGATGATCCATTGGTTAATTTTGAATTTGATCAAAGAGTTATTATTTGGTGGTAAGATGTGGCTAGCAAAATTTGGCAATACATGGGAGTGGGATAGTCAAAATAAGGTGGTCTTATATAGAGATTAAAGATAGATAAATTAGAAGTGTGTATCAATCTAAAATTGAGTTTAGGATGTTTGGAATGTGGAATAGGAACATCAAAATTATAAATTTCTTAAAAAATTTCCATCCACATAAAAATTGAAGGAAGGGTGGCCAAAGACCATGGAATCAAGAATTAGCTAAATGTGTATAAGGAGTGGTCACAAGTACATCATTTTAGAAATAAATTTTAATTTGTGTCTACATATCCTTATCCAATTTTGTTTCCATTTTTTTCAACCATGATTTTCCCAAATTTACATTACATTATGTAATAATATGCTTCATATATAATAATATATCTACTATCTTATGCCCAAGAGTAATTGATAGAGTAGCATGCCCTATTGCATCCTAATATGTAGTGATATGTTGTAACTCTCAATCATCATTTCCTAAGTTAATAATAAAACCAATTGTGCATACATTTCATTGTCTTTTATCATGAATTTTTATGCCTATATTATGTTCACCCTCTATTAGAGGATGAATAACCATTGGTTCCTTTATAAGAATGTCCTAGGAAATATCAGTCTATGTAGATTTTAAATTAGAAGGGGATATTATTATATTTTTACCTTCTATAAAAGCTCTATTGATAATTTTTTTTCTTTATAGGAAAATCTTTGGATACATAAAACTTCATAGAATTCATAGTATAATAATATGGATAAACTATCCTTGTGGTGGTATTTTTAGATTTTCAAAATGTAATAACCCTATCCACATGTTGTTCAGTTTTTTTTCAATGCATAATTTTTTTTATCTCTATCCCCATTGATACAATGATATTTAAAAAATGATCTTTCCAATATTTGTTGAATTCCATAAATAGGGTGACGGTTATTACTACATAACCTGATCGACTTATTATCAAGAAGTGTTTTCAAAACAACACTTGGTCTATCCTTGAAACTATCAAATTGGATTGGTTTATTCAATTTTTAAGGAGGATGACTCATTCAAGTTGATGTCTTATGAACTATTTTCTTTAGATCTTCTCTTTTTTATGGCCTTAGTTGGCCCTTCCCATTTATGAGGTGTTATATTTATATTAATTTCCTTATGTGGAACTTGTTTCTAATGAGTTAATTTATTTTTATTATTATGATCTTGATTTTTAGCATGTGCAAATTCCTTTTCTATTGAGATGGTCTCAAATAAAAAAGATTATAAATATTTGTAATTATGATAAATCAATCCTTCTTTGAGAGGAAATATGAGGCCTCAATAAAAATTGTATTATTTTTCCAATATCAATTGATGCAAATAAGTTTTGAATTTAAAAATGTAATTTTTAATAGATTTTGACTTCCCTTGGTGAAGATAAGTTGCCCATATGTAACTCAAGGTCCCTTATTTTGAATGTATTATATTAATAAGGTTTATTATAACTCAACATATGAGAGTAAACAACCACTAGGTAGATGATGAAACCAATATATAGATTTATAATTTAATCATTAAGGAATGTCTTATGTATAATTTTATCATTAGTAATGTATTTTCCTATATAATATACATGTTAGGGATTATGAAAACATTGAAGATGGAACACCGAATGCACTAAAAATTGAATAAATCAAAGCAAAAAATGAGAAATTTATTTTAAGATAGAAATAAGAGTGAAAAAATAAAATTCCTCCATGAATTTAGATTCATAATAGGTGTACAAGTAGGAGAGATGAAAAATAGCCACCCCTAGAATAGTGGTAAAAGAGCTTAGAATAGTCATGTAACTACCATACCTAGAATAGTTAATTAAAGTGTAATTCCTACCAACTAGCTAATAATAATGATCAAGTGTAACTCCCTATGATAAATGATACCTAAACAAGTTAAACCATGTGTATTAATAATCTAAATAAAATAAATAAACATAAAATAATATCCTACACTAATAACCCCCTTAAGTGCAACTTAGGTGGGTAGAAGAAATGGGTCCTAGAAACAAGGTTTGATGAGGTACCCATGTACAAAGCAAATCTCATAAGGTGGAAAAATAGATAAAATCCATAGGAAAAAAATCCCCCAAAAAGAGAGAGCTCCTTGAATATGGCATTGAATCAGTCTACACTCCAAGTACAACTCATAGTATGACCAATATCGATAATGAGATTCTCTAACTCAATATTATATAAGCTCCATCCATATTAAATAATGTTTCTTCATTTTTATAAATTAATAACCCAATGTGTTTATTAAAATTCTACCCATTCTACAATGGAAGATGACAACAAGGGTATGAAGATCTCTGAATATGGTCTAAATTTGATGTGTGGCATAGGTCTAGTAAGACAATACATAACAACTAAATGCAATGCCATTGAAGTAGACCTATCAGAATAAGGAGATATAAAATGCATTAAAATAATACCCATGTGAAGTGTGGAGCATGGATCATCAACTGAAAAAGGAGAATCCACATGAAGAGATGAGTCATCGATGCTCTAAAAAATTTTACTCTAAGTGAAGACATTAAAGTCCTTAAAAATGCAAATATGTGATGGATCTAAAAGAGTAACATCTTGTATAATAATGAATTTAGAATTTACAATAGGACATCTAAATCTGGTAGAATCTCATCTTGTAGTGGTGGATTGATGGAAGGAAGAGCACTATCCATCAAGAATGTGTCATCACAAGAAATAGAAGTAGGAGGAGAGAGTACAAAAAACTCCTAAGAGACAATAGGAAGAGGAGGAGGAAGAGGATGAGTGATATAAATATTATTAGAATATTTGAAAAGAGACTAAAGAATTCTCCAAATTATGTAGGGACACTATGTATACTCCACATGGTAATGAAGATCCATGGAAACATGCAAAAGTAAGTGACCAAAAACCTTGTCACAAGTGTTAGCCCACTTATTGTATTGATTCAATTTAGTAGGGGTAATAATATATCCTTATATAAATGGAGTATGATTTTTTTTTATGAGCAAGTGTTTTATATATGCATGCCAATAAAATTATTTTGTCTTTCCAATAAGAATCATTGGTGTAGAATCAACTTTCCTAATCAGATGGTATCTTTAAATTATATTCAACATGATTGAGAGTAGAGACACCAAAGAAGTGCAATGAGAAAAATACTTCACAAGTGATAATCCATACTCAATGAATGGACATTATATTTTGTTGATAATGCATCTAAGAATGTGATATTAATCATTATGGTTATCACTAAATGGGCACACATAACTTGCAAAAACTATGTGTACAAGAGAGAAGTAATCCAATAATAAACCCCCAAAAATAATCATTAATGAACCCCTTGTGTTTTCAAGTATAAATCATGCTCAATTGAATGGATGTCAAGCTCAATTGACAATCCATTCACAAATATGAGAGCAATTTGTGCTAGTTATAGGAGCACGAGTGCATGATCTAGGTATGGATGTTGAACTTCGTCGATAATGCATCTAAACATGTAAGAGTAAACAATGCACAAGTGACAATGCATGTCTCAAAAAATAGACATTAAAATTTACAGATAAGGCATCCACAAGAATGAGTAATTAATACAGTTGAAACCAAATTAGTACACTTAAAAATGCAAACAAGTTAAGGAAGATGTCTTGCTTTATTGATAATGCATCCAAGAAGAGTACAAGTACATAATAGTGAACAAGCAAGGAGAGAAAGAGAATAAATTTTGGTTTTCTTGTGAGGGTGTTTGTCTACCTACCAAACTAGGCCTCACCCTCCATCTTCATCTAGTGAAATATGAGGAGTGATGTGACCAAGCAATCTACTTTAAAAATTCTCCTTATGTCTCCTAACAATAATAATATTGCTTTTATTCAAAAAACAATAAAAACCCCAATGATAATTTTTTATAATAAAAAATAAAAAAATCCCCCATAAATGTTAATGACCCCGACAATATATTATTTTATAAAAATAATCATAAAAATTCTCCTTTTTATAATAACCACAAAATATTATTTTATTAAAAATAATAAAAAATCCACCTCATTATAAAGGGTTTTCACTCTCTCTTCAAAGGACCCACCTTAAAATATTATTTTAAGAAAAATAATAAAGAATTTTTCTATCTTACAACGCTAACCCAAAAAAGGTTGCTCTATCTAAATAATAAAACTCTCTTTTTATAATGGCTTTATTTACCAAAAAAATAAGGCAATGCCTTTAATAAAAAAAACCACCACTTTCCCTTTTTTTGGTTTAATATTAATAATGTAAAGTTTTAATAATAAACAAACAGAAGGCAAAGTTCATAAACCATACCAAAATTTTGAAGAATGGTTTCACAATACCACAAATGGGGAGATAAACCATGAACTTACATAGAACCAATTTTAGGGTAGCAAAAATGAGGCGAGAAAAGGGTGAAACCATGAGAGGTGGTTAAGTGGTAGAGAAAAGAGATTGAGGGATCATAGGGTCAAGGTATTACAATTCACAAAAAGGATCTGGTTGATGAATGTTCAAGAGTAGTAGAAGTGTTAGGTGAAATAAGGATGACAAAATCTTATCAACATCATGGAGAGGAGCTAATAGGAACTAGGTAGAGTGATCCAATACATGACCCACATTTGAATTCTATTCATGAGTGTGAATAGACCAAGAGTAGGTCATGGTATTTTTAACAAGTGTAAATACCACCATTAGTAACTAAAGTGAGGTTTTGTCCAATAAACACATCACCATGTAGGTTGTTGGATGATTTTTTCCATTGTAATAATGGATTAAAAATATGTAGACTCTTTTTGCCTAGTTTAGAAATGTTGAGAACCAAGGTCGAGCCCAGGCTCAAACAAAATGGAGTGCATAGAAAAATAAATGGTGAGATCCTTGTCTAAAACCTAATCACTATGATTCAAGTACCAAGTGTATGTCCTGCTCATGTCATGGATGAGATAAGTGAAGAAGGGCCCTTAGGCTTTCACTTTCACCCACACAGATTGTTTTTCCAATATATATGCAGGTTATAAAAATATATTAAACCTATGGATACCAAAAATGAGTTATAATATGAAATAATCTACTAATATCTACATCCAACATGTAAAACTACATACAAAAGCTATATTCCTTAGGTAGCCAAAATGCACCAATGGACAATAATATAGGAAAAAAAATACTCAGGAAGAAACTATATGAAATAGAATTTAAAAACAAGCATTGTAAAAAAAATATTATGATCTCATAATAAACTCAAATAACATAAAAACCAAACATTCAATTTACCAAACCTAGAATTTTGATACCATGTCAAGGATTCTACCAAGATCAAAGATGGAACACCGAATGCACTGAAACTTGAACAAATCAAAGTAGTAAATGAGAAAGTTTTTGTAAGAGATAAATCAAGAGTGAAACAATGTGAATTCCTCCATGAATTCAAATTTAAAATAAGTGTACAAGTATGAGATATGAAAATTAATTGCCCCTAGAATAGTGGTAAAATATCATAGAAAGGCATGTATCTCCCATACCCAAAATAGCCATTAAAAGAGTAATTATTCCCAACTAGATAATAATAATGGTCAAGTATAACTCCCTATGACAAATGACACATAACCAAGTTAAACCACATATGTAGGAATAGTCTAAATAAAATAAATAAATAGAAAATAATATCTTATACTAACACTACAAAACTCTTAAGATGTGAGAATGGATCACTACTTCCATCAAATAATGAAAGTGTAGGCATTATGATGTCACATGTTACTAGTTAATTAAGGATATTACACACAATGGGGTTTCCATGTGTAGCGTTAGAATCAACCCAAGCATAATATGTTTTATTTTCTAGAGAGAGATGATGAACTTTTTCTTATAAGGCACCTATAGCATGTATTAAGGATATAACCTCTTGTGAATGTATTATCTGATCTTCAAGATATTTATTTAAATTTTGAATTTAATTTTTAATAGTTTACATAAATATATTATATTTAATGGGCTATGGATATCACACATAGGTTTCATCTTATCCTCTATACTAGACATAGGTTTCCAAGATTCATCACAAACATTTTTTATCATTACATTGCTGAAAATCGTTATCACATTCCATAGATACATTATTGCATAATTTATTATTATGAACAAAATTATTTTATACATAATAAGAATAAAATCACATTGAATTTCAATAGTAGTAGTAGCATCACATTATATGTCACTAGAAATAACATTACTTTTATAAATATCATTGCAATGAATAACATCATGTTAATTAACATGTAAATAATTTAACCATTGCTTTATTTTATATTAGTTCTTAAGTGGAATCCTAGTAGTACCAATAAGTGTACTAGTTATATTAGTGTTACTTTCTTCTCATTCTAGTTCATGACTAATGGAAGTGTCTATAGAATGAGAATTGATTTTTGGCATTTTAATATTTTTGTATTTTTCTTCTTATTCACCAAAATTATACAAATCTATATCATTAGCATAAAAATATACCACAACATCATGATCATAATTATCATATTCATTTCATTCACTCACACAAGCCTATTCCTCATCTACATAATCATTTTCATTAGGATCTCAATCATGATCATCTACATCCTCATTTATGCATTCATTAGCATCATTGTAAGGGAAAACATGGGTAGATGATTCTGTGGGATGAGACCTATTAGAATTTTTAGGATGCACACTCATAGAGAAGTTATTAAACCCTAAAATGATAAAGAATACAATCACAAAGCCTACAACTAGGATGAGAGAAAACATATAAATCTAGGGTTTGAAGGAATTAAACCTTGGGAGAAAGGCTACTTATGAATGGGGAATTAGAAATCATATCTAAATATATAAATCCAAAATCTAAGTGAATAAGAATGAAACCCTAAATGTGTTCAAGACAAGGAATAGGTTCACTAATATGTTTTATATTATTTTGGATTTAGTGGTCTAAATAAAATGAAACCTTTTGAATAATTATAATGTATAATATATGTCTAAACTACATAAATATGAGTGTATGGATGATTTATTTCACTTTACTATTTATAGAAATAACTAATGGGATAGTGTACTTAGATTATTTAAGATACTATTATGTGTTTTGATTCTATCAAGATTATCAAATATGCTCTACAGAGGAATTGTGTTAGCTCATATGAAGAAACAAACTATTTCCACTTATTAAGACACCTCTAATACTGATCAGCCGCCAAAGTTAACTAGATCCATCTACTATATACTAGAACCATTTAGGATGACTCATTAATTTATGACAATTTAAATCATTTATGTCTACAAGTGATTTATGTTAATTTATTTATCTTTACCTCACATGCTTATCTTAGATATAAAACCCCATATTGCACTCTTAAAACTAATGTGACCTAAAAATGGGTTAGCAATGTTGGCTTGGACTAACCTTAGCCACTCCCCATTAAATAGCTGAGCATTTCCTACATTACCAATACTCTAAAGAGGGATCAAACCACAAGTAGATCTCCACTATAATGTGTGTTTTCAAAATCATATTAATGGAAGTCTAATTTAAATTTCACCTAGGTCCTCCTTTGGTATAAACATGCAATCATATTTATACTTTGTAAACTTTAGAGTTTGAATAATAGCAAGTTATATCTCTATATGCTCATGGTGTGCCTTTGTTAATATGTTAGTATTTGTCCCTATAATTATCCTAATATATATATATATATATATATATATATATATATATATTAACTATATATATATACATATATATATATATATACATATATACATATATATATATACGTATATATATATATATATACATATATATATATATATACATATATATATATATATATACATATATATATATATATAGAGATATATATATATATATCTATATATATGTATATATGTATATATATATATATGTATATATATATATATATATATATATATATATATGTATATATATATGTATATATATATATATGTATATATATATGTATATATGTATATATATATATATATATATGTATATATGTATATATATATATATATATATATATATATATATATATATATATATATATATATATATATATATATAGTTATTGAATATGAGTTTGGGAACTATTAGCACTCATAAGCCAACCAAAAAAGACCCAAAAGAGTAAAATAAATGTGCCTAAAGGATGAATTGTCCCAAAATAGACCTAAAATATATGCTAAGACATTTATGAAAAATATAGACACTCCTAGTAATTTTCCATATTTTATTACCAAAACTATCCTAAAGCCACAAAAAGTGAAAGGTGAGATAAAAAGACTAGGGAACCTTGTGATGAACTCAAGACAAATTAAAAGAGTTTAATAAAATACTACATAATCAAATATAATATACAAGAAGATAAAATACTATGAAAAATGTGCCAATAAGTTCCATATTCACTATTAATATTTTACACATGAAAATAATTGTACAAACAAGGCTTATACCAAATTTGGGTGTCTACAATAAACACTCAAGGCATGACTCAACTCTAACTCGATGCGAACACAACATGACCATGCCATGGACTAGAGGATCCTCTTAAAAAGGATGTAACAAAACTCATTTAATACACTTATATAACATGAAATATAACACACATAAATGATCACATAATGTGATAATCATCCATATCAATAACACATAGAGAAATCAATGTTAGTTTTCATCATCAATTAATGTCATCATCTAATATATAAAAGCACAATATACATGGGAAATATCACCTTATAAATAATAATCAAGATCAATTCATGTGTAATAGTATATTATGATCAATGTACCAATATAGAAAGATACAACTTGATAAGTGTGAAAAGATACCCCTAGTGTAGGCATGCCCTCAATGTAGAAATGTTTCCCTTGGGTGTAATAATGTCACACATATGCATGTCCATATAACAAATGTAACATGTGTATCCTCAATCCCACTCATGTTTATCAAGAAAAACCTGTGTGTATAAAATGGACATCTAATTCACCATATATAATAACATCAATCATGTGTACCAACAAAATCATATGATGCATATGTCATGGTTTTATTATTTTTTAACATTTATTTATTTTAATTTTTTGAATTTTCTATTTTTTTTGTATTTCTCAATTTTAAAAAATGTCTCTTTTGACCTATGATCTCTTCAATGGGATGTTCATGTGTACGTCCTAGATCTATTACTGAAAATGTCACATGATGAGGGTGAGAGTAACATATATATCATTGTCTGAATTAGATAAATGAGCATGTAATATAAAACATACATCATCACAATCATAGTCAACATGATCATGTATATAATAGATATCTCTAATAGCCATAGTAACTTATGGACTTCATTGTATTCCAGAATAATTTATCCGTGTTCATTGTTGAGAAGGTGCACAAGATTTATGTAGAACTATCTTAGGATTTGATGGAGTAGGTAGTGTATATTGAACTTGAATAGATTTTTCATGCAATGGTCAATGGAGAATTATTATTTGAGTAAGATTAATTTTAAGTCTCTGATTTTCCTTCATAATATGAGCCTATACAAGTTGTACAATAGGATATAATGAATGTTGTAGAGTAAATGTCTCCATATACATGGGTACCCATATGGAATATCTAAAACTATAACCACTCATTTGCTTTAGATATAGTTTAAGAATAAATTTATTAAGGATGGGATTACATGTATTTTATGTATTCATGGGTTTCTTAATAGAATGTTTAATTCATTAATATTGGGGAAAACTATTAACCAAGTAGTAATAACAATGGTCCAAACCATAAGTTGTAACATAGTGTCTCCAAAAGGGATTTTTTTTCCATCAATTTATTTTACATTAGTAATCCTATCAATCAAGTATTTATGTGTGTACTCAAGGTTAGTGAATAACATTATAGTGCATTTGTTTTCACTTGATCTCTTATCAACTATAACATTGTGTTTATGGCATGAGTCAATTAAAACATGTATGAATAAAGGTGCATTTTTAGAATCATCATCAAAAATATTATCACCATTAAATGTGATTATATGTATTTGTACTTGTGTATCTTTAAGTGTGACAATAAGACCATCCATAGGACAAGCCTTCTCAGTTCTAGAAGCATAATAATTTATAGGAGGATGTGCATTCTAAGTCATATATACCTTAGTATTAACCTTTGTTTCTTGTTACATATGTTTTGAAAATGTATCCAAAAATATCTTAAGCTTTGAATTTGTTTCACCCTATTTTAGATTGATATTAACCCTAAACATTGTAAAAATTATATGTAATTTAGATTACAAGATAAGGGAATTAAGCATAACTTTGAATGTAGTAGGTTGACACTGATTTAACAATTGTAATTGTTAAATATATAAATTACTAAAGAGTATAATACACTTATCACTATTTTATTCTATGTAAGACTAAAACAAAATACAAGCGATAGGAAGGATAATAAACTCAACAATAAGTTACTTAAATTAGGATTTGGAGGTATGTGTATACTCAAAAAATATCATTAGCCTCAAGTTGGTATTGATAGATGGTATGTTTTGAGTCTAATTGTTATATATATGTATAATTTACCCTTTTTTCATTAAATATAGGTGCACCTACTTCACTTTCATCTTTGTGTGTGATATTGAGATCTAATAATGCATGCAACTCATAGAAATCATTATACTTCACTTGAAACCTTAGGTCTACTTGCAATGATATAATTATGCCTTAAAAAATGTAATAAATGTGGGTAGATTTGGCCTTAACCACTCCCTATTGACTAGTTGAGAACTACCTACATATCCAATACTCGGAATAGGGAACTCAAACCACATGTGTTTCTCCTTATTAGCTATATGCATGAAATTGTGATAATTAAATGTATGCAACCTATGATATATCTCTTCATACTAGATAATTGACAATATTTAATTGTATATTGAGTGATTTAGACCTCTAAGGATCTACTCTTAGTAACTAATTATTAAATTTTTAGAAATAGGATAGTCCTATTAAATGTGTAACTATTTGAATAGGCTTGATATGTGATTGCTAGATATGGAATAAGCTTACACATATTTATTTTTTATAGGAGAATCTTTGGGTAATTTATCTCACCACCAACATGATATAAGTATTATCTCACACATAATAATGATTTGAATTTGAAATGTGACCATTGCTTGGTGTGGGATATGACCTTCAAACTCAATTTGTACCATTAGATGGTATGTTATGAGTGTGACATTATTATCTAAGAGATAGGAACATCGATCTAATGATCTAAGTACATCTAAGATAGATAAATAACTTATTTGAATCAAAATTTGAGGTTTCCTATAGGCTATTTAGAGGAACTTGGGAAGGTTAATACCCATATGAGGCATGAGGATGTGAGATAATGGTGAATGAGAGTCATTTTTGTACACACAAGTAATGTATGTTGAAGGTAAGTCAAAACTAACATTGTCAAGTATCAAATACCATATTTTATTGTCTAAAAACTACTCCACTATATTATATTATTGAAATGTAATAAAAATAATAAAGTAAAAGGATAAATATGTAATTGATTGTGCAAAACACACTTTTTATTTATGATAATGCTCCAAATGTGAAAATTGCTTCAATAAAAACCTATAATGAACATAATGAGTCAATGTCCATAAAAATAAATCTAGAAATGCATAACTCAAAAATTGAATTGAAGATCAAGGAAATATTACACTTTTGTATGGGTGAACCATGTTGGTTTGTAACTTGTTGAAAATGATGTTTCATTTTTGAAGCACTAGAAAATGGTTCCTCTTATTTAACCCTTTTATAGAATTGGGGGTGATCAATCCCCAATTTTTGTGACTAGGGAAAGTGCCATGGATTGAGAAGGCAATTTCCCCCAAATACTCATTTAAGAAACAATAAATGTAGTAGTGTTAAGTTGTTGACTAACGCAAAACCTCAACTACACTAACCCGTGTAACTAATATACACTAATATTGTGACCCCAAGATGAGATGTGGGAGCCACATATTGGCTTGTGAGTAATGTTAGTATATTGAGTGATGTTGAGTCTAAACCAAATTAATAATTTAAACATGAATAAACCATTATAGATGGACTCAAATATTCATCATTTCTTAATACTAAAAAATGTTCTTGAAAGATAGAAATTTACATAATGTAAATGTGCCTAAAATAAATTTCTCCCATGTTTTGAAATGAGTTTGTATGCTCCCAAATGTATTTGAATATGTGTATATCTAGAAATATTATAAATCATGTCTTGTAAAATGACTTCATATATCCCTAAATGTAATTGAAATTTGTATATAAATTTACTAATATAATATTTCATCCACTTTAAAATCTTTATAACTTGTATAATCTATGTCAAAATTTGTAGTTTCTACTCATGGAGGCTTAAGTATATATGAAAAATCCCACTAAAATTACCTCCTTTTTAGGTGAGGTACATACTTATGAGTCACTCATCTAAAAATAACAAGTTAAATGTATCATGTTACATAAAATTATGTAATCATGTCAACATGTGTAGAGTATGTCATCATAGTATTGAATATGTCATAAAATAATGTATGCAACATATGTAATTAAAAGATATATAAGTGTCATATTTATATGTATATAGTAATTAAGCACACAGTAAGAATAATAATTGATAACTATACTAAATAAGAATGCATAATATAGGTGCATGATATGGATCATGGTACCTAAAACAAGTAATCACAACAAGCTTAACAAACTCAATAATAAATATCACATAATATAATTACACACAGTATAACATAATGTAACACATAATGTCAATGGGATGCATACAAGGGACAAAATTTTTCACACAAATAGGGCCAAAGGGCCACAATCAAGGGGAATAAATTCCATAGCAAATAAAGTCAAGGAGTCCAAAAATAGGGTAATAAATGTAAAACAAATAAGGATAAGGAGATACAAACATGGGCTAAGGGACCACATATAATATACAAGTGATAACTATCCTATTATAAAAGTGAGAACATCAGAGAAACATAGAACTTACAAATTAGGCTATACCATCTAATTATGTAAATTTCATAGCATAGTAAAATAACATATCTATGTAACATTATATAAAGCATGATAAATATTGAGTCATGTGTAATCAATCAAAGTAGTTAAACATGGTAAATTAAAATGTCATATAAATATATTATATGTAGTAGTTTAACCTATGGAACAATATGCCCATAATATTATCATGGCCCATAGGTATATGAATGAGTTATCATCTATGCATCTGTATATCACGTACGTGTGTGTGTGTGTGTGTGTGTGCACGCGTGCATGCGTGCGTGTGTGTATGCATGTGTGCGTGCATGTGTGTGCGTGCGTGTGTGTGTGTGCGTGTGTGTGTGTGTGTGTGTGTGTGTGTGTGTGTGTGTGTGTGTGTGTGTGTGTGTGTGTGTGTGTGTGTGTGTGTGTGTGTGTGTGTGTGTGTGTGTGTGTGTGTGTGTGTGTGTGTGTGTGTGTGTGTGTGTGTGTGTGTGTGTGTGTGTGTGTGTGTGTGTGTGTGTGTGTGTGTGTGTGTGTGTGTGTGCGTGCATGTGCTGCATGTCACTCATGTACCACATAAAATTCATGTGTGTATAGAAAGAATAGGTAATAGACCAAAATATGTAAATGATGTAAACTAGTAATTCTATGATGCTTAGGTTCTAATTTTTTATTTTTGGAATATTTGAGTATTTTTTTATTTTTTTCATTTTTATTTTTATTTTAAAATATGTGTTAAATGGGGAATATAAAAAATTAACCAATCTAAGGGATGGTCATGGGGAGTCCCAATATCATATATAAGAAGGATCACCTTGTGAGAACCCATGGTGTGATATGGAACTGGATGCAAATCTAAATTTGAATCTAAAAAGTGATTTCAGTTGTGTTATAATCCTCATAATCATCACTCATAGTGTCTAGTATATGATTATTAATTCAAGTATGTAAGATATATGGTTAAAACATTATATCATAAGAGAATATTATATAAGTGTTCATTATGGAATACACATAACTATCACTAATTGTAGTCTAGGATGTGGAGTGTCTACTGATTGTCTCAAATATTGAATAACCCTATAATGAAAAGGATGTTTTAATATTTACCTCCTAATAAATTCCATAATTTTCCTCTAAATGGTATGTATATAATGAACCTAATTAGGTTGTATAATTGAGTATGCAGGATGTATTGTGGTATACAAGGTAGCTATCTCAATAATGTGTGATCCTATATATGTGTAGTAATTATATTTGGAGAGAAATGTTGCATAGGTGTAAGAGCCAACTGTGGTGGTTGTGGTGATGGAGGAGGAAATATTGAAGTGAGAGAGGGTACTCATTTCATACTTGGAACTCTAAACACCCTATAACCATGCATATATTTAACAAATTGATGTAGTGATGATGGTATTGTATGTAGCTTATGCATCCAATGTTATCTAAATAACATATAGAAGACCCATGTATTGGAGAAACATCAAAATGGTCTATAAATTATTATAGGTCCTACCTTAAGTGATAACACAATGTGACCCAAGGTGTTCTTTTGGTGTTCATGAAATTATTTAACTATCCTATTTTTTTTTGTAAAATCTTCATGTGTGTATCCTAGAAAATGTAAAAGTGTTATTGTGTAATCATTCTCACTTGACCCATTTTCTATCAAGACACTATGAATGGATTGTGAATCAATTGAGATTGGAATCATCCTCCATAATCTCACTATCATCAATTGTAATCATAGGCCTTTGGGTTGTAACATTTGTCACTATAACAATAATATTATCCAAAATGTGTAAATGTTTGTCACTGTAACGATAATACTATTTAAAACGTGTTCGTATGTAGTAGGAGGATGTTATACATTATATGTAAATTTCACATAAATTTTATACTTGTATTCTACTATTTCTTGATGATTTTTAAAAGGATTAGAAAATATTTATAACTTTTAATCCCATTAAGTTGTGGTTTTTATTGCTTCGAGGATTTGTTAAGATAAATTTTATTGTCATCAATTATATATTATACCTTATGATTCAAAGTATAATAATAGTTGTATAATGTCCAATATAATGATGATAATCATAATATTTTTTGTTATCAAATCCCTTAGGTAATGGTTGACTAATTTCAACCTCATATGGGGGAGGGAAAGATAAGCGGTTAGGATCTAGTAACTTAAGTAATAGGATATGTGGAGGTTGAGGTAATAATGAAAACTACCTCTTTGGTGGAGTAAGTAGAAAAATCCTATTTTAGGTTGTGATATAACATTAACTATATTCTTGGCTTCATTCTTACTATCATTAGATTTATACTTATAATTTTACTTGCTTTTAAACTTAGTAATAAAAGTAGTTGTAGTGTTAGGAATGTACTTGAGCTTATTCAAAATTATGAGTTTTACTTCTCGATCTCTAACTATATGTCTTGTCAAAAGATTTGAATTATTTGAATACAATAAAATCATGAAATGGTGATATCAAACTTTTATTTAATATATATTTAAGCTACTTTTTATCCATAGGATTAGTCATCTTGGATAACATGGTTTGATACTGTAGAACATAATCACTAAATGACTTATCAGATCCTTGCTTGATGTTGAAAATTTGAGCATAGGATAATTATTCACTAATTTTTATGGGGAAATATATTAGAAACTAATTTTCCAAAGGATTAAAATTATTTATTTATTTATATAGGAGATCATATAACCATTGGAGTGCATAATCCTTAAGAATATGTGGGAATAACTTGATCAATATTTTATCATTAGATTCATAATCCAAACATGTTATGTGGAAAGATCTAAGGTGTTGCTTAATATCTCCTTTACCACCATACAAAGGAATCTCTACAAAAACCATAGTTAAATATTAAGCTAAAATCTCTAGGGATAAATGTTTATTAATCAAATCATGTGAATGCATAAAATGACTAGCTCTAGAGGCACCTTACTCTAACTACAACACCTTTCCTTACAAATGTACAAGAGTTTGCTTAAGAGACCATGTAGCAAGTGAGGTTGGTGATATAATATGAATATTCATTATAGGATGGGCATAGGTTTTTTAGGTGTATATAGGCATCAAAATTTAGGAGAAACCTTGGGTTACCCCAACACCTTAGGTGGGAAAAACTTGTGTAACTAAGGATCTATATGAAGGCATATGAGTAATAGTAGTTATCTGAACACTCATTGTGGATTTGAAACCTCAAAAATGTTGATTGGTAAAACTAAATGTCTCATATTTTTTTTCTTTTTATCTAAAAACCTAAGTTTGATGTGTATCTTTAGCCCCTAGGATTAACTTTAAGTTGGTGTCCAAATCATGACGGTTTTGACTAATTTAGTTCTAAAAATTAGATAAGGATTTAACTTGATTAGGATCCCATTCAGGTCATCAAAAGTAATTTTATTTTTACGTTCATGATTATATTGATTATCATCTTATTAATTATGCATGTAAACATAATCATCCATTTTCATATGTTTGTTAACTACAACATCAAAGGAAGAGGAAGGAAAAATAAAATTCATTGCATTTACTTTCAACATTTTAAATGAATTCAATGGAATCTAATTATTCTCAATTTGAAAACCACTTAATCTAGCACTTTTCCTAATAGGAACAAGGAAGCTAGGATTCTTAGATGGAATAGGATAAAATCATACAAATATGTATAAATATATGACCACAATATGAATTGTGTTTGATATGGGGCAATCAAAAATCAAAATTAAAAATAAGCATTTAATTACAAAAATCTAAATCCCTAAAAAAGAAGAGGAAACACTAATGGAAACTTAGGGCTTTGAAAATATTTGAACATTATTGAGGTTCACAAATATTTTTATTATATTTTAGATTAATTTTAACCTTAAACAAAATATAATGTTTGTGTATAATTCATATTAAAATATATGATAATTAAGAATAACTTTGAATGTAATATGTTGTAACTAATTTAATAATTACACATGATAAATATAAAAACTAGTAAATAATATAAGATACTTATTATTATTATACTATGTGTAAGACTAAGATATATTATATTTTGAAGGAAGGATGGAAAATTGGACTACAAATCACTCGAATTAGGATCTAGATGTTTGTGTGTACACAGATGTAATCATCAACCTCAATTTGATATCTCTAGATGGTATGTTTTGAATATAACAATTATGTCTATGTATAATTTTCCTTTTTATTTTATACATGTGAAATACTAAGGTCCAATATTGTGTAGGACTCACAAAAAAACTTATCCTTTACTTTCAACCCTAGGTCAACCTATAATGATAGAATTATTCCTGCAAAAGGGGAATAAATGTAGACTAAGCTAACCTCAAACACTCCCCATTGATTGGTTAACTCTTACCTACATATATATTACATTGAGGAGGGAATTAAAACCTCATATAATTCTATCCCTTAGGTCGATGTGTGGAATAGTTCTCATTGAATGTATACGACATGTCATCTAGCTCCTAATACTTGATAATTGAAAATCTTAACTTAGAACTTGAGTACTTCAAACTTGGTAAGGACCTACTCTTATTGATTGATTTTAAAATTAGGATAAATAGGGTAGTATTATTAAATGTTCAAGTGTTTTAATAGGCTTGATATGTGTTTACTAAATATGTGTTATATATGTAATAGGCTTACACCTATTTTGTATTTATAAGAGAGTCTTTAGGTAATTTATCATGATGAAGGATGGTTTGACACATATGAATGATTTTGATTTTAAATGTGACCATTGTTTGGTGTGTGATGAAAACATAAAACTTAGGTTATACCATCAAATGGTATGTTCTAAGTCTGGCGTTATTGTCAAATAGATAGGAACATTGGTCTGATGATCTAGAGATGTTTGAGTAAGTTAAATAATTGATTTGACATAGATAGTGAGGTTTCCTATAGGTGACAGAGAAATTCAAAAGGTCAAGACTTGTAAGAGGAATGAATATGTGAGATAATGGTAATGAGAGTTCTATTTATAATCATAATTCATGTAGTTGAAGGTAATTTAAAATTGACATTATTGAGTATAAATTAATAGATTTTAGTAACTAAAGCATTATGTTTTGTAATTAAATAAATCATAAGTGTATTATCATCATTGATATCAATAATGTTGTTCAAAATTAAATCTTATATTTTGTCTCAAACCATAACATTTATTACTAGAATAGCCAATGCATCTATGATAATCACAATATTGTTGGCATGTTTCATATTTATAGTTTATGTGAAGTCCACTTTACATATTTTTATATTCAAGGTGAGATGTATTATTTGTAAAACATATTTAAATTCACATTAAATGTGGTAGTTATCCTTACATTTATAGAAGGGTTTGGTGTACTTAGGGAATGCTTCCACCTTTCACACCACCAATAAACATATCCCATTCACCTCTTACTTTTCCTATATAATAAACATTTATAACCTTCATAGGTTAACAAAATTAGTGAACTCAAAGCATATTTTAAATCTAAGTTGGTAGAGATGAAGTAATTTTAAGAGAACCAAGGATCACTCCTTGATCCTTGGTATTATTTTTGTGAAACATTGTGTTTTCACACTTATCCATAATATATTCCTTTATTTTATATCAATGGATTTCTATGTTGTTGGTGTAATATCTCATATAGATAACTTTTGTTTGATGGTGTCTTTACTTGTGGGTTATTTTTCTATTTTCTAACATGGTTTCAAATTTGAGAGCATAATTTCCAATGTGGTTTCAATGTTGTGTTTAGTTCCCCAATATGGTTCTAGATCCATTATTTATAGGTAGTCATTTTGGATTTATAAAAAAATTAAAAAGGTCAGCATTCACACATAATTAATCTATCCCCTAATAAAATTCTTTGGGTTTTTCAAAAAAAAAATTCAATCCAAAATTGTATTTTTGAGTCAAACTTCATTAGGGGTTTTCAAAAAAATGAACTAAACTAAAAAATTTATCCAAGCCTCATTATGGGTTTTCAAAATTACTCATTGTGTACATTTTATTCAATCCAAATCTATAATTTTAGAATCATTTATGTGGAGTGAGTTCTACACTATGGATAATTATTCACATGTCCCATTTCTTATTAGTCTAAATCTGGGTTTTCCTTCAATTAGATTTGTATTCATGTTTTATATTCATGTATGGAGGGGTTCCATTTAATATTATTCTATAATTTATTTATTTTTAGTTTTTTTAGTGTGAATCAGGCATTCCCATTACATTTAGAGTGATAGAGAAAGTCAATTTTGACTTTTATTTCACCTGAATCAGACACCTTATGCTCATTTAGAAAGTGATTCAATTTCAAGGTTAAATATTCAAATTTATAATATTTTTGAGAATCATAGATAAAATATAAAATTTTATTTCATTTGCAACATCCAAAAACTCGTAGACTTTTATTTTAGTTAGATTGGTTTTCATTTGTAATTTTTTGATGGATTTTAAATTTTTAAGAGCTAGAGAATATAGGCATTTTTTGAAAACTTTTATATTTTTATATAAAAATTTGGATTTAAATTATGTTCATTGTATTTTAATTTTTGGGATATTTTTTAAAAATTCTTAATTTATGTGATTTATACTTACAGTTCTCTCTGGCATGTATTCAAAGTTGTAGTTGTGTGTGTGATGGAATAACAAAAGAGGTAGAAAACTATTTGGGAAGCATCACACAAATATAACACCACCACCCATGTGGTTTCCTATGGTACCAATACCATCACCCAATTTTCTACTTTTTCCTATCAAGCCCTTATTCATAGCCCCCTCTGACCATATGACCACCACTGCACTCATACAAGTCATCTACACTAACCACCAACATGTGACCAATACAACATAACTACTAGTAATCACAACTTTAGCTAGTGCCTAAGACTTCCATGTGATCACTCTATGGATGATTTTAGACATCAAGGGCTAACCCTTTACTATTGATCCCTTATTTTAGATAGTTTTTGTTATTGTGCTCATAAATTTTGATTTGTGAAGCCTTGGAGGGTGAATTTTTTCCACCTTGCCTATTTTTTGATATCTACATAGTGGTGGAGTTAATTTTTCATTTTTAGGAACCATTTTTTAATAATTTATAGTTTATTTCTTTTTTTTTATCAGCTCTTATTATTTTGACCTTCTAGAGGCCATAATTTTTTATTGGTAACTCAGTTTTGCATGTTGTGTTTTTAAGTGTGTGTCTTTTCTTGCTCTTCATAGAGTTAATATTTGTTTATTCTGATTCCATCTTGAATTTGTATTTTATCAACATAATGGATTTTTTTGTAAACTATAAATCATAGTTATTCCACCTAAATCTTAGAGAGGATTACTATTTATTGCTTCATACATCTTCTATATGGGTTTTTTTAATGTATATTGTATTTACATTGATTTATAAGGGCCATGGGAGGTTTTCCATTTTAGCCTTCTCTACCTTCATGTGTGTGTGTTTCTTTCATGTACCCTTTTATCATATTAATTATTGGGTTCTTCATGTGACATATTGGGCACTCTCACTTCAGGATTTTGATATTCATTATTTGTACACCTACCACATTGACACACTTTTTTGAGTCATGATTCATTGGATCTTGATAGTTGATTTGTATTCACTTCTTAGTCAATGTTGTGAGGAAGAGTTATGTACTAATAATGATTCCTTTGTTATTTTAGTATGTTATGTAACTATTTTTTATCTATAGTTTAGTGTAAGAATATAATAACCAATATTTGCAAGAAAAACACATTAAATGATGGGAAACTATAAACAAATGAAGGAAAGAATACACAAAAAAATCAATGAGACCCAAATGATAAACTTTATTAAAGAAAATTGTCTTATTTTTATTTCTCATACAATTGCCTATAAAGGCTTTCAAATGACTCATCAAATCCTTCTTGACAAGTCATATATCTATATCTCTATATATATATATTCTCATTTATTATAATTAATGTCAAATAAGACTAAATATAATTTCCCCTTACCCATACTAACACTCACCCATACCAAATAAATGTCTCATCCCTAGATATGCAAAGACCTAAAAATCAAGTTTTTACAATTTTGATCAATTACAAATACATTTGAGAAACTGAACTACCCCTACTCCTACTCTTTGTGGTCTCTTTCAAAATATCCATTACATTATATACTTAACTATAAACAAATTCATTTGAATTTGAATTTTACAAAATTATAACCACTTGACATGAGACTTGGCCAAAATATAATTACCATCAAGTGAGCAAGGAAAAAATAAATAAAGAAAAAACTAATGAGGAAGAATAAAATGAATATTTTGACCCTCAATAGAGTCATAATTATGTCCACCCATATTTTTTATGTATCAAAGTCACTATAGAAACCATATTCTAAATATAGAAAGTTGTTTGGTCCCCTCTTTTGTCTAGGAAATAGCTTTAAAACTAAGACATGCTTTAAACCAACTATTTAGTTTCTTGAGAATAATGCTCCCTAAAAATCATTAGTATAAATTCCATCCCAAAATATCTACCATGTATAATAAATTTATGGCTTTGATTACCTTTGTCTCATTCTAAAATTTGAAGAATACAACCCAAGGACGCTTGGTGAGACTAGAACCCATAACGCCTTCCTGATCATGTTGATCCTCCCTATTCTTCATAGTAAACATGAAATCATGTTATCAAATAGTATTAATATATTCAATATGTGAATCATCCATTATGATTCATTCAAATTATATCAACTCAAGTTTGGAATAAAAGCTAAGCTTTTAGTGAATAGTAAACTAAAATGATGGAGAATTGTAGACTCAAATGTTGAGCCAATATTTGCATATTTTTTTATTAAGAAATCTTTGGCTTCATTTAATTTTAAAGTGAGGCAATTTATACCAAATAAATATATATGTTTCTCTACCATCACCTTTCTATGTACTTCCTTCACTTTTTTCACGCTTGTACTTTGCCAATAATTAGAGTGACTTCCCTCTTGAATATTTGTGCCACGCACATCAAGTTAAGGCCATAAAGATGACCTTGCATCTGCATTCCCATCAACTATGCCTACATCCTACCATTTATATTTATCCCATCCTCCACCAATGCATAATTTCATAGTTGTAAGGTTATCAATTGAATTATTATTCATTGATTAATGTTCATCCACCATTGTTACACAGTCATTGCTTCCAAGTAAACAATAATCTAAATAGGCCACTAAATTTTCTTTTTAGTTGTCATGTTTAACATTACCTTCCTAAAGCCTCCCCTAAATGGTCATATCATACATACTTTCACCTCATCTTCTCAATAACTCAAACAATTAGGAAAGAGCTCCAAAAACTCTAACCCATCTTCAATATTCTCCATTAGCCTTGATAGTTTTAATGGCCTTTATGTGAGTTTCGTCATTGGAAATGCTTAGCCACACAGTTGAATAAAATGAATATCTCTATTATGTCATAAAAGGTGAGGCCATAATTCACAAATCTATAAAATTACACAAAATTACATATTAGAAGATTGAATACCTAAGTAAAAGTCCATAAAAATATTAGAATATGGTTTTCCCTTGGAGAATAAAAAAAATCCAAGGGCATCACTAGGATTTGAAATCTCAACCTTTGTTTTGTATATATCTTCATATGCCAAACATGAGACCTATGTAATTTTTGACATTATCCACACCATTGTTAGTTTTAATTTAGTGTAAGAATATAATAACCAGCATTTGTAAGCAAAACACATTAAATGATGGGAAACTACAAAAAAATGAAGTAAAGAATACACAATAAACTCAATGAGACCCAAATGATAAACTTTATTCAATCAAATGGTCTAATTTCTCTTTCATGTACACTTACCTATAAATTATTTCAAATGACTCATCATATTATATTTTGAATCTTCCTTTATAATGACTCATTGACTCATTGACACCTCATATATTTATTTTATCCTTTATTATAATTAATGTCAAATAAGATTAAATATCATTGTCCCTTACCCATGCTAACACTATTGTTTATTCCTATTTACCAAGCAAATGCATCGGTTAGTTACCCATACATTTTGATTAGATATAACATATACCATGTAGGCACTCTTGTTCACATATAAAAATTCAAGGAAGTTTCTTATTATTTTATTCCTTTTACATCTTCATCAATGAATAATCTATTTTTGAAACCACATCTTACCTTGACTATGTTCTTGTATGTTTACTATTTCAGTGGTAGTGTTAACTTTGTCACTCATTTGGTTAATTATGTTGAATTAGGGAGTAGTAAATTTTTTGTTTGAGTTACATGTAGATGTTCTCTTATGCACATGAGGGATAGTATTATTATGGTGTCATGATAGTTTTTGGTGGCCATAGCTATTTTTATTTTTAATCTTTTCTTTGTTCTTTGGCATCTAATTCATTTAATTAGAGGCTTCATCAGATTCAATAATCATCTACTTTAGTAGCTTCATTATTATTTTTCTCTTTCATTGTACATGGGTACTTCATCATGCCTAGTTTCTAAGACCCATACTTATGAGCTTAATACTTTATTCTCTTTTACAAATCACGTAAGTTGATCTTTAGGGGGATGTTGGTGTGTGTCATATTCACATTTTATGCATTTTTATTATGAAGTTAAGATGTATTATATGCATAACATTATAAAATAACATTTAATTTGATAGTTATCCTCACATGTCACACCACCAATAAACATCTCCTACTCACCTATTATTTTTTCTATTCAAGGAACTTTTGTATCCTTTATGGATTAACAAACTCAGTGAACTTGGAGCATATTATAAATTTGAGCTAATAGAGATATAGTCATTTAGGAGAATCAACAATCACTCTATAATTGGTATTATTATTATGCAAAATTATATTTGCACACTTCTCCATTATATACTCCTTTATTTTATATTAATGCATTTCTATGTATATAAGCTCTACTTATTGAATACAAGCTAAGAAATCTAAATCTAATCTAATCTAAAATAGAAACTTATACTTTAATAATAGAGAAGCAAATGAATAAAGAAAACTAAACACACACACTTATAAAATTAAAGTGGGTTAAACTTCCTCCATTGTGTTGAACATGATTTGCTCCTAAATGCAATAGATGTGGGTGTGTAACTCTTCTTCAAGGCAAAGTGAATTGGTCAATTTTTGGTATGAAAAAGGATTATTGATGGCTTGGATTCATTTGGATTCACTTGAAAATTTTATATCAATTTTATAGTATAAATGTGGATGATTGAAAATGATGGATTGCACATAAATTTATAGGCTTATGGGAGATGGGATGAATGGTTGAGGATTATTATAATTTTTTGAATGATTAAAATAATCAATAGATAGGAATTAGTCCTCATTCATGAATATGATGACCAATTCCATTGGTTTAGAAAAAAGAGGATTTGGTTGAGTGAGTTAGTAAGAATGGGTCAAGTTAGTTGGTTGAATCAACTTGGAAGTTGAAATTTTCTAGTGTGACTTACAAGGTGGTTGAATAAGTTGAGGGATTGGTTAAATGAGTGAATGCATGATTGATAAAAATGTGGAGGATGTTTTTGTGAGGTGAAAATTTGGATTTAATGATTTTTAAAGGAAAATAGGTCTACATGGTTATAATTATTAATTGAGAATTAATCAATTATATGGATTCTAGAGGGAAGAAATGTTAATATGAATTTAAATTAGAGAATGAGAAGGGTTAGCATGTCAAATTTAATTTCAACACTAAATGGTGAATTTTAGGTGTCTACATTTGACCCTATGTGAAATATTTTTATGAAACAATATTGTTTCAAAGAATATGAAACAAAATAGAGCATTGATGATTATGGAGAAAAAGTTTCCCTAGGTGATTGAAAATGAACTTGATGATGCCCCCTTGAGTTTTCATGTGAAAAAGTGGATGAAAAATAAAAATGATTGAAGGTAAATGATGAAGTGGTTATAATTAAATCCATGAATAAAAAAAATAAATAAAACTAATACCATAATTTTAATATTAAATATGTGTATAAAACCATAAATTTTGAAGATTCAAGATGTAATAGAAATAAATGGATATGATTTGGAGACTCAAAATAAGTAAAAACAATTTCTTTGTGAGTATCATATTGTTGTTATGGAAGAGACCCTTTGGAGATAAAACTATAGAAATATTTGGCTTAATGAAGGGGATGTAAATACACACTTATTCCCTATGTCAATATTGAAACACAAATCACATAATTGCATTAAGGAAATTTCAGATAGTAATGGTCATCCCATTTCCAAAAGAGATCAAATCAACCAAGAGAGCATTTTTTAAAAACTTGTTTAAAAATGATTTCAAAAGGAGTATAAGATTTGAACAATAATTAAGCTTCTGAGATAAGTTCTAAAAAATTATCATATATTGTATATCCTCTTTTATATTCTCTATGCTTGTGAATGGAGTGACTCAAAGTTTTTTTATAAGTGGTAAGGGTGTAAAACAATGGGATCCCCTATCCCCCTTCTTTTTCATCATCATGGTTTAATCTTTGAGTAGATTCATCTCAAAATTAGTAACTTTAAGAGACTTGAAAGGATTTAAACCAACTAGACTTGCTGATCTAGTTTATCATCAAAAAAAATTATATGATACCATTTCATTAGTTTAGGCATTTATTCAAGAAGCTCAAGTGTTAAAAAAAATTTGGTTATGTATGAACAAGCTTCAAACTAGAAGGTAAATTTTGATAAGAGTTATGTTTATTTTTTTAACACTCCTATGGCTAGAAAAAATAGAATTATGCATTTGATATGATGCCAAATCAAATCTATGCCTTCTTATCTAGGCATGCCTCTCTTTAACAATCAACTTTTAAATTATGTCTGAAATCTATTAGTTGAATGATTTCAAATAAAATTAGTTGGGTGGAAAGGCAAGCTTCTTTCTCAGGTAGGTAAATGCTTGCTAATAAAGAACATCTTTCAAAGTATTCTAGTTTACCTTTTTTCTCTTTTAAACCTTACAAAGTTCATAGAAGATAAAATTATCAAAATCCAAAGGAACTTTCTTTGGACTAGTTCAGAAGAGAGGAATAGGCTTCATTTTGTCATTTGGGATAAAGTTTTCAATTTAAAATACTATGGAGGTTTTAGCCTTACATACTTAAATTTAATTAAAAAATTATTCCTCTCTAAGTTTTTTTGGAGCTTTGTTAAAAAGGATAGCACTTGAGTTAGATTTTAAGATTCAAATATTTAGATGATAGAATTCTAATGTGCATTTTTGAAGATGAACAATTTGTTAAGGGTTCTCATTTCTGGAACATTTTAATTTATAACAAAGATCTTATATATTTTCGATTAAAATTTTAGTTTGGTAATGGTTTGAAGTGTGAATTATATAAATACTCATGGGTTTTATACCAACCTCTTAGTTAGTTATAACCTTGGTAGCAAATTCAAGAGTGCATCCAAAACAAGTATGGTTACAACGTCCATGAATATTGGCAGGTTATTGAAGGGTTTGAAAGATGTAAATTTTTGAATATATAAAATTTGAACCAATAAGATAATATAATTGTGTCCAATTTTAATAATTTATTGATAAGATTTCACTTTCCATCTACCAACAAGGAAGACTAGCTCGTTTGGAAGGAGTCATTAAATGGTCAATATCAAGTGAAAATTGGTTATAATTTATTGGTTCAAGATCTCAAAATTACTACTAATTGGAAAAATATTGGGTTAATTTTTTTATTCCTAAATTCAATTTATTTTTATGGGTATCACTCCAAAACAAAATACTAACAATGGATAATTTAAGAAAAAGAGGTTTCATATTGACTAATATATGTGCCCTGTATGAAAAGGAAAATGAAATTATTATCATCTACTTATGAATTGTCCTTATGCTTAGGAAATTTGGATATTTTAATCCTAAAATTAAATGTTAATTAGGTATTTTTTGGTTCTATGATGGAGTTATGGTAGTCCTGGGAGAGTCCTTTTCAAAATGTTCTTCTTTAAAAAAAATAGAAACTCTCATTTACACACATCATTTGGGGTATATGGGGATAATATAACAACATAATTTTTATAAATAATAAATGTGTTATTAATATTGTATCCAAAAGGACTTATGAGGATATCATTAAAAACTTAAATATATCTCTTAATGAAAAAGGCAAAAGTATATTAACATTTGAACATCAACCAACTCTCTACTAGCAAATTGATCCTACTAGTCTTGGAAAAAGTGATCCTAGATGAAATTATAAGAACTAAATGGAAACCAACATGCATGGGCTGGTTAAATATTAAATTTTATGGGGATTACAAAGGAAACCTAGGCCTGGCAAGAGGAGGAGGTATAATAATATATCATCAAGGAAAGATCATGTTGGCTTATGCTAGAGATATTGGGATTAAGTCCAATCACTAGGAAGAAGTCCTTTCAGCTCTATGGGGATTAAAATTAGCTCAAAATATAGGTATCTATCTTCTCATTATAGAGGGAGATTATTTGAATATAATAAATTATTTATCAAGGAAAACTGTTGTTAGTTGGTCAATCAATCAAGTGATGGATGAAGTTATCTCCATTCTAAACTCCATGCATCAGGTGATTATTCAACATGTTTATAGGGAAAGGAACATGATAGTTGACTAGTTCAATAATAAAGGTGTGGCCTCTTTATTTTTTTTCAAATGGATGGATATTAAATATCTTCCTCATGACATTGTTCAGAGGATAAGGGAAGAAGTTATTTGTAATGAACATAATATTTAAGTAGGTGGGGTCATCCCCAATATTTGTTTTAAAGGCTACTGAAACTTTGTATATTTATCCTATATACCTAGTTATTATTTATTTATTTATGATAATTTTATATTTACCCTTATTTTCTCTCAATTAGAATCTTTTAGAATTAAGAAACACTATACAAAGTTATATTTCTTCTCCCAAAGGCATCAAGAAGATAGATTTAGGGATTCTTAGTCATGTGGTCATTTGAACTTGGGGAGAATAGAATTTCCCCTATTGTAGAGGTCAAGATATTAAAATGGGTTTTATGAATAGGATAGAGCCTAAAATGTCTAAATAAATTAAAAAGAATAAGATAATTTGGGAGGTTTCATAGATAGGGGGATTTCTAAGGTTTATAGAGAAAATAGAAGGGCATGATAGGTATGTTTTGATGCTTATAAATAACTCTTTGGAGGATATAACCCTCAACATTAATGTTGTATTATTGAATATAATGGAATAATTGATAGCACATGTGACAAGTTTGGATATGAGAACACCAAAACCTTCAAAATGGACAAGGACTACAAAAAAGAGATGGATAGTTTTCTTATGGAGGGCAAATCCCTATAGACTCTTCATAGTGGATTTGACTTGGATTCATTTCCAATGGCATTTGGATAAGTTTCCTTCCATCTGATGAAATACATCACACTTGAAGGTAGGTTTAATGTAGTCCGATGGTCTCTTTTTATTTTCCTAAATTATTTCAGATGTGCAATCCCCATGAGCCTTCCTTTCCACATTCTACTCTCATTAGAAGCCTCCATTTTGAAATATAAAAAGGGTAATTATAGTACTCTCAGACATGAAGGGATTATTTTTATCATCCACAAGTATTTTAAGGGCATGAATCATATTTCTCCATAAATTACCAACTCTTAGAATAAATTTTTTTTGGATAAACTTGTGGACATCAGAGTAATTAAGAGGGTTTGGATTAAGTATCTTGAAAGTGTCTCTTCCAAGTCTATTGAGGCTAATGTTTCTAAACAAGATAGTAGCATTAAAAAGAGCCTAAGAAGTGTGGCCAAGGAAACTAATGTGTTAGTCAAAACTCTAGGTAAGAATGGTAAAATAAGGCATTCTATAGGGGATATGATTTTGGTTGAGGAAGATTTGACTAGTGTAGAGGATGCCAATACTCAAAAGTATTGAGGAAGGGAAATCAAGATAAATTATCCCAAGAAAATTTATTTTGGAAATAGGAAAATAAGAGAACTTGAGGAAAAAGTAAATGAATCTACAAAACTCTAATAAGATAGAAGAAGAATTGGACCTACACAAATCCATCATGCATTGGTTCATAATGGAATTAATTGGCCTTAAATGGAAATTGAAAATTATATAGTAAGATAATGAAATAATGGTTCAAACCAATTCTGATAAGGATCTTAATCATCAATTGTAGAGTCTCCAAGAGAGGGTTGGTATGCTTAAAAATGAAAATGACAAGTTAAAAAATAATATTAGATTTATGCTGAATTATAGTAAGGCATATATTAATTAGGGGATACAAAACATGGAAAATCTTAGATCTCATTTGGGAGATCTATTTGGCATTAATAACCTAATCAAAGGCAAAGGGAAACATGTTTAGTATAACGGGTGTCATAAGGATTTTGACAAAGAAAAGCTTTTTTTCCAAATTGATTCAAACCTCAAAAGAATCAAGAATTTTTGGGATGATGTTTATATTAATTTGGACATGGATTAGGCTTTAGGTTCACTTTCAGCTGATATCTACTCTTGGAGTATTTTTATTTGTTCTTTTGTTATATTTGAGTAGTGTTTTAGTTGTTTTTGCTTCTATTTATTTTTGTAACTTTTTAAGACTATGGTGGCCCTTTGGTTTATTTTTAGTTGTACCTATCATAGGGTTTGGGGACATTAGCTATAAAAAATCCCCCCTTTAACATTAATAAAAAATGTGTATAATGATTTTCCCCTATCCATTTAAAAAACTAGAGAATAAATCAAAAAAATAATATTTCTCATTCAATAACTACATGCTTGGATCGTGCTCAGGACTCAAAGGTCACATGAGCGGATTTGGGAATGATATATATCGATGATGGTAATATTAGGTCCATAAAACAAAATATATAAATATTATAATCTTTTGATAAAATTTTATAATATTGATAGTTACAAGTAGGAATAAATATTTTAGCTTTTTGATCAATTATTGGCCTAAAATTTGGAGAAAATTGGTTACGAAATGTGATAATAATGATTTAGATGGAAAATATTTGAATGATGGTGTGGATTATAAATATGGGTAGGGGTTTTTTGAAATTCATTTGTGCAAATTCATTTCTTTGTGTGTGATTTATATATTGAAATTTTGTGAATTTACTCTAGGGGTTAGAGAGAAAAACTGAGCATATTCTAGTAGATTGCATCATAGCAAGTGCATACAATTGCACTAGAGGCCAAAGGGAAGTGGGGATGTGGTAAGTAGTAATTTAATTTTTTTTGTTATATTAGAATTAAATTCCATTTAAATGTGGGAAAAATGAATTTGTTGTTTACCTACAGTGATTTTGGCATCGAATTTGGTGAATTCATTAGGGTAATTAGAGAATTCATCAAAATTTAGGATTGGCAGTAGAAATGATGAATTCCTTAAAACTTATGGTGAATTAATAAAAAATATTAGTGAATTAAATGAAATTATTAGCAACTTTGTCAAAAAATTAGTAAATTTGTTCAAAATTTTAATGAATTCTTTCTAAATCTTTGTGAATTTGTTATGAAAAATGATGAATTTGTTAGAATTGTAAACTAAAAAATCATGTTCTTGGGTATGAATAAAAATAAATAGATACAAGATTTTAGGTGGGATATTAGCTGAGTGAGATTAACATTATTATTTATTTAAGTGTAATCATGAGAGATTAACTATTTTATGCACACGAGAGAGATACTCGAGAGTATTAGAGCTGATGGTTATATTCATTGACTATGATGCAGGAGTACTAGAGGTAGATGGGCTGGTATAAATTATAGATATGTCTAAGATATGGGTTGATAGGGCATATTTGACTACATTGGCTAAGTTATGCATATTTGAATACATTGGCTAAGTTATGACATAGTGAGACTAGTACATTTAAAGTATCGATAGGTGAGATGACTTTGACATTAGAGGATATATGGAAGATATTGAGGATACCTATTTGAGGTACATAAGTTTACTTGAGTGAAGGTGCATATGAAATTAATCTATACTATATTTTTCGGGAGATTTGATACCTATGGTTAGGGGTGGGGTAGATATTAATACTTGTATGGGTTTAGAAATTGATCCTTTAACAGTGGTACTTATGATTGTTTTCATTGGCATTATGCTACCTGACAAGAGTAAAAAGCTATTTCTAGTGGGTTTTTTTGATTTGATTAGGGATATGTTATATATTTACACTTAGTTTTCATGGGGACCACATGTAATAGTACATATTTACATGGATTTACATCATGTTTATATAGGCAAGGTGTATATTGTCTCATCCACACTATTATAGGTGTGGGCATGGGAAGACATGGTGATTAAGCACTTGATGGGTAAAATGAGGAGGAGGACTATTGAGGATCCATTTTATTATGGATGGCATGTATATTTAGGTTGATAATAGACACATTTAGGGTATGTGGACTATTACATTCAATCTATAGATGAGATATGAGTAGATTAGATTATGTGGAGGCCATACATAGAGGCCAATCCATAGTGAAGGGAGGATGTTAGACATTTAGATTATACTATGAATCATTGTAACATTATTGGTTATTATGAGTACATTATTGAGTGCTACTGACCTAACAAGGTGATGAGATAGTTTGGGATTAGATAGGTGATACTAGTTGGTCCCCATGTTTTTGAATTATCATTATAAAAGAGAGCACAGTGGGGTGTGGGCATTGACTCTAAATTTATGGCTTATATTTAGCCATAGGTTTAAATAATTACATTCTAATACAACATGGATTTGGTGTATGTGAGGATGATAGATGATTATACAACATATTGGGATCATCAGAGACCACTTAGGCTTGCATATCCATACATTCCACCTAAGACATAGAGGCAAAGAATACATGTAACATTTAAGTCACATCCTCAAAGTAGAGGTCTAAGGGTGAGGGTTATAAGAGTATCACTAGTATAGGTTTATAGAGGAGTATATTGAGATTGGGGTCAGGTATAGCATACAAAGGTAATAGATGTTGGAGGAGACCAGACATGGGATGTGGAGATGGGAGGGGTTGACGAAGGAGGAGAAACTCCTATAGTGGTTATTTACTATGATGTGGAGGGAGATGGAATTGATATAAAGATGAGGCCTATGATAGAGGGACACACAAAGGGAGGTTATGAATCAATCCCATCAAGGAATTCAAGTTAGTAGAGGACTAGGCACTAACTGATAGATTACATAAGGAGATTAGGGCTCGTGACACTGACATAGTAGGTTTGAATGAAGATAAAGGTGGGAGAGATGGACATGTAGAGTTTATATGACTATAGTGAGAGGTTGAGAGGTTACAATTGGAGATATATAGGATGATATTTGAGGTATAGTAAGGCTTCTTCACATAAGATGTAGCAACATGGAATCCTGATGGCACATGATTGACTTAGAGATAGAGGAGGGAGAAAGACATTGCACAGATTAAGTTAGAAGAGGTGAAAGAGATGTTGATAGGAAATGGATAGTTAGCATCCTTGGACAAGGTCATGAGAGATATGGATTAAGTGACATATTTTAGGATTTTATATGAGTTTATACCATGAGCATAGTGAGCACCTTATTTTAGAGAGTAATTGACTAGGAGATCAACATTGGGGAGGTTAATACAACTAGTGGAGTCTGAGAGATCAATTGGATAGGTATCACAACATGTCATGGGTCCTCCTAAGAGTACACCATGATGATATGAATCAAGTCCAGCTATAAATTCCCCATCTAAGGGTTAGGGAGAGACTTGAGATGATGTATATCAGGTATTGATGTATACATATTTTTTAGATGTATCATTGTATTGATGTACCGTGACACATTCAATATTTTTATATATACATGATTCAGTTTTGGATTTAAACTTGTGTTATGGATATGTGGATGGACATGTTTTAACATTATGAATGTATTTAATTTTACATGTATGGTAGATGATTAGATGGATATATTTGATTTGTTATAGCAATTTATCTTCCTAATTTTGATATATGATAGAACATGTTAATCCTTTCAACTTTTATTATGGTATAAAATGAAATGGAAAAATGTATGTATGCATGGTTATATGGTTTCCTTTTTTTCATTTTACCTTAGATTTCCAAAAATAATTGCAACATCGATACTTAATTAGGATTTGAGTAACCTTTATTTAATATAGCATAAAATAATATGCACCAATGGTATGGAATAACTATGATGACTATTGTGTTGTACACATAAGGACTTCAAAGATTCATTTGTGAAAGACTTAATTCATCATTATATATAATATAATAATCACACATTTTTTAATACACATAATTGATGCCAAGATTGAACTTATTCACTCCAATCTTCACTTAGATCTACCTTAAAAATCTACAACTTTGACTAGGATTGCCTCTTTTAACCTTGAATGAGATACTTTCAACAAAACACACACTCTCTCTCTTGACTTAAAAAATTCACTATTCATATAAAATACTCAAAATTATAACACAAAATTATCAATAAGGATATAGTGCACTCTATCTCTAAGAGACACTATCAATTCACTTATTTGTTGTTTCTTCTATTAAGAATCCTACAACGTTTTTCACAATATTTTAAATATAAACCTTATCCTTTTTACTCTTTCAATTCATAAGAGATATAATAGACTCCATGAAAGAGGATTAGACCTAATAAAGTTCTTAAACTGGTTCAAAATCACCTATTATACTATAAAAAAGCAAATAACCTTCGCTTAGACTTAACTTTGTCTCATGACTGTGACAGGACAATTTTAGAATAATAAGGTCTAAGAATGATGGTTTTGAATCTTATAATTTATTTATAGTATTTGGATGATATATAAATTTTTATATATGTCTATTTAATAAGAAACCAATCTTTTATTTATTGGTTTCTTTGGAAAATCTATTAGAAATGACTCAAAAGTTTTCAGGCCTATGTAGGCCTAGTTCAACTCTTCAATAAGCTTTGAATGGAAAAAATAAAAAAATGACTTAATATATATTAAAAAACCATTGTAAAATTATTATCCAACATTTAGATACCTTATAAAAATATTGGGATTCAAATAATGAATCAAACCTTCAATTCTCATTCCTTTATAGGTTTATTTTGCCTTCTACATAGTCTACTTGTAAATAAACTTCTTGGACATTATAAAACCTCCAATCACTTGAAAATCATTATAAAACCATTGTATGGTGATAAAATATAATTGAAACCCATTTATGCACAATTTTGAGTCCAAATATTGTTAAACAAGCATTTATCATTCTTTCTTAGGTTTCTTAACATGCATATACAAAAATTTAGAACACAGTCTCCTTTTTCTTATTCTACAGGACCTTTCCCCACTCTATAATTCTTGGAATGGATCCTAAACACCTTATATCATATTTTATCAAATTTTAGAATATTTTCACTGGTTAACATGAGTATATGGCTCTTTTCTTGTCTCCAAACCCTATTTTTGGGTTTCTCAGATTAATAGAAGCCAAGAGCTTCTTATAAATTGTTCATGAAGCTTGTGGGATCTAAGATCATTATAAAAAATTTAATATGGGATTATAAGACTCCTTAAACTATTCAAAACCTTAATTTCATCTCATTCATGAATTTATACAGGTTCCAAGTGGCTACAGTGACTATACATACATAGAAATATGGGTATGCAAGGTTTTTAGTGAGACAACTTCAATCTGAGCATAAACACAATCCAAAATTGGATGAATTAAATTCAATAATATGAAATAAAATAATATACAATTATTATAAGCACAAAACTTATTTATTAAATATAACAAATGCTTTAAAATATACACAGTCCATTATGGCTTGGACTATAGACTGTTCAACAACCATTCCATGATGGAAAATGATCTTTTTATGCTTCTTAACATCATTGAATGAATCCTCCTTTGTAGGTTAAAATTAATATAAAATATTAGACTTAATTTTTTTAGGCTCAAATTATTCTCAACAGCCCTGTACTAACTTGGGAAAATGACCTTATTTGCTTGATTCTTCATTATACTTGACTATATTTAGCTTTTGGATAGAATCTAACTACCTAGACATGGAAAGACACCCTAGACACATATTAGGACATATTGTAACACATTATAACTCAAAATGGCCCAAATTTGCATTCAAATATTCATATTTTTACAATAAAGACATTTAAAAATTCAAACCTAAACTTTTGGAGGGAAAAACTAGACAAGACCTTAGACTCACTTGGACTGACTTCTAAGACCTAAACAAGGTATTTTATTATGTTATAGGATAATTTAAGACTATTAAGACCAATAATACCTTTCCAAATACAATCTTGGATCTAAAAATAATGTTCATGCATCAATAATAATCTTGACTAAAAATAAACAATAATTGATAAGAATGAAAACTTTTGTAACAAGATAAACAATGTAAAAGCGACAAACAAGGAAAAGTATCATAAATTAAATTTTCACACAAAATATAAGTAAATTTTCAAATAAGTAAATTCAAGTATGTGATGAGACACGTAAAAACAAAAAAATGACAATAAAAAAATAGTGACAATAAATGAAGCAAATCACACTTAAACTAAGCAAATGACTTTGTGAACATCCTAGGATAGGGTTAGAACATTTGGTAACCAATATCCGTGATAACATTGAATTATTTTATGATTAATTCCTAATCTAACCATATTTTTTGGATGGTGATGTTATAAAGTGAAGTAATTCTTGAGATTATGGATAACGGAGGTGGTGGTGATAGGGGTGATGGTGGTTGAGTTGACCCTAAAGACCCAATGTCTCTAAGTGTTTCCTACATAATCCACCATGGATAAATTACAGGTGGGTATATCAGGCCTGATGTAGTTCTCCAAATATGAGAATGGATGAAAAATCAATGATGTGGTGTAAATTATAGAAGAATGTGTGAGTGATTTCCCTCCTAATAATATGAACGAGTAAACAATGATGTTGTGTGAAAGATATATGTATGATAGATTTAATATATGATGTTTATGTGTTTGGATGTATAGATAATATTATGTTAATATATGCATATGAAATTTATAATAGTGTTCACATACAATATATTCCTCTAATTATGAGCAAGAACATGGTTACATAAGTGCAAGGGCCAAACCCTAAGCTAACATGCCATAAGTGGATGGTGGAATAAGTGAGTAAATGGAAATATAAAAGTGATGAATGTGATGGGATGCCTCAAATAAACAAGGATGTATATAGGAAATAGATTACAAATGGCTCCATAAATTCGTTTTCATGATGGTACTTGCCTAAAGCACTAGTAAACTAGTTTTCACTTTTGAATGTACTATTTTTCTCTCTTTTTCTCTATTTTATTTTTGACACTTCGGATATATAAAACAACACTATAATGACTTAGGCATAGAATATTTTAAGGTGAATTATTTTCATAAGACCATCAAGTTCCTATTTATATTTATTAGCTAGTTTATAAGTTCCAAATCCATATTTGGCAATGATTACATATGGGCCCAACCAATTTGGTTTTAACTTTCCTTTCTTCTCCTATTTTGCATTGGTATTTTGTTATTTTTATTTTAAAACAATATTATCAATTTATAATTCACATGATTTAATGCTCTTATTATATCTATGGTGAAGGTGATTTTGGTAGAGTTGTAAGTGGTTTAAGGCATTGAGGTGTTTCTCATCATGGAGGTCAAGTTTTCTTAGGCATAAAATGTAGTAAGATTCATCATCAATAATATTTTTTAAATATATGCATAAACATGGAATCTTGAATTCAATAGGTAAGATGGAATCACTACCATAAACAAGGGAGTATGGGGTTAACCATGTGGGTGTGTGGATACTAGTACAAATTCCCATAAGGTAGGATAAAGTTGTGTATGCTAGTCATGACCAACTACATTGAAAACTCATTTAAGAATTTTTAGGATATTTTTATTCATTTATTCTTCTTGGTGATTAATTTATGGGTATTAAGGAGTGGACCACTTTTGTTTTATATGGTAAGTATTATAAATATCCTTGACATCTTTATTCTTGAATTGTTTTTCATTATTAGAGACGATAGAAAATGGGATTCCAAAATAGTAGATAATATGGTTTAATATAAACTTGGAAATATATTTACAAGTGACATACATTAAGGGCATGGATTCAACCCATTTCGTAAAGTATTTTGTAGAAGTAATAATATTCTTGTATCCATCTAAAGAATTGGGATTGGTTTTACCAATGAGGTCTAACCCCTTGTATAAAATGGCCAAGATGTAGTAATGGGTTGTAAATCTTACAAAATATTATGTATAAGATCACCATGCTTTTGGCAAGGCACACATTTCTTAACATAAGCATAAGAATCAGATTTCATTGTAGGCCAATAGTAACCTACACGCAAGAGTTTCTTATCAAGGACTATACCATTAGAATAAGCACGCAAATTCCCTCATGAACTTATCTAATGGCTAAGGTGGACTCTTTATAATTTAAACACCATAATAGAGTTCCATCATAACTTATTTGATATAATTTATGACCAAGGTTAGCGTAATGGGATACTCATTGGATAAAGGATTTGTGTTGGTTATAAGTTAAGATGGATGGAAGGGTTTTGTTATAGAGATATTCATAAATTTTAGTATATTAAGGAGAAGTGGGAAAAAACATCTCAAAAACCATCTTAGAATCTAGAGTATCATATGTTTTTATCATCAAATACTCTATAATAAAAAATTTATGCTTAGTTTTGAAATCAAGTAATGAACCAATAGTTTCCATGGCATCAACTTCTCTATTATTGGCCCTTGACACTTGTTAAAATTATATGGATGTAAATCAAAACTTGAGGATATCCACCATCCTCTTTTATGGGAATAATTTATCATCACAAGCTTTGAATTCATTGGTGACTTGATTTATGATGAGTTTTGAATCACCAAAGATGAATATTTTAGATACCCTATTGTATTGTAAGTGTAAGACTAGCTATGAGGGATTCATATTCTATTATTTTGTTTGTATAAGGAAACACAATCCAAAATGATTTAGGAATATAATATTCATCTGGTGTAATAATTAAGATACCTACCCCTAATCCATGATTAGTAAAAGAGCCATAAAAATATAAGTTCCAAACTAAGGATTAATTGATTGACATAATTGCTTCATCCAAGAAATCTATGATGAGAGGTGTGTGATATTTTAGAGGAGCCTCTACCAATGCATCTAATAGTACCTATCCCTTGATCAATTTTTTATTTATATACTCAAGATCAAACTTACTAAGAAGCATGACCCACTAGCCATTCTTCTTATTAAATTTATTTTGGATAAGAGATATTTAAGAGGGTTAATTTTGGTAATTATTTTAGTTTGATTATTGAGAATGTAGTGGAAATTTTTTTGGGAATAAAAAATAATTGTAAGACATTATTTTTAAAATAGGAGAATAATTAAGCTCATTACACTACTCATTCTGATCCATGATCATCATGTTGTGCCAACAATGTCATTGATGTATATTATGTAGTAGATATATACAAAAAGAACATTTTCCCTACAGTAGGTGGCATTAAGAATGGTGGATTGGAAATATTTTGTTCAAGATCTTCAAATTCTTTACTATAATATTCATTCCAAGTGAATGGATTGTCTTTATTAAGCAAGAATTTGAATGGATGATAAATGTCTGCAAGCTATAATATGAACCATCAGATTCCCTAAATTTTACCTTGTAAACTATGAAGTTTCTTATGATTTTTAGGTGGAGGCATATTAATTATAGTTAAAAATTTGGAAGGATCAACCTTTATGCTATGATGTGAAATTATGAATCACAACAACTTGCCTGATGTAACCCTGAAGACACACCTCTTTATATTTAAATTGAGCTTGTACTCTCTCTATAAAAAAGTATGTGGAGTATCTCAAAATGTTTTGATCTGAATTTGGATTTATAAAGAATGTCATAAACATAATATTCCATGATATCATGAAGTATATCATGGAAAATAATTGTCATTTATATTTAGTATGTGGCTCCAACATTCTTGAGACCAAAGGGCATTACTTGATTGTAAAAAGTGATCCAAGATGTTGTAAATGATGTCATGTATTGGTCTTTAGGAGATATTTTGATTTGATTATAACCCAAAAAACCATCCATTAAAGACAAAATTTCATGACTATAAATTTATTTCACAATCATGTATGTGTTTGGTAATGAAAATTCATATTTGGGACATGATTTATTTATATCCCTAAATTTTTTATATGCTCTGATTCTGATTGCTTTCTTTGATATTGGTACAAAATTAGATATCTAATTTGATTAATCTATGGGATAGATAAATCCAACCTCTAATTGTTTTTTTAGTTCCTCCTTCACTAAGAGTGTAACTTTGGGATGCATTTTTCTAAGTTTCTCTTTTATAGGTTTTACATCTAGGTGAACCACAAGATGATGCACAACAAGTGAAGGATTAATCCCTGACATGTCTACATAAGACCATGCAAACACATCAGATAATTATTTAAGTAAAATGGTGAAGGTTTCATGTTCTTCTTGAGTTAATTATGTGGCAAGCTTAATTATATTTGGATTTTACTCTATCCCAATGTTAACTGTGATGGTGTATTTAACTAGGAAGTTCACTCTTCTTGACATTTTTTGGATACTGGAGTAAGGTTAAGTTACTCCTAAAGGTCTTATTCTTGTGATTTTATTATGTTACCAATTTTATGATGTGATAAAAGTTCCCCAAAATACACAGAATCATCTAACTACATGGAAAAACCTTTCTTATGATCACCTACTAAAATATGGTCTCTTATACTCAATAATATAAATATTACTTCATCATTTTGAAAGTGATCAAGCATATGTGTTGGTTTTTATTCCAACTGTATTAGGTTTGGATATGTTAGGTCAAGTTTTAATATGGTGGTTTCATGTAATAAGTCAATGATGGATATATCTTCAAATTAATTTTACGTAGAAACTATTTCAGTGTCTAAAGAACTTGCCTCAAACTCACTAGAAGAATCACTTTGGAAAAGCGTTATGATTAAATTAAGTGGTTTAAACCCCATAACATGGAAATGTTCATTGGAATTAAGTGTGACAGGTTATATTATTCTTTTTTCATGAAAGCCAATGCCCTTGCCTTTAATATTCATTATATTACACATGATGGATTTGGCTATGGGATATTAGTTATTAAGGAAGAAAGTAGATGGTTCATCAGAATAAATATAGGAGGGATTTGAATCTTCAATTTTATCATAAAAAATAAGACCACCTTATACAAATGATGTTTTTATGAAGTTACAAGACACTTGAGTGTCCTTTCGATAATGGGGCCTATGATAATTATTTAGAGACATGAATTTTACCTAAGTAATTAGCATCTTAGATTTCAGACTCATCCATGCCTTTGTCAAAATTTTTGAATTGGAATGGAGGGTATGTTGTGGCTTTTGAAGTGGAAGATTGATTGTATGTTTGATTTGTAGATGGAGTATCTATAGAAGTGGATGTGGATGGGTATTCAACCAACCACCAAGGGGATGTGTTTAAAATAATGTATCAAGATGGATGTAGTTTTTAAGCTTTGGTGAGTCCTTAATAGGAACATATATGTCTTTAGTAACAAGGATATAATTTGATTTTTTATAACATCATTCCAATAATTTTTAGTATTATAAGGGTTGAGGATCATCGGGGTTGGTTACTTCCATGCCATCATGAGAAAATTTTAAACACTGGTGTAAAGTGGAAGAGATAGCATTTATATAATGGATTCATAGACATATAAGAAGTAAATTTTAGGTTAAATCTAAGTTAAAAACTTGAACTAATGTCTCTTAAATGAAAATCCCCACCATCAAAGGAAGATATATGGTACCCATAGACTCTCGCTCATTATTGGCATATGCCTTAATGGTGATAATATTTTACTCTAGTGTTGTTTTAGGATACCCTAAATGTTTAATTAATCTAAATGTACATATGTTAAAATTCAAGACCTTATTTATAAACACCCTTTTTAATTTATGTCTATAGATAATGACTTCTATATACAAAGGTAAATTATGGATAGATCTCATATGATCAAAAGTAACTTGATTGTTAGTGGATAAATTTCCATCTAACACTTGAAATTTTGATATATTGATATCTTGAGGGACTCTTGACACTTAGAGGACTTTGTACAAGATATCTATATATACAGGATAAGTTTTGATAAGCTCTAAAATAGATGTGTGAGTTGGCATCTTCTCAAAGGTGGTTTATGATATTGTACTTATTTTTAAC
Source organism: Torreya grandis (assembly GCA_037957365.1). Lineage (NCBI taxonomy): Eukaryota > Viridiplantae > Streptophyta > Pinopsida > Cupressales > Taxaceae > Torreya > Torreya grandis. The sequence continues at coordinate 1,668,901 of JARHVA010001747.1, forward strand.
ATTAGATGAGGAAGCACTAGGGATGGTAATATTTGCATGCCTTATAGTAATGATGCAAATTTGGGATTTTAAAGTAATGAATAAAACATTATGGTTTATATAATCAAAATAATTGACTATAAAGTCAAAAGGGTGATTGGTTTGATTGACCTCATTTTCTTGAGGTTTATTTTATTTTTGATTACCATGTCCTTGCTCATGTTTGGCAAATGGATCTTTATATATTCCCACATTTTGGTTATTATATGAGGTGGATGGTTGAATTTAAATGGATATGTCCCTATCATCAATAATATCTTGGACATAATGATTGAGCCTCATACACTGATTAGTTGAGTGTCCCTTAATCTTATGGTACTCACAATATTCATCTTCATAGTACCAATTAGGTTTATAAAAAAGTTATTCAAATCATTTGGTGTTGGGCCAAATAATCATATTTATTTGGGCCAACTTTTGAAAAACTAATTCATAAGATTCTCCTAATTGGATGAACTTACACTTATAATTTTCTTTTTTTTGTTGACCATCGGGTATGATAATGTTGTTAATGGGTTGTAATTTAAATTAATGTTGTATCGGTGGATTTTAAACTGGTTTGACATTAGTCACACCATCACCCACAACATTTTTGTTTTTGGTGAAAACTTAGGCTTGTTGATTTGGTTTGACGAATTATTGTCATGTTTAAATTTTTTGATAACACCCTTGGTAATTAAATATTCTTCAATTTGAACTCACTTTTCGATGATTTTGTCAAATGAATCTAGATAAAGAAGTTTCAAGTGATGACCCAACTACAAGTTAAGATTAATCACGAAAATAAGAATGAGTTCTTTTTTTTGGAAAAGACCATGGAAAATGGCTTGCCAATGAACACCATCTTTGTAAGAAAGAGGAAAATGCTTCACCATTACATTGTTTAGTGTTATATAGATAAAGTGTGGTCAATTCCTTTTCAACATTATATGATAAATTACAAACAAACTTTTGAGATAGGTCTTCAAAGGTGGATATTTATCCTTTAGGTAAATGCGAGAGCCATTCTAGGGCTTGACCCATTAGACTTTGTGGAAAGAGTCTCAACATGTAGCACATGCCATATAGGATTATTTAATATGTTCCCTAGGAACACCCTTACCTTTGTACTTTTTAAATTTAGGGAGATCAAAATGTTTGGGAAAAGGTGTTGTCATATTTCATACATCATATGGATAGGGATAAATTTCATCAAACTTATATTGTTTTTTCCTTGAAAAGGTACCATTTTTAAACCCTAGACTTTATCCTTCATATTTTTCCATTGTTGAATTAAGTGTGGCAATAGTTTATTAATTTGGCTTGAAGATGGAAACACATTTTAATTTTGACCCATACATGGTTTTGAATCAATGTTAGCTTGTGTAAATTAATATTTGTTACGGGGTATATTATTAATGAATTGGTTTGGAAATGTGTTGAAAGAAGAATTAACATGTTGTGATTAGGTGAAGATGTTTGGATTAGTGGAATAACTAGGGTTTTCCTGGTTTGAATTAGTTGTATAATTAGGATTTATTTTATTTGGATTAGTAGTGAAGTTAGGATTTATGAATTTGAATGAATTAGGATTGGTTTGATGTGATGGATTTGGATAATTTTGGTTCATGTTTGGATTTGGAAAATGATGTGAACCAAAAATTTGATTTGAATGAGTGTTACAGTTAGGTGGTTGATTTTGATTGAAGGTTGAATTAGTGGGTGTTTGATTTGAATGTAATGAAATTGACACTACAAAATAACTTAGATTTGAAAATTTATTTGGTACACTTCTTAAAGATTTTTTTGATTGATGGGTAAATTTTTTTTTTAAAACTAAATGGGGTAAAAATTTATTCAAAAATGAGAAACCAAAAACATTACAGAGTTTTATCCTTCTCGACCAGAAGACTCAGCTTCTAGGAGAAGCTTAGAGGCAGTAAACTATGATCTAGAATTTTCCATTGGGGTCCCTGCTCAGAGGCCCATTTTGCCAAACAATCAACAACATCATTTCATTCCCAGGGAATGTGTCTGAAGCACACTGACTCCAAAGTATTAGTTAGCTGGAGAACTTGTTGCACTACCATCGCCAACTGCCAATCAACGCTATCAAAATTATGGTTATTTAATAAATTGACCACTTCCTGGGAGTCTGATTCACAGATGATGTTTTGCCAACCATGTTGGCAGCAGAGTTAAATCGCCTGAAGAATAGCCAGCGCTTCCATGTAATTATTGGAGTACCAACCCTTGTAGACAGAGAAGATAAACTGAAGATTTCCCGCATGGTCACGCCCAATGCCACTGATGCCTGCTTCTCCTGGGTTTCCACGCGAGGAGCCATCAGTATTTATCTTCAAAGTTCCAGGCGTGGGGGGGTCCAATGACCCAATCTACAGATTAGATTAGGAGCCTGGCTATCTCTGCTCCTAGGGCGCGTAGGAAGAGGAGTGGTTGGGCCAGCCAAATGCATTCCAGCAATGCTGGAATAAATAAATTGATCTTCCCTATCCAGGTCTACCATGCTGAGGCCTTTAGCCTGGAGAGTCTCCTGCAGAGAGGTCCGAATTCGCTCCCAAAGGAAATTTTTGTTTAGATATTTGCCACAAAAGATGCATCTATTTCTTTCAATCCACAAATGCCACATAATAAAGGCAGGGCCAGCCAGCCAAACAACCTAGAGAATTGGCGCTTTAGAGGGAGGGAGACTCAAACGGCTCCAAAAATCAATTAGAGATGAAGCGTGCCAGCAGGGTCTGCCCCATGCATTCCACCACCTGTGCCATATCCACTTAGCAAAAAAACATTGGAAAAAGAGATGTGCCCCTGTTTCCTCCTCCTTATAGCAAAGGACACACCTGAAAGGTCCATGAAAGCCACGCCTGCATAGATTGTCCCAGGTGAGGCATCTATTATAAGCAAGAGTCCACAAGAAAAAAATACATTTGGGCCAGGTAAAGGGGTTCCAAATCTTCTTCCCCCATAGGAAATTAGCTTCCCCAAACATGTGTTTAGACAGAGCATGATACCCTGCAGAGACTGAGTAGTGTCTAGAAGAGTCGATGCCACAGGCAAGTTCATCCTGACCTTGGAGAAGACTACAAATTCTACCTGCTAAAATTTGAGAAAGCTCCACTTGGCTCTCCCTGGATCCCCTCGATGGCCAATTTGAAGAGTGCTTCCATCTAAATCTAGTAGCCATGCCCAGATTATACTCCTCCTTATAGTGAGCAACATTGTTCCAGCCAGCTGCTTGAAAAACATCGCACAAAGGCTGCAAGTGTGGATGGGAGGCCAAAAGTGGGGAAAATATATCCCATGAGTCTTCCCAGAAGAGAGCCTCTGCTCTAGTTTTGCAAATCCAAAAAAGACTCCTTTTGACCAGCTGAGCGCCAACTTTCAGAGTGTGCCAAATCATAGAGCCACCTTGCTCAAGAGGCAAGCGAGCAATCTCAGATGGACCCACCCTTGGAAAATACTTGAAAGCCAGAATGCGGGCCCAAAGATGCGATTGATTGGAGCACCATCTCCAGTACAATTTGGTAGCAAGGGCTTGGCTAGCCAAGATGGCTGACTGCATCCCAAGACCACCATCCCTCTTGGGCCAACACACCGTGTCCCACTTTATCAGACTCCATCTGGTGCTATGCAAATTTTTGCTCCAATGGAATTGGTGGGACAAGGCATCAAATTCCTTGAGAAAGTAGACCGGAGTAGCCTGCACCATGTAGCGATAGATAGGCAATGCCTGGATCACCGATTGCAAAAGCATGACTCTTCCCATAGTAGAGAGCCATCTATGAGTCTAGTGGCTGACTTTGTCCCTGAGCTTATCCAACACCATCTACCAAAAGAGGCATGGCTACCTGCCAATCACAATGGGAATCCCCAAGTAAGTAATCGGGAGAGCCTAAATTTGGAATCTCAGGATGGCCGTAATCCTCCTCTAAATAGGTCCCAGAGTATTAAATAAAAAAATGGAGGATTTGTGGTCATTAATTTTTTGCCCAGTCACATCTAGGTACATGTCAAGAGTACTCTAGAAAGCATTCACCTCCTGAATACGAGCTCTGCCCATCAGGATAGTGTCATCGACAAACTGGAGGTGGGACACGGTAAGACCATTCCCCCACTACCACCCCTGCACCACATTTTGAGAGACCTAAAATCTGATAAGCCATCCCAAGCCCTCTGCCAAAATAATGAATAAGGGGACAACGGATCACCTTGGTAGAGGCCTCTCGAAGCACCAAAAATCTCAGTGGGTTGGCCATTGATAAGAACCGAGAAGGAAGGCATAGTAACATAGCTAAACACCCATTGGATCCATGCCAGGTTAAAGCCAAAGGCCACTAGGATCTTCTGTAGGAATCTCCAGCTGGCCCTATCATAAGCCTTAGCTAAATCTAGCTTGATGAACATGGCACACTCTTGGGAGGTGCTCATCAAGTGGATGGCTTTTGAAGCAATGACAACCTCATCAAGAATCTGCTTTTCGATGATAAAACCACCTTGTTCCTCTAAAATAATCAAGGGGAGACATCTTTTAAGCCTCTCTGCTATGAGCTTAGTGATGACTTTATAAACCACATTGCAGAGAGCAATAGGCCTAAAATGTTCCAGCTAATTCGCCTGCTCTTTATTTGGAATTAGGACCAAGAAAGTGACATTCAAGGCTCTAAGCATTTCTTTATTGGCAAAAGATTCCTGAACCACAACAAGAAGATCCCGTTTGATGATATCCTAGAAATCCTAAAAAAATTTAGCTGGGAAGCCGTCGAGACCAGGAGATTTGCCTCTTTTCATGCTAAACACAACTACCTCCACTTCGGTCCTTTCAATAGGCCTCATCAGGTACTCATTCAGCCCTGAGGTCACCACGACTGGGATGCAGGATAGCACATCATTTTCAGCCAGCTCAAAAGGGAGCGGCCCTTCTGAGAAAAGGTTAGAGAAGTACCAAACTGCTGCCTTGGATATATCCTGAGTGGAATTCAGCCGTGTCCCATCCAGGCCCACCAGGTGGGATAGATAATTTCTATTACGCCTAGCCTGCATAGACATGTGAAAAAAGGCAGTGTTCCTATCTCTTGCTTGGAGCCAATCAATACGAGCCTTCTGCTTCCAAAATATATCCTCTCGAAGATCCCATTTAGCAACCTCATTCGCCACTTGAGACTCCACCAACTGAAGATCATTGATGGGTAAACTTGAATAAACATTAAAGTTTGGATTTGAAGTTGGTTGGTTAAAGGGTGAACTAGAATAAGTATTCAAGTTCAAATTTTGATTTGGATTGTCATTATTGATTGGTGAACCATGAAGTTTCAGATTTTGATTGATTAAAAAACATGAATAAGTGTCTATGTTTGAATTAGATATATTGTTTATTGGTAAACTTGAATGATTATTCAAGTTTGGATTGGTTTGGTTGATGTTTGATAATCTTGAATTAGTATTCAAGTTTATATTTGTTTGGTTGATGTTTGGTAAACCTAAATGAGTATTTAGGTTTGGATTGGGTTGATTGATGTTTGGTAAACCTGAATGAGTATTCAATTTTGTATTGGATTGGTTTATGTATGAGGGTAAACTTGAATGAGTATACAAGTTTGGATTGTATGGGTTAATTAATGAGGGTGAATTTGGATTTACACTCAAGCCTAGGTTTGGATTGGAACTTAGTTTAACCAAATGATTATTTATTGTATTAACTTGGATATTTACAATCTCTCAGTTGATTTGATAAGTATGGGATTCCATAAAAAACACATGATTTGATTGGGATGATTCCTCATTGAGGATGGATTTCTATTTTTCTTGAGATACTTGGGGATTGGAATTAGAGGAACCAATGAAGGCATTGCTAGCCTCTAAATAGCATTGTAATATTGATTGGTATTGAATAGGTGGTGATAACTCTTTCCTAGCAAAACTATTGTAGATTTTGAACATCAAAATTAGATGGAATTTTGGCCCCTAAGCTCAAGGATATAAGTAAAGCTTCATTCTTTTTAGACATGATGTATTTATTAAATTGAGGGGGAGGCAAAATTTCCTTAGGGCTATCCTCATTTTTTATAAGATCCTCCCTCCTCTTCATTTTAATGGATTTGGTCATTTCCAAAAGGCTCAGCCATCAACCAAGGATTATTTAGCATAGCCATGAGCTTTGTGATAGGTTAAATTGTTAAAGGAAATGGTTTTTACTTAACAAAAGACAAAAATATTGACACTAGACTCTAAGAAATTAAAAGACCAAAGTGATTGAAAGTTGATTGAAAATAAGATTCTTTTGATTATTTATTGTTTTGGGATTAAACTTGTGACTTTTAGATTATGATTTATTTTAAGACTCAAAAAACTTTTGTTTAAATAAATTATTTTATCATGTGGTATATCACAAGGAAGAAAACAAACAAGCTCTATTCTAAAGACACATACATTGCACAAAAAAGGATAAAATCTAGGCAAAGGGACTTGAGTAACCTAAAGGCTTTATATATTACTTACTTTTCAATTACATTAGTTTAAGACTAATATTTAAAATCACTAACCATGAAGGATCATTTCATTCCCATGGACCACTAAGTCTAGTTTCAATGGTGTGTGGAAAGTAACTTTTCAGTGCTAACCGCTAATTGATACACTAAAAGTTAGATAGTAAGAATGGATTTCCTAGGCTTAAGGTTTAAATATGTTTATATATGTGAGTCTTATATATACTTTTAATTATGATGAGAACCAAAACCATGGAATATTTTTATTTGATGGATGCACATAAATAGGTCTAGTCCCAATGTGCCCAACACAACCATAACATTTCAATGTGTTGGTGTTAGAAAAACTAAACTTTGAGTCATATTGTCTAAGGCCTAGGTATTGAAGCATGAAATTATGTTAATTCATGAAATTCTTAAAATAAAATGTAATTTAGACAAAAATGACACTTGTAACTCAATTTATATACCCTATTGATGTAGGAACATCCTTCTTCGATGACATAGTTTGAGTTTCTATGACCAAATTGTGTTTTGGTTAGTTATTTTATGGTCAATTATGTGTTTAAGAGGTTTTAAGAGAATTATAACACACATTTTATTTTTTTCCAAGTGTCTATAGGTGTTTAGGTAGGTTATTTTTTAAATTTGGCATTTTCCAGACAAATTCATAATTTGAATTTTTGAAAGTTTTTGGTCTAGTTTGGGTGTTGTAAGGATAATTTAAAGGAATAATCAAGATTTAAAATGGTTATAAGATATTTATATAATATACCAAGTGTCTATACATGTATCCCATTCACACATGTACAAACAAATCCACTTTTATATGTGTGTCAATGTGTAATTTGTTTGTTAGTGACCGTTGGAAGGTCAAGAGTTAGTTATAGTTAGTAAAAAATTGGTAAGTTTTTAGTTTTATAATAATTTTTCAAGATGTAATCAAGTATATAGGTCTAAATAACCAATAAATTATGAATTAAATCTCTCAATATTGAAAATAATTTATACAACTCTATTTTCCCTATATTTTCACATGAAGAAAGATTGTGCTGAAAATGCTCAAAGAAGGAAGATCTAAAAATATTGTGTTTATAATGTTTAATATAGTTTATTGAGTCTATTTAATATTTATTGAGTGTGTTTATATATTTAATTTTCTTACTTTCACATCATTTTGCATAGAAATCATTATAACCCTATAGAGATAGTGCATACAAGATAGTGAACATACAGAGTGTGGTAAAAGAGTGTAGCAGAGGCATCAAAGAGGGTGATTATTAATTATATATGGTGTGTGGAGTTATATAAAATAATTATAAACATTTTTTAGAGTTTTAAAACCATTCTTTGGAGGTCTAAACCCTTACAATGGAGCTATTGGACCATGTAGACTATGTCTGCATACATAGAAAGAATAAGAACTAGATATTGAAACTGAACAAAAGCTTCAAGGTAGAAGTATAACATTTATAAAATATTTATAGAGGTTATGAAGTCTAAAAAAAATGATCATATTAGTTTTAAATTTGTTTGGAAGTTCAAAATAGCATTTTGTATCCTCCTAGGTTCATATAGAGCCTATTAACTCTAAACTAGGGTTTGAGAAAAAAAATGCATGTATAAGACATTTCCACTAGTGGAATTCCTCAAACTTGGTAATTTTATATTTTTCATATGAAGTAAGTGATTTTTAATGTTATGGATTTATTATTTATGGATTTTTACTATTTTAAAGGACTATGTGTTGTTAGGGGTCAAATAGGCCTAAACAAAGACCAAACAAATATAAACTTGAATACTAGTTCAAGTTTATCCAACATCAACCAAGTATTCAAGTTCAAATTTTTATTTGAATTTTTGTTATCGATTGGTGAACCATGAAGTTTCAGATTTTAATTGATTACTTGAATAAATGTTTAAGTTTGAATTAGATATATTGTTTATTGGTAAACTTGAATGATTATTCAAGTTTGGATTGGTTTGGTTGATGTTTGATAAACTTGAATTAGTATTCAAGTTTATATTTTTTTGTTTGATGTTTGTTAAACCTAAATGAGTATGTTGGTTTGGATTGGGTTGATTGATGTTTGGTAAACCTGAATGAGTATTCAATTTTGGATTGGATTGGTTTATGTATGAGGGTAAACTTGAATGAGTATACAAGTTTTTGATTGTATGGGTTAATGAATGAGGGTGAATTTGGACTCACACTCAAGCCTAGGGTTGAATTGGAACTTAGTTTAACCAAATGATTATTTGTTGTATTAACTTGGATATTTACAATCTCTTGGTTGATTTGATGAGTATGGGATTCCATAAAAAACACATGAGTTGATTGGGATGATTCCTCATTTAGGATGGCTTTAAATTTTTCTTGAGATACTTGGGGATTGGAATTAGAGGAACCAATGAAGGAATTGCTAGCCTCTAAATAGCATTGTAATATTGCTTGGTATTTAATGGGTGATGAGAACTCTTTCCTAGAAAAACTATTGTAGATTTTGAACATCAAAATCAGATGGAAGTTTGGCCCCTAAGCTCAAGGCTTGAATTAAAACTTCATTCTTGTTAGAAATGATGTATTGATTAAATTGAGGGGGAGGCAAAATTGCCTTAGGGCTATCCTCATATTTATAATATCCTCCTTCCTCTTCATTTTCATGGATTTGGTCATTGCCAAAAGGCTCATCCATCAACCAAGGATTATTCAACATAGCCATGAGCTTTGTGATAGGTTAAATTGTTAAAGGAAATGGTTTTTACTCAACAAAAGACAAAAATATTGACACTGGACTCTAACAAATTAAAAGACCAAAGTGATTTAAAGTTGATTGACAACAAGATTCTTTTGATTCTTTATTATTTTGGGATTAAACTTGTGAGTTTTGGATTATTATTTATTTTAAGACTCAAAATAATTTTGTTTAAATAAATTATTTTATCATGTGGTATATCACAAGGAATTAAACAAACAAGCTCTATTCTAAACACACATACATTGGACAAAAAAAGATAAAATCTAGGCAAAGGGACTTGAGAAACCTAGAGGATTTCTATGTTACCTACTTGGCAATTACATTAGTTTAAGAATAATATTTCAAATCACTAACCATGAAGGATAATTTCATTCCCATGGACCACTAAGTCCAGTTTCAAGGGTGTGTGGAAAGTAACTTTTCAGTGCTAACCGCTAATTGATGCACTAAAAGTTAGATAGTAAGAATGGATTTCCTAAGCTTAAGGTTTAAATAAGTTTATATATGTGATTCCTATATATACATTTAATTATTATGAGACCTAAAACCATGGAATATGTTTATTTGATGGATGCACATAAATAGGTCTAGTCCCAATGTGCCCAACACAGCCATAACATTTCAATGTGTTGGTGTCAAAAAAACTAAACTTTGAGTCATATTGTCTAAGGCCTAGGTATTGAAGCATGAAATTCCATTACTTCATTAAATTATTAAAATAAAACATAATTTAGACAAAAATGACATTTATAACTCAATTTATATACCCTATTGATGTAGGAACATCCTTCTTAGATGACATAGTTTGAGTTTATATGACAAAATTATGTTTTGATTAGTTGTTTTATGGTAAATAAGGTATTTAAGAGGTTTTAATAGAATTATAACACAACTTGGAGTGTTTTACAAGTTTCTATAGGTGTTTAGGTAGGTTATTTTTTAAATTTGGCATTTTCCAAACAAATTCATAATTTGAATTTTTGAAAGTTTTTGGTCTAGTTTGGGTGTTGTAAGGATGCCTTAAAGGAATAATCAAGGTTTAAAATGGTTATGAGATAATTATATAATATACCAAGTTTCTATACATGGATCCCATTCAAACATGTACAAACAAATCCACTTTTATATGTGTGTCAATGTGCAATTTGTTTGTTAGTGACCATTGGAAGGTCAAGAGTTAGTTATAGTTAGTACAAAACTAGTAAGTTTTTAGTTTTATAAGTTTTCATGATGTAATAAAGGATAGAGGGCTCAATACCCAATAAATTATGAATTAAATCTCTCAATATTGAAAGGAATTTCTACAACCCTATTTTTCCTATATTTTCACATGAAGAAAGATTGTGCTAAAAATGCTCAAAGAAGGAAGATCTAAAAATATTGTGTTTATAATGTTTAATATAGTTTAGTGATTATATTTAATATTTATTTAGTGTGTTTATATATTTCATGTTCTTACTTTCACATCATTTTGTATAGAAATCATTATAACCCTATAGAGATAGTGCATATAAGATAGTGAACATACAGAGTGTGGTAAAAGAGTGTAGCAGAGGCATCAAAGAGGGTTATTATTAATTATATATGGTGTGTGGAGTTATATAAAATACTTATAAACCTTTTTTAGAGTTTTAAAACCACTCTTTGGAGGTCTTAATCCTTAAAATGGAGCTATTAGACCATGTATACTATGTATGCATACATAGAAAGAATAAGAACTAGATATTGAAACTGAACAAAAGCTTCAAGGTAAAAGTATAACATTTTAAAAAGTTTTATATAGGTTAGGAAGTCTAAAAAAAAAATGATCATATTAGTTTTAAATTTGTTTGGAAGTTCAAAATAGCATTTTGTATCCTCATAGGTTCATATAGAGCCAATTAACTCTAAACTAGGGTTTGAGAAGAAAAATGCATGTATAAGACATTTCCACTAGTGGAATTCCTCAAACTTGGTAATTTGATATGTTTCATGTGAGGTAAGTGATTTTTAATGTTGTGGATTGATTATGTATGGATTTGTACTATTTTAAAGGACTATGTGTTTTTAGGGGTCAAATAGGCCTAAACAAAGACCAAACAAATATAAACTTGAATACTAATTCAAGTTTATCAAACATCAACCAAGTATTCAATAAGTATTAAAGTTAAAATTTTGATTTGGATTTTTGTTATCGATTGGTGAACCATGAATTTTCAGATTTTGATTGATTAAAAAACTTGAATAAATGTTTAAGTTTGAATTAGATATATTGTTTATTGGTAAACTTGAATGATTATTCAAGTTTGGATTGGTTTGGTTGATGTTTGATAAAATTCAATTAGTATTCGAGTTTATATTTGTTTGGTTGATGTTTGGTAAACCTAAATGAGTATTTAGGTTTGGATTGGGTTGATTGATGTTTGGTAAACCTGAATGAGTATTCAATTTTGGATTGGATTGGTTTATGTATAAGGATAAACTTGAATGAGTATACAAGTTTTGATTGTATGGGTTAATGAATGAGGGTGAATTTGAATTCACACTCAAGCCCAGGTTTGGATTGGAACTTAGTTTAACCAAATGATTATTTGTTGTATTAACTTGATTATTTAAAATATCTTGGTTGATTTGATGAGTATGGGCTTCCATAAAAAACACATGAGTTGATTGGGATGATTCATCATTGAGGATGGCTTTCCATTTTTCTTTAGATACTTGGGGATTGGAATTAGAGGAACCAATGAAGGCATTGCTAGCCTCTAAATAGCATTGTAATATTGATTGGGTGATGAGAACTCTTTCCTAGCAAAATTATTGTAGATTTTGAACATCAAAATCATATGGAAGTTTGGCCCCTAATCTAAAGGCTTGAAGTAAAACTTCATTCTTGTTATACACGATGTATTTATTAAAATTGAGGGGGAGGCAAAATTGCCTTAGGGCTATCCTCATATTTATAAGATCCTCCCTCCTCTTCATTTTCATGGATTTGGTCATTGCCAAAAGGCTCATCCATCAACTAAGGATTATTTATCACATCCATGAGCTTTGTGATAGGTTACATTGTTAAAGGAAATGGATTTTACTCAATGAAAGACAAAAATATTGACACTAGACTCTAAGAAATTAAAAGACCAAAGTGATTTAAAGTTGATTGACAACAAGATTCTTTTGATTCTTTATTGTTTTGGGATTAAACTTGTGAATTTTGGATTATTATTTATTTTAAGACTCAAAATACTTTTGTTTAAATAAAGTATTTTATCATGTGTTATATCACAAGGAAGTAAACAAACAAGCTCTATTCTAAACACACACACATTGCACAAAAAAGGATAAAATCTAGGTAGAGGGACTTGAGTAACCTAGAGGATTTATATGTTACTTACTTTCCAATTAAATTATTTTAAGACTAATATTTAAAATCACTAACCATGAAGGATCATTTCATTCCCATGGACCACTAAGTCCAGTTTCAAGGGTGTGTGGAAAGTAACTTTTCAATGCAAGCCGCTAATTGATGCACTAAAAGTTAGATAGTAAGAATGGATTTCCTAGGCTTAAGGTTTAAATAAGTTTATATATGTGAGTCTTATATATAATTTTAATTATTATTAGACCCAAAACCATGGAATATGTTTATTTTATGGATGCACATAAATAGGTCTAGTCCCAATGTGCCCAACACAGCCATAACATTTCAATGTGTTGGTGTCAGAAAAACTAAACTTTGAGTCATATTGTCTAAGGCCTAGGTATTTAAGAATGAAAGTCCCTTAATTCATGAAATTATTAACATACAATGTAATTTATACAAAAATGACATTTTTAACTCAATTTATATACCCTATTGATGTAGGAGCATCCTTCTTAGATGACATAGTTTGAGTTTCTATGACCAAATTATGTTTTGGTTAGTTTTTTTATGGTTAATTAGGTGTTTAAGAGGTTTTAATAGAATTATAAAACACCTTGGAGTGTTTTACAAGTTTCTATATGTTTTTAGGTAGGTTAGTTTTCAAATTTGACATTTTCCAGACAAATTCATAATTTGAATTTTTGAAAGTTTTTGGTCTAGTTTGGGTGTTGTAAGGATAATTTAAAGGAATAATCAAGGTTTAAGATGGTTATTAAATACTTATATAATATACCAAGTGTCTATACATGGATCCCATTCACACATGTATAAACAAATCCACTTTTATATGTGTGTCAATGTGTAATTTGTTTGTTAGTGACCATTGGAAGGTCAAGAGTTAGTTATAGTTAGTACAAAACTAGTAAGTTTTTAGTTTTATAATAAGTTTTCATGATGTAATCAAGTATATATGTCTGAATACCCAATAAATTATTAATTAAATCTCTCAATATTGAAAGGAATTTCTACAACTCTATTTTTCCTATATTTTCACATGAAGAAAGATTGTGCTAAAAATGCTCAAAGAAGGAAGATCTAAAAATATTGTGTTTATAATGTTTAATATAGTTTAGTGATTCTATTTAATATTTATTGAGTGTTTTTATATATTTCATGTTCTTACTTTCACATCATTTTGCATAGAAATCATTATAACCTTGTAGAGATAGTGCATACAAGATAGTGATCATACAGAGTGTGGTAAAAGAGTGTAATAGAGGCATCAAAGAGGGTGATTATTAATTATATATGGTGTGTGGAGTTATATAAAATACTTATAAACCTTTTTTAGAGTTTTAAAACCATTCTTTGGAGGTCTAAAACCTTAAAATGGAGCTATTGGACCATGTAGACTAGGTCTGCATACATAAAAAGAATAGGAACTAGATATTGATACTGAACAAAAGCTTCAAGGTAGAAGTATAACATTTTAAAAATTTGTCTATATGTTATTAAGTCTTAAAAAAATGATCTTATTGGTTTTAATTTTTTTATAAGTTTAAAATAGCATTTTGTATCCTCCTAGGTTGATATAGAGCCTATTAACTCTAAACTAGGGTTTGAGAAGAAAAATGGATGTCTAAGACATTTACACTAGTGTAATTCCTTAAACATGGTAATTTTATATTTTTCATGTGAGGTAAGTGATTTTTAATTTTGTGGATTTATTATGTATGGATTTTTACTATTTTAAAGGACTATGTGTTGTTAGGGGTCAAATAGGCCTAAACAAAGACCAAAATGAGGCTCCAAAAGTGACTTCCAGATAGATTTGGGTAAAGAAGCTTTGTGGAAAGTAGGAATAAGATAGAGGGTACTAGGAAATAGAATTATATTCTCCAAAATCCTCTGTACTTGGTCATACTAAAATAAAAGGCCTTGAAAGGGTTATTAGGACTGTGTGAAAAAGGATAAGAAGTTGTATATGATAAGAGAGATGCTTTGAGAGGTTTTTCAAATGGAATTATGTATATAATTAGACCATAATGATAATGGTTAAGGTAAAAATATACATAAAATAATCAAATAATTCATGAACCATTGAATGACCAAAAGAACCAATGAACCTTTATTTAAAGAGTGGACATTGAAGAAGGAGAAGTGTGAGATTGTTTTGTTATCCTCTACAACATTTGGTATTAGATATTAAGAGATATTGAGAAGTTAGGAATGACACATGGAAATAAATGGGTGAGGAATAAAATCATCCCAAATGAGGTTAAAAGTAGTAGATGCATTGGTAGTGGAAGTAAAGAACCTACAAGTACGGTTGCAAGCCATACTGTTGGTTCTGAGGAGAGAGATGAATAGAGGTGGTGTAAGTAAGGGAGAGGATGATATTCCTCATGAATAAATATTAAGGGAAAGATATGAAGGTATATTTTTAAAAATATTCATTAGATAATTCCTTGGAGTGACATCAAAACCCAAGATGGAGGTGCCCAATTATGAGGGTAGTATTAATGTGGAAGAGTTGGTCGATTCAATCATAACCATGGATAATTAATTTTATTACAAAAATTTGAATGAGACAAAAAAGATAAATTTTATAGTAACAAGGCTAAATGGTCATGCATTCTTATGGTGGGATGGCATTTAGAAAGAGAGAAGAAGGGTAAAAGATAAGATAAGGTCATTGGATAGAATGGTGGCCAAGATGAAAGGCAAATTCATGCCTAAAGACTATCAGACCCACTTGTTTAGGAGGATATAAAATATAAGGTATAAATATATGATAGTTAAAGAGTACACATAGGAATTCTAAAATTTGACCATTTGAGTAGGACATATAGAGGAGGATGTAGAAAAATTTGTTAGGTACATTAATGGTTTGATGTTTGTCATTCAAGATGAGATAAGTATGTTATCACACAAAATATTTGAGGAGGCCTATTAATCTAAATTGAGGGTATAATATAAGTTTTCAAGAATTTAAATTCAACTAAACAAAGGTAGAGGTGGTATAAGTTACAGAGGTAGAGGTCAATAATAAGGAAGAGGATAACTAGGTAACAAAAATCAATGGAAAGGTCAAAGCAAAGAAGTGGGCAGAAATTCAGAGAGTTTAAGCTCATAAAATAGAGATGTTTATAGATATATAGGTGTAAAATCATATGGTATAGGAAGAGGAAATAATTGGTTTGTAGACAAGTAATTCAAGTGCAACAAATTTATAGGACATAGGTCATATGAGTGTCTTGAAGATGTTCAAAGTGGTAGCTCTTTAAGTGAGAATAGAAACCAAGTGGTCTAGAAAGAAGAGGAGAGTGTAGATGCATTGTAAAAGTATATGGAAGAACTTTAAATATGAGAGATATTGTTGATGAAGAGAGTTCTTCTGAAGACTAGATATGAGAAGAGAGAACCACCACAAAGGAAAATGCTATTCAAGACCATGTGTAAGAGTAAAGGTAAGTTTTGAAAAGTTATATTTTAAAATGGTAGTATGAATAATATAGTGTCTTATTTGATGGTGTCTAAACTAGGCTTAGAAATAAGAAAGAATCCAAGTCCATATAAGGTCTCTTAGATTCAAAATAGTCATTGAGTCCAAGTGAATGAATAGTGCTACGTAGACTTGAAGATAGGTGGATATAAGGATATAATCTTGTATTATGTAATTCTTATTTATGTTTACTAGATCATTCTTGGGAGACCATGGTAGTATGATAGGAGAGATTTTCATGATGGGAGAGCTAGCACTTATACCATTTAAAAGGATGGATACAAGCACACACTGAACCCATTGAAATCTAATCAAGCATGGAAGGAAACACCAATTAAAAGTAGTGTCATGATGTTTGAAGAGAAAAAATAATTACCAAAGGAAGTTAGTTGTATCAGTGAAGATAAAATTATGACAGTTAGAAGCAAGATCCAAAGGGAAGAGAGTACAGTTTAAGTTGTGAAGGTAATGGGAGAAGAAGGTACAGTAGTTGAAGATCACTCAAACATTTTGAATGTAAGCAACAAGGAATTTATACAGTCAAACCAATAAGGTTATTTTTTCTCAAATGAACATTTGGTAGGGTTGTTTTTAAGTTTATCCTATCACTTGTCCTTCGTACAAAGCAAGGATTATCTAGAACACTTTATTGAGAAGGTGGGTATGTTGAGAGTGTTATCTATGGAAAGAGAAGACAATAATTAGGTAAAGAGTGAAAAATATCAAGAGGAGGATAATGGGGTTACATAGGTTGATAGTCTAGTGGGAGAGAAGATAGAACCACCAGTAATAATCTAATAGGTAGTAAAATCAAGCTTAGCAAGGACAAGCAAACAAGAGCAAGAGTGTGGTTGCCAAGAAGACAAGTAGGAGGTTATTTTTATTGACTTTTGTGTTATATTTGTATGTTGGCTTTAGGAAAATAATTAGGTGTTAAATATGATCAAATGGGAGATCAACATTCAAAGAGGTAACCTCAAAAGAGAAAACAAGGTGGTGTTGATCAAAACACAAGGAGGTCTATGTGTCACTCATAGACCTTGGGATCTAAGAGGATGTAACATTGTTCAGTTGAAAGTGAACATGAGAGAGAGATTTTGAGGAGTTCAAAACAAGTTGATAAACTTTTATAGAAAGTTTATTTCACACCCTAGTAGTATGATGTAGGAGCATCCTTCTTGGATGACATATTTTGAGTTTCTATGAGCAAA
This sequence comes from Torreya grandis, assembly GCA_037957365.1. Lineage (NCBI taxonomy): Eukaryota > Viridiplantae > Streptophyta > Pinopsida > Cupressales > Taxaceae > Torreya > Torreya grandis. The sequence goes on from JARHVA010001747.1 coordinate 1,686,237, forward strand.
TTGTGTTTTGATTAGTTGTTTTATGGTAAATTATGTGTTTTATAGGTTTTAAGAGTCTTAAGACACACCTTGGAGGGTTTTCCAAGTGTCTATAAGTGTTTAGGTATGTTAGTTTTCAAATTTGGCATTTTCCCACCAAATTCATAATTTGAATTTTTTAAAGTTTTTGGTCTAATTTGGGTATTGTAAGGGTACTTTAAAGGAATCATTAAGGTGGCCATTTATTGGTAGAGAATTATAAAATATATTAGGTTTCTATACATGGATCTCATTCATAATGTATGGACAAATCCACTTTGATATGTGTGCTAATGTGCAACTTGCTTGTTAGTGACCGTTGGAAGGTCAAGAGTTAGTTAAAGTAGTTATAGTTAGTAAAAAGTTGGTAAGTTTTTTGTTTTCTAATCAGTTGTCATGATGCACTCAATTAGAGAGGGATAAATACCCAAGAAAGGATGAATTAAGTCTCTCAATATTGAAATTAATGTCTACAACTCTATTTTTTTTGTATTTGCACATGAAGAAAGACTATGCTAAGAATGTTCAATGAAGGAAGATCTAATAATATTGTGTTTCTAATGATTAATATAGATTGGCGAGTCTATTAAATTTTCATTGAGTGTGTTTATATATTTCATGTGATTACTTTCACATCATTTTTCATATAAATCATTATAATCTTGTAGAGACAGTGCATACATGATAGTGAACATATAAAGTGTGGTAAAAGAGTATAGCACAGGCATCAAAAAGGGTGATTGTTAATTATATAAGGTGTGTGGAGTTATATAAAATAATTATAAAAAAATTTCAGAGTTTTTAAACCATTTTTTGGATGTCTAAACCCTCAATACATAGCTCTCAGACCCTCCAGACTCTATCTGTATACGCAGAAAGAACAATAACTAGAGATTGAAACTAAACAGAAGATTCAAGGTGGAAGTCTAACATTTTAAAAACTTATCTAGAGGTTAGGAAGTCTATAAAAAATGATCAAAATAGTTTAAAAGTGTTTTTTAAGTTCAAAATAACATTTTGTATCCTTGCAAGCTCATACAGATCTTGTTAACCCTAAACTAGGGTTTGAGAAAAAAAAAGTATAAGACATTTTCACTAGTGTAATTCCATAAAAATTAGTAATTTGATAGGTGTTCATGTGAGGTAAGTCATTTTTAAGGTTTTGGATTGATTTTGTATGTATTCATACTATTTTAAAGGATTATGTGTTGTTAGAGGTCAAATAGGTCTAATTAGGCCTAAATAGAGACTAAAATGAGGCTACAAAAGTGACTTCTAGAAAAAGTTGGGTGAATAAGCTTTGTGAAAAGTGAGAACTAGATAGAGGGTACTAGTAACTAGAATTATATTCTCCAAAATCCTCTATACTTGTTCTCACTAAAATAAAAGTCCTTAAAAAAGGCTACTAAGACTGTGTGAAAAAGGATAAGAAGTTGTATAAGATAATAGAGATGCTTTGAGGGGATTTTCCAATGGAATGAGGAGTCTAATGAGGCCATAATGATCATGATCAAGGTAAAAATATCCATAAAACAATTAGAGCATTCATGAATCATTAAATGATAAAAAAAACCAATTAACCTTTATTTAAAGAGTGGACGTCAAAGAAGTGTGATATTGTTTTGTTATCCTTTGAATTACCTACCAGTATATGAGGTTTGGCCTACCACATGGTGATGAAATCCATTTTCAGTAAATATTATAATAAAATGAAAATAAAAAAGACTCACACTTGTCTCTAATTCTTAGGTATCACCACCAATGTGATGCCAAAACAAGATCATACATACAAGTGAGTCTTGGATAACAAAATTTACAAATGTTATTTTTGATTTTCTAAGTATTATCACCAATGTTATGTCATGGAAAAGAGCATACAGAAAAAGAGTAAAATATAAAAAATATTTTAAAAATGAAAGACTAATTAACTTTTAAAAATAAAATGTTTGCTAATTACTACTAAAAATGAAAATGTTAGAAAACTTAAAACAAAATACGAAAACTAAAAGTAATTTACAAATTGATTTTGCTTAGATTTTATTAGTTTGTCTTTGCCTGGTGTCCTACAAATAAACTACTAGATGTATTTTGTATGGTTGGAAGATAAAGAAGACCTATAAAAAGTTATTAAAATAAACAAAAACATAGAAAATTAATTTTTTGGAATGATTTCATTATTTCACAATCAAATAAAATAGTGAATTTGTTAACTATTAGCAAATATAGAAAACTAGAGAACTAAAAACTGAAAAAAACACTCATAAAACAATTTTACTATTTTTTGTGAATTAGCTAAATTTTTAGATAATTTTTCCAAATTTCATAATTATTTTGCCTAAGTTTGAAATGATTTTACCAATTTTTTAAAACATTTCACCAAAATTTGAAATGATTTCACTGTTATGAAAAAAGGGGTTAGATAGAAAGCATAAGACAAATAGAAAATAGGATAGAAGTAAAATGGGGTTGAATAATAAAAAAGAACACAACTATTAGAAAAATAAAAAATTTAAAAAAGTAAATAAAAATGGCTCAAAAACTAATTTGTTGTTCTCTACAACAAATTTGTTGATCTATAGGATGAATTCATTATTATGTAGGATGAATTTATTTTTCTATAGGAGGAATTTGATGTTTTATAGGATGAATTCATGGTTTTTTAGGTTCATAGATAATGAGATAAAAACCTCAAAAAAATAACCTAAAATAATAAATAACAAACTCTAAAACAAGTATTAAATATATATGCATAGGAAATATTTTAAAAAAATGACTTCCTAGATACACCTATGATGTAAAATATGAGGGACAAGGTCCTACCAGACATTCCAAAATGTATAAGCTCTAACTCTATAATTCAATCTAAGAAATCAAATAAAATATAAACTATTAACTTAGACTTCAATGATAGAAAAGTAAATAAAAAAAAGCAAACTAAACACACATACTTACAAAACTGAAGTGGAATAAACTTCCTCCATTGTGATAAAATGTGATTTGTTCCTAAATGCAATGGATGTGAGTGTTCAAATATTCTTCAAATAAAATGTAATTGCGAAGCATTTTGGTACGTAAGAGGATTCTTGATGGCTTGGATACACTTAGCAATTCGATATCACTTCAATAACATAAACGTGGATGATTGAAAATGATGAATTACACATCAATTTATAAGCTTACAAGAGATGAGATAAATGGTTGAGGATTATTTTAATTTTTTAAATTATTAAAATAATCAACGGATATAAATTAGTCCTTATTCATGAAGATGATGACCAGTTTCATTGATTGAGAAGAAAGAGGAATTTGTTGAGTGAGTTAGCAAGAACGGGTCAAGTTAGTTGATCGAGTTAGCTTGGAATTTGAAATACTCTAAGGTGACTCATAAGGTGGTTGAGGAATTTGAGGTATTGGTTATATGATTCAACACAAATTTGAGACAAATGTGGAGGATTTTGGGTGAGGTTTAAAATCCATATCTAATGAATTTTGGAGGAAAATAGGTGTGCATAGTTATAATTAATTAATTAAAAATCAATCAATTATTTGGATTTTGAAGGGAAGTGGTGTTAAAATAAATTTAAATTGGAGAATGAGAAGGGTCAGTGTGTTAAATTTAATTTTGACACTAAATGGTGAAATTCAAGTGCCTACACTATGTTATTAGTGGAAACTCTCATCTAAACACTTATTGTTAAATGGTTTCTTAACATGCATATTTTTATACGTTTTCTCTTTCCTAACATATTTTTATAGTTAAGATCATATTCTTAATATGGTTTTAGATCTTTGGCTTTTACCCCAATAAATATGCATTAATATCAAACCCTCTAGGTTGTGCCTTTGTCATATCAACCTCCATTATTGGAGGGAGAGATATGAGGTTACACTCAAGTAAATTTTGTAACACTTTATCATGAGGTTTTTATAATTGTGTAAATTTCCTCTAAGGATAAGCCTATTAGGAGGTTATAAAACTAAATTAACCGGTGTTTTAGCCTCATTTTTAGTATCAATAGCCTTTTTAAAAGTTAGTTTGCTTTAAGTTTTCGAATAAGGAAATGTGGGAGGGTTAGTATCATATGTTAGCTTGTTCATAACAATTAGATTAACCTCATAGTCTTTAATCCTATGGTATATGTCATCAAAATATTTTAAGTGTTTGAACATAATATACCCATGGATAGGCACAAGTAAGCTTTCCTTAAATATGTCTTACAATTCATTATCATCCATATAATTTTTCAATTTTGAGATCATGGCTTTATAATGAAGCACATAGTCACTAGTGGGTTTATTAGGTGATTTCTTGAGTTTTTAAATTTGAGAAATTCTAGATAGTATCACAAATATTGATAAAAAAATGAGTTAATAATCAGGTTGTTAAAGGATTAAAAGCATGCGATGATTGGAAAGGAAGGTCATAAAACCATCACAAGGCATAGCCCTTAATGCTTTTACTAAAATTTTTGGTTAGTAACTTAAGTGATTCAACATATCCTAAGTCCTTATATACACAATGGCCACCCACTATTATAGTGGCCCCCAACCCCTACTAGGGCATGTTGAGTGGTTGATAACCTATAACAACCACTAACCCCATTAGGTATTGATGAGTGGCACCTAATCCCACTAAGGTATGCCTAATGGCCAACAATATATAATGGCTACTAACCTCACTAATATTATATAATCACTTTAATATGTGTACCACATGTTAGCATCTCCACCTATACATGTGCATGATACTATCCCTATAGGTATATTACATTCCATCCCCCTTAACATGTTTCACACCCAAAACATGATAAGAATTACATTTAAAAAATAGGTGGATGATCAAATGGAGGCTTGACCATGCATCCTTTTTATGCTTCCACTTTATATTCATGTGCTTAGATATGATCATGTGTAAAAATATTGTGAACTTAATCACTATAATAGGAGGGTGATGTTCACATGTGACTTATAGATAAATGGTGGAAATAACATCAATGGGAAACATGTCACCACAACTAGCCAATGAAGATAATAACATTAGTGGAAATTCATAGAGAGCAAGTGGAAGAATTGTTGTGGATAATCCATTGAAGGAAGAAGAAAACAAGTGTTATCCTTATGTGTAGAAGATTTTTTGAAGAGAAGAGAAAATAAATCACTATCATCCAAGTGAAATAAATCCTCATACCATCTATTTAAATTGTCCTCCAAATCAAACCATGCATTTATTTATTCTTCATATTTAGCTGATATGGAAATAAAGAATAAATTTATCAAAAGCATTCATCATTCCCTATTTAAATTGATGCAAAGAATCCTTCAACTCCACAATTTTTATAGAGGTGTCCATATTATCAGACGACTAGACATGATGATGATATTACTCACACCTACTATTGACAATGGAAATATAATACTTTAACACATTCAAATAATATATGAAATTTTATGATAAGAAACTAAACAAAAAATCATAGCCTAACTCGTAATAACTTAAAGAATTATTATAATAATCCTATTAAAAACTAAAAGAATAATACTAAAAACTTATTAAAAAATAAACAAATTTAAATTTAAAGAATAACATAAAAATGAACAAGATAGACTCTAATCAAAACATGTTAGAGCATTTAATCCTAAGTGGGTTTATCATCATTTACCCTTGGTAAAGTTATTAATATTATCAGACAACTAGACATGTTGATATTACTCACACCTATTATTGATAATGGAAATATAATAAGTTAACACATTCAAAAAATATATGAAATTTTATGATAATAAAATAAAAAAAAAGCATACCCTAACTCGTAATAACTTAAAGAATTATTAAAATAATCCTATTAAAAACTAAAATAATAACACAAAAAAATTATTAAACAATAAACAAATTTAAATTTAAACAATAACATAAAAATGAACAAGATAGACTCTAATCAAAACATGTTAAAGCATTTAAACCTAAGTGGGCTTATCATCCTTAGCCTTGGTAAAGTTAGTAAATAATAATAATAATAATAATAATAATAATAATAATAATAATAATAATAATAATAATAATAATAATAATAATTATTATTATTATTATTATTATTATTATTATGAGGTGAAAATGTCATGAAAATAAATAATAAAGTTATAATTATTTAATAACTTACCAAACTCTAATTAAATGAATTTATCAGGATGGATGTACCCATTAATTTTATAATGGTCACTTCTCTTGATTTTTCACTATAAATAGGGTTTTACCCTATTATGAAACTATATCTTGAATATGAAATTATTTATCATATTCAACCTGTGAAACTTGTGAAGGGAATTTAATAGAGAGAAGTGAGAAGAGTAAGGAGATGTTCTATTAGGTCTTGATTTCTTGATAATTTGAATAATCATCATTGGTGGGTTTTTTACCTTGTGAGGTTTTCCCATAGTAATTTTGTGTTATCTCAATTGACCTATGTTTTGTTTATTCATGTCACTCTAGATTTTACCTGTGTGTATTGATTCATATATCTATACTTAAATTATTGCATGGTTTGAGATCCAGTGGGGTGTATGTGATTAAGCAAGCCATATATATAATCAATTTATATATACTCAATTTCAAATATTTTTTTAATTATTTTCAAGATTGGTTCAAGCCTATGTATGGCATACATGGAGAGAAATTTTTTCTGATCTCTGAGGAGGCCTCTCTTTTAGAGTTGGAGAATCTCAGCCTCAATTAAATAGTTTAGACCTCATTCAATAAACCAATATTCATTTTGAAAAGACAAATTTTCCTAGGATGCCATTTGTATGACCAAGTATAACCTAAGAATGGAAAAAAAATGGAAAAAAATATTGTTAATGCTTCTAAGAGTTATTTGGTGGTGGTTGAGGGTTTGTTTTGTCCTATATTCGACCTTTAAAGCATCTAAGTATCATCTAAGGCAATTAAATTCATATTTTTATTTTTTATTAGCCACTTGAGCACCATTGTATGGCCTAGTGGGATGGAAAAACCATTTTTGTCATAAAAAATCCTTTTTGAAGGTTCAAACTGATTCATGTGAGGATTTTATGGGGACTAGCAAAATTCTAACCCTTCTAGTGGCTTATATAAATTATTTTGCATTCCTCTTGCTACTACTTTGTGACATTATATTCTTAGAAGTGTAAAAAGGTTGGTAATAATTTTTTTAAAAATTATTTATTAAATAATTAATTTTTTAAAATCATAATTTCCACATATGAAAATCTAGGTCCATCATATATGTGTGATTTTTTTACAAAAAGTAAAAAGCTTGTTTATGTTTTTACATGCATAGTAAATCATATATATATATATATATATATATATATATATATATATATATATATATATATATATATATATATATATATATATATATATTATTTTTGCAATATTAAAAAATAAGATTTAAATATGAATTAGTGCATACCAATTCTTAAACAATCTTATTAGATGAATCGGTGGACCTTACTTTGCTAAAAGCTTGTCATTAGGGAGGTCATATGCTCAAAACCCCCTAACTCAAATTTTTGATTAGTTTTTTTTAATTAGTTCAACTTTAGATTAATTTGATTTTTTTTTTTTTTTGTGCCAAGTTTCTTGCATTTAAAACCTAGTTGATTTGTCAACCTTCTTACTACATTTGACGTAGTCAAAACCTTATCAATTATTGTCACGTGACTAGTCAATTCTTAGGTTTTGGCATGTTCTATACCTATTGGTGTGGTCCAATTTTTGTTTTAAACTATATTATTATAGATTTTACACCTTTTCAATCATAGTGGTTAGATCTATATTTTATTTGCTACTCTTGTGACACTTAAATTAGTGTTTTTCGCGTAAATTTGTGTATTATTTAACATATATTTAAAAAAAATTAACTTATTTACACTTATAATTTACTTTACTATCAAATAAATCTAAATTTGATATTAACAAGGTTCATTATTTTATTTTTCTTGCATTAGTGTATTATTGTGACACTCATGACACCTTATTTTGTTGCAATCTTTCATAATTTTATTTTATTTATCTAGCATCAAGTTGAAAAATTATTGTTTACTTAAACTTGTAATTTACTTTATTTTCAAATGGAGAATAAATTCTCTTTAAAAATTTTAATTTTAAGCTTTTATCTAGTTTTATACTGTCATTCTTAAAGGGAAGCAATGGGTTCTCCTAATTTTGTTCTAGATAAATCACAAATGCTTAATGGTTCAAATTATAATATATGGAAAAATTCAAGTTAAAGTAGAATTAATGGTTTGAAATCTATGGAACATTGTCGTCGGGACTGAAAAAACTCTTTTAGGATGATATGTGACACTTGAAATTTCAAATGGGTTTCAACATAAATCAAAAGAATCCATATCAATTATCTTACAAAATGTTAATGATGAATTCCTACTTCATGTCAACAATTAGGAGTCTCCTAGTGATGTTTGAAAACTCTTTGAGTCTATGCATGAGGACACTCATCTCTCTAAAATTATTAAAATGATTCTTGAATTGTTGACTACACCTATGAAAGGTGATGAAAAGTTTGTTAATTTTCTTGTTATAATTAAGAATATTAAAGATCAATTACATGATTTTAATTATAATTTTATTCAATATCAATTGAATTATTTTATTATTCAGTTGAATATTCATGAAAAAAACACATCTTTATCTCAATTTAGAATTCTAAGTATTGAACAAAGCAAGATATCTCATACCTCACAACCCTATCAACTCTTTTGATTTAAGAAGTGTAAGTGATGTATAATTTTGATTCTAAATAGAATGATACTCAGGTACTTCTCACTCTTAACCCTGTTTTTTATAATAATAGAAAGTAGAAACCTAACTCTAATTTTACTAAAGGTAATAATGAAGATAAAAGATCTAGTAATAAGAATAATAAACCTAAGTTTAATGGGAATTAAAATCTATGCGGTAAATTTGGTCATAAAAGGAAAACTTGTTATAAAAACAAATATAGAGTTAAAAATCAATCTTCTAAAATAAAAAAGAGAAGAAATTTAATCAAAACAAATAGAAGAATCAAAAACCCTAATCATAATAACAATCGAGATAAAAATTTTAATATATTACTTTATATGTTACTTTATTGACTTCAAATGAGAATGAATTGATTCTAGATAGTGGTCATCACACCATATGACTTTCTTATCTAGTATTTATTCTATTCTAGAGATATTTCTAGAAGATTTGCTTAGGAGATAGTTCATTTTTAGAAGCAACTAAGCAAGAAAAGGAAAAATTTGGAAATGTTATTATTAATGATGTTTTCTATGTACCTAAATTTAATAAAAAATTCTATCTTGTTCTCAACTTACGAATGATAATTTCAGTGTGACATTGCTTAAAGATAGTGGCTCCATTATAAATCAATTTGGTTCTCTGATTATTGAAGATGTTCAAAAGAATGGATTATATATTTTTACTACTTATTTTACATGTTTACTTTCATCACATAATAATAAATAATCTCAATTATGGCATGAAAGATGAGGTAGAGCTAATTTTAGAAGTTTACATGATATGTCTACTCATAATCTTGTTTTTGGAATTCTTTCTATCTCTTCTTATCATGAAATTTGTGATGGTTGGTTAAGTGGTAAGTAACATACTAACCCCTTTCATAATAATCATGATGTGAATTCCTCACATCCTTTATAATTGATTCATAGTGATGTTTTATGACCTCTTGAAGTTATATATCTTAATGGTTATTTGTATACTATAATTTTTATTTATGATTACACTAGAATGATTTGGTCATATTTGATTTAAAAGAAATTTAGAGTGTTATTTAAATTTAAATAATTTAAAGTTATTATTGTAAATGCTTCGAGTTTTTATATTAACAGATTAACATATGATCATGGTGGTGAATACACTAGTAAAGAGTTTGATAATTTTTTCATTATTTGTGGTATGTGAAGATAACTAACAAATCCATATTTCCCTCAGTAAAATGGTATTGTTGAAAGGAAAACCCACACCACTATATAAATGGCTAGAATAATGTTGCAATCTATAAATTTTCCTAAATATATATAGGTTAAAGTCATGAATAATTTTGTGCACATTCTGAATATAATCCCTACCAAATCCTTACATCTTTCTACTCCTTTATAATGTGGTCTAAAAAAACCCAGTGTGGCTCTTCTTAATATATTTGGTAGTCCTACTTCTATTTTTGTTCTTAAAGTTAAAAGAAATAAGTTTGATCCCACTTTCTATTCTTGCATTTTTATAGGTTATTGAGGTAAGAAAAAATGTTTAAGAGTATATAATCCATCTAAACATCAGATCATTGAGAATATGAATGTTCTTATTCTCTAAAAATCCTTTTTTGATCTCTCTATTGAACCTCTTTAATGTTCTTCTTTTGATGAACTTGGCTCTCTTGTTTCTCCTTTTGAATAAATAGATACCCTATATTAAGTTGTTCCATCTTTGGATAACTTAGGATTTGAGGAACCCCCTAAGTTTCATGTTCATTATAAAATAATTAAATGAGCATAATCCCTAATCAAACCTTCTAATGTTGATAACAATAGTAAATTAACTAGAGGTCAACATTCTTATCATGATGTAATGATTATGTATTAATGTGAACCTTAATATTTTAAATAATCCACTCAATATAATAGATGGAATGTTTCTATTCCATTTAAGTATAATACCTTAACTAAATATCAAACTTGGGATCTCATCCCTCCTCCACCAAAAAGGTGCATTATCAGTTGTTGGTGGTTTTATAAGATTAAATATAATTCAATTGGCAAAATTGAAAATTTTAAAGCTATAATAGTTGTTCACAAGTTTTCTCAAAAACATAGGATTGACTATGTTGAAATCTTTGCTCCCATGAAAAAAATGAGTACTTTTAGATTACTTATTGATCTTTCATTCCAAAATGGTTGGATTATCCACCAAATGGATGTCAAGAATGCTTTTCTGAATGGTGATTTAGAATAGAAATCTACGTGACTCAACCTAAAGGTTTCACTAATCCTAATAGAGAACATAAATTATAGAAGCTAAAGAAATATTTGTATGGTCTAAAACAAGCTCCTCAATTAATGAAATTTTGTGCTTAGTTTTGAGATCAAGTAATGAACCAATATTTTCCATGGCATCAACTTCTCTATTATTTTCCCTTGATACTTGTTCAAATTATATAGATGTAAAGCAAAACTCAAGGATATCCACCATCCTCTTTTATGGGAATAATTTATCATCACATGCTTTGAATTCATTGGTGACTTGATTTATGATGATTTTTGAATAACCAAAGATGAATATTTAGATACCCTATTGTATTGTAAGTGTAAGACTAGCTATGAGGGATTCATATTATATGATTTTGTTTGTCTAAGAAAACTCAATCCAAAATGCTTTAGGAATATAATCTCCATCTAGTTTAATAATTAAGATACCTACCCCTAATCCATGATTAGTTAAAGATCCATAAAAATATAAGTTCCAAACTAAGGATTAATTGATTGACATAATTGCTTCATCCAAGAAATCTATGATGAGATGTGTGTGATATTTTAGAGGAGCCTTTACCAATGCATCTACTAGTACCTATCCTTGATTGATTTTTGATTTATATACTCAAGATCAAACTTACTAAGAATCATGATCCAATTAGCCATTCTTCCTATTAAATTTATTTTGGATAAGATATATTTAAAAGGGTTAATTTTGGTATTTATTTTAGTTTGACTATTGAGAATGTAGTGGAAAAATTTTTGGGAATCAAAAATAATTGTGAGACATGATTTTTCCCATGGGAGAATAATTAAACTCATTACACTACTCATTCTGATCCACTATCATTGTGTTGTGCCAAAAATGCCACTGATGTATATTATGTAGCAGATATATACAAAAAGAAAAAATTTCCTATAGTAGGTGGCACTAAGATTGGTAGATTGGAAATATTTTGTTCAATATTTTAAAATTCCTTACTATAATATTCATTCCAAGTGAATGGAGTGTCTTTCTTAAGAAAGAATTTGAATGGATGATAAATGTCTGCAAGCTATAATATGAACCATCAGATTCCCTAAATTTTACCTTGTAAACTATGAAGTTGCTTATGATTTTTAGGTGGAGGCATATTAATTATAGTTAAAAATTTGGAAGGATCAACCTTTATGCTATGATGTGAAATTATGAATCACAACAACTTGCCTGATGTAACCCTGAAGACACACTTCTTTGTATTTAAATTGAGCTTGTACTCTCTCACTCTATAAAAAAGTATGTGGAAAATCTCAAGATGTTCTGACCTGAATTTAGATTTATATAGAATGTCATAAACATAATTTTCCATGATATCATGAAATATATCATGGAAATAATTGTCATTTATGTTTAGTATGTGGCTCTAGAATTATTGAGACCAAAGGGCATTACTTGATTGTAAAAATTTATCTAAGATGTTGTAAATGATGTCATGTGTTGGTCTTCAGGAGATATTTTGATGTGATTATAACCCAAAAAACTATCCATTAAAGATAAAATTTCATGACTAGAAATTGATTTCACAATCATGTATGTGTTTGGTAATGAAAATTCATATTTGGGACATGCTTTGTTTATATCCTTAAAATTTTTATATGCTCTGATTCTAATTAGTTTCTTTGATATTATCACAACATTATATATCTAATCTGATTAATCTATGGGATAGATGAAGCCAACCTCTAATTGTTTTTTGAGTTTCTCCTTCACTAAGAGTGTAACTTTGGGATGCATTTTTCTAAGTTTCTCTTTTATAGGTTTTGCATCTAGGTAAACCACAAGATGATGCAAAACAAGTGAAGGATTAATCCCTAACATGTCTACATAAGACCATGAAAACACATCAGATAATTATTTAAGTTAAATGGTGAATATTTCATGTTATTTTTGAGTTAATGATGTGGAAAGCTTAATTATATTTGGATTTTACTCTATCCCAATGTTAACTGTGATGGTGTATTTAACTAGGAAGTTGACTCTTCTTGACATTTTTTGGATAGTGGAGGAAGTTTAAGTTACTCATAACGGTCTTCTTCTTGTGATTTTATTATGTTACCAATTTTATGATGTGATAATAGTTCCTTAAAATACATAGAAACATCTAACTATATATAAAAACCTTTCTTATGATCTTCTACTAAAATATGGTCTCTTGTACTCAATAATTTAAATATTACTTCATCATTTTTAAATTGATCAAACATAGGTATTCATTTTTATTCCAAATAGATTAGGTTTGGCTATGTTAGGTCAAGTGTTAATATGGTGGTTTCATGGAATAATTAAATGATGGATAGATCTTCAAATCAATTATAGGTAGAACCTATTTCAGTGTCTTAAGATCTTGCCTCAAACTCACTAGAAGAATCACTTTGGAAAAGTGTTATGCTTACATTAAGTGGGTTAAACCCCATACCATGGAAATATTCACTGGAATTAAGTGTGACAAGTTATATTATTCATTTTTCATGAAATCCAATGCCCTTGCCTTTAATATTCATTAGATTACACATGATGGATTTGGCTATGGGATATTGGTTGTTAAGGAATAAAGTAGATGGTTCATCAGAATAAAGCTAGGAGGGATTTGAATCTTCAATTTTCTCATAAAAAATAAGACCACATTATATAAATGATGTTTTTATGAAGTTACAAGACAATTGAGTGTCTTTTCGATAATGGGCCCTACCATAATTATTCAGAAACATGAATTTTACCTAAGTAATTAACATCTTTGATTTCATACTCGTCCATGCCTTTGTCAACAATTTTGAATTGGGATGGAGCATATGTTGTGGTTTTTGAAGTGGAAGGTTGATTGGATGTTTGATTTGTAGATGGAGTATCTATAGAAGTGGATGTGGATGGGTATTCAACCAACCACCAAGGGGATGTGTTTAAAATAATGTATCAATATGGATGTAGTTTTTAAGCTTTGGTGAGTCCTCAATAGGAACATATATGTCTTTAGTAACAAGGAGATAATTTGATTTTTGATAACATCCTTATAATAATTTTTAGTATTATAAGGGTTGAGTATCATCGAGGATGGTTACTTCCATGCCATCATGAGAAAATTTTAAACATTGTTGTAAGGTGGAGGGGATAACATTTGTATAATGGATTCATGGACATATAAGAAGTAAATTTTAGGTTAAATCTAAGTTAAAAACTTGAACTAATGTCTCTTAAATGACAATCCCCACCATCAAATGAAGATATATGGTACCCATAGACTCTCGCTCATTATTGTCATATGCCTTAATGGTGATAATATTTTACTCTAGTGTTATTTTAGGATACCCTATATGTTTAATTAATCTCAATGTACATATGTTAAAATTCAAGACTTTATTTATAAACACCCTTTTTACTTTATGTTTATACATAATGACTTCTATATGCAAAGGTAAATTAGGGATAGATCTCATATGATCAAAAGTAACTTGATTGTTAGTGGATAAATTTCCAACTAACGCTTGAAATTTTGATAGATTGATATCTTGAGGGAATCTTGACACTCAGAGGACTTTGTACAAGATATCTATCTATACAAGATAAGTTTTGATAAGCTCTAAAATAGATGTGTGCGTTGGAATCTTCTCAAAGGTGGTCTATGATATTGTACTTATTTTTAACATTAGATGAGGAAGCACTAGGGATGGTAATCTTTGCATGCCTTGTAGTAATGATGCAAATTTGGGATTTTAAAGTAATGAATAAAACATTATGGTTTATATAATCAAAATAATTGACTATAAAGTCAAAAGGGTGATTGGTTTGATTGACCTCATTTTCTTGAGGTTTATTTTATTTTTGATTACCCTATCCTTGCTCATGTTTGGCAAATGGATCTTTATATATTCCCAAATTTTGGTTATTATATGAGGTGGATGGTTTAATTTAAATGGATATGTCCCTATCATCAATAATATCTTGGACATAATGATTGAGCCTCATACACTGATTAGTTGAGTGTCCCTTAATCTTATGGTACTCACAATATTCATCTTCATAGTACCAATTAGGTTTATAAAAAAGTTATTCAAATCATTTGGTGTTGGGCCAAATAATCATATTTATTTGGGCCAACTTTTGAAAAACTAATTCATAAGAGTCTCCTAATTAGATGAACTTACACTTATAATTTTCTTATTTTTGTTGACCATCGGGTATGATAATGTTGTTAATGGGTTGTAATTTAACTTAATGTTGTATCAGTGGATTTTAAACTTGTTTGAAATTAGTCACACCATCACCCACAACATTTTTGTTTTTGGTGAAAACTTAGGCTTGTTGATTTGGTTTGAGGAATTATTGTCATGTTTAAAATTTTTGATAACACCCTTGGTAATTAAAGATTCTTCAATTTGAACTCACTTTTCGATGATTTTGTCAAATGAATCTAGATAAAGAAGTTTCAAGTGATGACCTAACTACAAGTTAAGATTAATCATGAAAATAGGAATGAGTTCTTTTTTTTTTTGGGAAAGACCATGGAAAATGGCTTGCCAATGACCACCATCTTTGTAAGAAAGAGGAAAATGCTTCACCATTACATTGTTTAGTGTTATATAGATCAAGTGTGGTCAATTAATTTTCAACATTATATGATAAATTACAAACAAAATTTTGAGATAGGTCTTCAAATGTGTATATTGATCCTTTAGGTAAATGTGAGAGCCATTCTAGGGCTTGACCCATTAGGCTTTGTGGAAAGAGTCTCAACATGTATTCATTAATATAGACAACATTGACACATGCCATATAGGATTATTTAATATGTTCCCTAGGAATACCCTTACCTTTATACTTCTTAAATTTAGGGAGATTAAAATTTTTGGGAAAATATGTTGTCATATTTCTTACATCATATGGATAGGGATAAATTTCCTTATATTTATATTATTTTTTTCCTTGAAAAGGTACCATTTTTTAAGCCCCAGACTTTATCCTTCAAAATTTTTCATTGTTGAATTAAGTGTCGCAATAGTTGATTAATTTGGATTGAAGATGGAAACACATTGTAATTTTGACCCATACATGGTTTTGAATCAATGTTAGATTGTGAAAATGAATATTTGTTATGGGGTAGATTATTAATGAATTGGTTTGGAAATGTGTTGAAAGAAGAATTAGCATGTTGTGATTAGGTGAAGATGTTTGGATTAATGGAAAAATTATGACTTTCTTGGTTTTAATTAGTGGTAAAATTAGGATTTATTTTATTTGGATTAGTAGTGAAGTTAGGATTTATGAAGTTGAATGAATTAGGGTTGGCTTGATGTGATGGATTTGGATTATTTTGGTTCATGTTTGGATTTGGAAAATGATGTGAACCAAAAAATTGATTTGAATGAGTGTTAGGGTTAAGTGGTTGATTTTGATTGAAGGTCGAATTAGGGGGTGTTTGATTTGAATGTAATGGAACTGACCCTAAAAAATAACTTAGACTTTAAAACTGATTTGGTACGCTTCTTAAAGCAATATTTTGATTTATGGGTAAACTTGAATAAACATTAAATTTTGGATTTGAAGTTGGTTAGTTGATGGGTGAACTAGAATAAGTATTCAAGTTCAACTTTTGATTTGGATTGTTGTTTTTAATTGGTGAACCATGAAGTTTCATATTTTGATTGATTAAAAAACTTGAATAAATATTTAAGTTTGAATTAGATATATTTTTTATTGGTAAACTTGAATGATTATTCAAGTTTGGATTGGTTTGGTTGATGTTTGATAAAATTGAATCAGTATTCAAGTTTGTATTTGTTTGGTTAATGTTTGGTAAACCTAAATGACTATTTAGGTTTGGATTGGGTTGATTGGTGTTTGTTAAACCTGAATGAGTATTCAATTTTGGATTGGATTGGTTTATGTATGAGGGTAAACTTGAATGAGTATACAAGTTTGGATTGTATGGGTTAATGGATGAGGGTGAATTTGGATTCACACTCAAGCCTAGGTTTTGATTGGAACTTAGTTGAATCAAATGATTATTTGTTGTATTAAATTGGATATTTACAATCTCTTGGTTGATTTGATGCATATGGGCTTCCATAAAAAACACATGAGTTGATTGGCATGATTCCTCATTGATTATGGATTTCCATTTGTCTTGAGAGACTTGGGGATTGGAATTAGAGGAACCAATGAAGGCATTTCTAGCCTCTAAATAGCATTGTAATATTGATTGGTATTGAATGGGTGATGAGAACTCTTTCCTAACAAAATTGTTGTATATTTTGAACATCAAAACCAGATGGAAGTTTGGCCCCTAAGTTCAAGGCTTGATGTAAAACTTAATTCTTGTTAGAAATGATGTATTGATTAAATTTAGGGGTAGAAAAATTGCCTTAGGGCTATCCTCATATTTATACTATCCTCCCTCCTCTTCATTTTCATGGATTTGGTCATTGCCAAAAGGCTCATCCATCAACCTAGGATTATTCAGCATATCCATGAGCTTTATGATAGGTTACATTGTTAAAGGAAATGGTTTTTACTCAATAAAAGACAAAAATATTGACACTAGACTCTAACAAATTAAAATACCAATGTGATTTAAAGTTGATTGACAACAAGATTCTTTTGATTTTTTATTGTTTTGGGATTAAACTTGTGACTTTTAGATTATGATTTATTTTAAGAATAAAAATAATTTTGTTTAAATAAATTATTTTAGCATATGGCATATCAAAAATAAGTAAACAAACAATCTCTATTCTAAACACACATACATTGCACAAAAAAGGATAAAATCTAGGCAAAGGGACTTGAGTAACCTAGAGGCTTTCTATGTTACTTACTTGCCCATTACATTAGTTTGATCATAATATTTTAAATCAATAAACATGGAGGATCATTTCATTCCCATGGACCACTAATTCCAGTTTCAAGGGTGTGTGGAAAGTAACTTTTCAGTGCTAACCACTAATTGATGCACTAAAAGTTAGATAGTAAGAATACATTTCCTAGGCTTAAGGTTTAGATAAGTTTATATAGGTGAGTCATATATATAATTTTAAATATTATGAAACCAAAAAACATGGAATATGTTTATTTTATGGATGCACATAAATAGGTCTAGTCCCAATGTGCCCAACACAACGATAAGATTTCAATGTGTTGGTGTCAAAAAAACTAAACTTTGAGTCGTATTGTCTAAGGCTTGGGTATTGAAGCATTAAATTTCATTGATTCATGAAATTATTAAAATAAAACATCATTTTAGACAAAAATTACATTTGTAACTCAATTTATATACCCTATTGATGTAGGAGCATCCTTCTTAAATGACATATTTTGAGTTTCTATGACCAAATTGTGTTTTGGTTAGTTATTTTATGGTTAATTAGGTGTTTAAGAGGTTTTAAGATCATTATAACACACATTTGAGTGTTTTAAAAGTGTCTATATGTGTTTAGGTAGGTTAGTTTTCAAATTTATCATTTTCTAGACAATTCATAATTTGAATTTTTGAAAGTTTTTGGTCTAGTTTGGGTATTGTAAGGATAATTTAAAGGAATAATCAAAGTTTCCAATGGTTATGAGAGACTTATATGAGATAAAAAGTGTATATATATGGATCCCACTCACAAATTTACAAACAAATCCACTTTTATATGTGTGTCAATGTGCAACTTGTTTGTTAGTGACCGTTGGAAGGTCAATAGTAAGTTATAGTTAGTAACAAAATGGTAAGTTTTTAGTTTTATAATCAGTTTTCATGATTTAATCAAGGAGATAGGGATAAATAACAATTAAATTATGAATTAAATCTCTCAATATTTAAAGGAATTTCTACAACTCTATTTTTCCTATATTTTCACATGAAGAAAGATTGTGCTAAAAATGCTCAAAGAAGGAATATCTAAAAATATTGTGTTTATAATGTTTAATATAGTTTAGTGAGTCTATTTAATATTAATTTAGTGTGTTTATATATTTCATGTTCTTACTTTCACATCATTTTTTATAGAAATCATTATAACCTTGTAGTGATAGTGCATACATGATAGTGAACATACAGAATGTGGTAAAAGAGTGTAGCAGAGGAATCAAAGAGGGTAATTATTAATTATATAAGGTGTGTTGAGCTATATAAAATACTTATCAACATTTTTTATATTTTTAAAACCATTCTTTGGAAGTTTAAACCCTTAAAATAGAGCTCTTAGACCATACAGACTATGTCTGCATACATAGAAAGAATAAGAACTAGATATTGAAACTGAACAAAAGCTTCAAGGTCGAAGCATAACATTTGTAAAATTTTTATATAGGTTATGAAGTCTAAAAAAAATGATCATAGTAGTTTTAAAGTTGTTTGGAAGTTCAAAATATCATTTTGAATCCTCCTAGGTTCATATAGAGCCTATTAACTCTAAACTAGGGTTTGAGAAGAAAAATGCATGTATAAGACATTTCCACTAGTGGAATTCCTAAAAATTGGTAATTTTATAGGTTTCATGTGAGGTAAGTGATTTTTAATTTTTTGGATTGATTATGTATGTATTTTTACTATTTTAAAGGACTATGTGTTGTTAGGGGTCAAATAGGCCTAAATAAAGACCAAAATGAGGCTACAAAAGTGACTTCCAAATAGATTTGGGTGAAGAAGCTTTGTGGAATGTGAGAATTATATATAGGGTACTAGGAAATATAATTATATTCTCCAAACTCCTATGTACTTTTTCATGCTAAAACAAAAGGCCTTAAAAAGGTTACTAGGACTTTGTGAAAAAGGATAAGAAGTTGTATATGATAAGAGAGATGATTTGAGGGGTTTTTAAAATGGAATTATGGGTCTAATTAGACCAAAATTATCATGTTTAAATTAAAAATATACATAAAACAATTAAATAATTCATGAACCATTGAATGATCAAAAGAACCAATGAACCTTTAATTAAAGAGTGGACATTAAAGAAGGAGAAGTGTGAGATTATTTTGTTATCCTCTACATCATTTGGTATCAGAGATTAGGAGATATTGAGAAGGTAGAAAGGACACATGGAAATAAATGGGTGAGGAACAAACTCATCCCAAAGGAGGTTACAATTAGTAGATGCATTGGTAGTGGAAGTAAAGAACCTACAAGTAAGGTTGCAAGCCATACAGTTGGTTCAGAGGAGAGAGATTAATAGAGGTGGTGTAAGTAAGGGAGAGGATGATATTCCTCATGAAAAAATAGTAATGGAAGGAGATGAAGGTATATTTTAAAAAACATTCATTAGATAAGTCCTTGGAGTGACATCAAAATGCAAGATGGAGGTTCCCAAGCATGAGGGTAGTATTAATGTGGAAGATTTGGTTGATTGGATCATAACCATGGATAATCAATTTGATTACAAAGAGTTTAATGAGAAAAAAGGCTAAATTTTAGTAACAAGGCTAAAGGGTCATGCATTCTTATGGTGGGATGGCATTCAGGTAGAGAGAAGAAGGGTAAAAGATAAGATAAGGTCATGGGATAGAATGGTGGCCAAGATGAAAGGCAAATTCATGCCTAAGGAATATCAGACCCACTTGTTTAGGAGGATACAAAATCTAAGGTATAAATATATGATAGTGAAAGAGTACACATAGGAATTCTACAAGTTGACCATTTGAGTAGGACACATAGAGGAGGATGTAGATAAAGTTGCTAGGTATATTAATGGTTTGATGTTTGTCATTCAAGATGAGATAAGTATGTTATCACCCAAAATAGTTAAGAAGGCCTATTAATTTGCATTGAGGGTAGAAGATAAGTTTTAAAGAAGGTAAATTCAACTAAACAAAGGTAGAGGTGGTAGAAGTTATATAGGTAGAGGTCAATAATAAGGAAGAGGATAGCCAGGTAACAAAAATCAATGGAAAGGTCAAAGCAAAGAAGTGTGCAGAAATTCAGAGAGTTTAAGCTCATAAAATAGAGATTTTTTTGGATATATAGGTGGAAAATAATATGGTATAACAAGAGGAAATAATTGGTTTGTAGGCAAGTACTTCAAGTGTAAAAAATTCACAGGACATAGGTCATATGAGTGTCTAGAAGATGTTCAAAGTGGTAGCTCTTTAAGTGAGAATAAAAACAAAGTGCTCTATAAAGAAGAGGAGAGTGTATATGCATTGTCAAACTATATGGAAGGACTTAAAATAGGAGATATCTTGTTGATAAAGAGAGTTATTTTGAATTCTAGCTATGAGGAGAGAGAACAACCACAAAAGAAAATGTTATTCAAGACCATGTGTAAGAGCAAAGGTAGGTTATGAAAATTTATATTTTACAATGGTAGTATGAATAATATAGTGTCTTATTTTATGGTGTCTAAACTAGGCTTAGAAAGAAGCAAACATCCAAGTCCATATAAGGTCTCTTGATTTCAAAATAGTCATTGAGTCCAAATGAATGAATAGTGCTATGTAGACTTAAAGATAGGTGGATATAAGGATAGAATATTTTATTATGTAATTCTTATTTATGTTTACCACATCATTCTTGGATACCATGAAAGTATGATATGAGAGCTTTGCATGATGGGAGAGCTATCACTTATACTATTTAGAAGGATGCCTATAAGCACACACTAAACCCATTGAAAGACAATCAAGCATGGAAGGAAAGGCCAATTACAAGTAGTTCCATGATGTTTGGAGAGAAAAAATACTTACCAAAGGAAGTAAGTTGTAGTAGTGAAGGTAAAATTATGACAGTTAGAAGCAAGATCCAAAGGGAAGAGAGTGCAGTTCAAGTTGTCAAGGCAATGGGAGAAGAAGGTACATTAGTTGAAGAACACTCAGAGGTGTTGAATGTAAGAAACAAGGAATTTATAAATTCAAACCAACAAGGTGATTTTTTATAAAATGAAAATTTGGTAGGGTTGTTTTTAAGTTTATCCTATCACTTGCCCTTCATATAAAGCAAGGAGTATCTAGAACACTTTATTGAGAAGGTGGGTATGTTGAGAGTGTTATCTCTGGAAAGAGAAGACAATAATTAGGTAAAGAGTGAAAAATAGCAAGAGGATGATAATGGGTTGCATAGGTTGAGATTCTGGTGGGAGAGAAGATAGAACCACCAGTAATAATCTAACAGGTAGTAAAACCAAGCTTAGCAAGGACAAGCAAGAAAAAGCAAGAGTGTGGTTTCCAAGAAGACAAGTAGGAGGTTATTTTTATTGAATTATGTGTTTTATGTGTAGGTTGGTTTTATGAAAATAATCAGGTATTAAATATGATCAGATGGGAGATCAACATTCAAAGAGGTAACCTTAAAAGCGAAAACAAGGTGGTGTTGATCAAAGCACAAGGAGGTCTATGTGTCACTCATAGAACTTGGGATCTAAGAGGATGTAACATTGTTCAGTTGGAAGTGAAAATGAGAGAGAAATGTTGAGGATTTCAAAAAAAATTTATAAACTTTTATAGAAAGGTTATTTCACACTCCAGTAGTATGATGCAGGAGCATCCTTCTTGGATGACATGTTTTGAGTTTCTATGAGCAAATTATGTTTTGATTAGTTTTTTTATAGTAAATTATGTGTTTTATAGGTTTTAATATTCTTAATACACACCTTGGAGAGTTTTTTAAGTTTTTATAAGTTTTTAGGTAGGTTAGTTTTCAAATTTGGCATTTTCCCACCAAATTCATAATTTGAATTTTTGAAAGTTTTTGGTCTAATTTGGGTATTGTAAGGGTAATTTAAAGGAATAATTAAGGTATCCAATGGTTTTTATATAATTAAAGAATATATTATGTGTCTATACATGGATCTCATTCAAAATTTATGTATAAATACACTTTGATATGTGTGCTAATGTGCAACTTGCTTGTTAGTGACCGTTGGAAGGTCAAGAGTTAGTTAGAGTAGTTATAGTTAGTAAAAAACTGGTAAGTTTTTGGTTTTATAATTAGTTTTAATGATGTAATAAATTATTGAGGGATCAATACCCAAGAAAGGATGAATTAAATCACTCAATATCGAAAGGATGAATGAATGATAGTGAACATATAAAGTTTGGTAAAAGAGTATAGTGGAGGCATCAAAGAGGGTGATTGTTAATTATATAAGGTGTGTGTAAATATATAAAATAATTATAAACCTTTTTCAGATTTTTAAAACCATTTTTTGGATGTCTAAGCCCTCAAGACATAGCTCTCAGACCCTCCAAACTCTGCCTGCATACGCTAAGAGAACAATAACTAGAGATTGAAACTGAACAAAAGATTCAAGGTGGAAGTATAACATTTTTTAAAGTTATCTAGAGGTTATGAAGTATATAAAAAATTATCACAATAATTTTAAAGTGTTTTGTAAGTTCAAAATAACATTTTGTATCCTCTCAAGTTCATATAGAGCTTGTTAACCCTAAACTAGGGTTTGAGAAGAAAAATGTGTGTATAAGACATTTTCACCAGTGTAATTCCATAAAAATTAGTAATTTGATAGGTGTTCATGTGAGGTAAGTTATTTTGAAGGTTTTGGATTGATTTTGTATAGATTCATACTATTTTAAAGGATTATGTGTTGTTAGGGGTCAAATAGGCCTAATTAGGCCTAAATAGAGACTAAAATGAGGCTACAAAAGTGACTTCTAAATAGAGTTCGGTGAACAAGCTTTGTGAAAAGTGAGAACCAAATAGAGGGTACTAGTAACTAGAATTATATTCTCCAAAATCCTCTATATTTGTTCGTACTAAAATAAAAGTCCTTAAAAAAGGCTACTAAGACTGTGTGAAAAAGGATAAGAAGTTGTATAAGATAAGAGAGATGCTTTGAGGGGTTTTTCAAATGGAATGAGGGGTATAATGAGTCCATAATGATCATGATAAAGGTAAAAATATCCATAAAACAATTAGATCATTCATGAGTCATTGAATGATAAAAAAACCAATTAACCTTTGTTTAAAGAGTGGACATTAAGGAAGTGTGAGATGGTTTTGTTATTCTTTTAATTACCTACCAGTACACGACGTTTGGCCTACCACATGGTGATGAAATCCATTGTCAGTAAATATTCTAATAAAATAAAAATAAAAAATACTAACACTTGTCTCTAATTATTAGCTATCACTACCAATGTGATGCCAAGACAAGATCATACATGCAAGTGAGTCTTGGATAACAAAATTTACAAATGTTGTTTTTTTATTTTATAAGCATCATCACCAATGTTATGCCATGGAAAAGAGCATACACAACAAGAGTAAAATAGAAAAAAAAAATTAAAAATGAAATATTAATTGACTTTTAAAAATAAAATGTTTACTAATTATTACTAAAAATGAAAGTGTTAGAAAACTTAAAACAAAATACAAAAACTAAAAGTAATTTAAAAATTGATTTTGATTAGATTTTATTGGTTTGTCTTTTCCAGGTGTCCTACAAATAAATTAGTAGATGTATTTTTTATGGCTGGAAGATAAAGGATACCTATAAAAATTTATTAAAATAAACAAAAACACATATAATCAATTTTTTGGAATAATTTTGTTATTCCACAATCAAATAAAATAGTGAATGTGTTAGCTATTAGCAAAGATAAAAAACTAGAGAACTAAAAACTAAAAAAATACTCATAGAATAGTTTTGCTATTTGTTGTGAATTAGCTAAATTTTTAGACAATTTTTCCAAATTTAATAATTATTTTGCCTAAGTTTGAAATGATTTTACCAATTTTTGAAAACATTTCACCAAAATTTGAAATGATTTCTCTGTTCCAAAAAAAAGGGGTTAGATAGAAAGCAGAAGACAAATAGAAAATAGGATAGAAATAAAATGGGGTTAAACAATCCAAAAGCACACAACAACTATTAGAAAAATAAAAAATGTAACAAAGTAAATAAAAATGGCTCAAAAACTAATTTTTTGTTCTTTACAACAAATTTGTTGATCTATAGGATGAATTCATTATTATGTAGGATGAATTTATTATTCTATAGGAGGAATTTGATGTTCTATAGGATGAATTCATGGTTTTTTAGGTTCATAGATAATGAGCTAAAAACCTCAAAAAAAGAACCTAAAATAATAAATAACAAACTCCAAATCAAGTATTAAATATATATACATAGGAAATACCAAAAAAAAATGACTTCCTAGATACACCTATGATGTAAAATATGAGGGACAAGGTCCCACCAGACATTCCAAAATGTATAAGCTCTAATTCTATAATTCAAGCTAAGAAATCAAATCAAATCAAATCAAATCAAATATAAACTATTAACTTAGACTTCAATGATAGAGAAGTAAATGAACAAAAGCAATCTAAACACACATACTTACAAAACTAAAGTGGAATAAACTTCCTCCATTGTGATTAAATGTGATTTGTTCCTAAATGCAATGGATGTGAGTGTTCAACTATTCTTAAAGGAAAATTCAATTGGGAATCATTTTGGTATGTAAGAGGATTCTTGATGGCTTGGATTCACTTAATTCACTTAGTAATTTGATAGCACTTCAATAGCATAAACATGGAAGATTTAAAATGATGGATTGCACATCAATTTATAAGCTTACAAGAGATGAGATAAATGGTTGAGGATTATTTGAATTTTTTAAATTATTAAAATAATCAACAGTTATAAATTAGTCCTTATTCATGAAGATGATGACCAGTTCCATCGATTGAGAAGAAAGAGGAATTTGTTGAGTGAGTTAGCAAGAATGGGTCAAGTTAGTTGATCGAGTCAGCTTAGAATTTGAAATACTCTAAGGTGACTCACAAGGTGGTTGAGGAAGTTGAGGTATTGGTTATATGATTCAATACAAATTTGAGACAAATGTGGAGGACTTTGGGTGAGGTTTAAAATCCATATCTAATGAATTTTGGAGTAAAATAGGTGTGCATGGTTATAATTAATTAATTAAAAATTAATCAATTATTTGGATTTTGAAGGGAAATGGTGTTAAAATAAATTTAAATTGGAGAATGAGAAGGGTCAGTGTGTTAAAGTTAATTTTGACACTAAATGGTGAAATTTAAGTGCCTACACTATGTTATTAGTGGAATATCTCATCTGAACACTTATTATTCGATGGTTTCTTAACATGCATATTTTTATATGTTTTCTCTTTCCTAACATATTTTTATAGTTAAGATCATATTCCTAATATGGTTTTAGAGCTTTGGTTTTTGCCCCAATAAATATGCATTAATATCAAAACCTCTAGGTTGTGCCTTTGTCATATCAACCTCTATTACTGGAGGGAGAGGTATGAGGTTACACTCAAGTAAATTTTGTAACACCTTATCATGAGGTTTTGATAATCGTGTAAATTTCCTCTAAGGATAAGCCTATTAGGAGGTTATAAAACTAAATTAACCATTGTTTTAGCCTCATTTTTAGTATCAATATCTTTTTAAATGTTAGTTTGCTTCAAGTTTTAGAATAAGGAAATGTGGGAGGGTTAGTATCATACATTAGCTTGTTCATAACAATTAGATTAACCTCATAGTCTTTAATCCTATGGCATATGTCATCAAAATATTGTAAGTGTTTGAACATATTATACCCATGGATAGGTGCAAGTAAGTTTTCCTTAAATATGTCTTAAAATTCATTATCATCCATATAATTTTTCAATTTTGAGATCATGGCTTTATAATGAAGCACATAGTCACTAGTGGGTTCATTAGGTGATTTCTTGAGTTTTTCAATTTGATAAATTCTAGATATAATCAAAAATATTGATAAAAAAATGAGTTAATAATCAGGTTGTTAAAGGATTAAAAGCATGTGATGATTGGAAAGTAAGGTCATAAAACCATCACAAGGCATAGTCCTTAATGCTTTTACTAAAAAAATTGGTTGGTAACTTTTTATTGGATGAATAATTTAAACATGTTTTATAGAAGGATCTAAGATGTTACTATTTTTAATCACCTCACACTCACAATAACTAAATAATAACATATAACTCATATAGTACACACACACACACACACACACACACACACACATACTGTAGACTACAACTTTCCTTTTAGGGAAGGAACACTCCCAATCATAGGACTATTTGAGGGGGCTACCTCCTTTGAGAAAGCTCAATTATAATTTATTTCTTAGGTGATTCAACATAGCCTAAGTCCTTATATACACAATAGCCACCCACTATTACAGTAGCCCCCAACCCTTACTAGGGCATGTTGAGTGGTTGATAACCTATAACAACCACTAACCCCATTAGGTATTGATGAGTGACACCTAATCCCACTAAGGTATGCCTAATGGCCAACAATATATAATGACCACTAACCTCACTAGTATTATATAATCAGTTAATAATATGTGTGCCACATGTTAGCATCTCCACCCATACATGTGCATAATACTATCCCTATAGGTATATTACATTCCATCCCCCTTAACATGTTTCACACCCAAAACATGATAAGAATTAAATTTAAAAAATAGGTGGATGATCAAATGGAGGCTCGACCATGCATCCTTTTTATGCTTTCACTTCATATGCATGTGCTTAGATATTATCATGTGTAAAAATATTGTGAACTTAATCACTATAATAGGAGGGTGATGTTCACATGTGACTTATAGATCAATGGTGGAAATAACATCAATGAGAAACATGTCACCACAACTAGCTAATGAAGATAATAACATTAGTGGAAATTCATAGAGAGAAAGTGGAAGAATTGTTCTAGATAATCTATTGAAGGAAGAAGAAAATAAGTGTTTGCCTTATGTGTAGAAGATTTTGTGAAGAGAAGAGAAAATAAATCACTCTCATCCAAGTGAAATAAATCCTCATATCATCTATTTAAATTTTCCTCCAAATCAAACCATGCATTTATTTATTCTTCATATTTAGCTGATATGGAAATAGAGAATAAATTTATCAAAAGCATTCATCATTCCCTATTTAAATTGATGCAAAGAATCCTTCAACTCTATAATTTTTATATAGGTTTCCATATTATCAGATGACTAGACATGATGATGACATTACTCACACCTACTATTGACAATGTAAATATAATAATTTAACACATTCAAATAATATATGAAATTTTATGATAATAAACAAAACAAAAAAGCATACCCTAACTCATAATAACTTAAATAATTATTATAATAATATTATTAAAAACTAAAAGAATAATACTAAAAATTTATCAAACAATAAACAAATTTAAACAATAACATAAAAATGAACAAGATAGACTCTAATCAAAACATGTTAGAGCATTTAATCCTAAGTGGGTTTATCATCCTTTAGCCTTGGTAAAGTTATTAATATTATCAGAAAACTAGACATGATGATGATATTACTCACACCTACTATTGATAATGGAAATATAATAAGTTAACACATTCAAAAAATATATGAAATTTTATGATAATAAAATAACAAAAAAGCATACCCTAACTCGTAATAACTAAAAAAATTATTAAAATAATCCTATTAAAAACTAAAAGAATAATACAAAAAACTTATTAAACAACAAACAAATTTAAGTTTAAACAATAACATAAAAATGAACAAGATAGACTCTAATCAAAACATGTTAGAGCATTTAAACCTAAGTGGGCTTATCATTCTTTAGCCTTGGTAAAGTTAGTAAATAATAATAATAATATATTATTCATTAACATGAGGTGAAAACATCATGAAAATAAATAATAAATTTATAATTATTTAATAACTTACCAAACTCTAATTAAATGACTTATCGGGATGGATGTACCCATTATTTTTCTAATGGTCACTTCTCTTGATATTTCACTATAAATAGGGTTTTACCCTATTATGAAAATATATCTTGAATATGAAATTATGTATCATATTCAACCTGTGAAACTTGTGAAGGGAATTTAATAGAGAGAAGTGAGAAGAGTAAGGAGATGTTCTATTAGGTCTTGATTTCTTGATAATTTGAATAATCATCATTGGTTGGTTTTTTACCTTGTGAGGTTTTCCCATAGTAATTTTGTGTTATCTCAATTAACCTATGTTTCATTTATTCGTGTCACTCTAGATTTTATCTATGCGTATTGTTTCATATATCTATACTTAAATTATTTCATGGTTTGAGAGCCAGTGGGGTGTATGTGATTAAGCAAGCCATATATATAATCAATTAATATATACTCAATTTTCAATATTTTTTAAATTATTTTCAAGATTGGTTCAAGCCTATGTATGGCATACATGGAGAGAAATTTTTACTGATCTCTAAGGAGGCCTCTCTTTTAGAGTTGGAGAATCTCAGCCTCAATTAAATAGTTTAGACCTCATTCAATAAACCAATATTCATTTTGAAAAGACAAATTTTCTTGGGA
Organism: Torreya grandis; assembly: GCA_037957365.1. NCBI lineage: Eukaryota > Viridiplantae > Streptophyta > Pinopsida > Cupressales > Taxaceae > Torreya > Torreya grandis. The sequence continues at coordinate 1,715,619 of JARHVA010001747.1, forward strand.
TGCCATTTGTATGACCAAGTATAACCTAAGAATGGAAAAAAATTAGAAAAAAATATTGTTAATGCTTTTAAGATCTATTTGGTGGTGGTTGAGGATTTGTTTTGTCTTATATTTGACCTTTAAAGCATCTAAGTATCATCTAAAGCAATCAAATTCATATTTTTATTTTTTATTAGCCACTTTAGCACCATTGTATGGCCTAATGGGATGGAAAAACCTTTTTTTGTCATCAAAAATCCTTTTTGAAGGTTCAAACTAATTCATGTGAGGATTTTATGGGGACTAGCAAAATTCTAACCCTTCTAGTGGCTTATATAAATTACTTTTCATTCCTCTTGCTACTACTTTGTGACATTCTCTTCCTAGAAGCATACAAAGGTTTGTAAAAATTTTGTTGAAATTATTTATTAAATAATTAATTTTTTAAAATCATAATTTCCACATATGAAAATCTAGGTTCACCATATATGTGTGCTTTTAAAAAAAAAGCAAAAGGCTTGTTTATGTTTTTACATGCATATTAAATCATGTGTGTGTGTGTGTGTGTACATACATACATACATACATACATAGATACATAGATACATAGATACATACATACATACATACATATATATATATATAAAATTTTTAAAATATTAAAAAATAAGCTTTAAATATGGCTTAGTGGATATCAATTTTTAAGCAATCTTGTTAGATGAATTGGTGGACCTTACTTTGCTAAAAGCTTGTCACTAGGGAGGTCATATGCTCAAAACCCCCCAACTCAAATTTTTGATTTTTTTTTTTGAATTTATTCAAATTTATATTAATTTGAATTTATTTTATGTTTTTTGTGCCAAGTTTCTTTCATTCAAAACCTAGTTGATTTGTCAACCTTCTTACTACATTTGACCTAGTCAAAATCTTATCAATTATAGTCATGTGACTAGTCAATTTATAGGTTTTGGCATGTTCTAGACCTATTGGTATGGTCCAATTTTTGTTTTAAAATCTATTATTAAATATTTTACACATTTTTAGTCATAGTGGTTAGATATTTATTTTATGTGCTACTCTTGCGACACTTAAATTAGTGTTTTTTGCTTCAATTTTTGTATTGTTTAACATATATTTTAAAAAAATTAACTTATTTACACTTATAATTTACTTTACTATCAAATAAATCTAAATTTGATATTAAAAAGTTCATTATTTTAATTTTTCTTGCATTAGTGTATTATTGTGACACTTATGACACCTTATTTTGTTGCAATCTTTCATAATTTTTTTTAGGGTGTGGAGCTAAAAGCTTCAACTATTTGCACACACAAGAAGAGGATGCTGAAGAACCAGAGGAACCGGCATCGGCAGCATGACCGACGTCAGTCAGAGACAGTGGAGAAGGAAACTGGCGATGGCAGAGAATCGGCCGACATCGGCAGCACCAGACAAGCAGGGACCGGCGTCGATCATCTGTGCAGTCTAGAACTGTTCGTTGCACAAACAGTTAGTTATTTGAACCGAGTGTTTGCATGCTAAGGGGCTAATTTAAGTCACGAGCTGTGTGTCTAATTTTAGTAGTTAGATTTCTATTTTTGTAACCATGGGATTCTATTTAAAGACCCATGAGGCATGTATTATAATTATCATATTGATCAAGTAAGAGCATTGAAGCAAGCAAGGTCAAGGAGATCTACAGGTGTAAGGTCAAGGAGATCAGCTGAAGCATTCAAGGAGGGGTAGCAACTCAGGTTGTAGAGTTGGTTTGTGTTGAGCAAGAGAGAGAGGGAAGAAGGTCTTAAGGTGTGGCAAGCCTTTGAGGTGGAGGGAGAAGTGGCATCTTCCTTATTGTATTTTCTTCTAGTATTATCTAATACAAGTGTGTGTATTGTCTCTCAAATTCTTTGTTGTCTCATGTTTCTAGTTTCTTAATCATTTTGGTATAATTTTTGTGTTCAATTGCTCATATATAAGTAATCAATTATGCTTCCGTTGGATAAGGGGTCTCCTAACAGTTGGTATCAGAGCTACGGTTTGCAAGAAGTAGGTTATTATTTTTGATTACAGGTCATTCACAGGGTTTTTTGATTGAGTGGGAGTTCAACAATGGCAGAAGAAAGTAAGCTACGAATGGAGAAGTTTAACGGCAAGAATTATCAACACTAGAGGATGCAGATTGAGGACTATCTTTATCAGAAGGATCTGTACTTACCGTTGGGTGGGGTTGCATGCAAGCCCACAGATATGAAGGATGAAGAATGGAGTGTTCTTGATCAGAAGGCTCTTGGTTCCATAAGGTTGAGCCTTGGAGCGTCTGTGATTTTCAGCTTATCACAGTGCAGGACAACGGAAGAGTTGATAAAGTCCTTGACAAATTTATATGAAAAGCCCTCGGCTTCTAATAAGGTATACCTTATGAAGCAGCTATTTACTTTGCAAATGTAGGAAGGTGGTTTGGTACATACTCATCTCAGTGATTTCCATGGTTTGGTAAACCAATTAGCTTTAGTCAATATTGTTTTTTATGATGAGGTAAAGGCTCTCTTGATTTTATGTTCTTTGCCTGAAAGTTGGGATAGTTTGGTTATGGCAGTAAGTAATTCTGCATCTGCTTCTAAAATCTTAAAAGTTGATGATGTTGTGAGTGTGATCTTGAATGAGGAAATACGTAGGAGAAGCACAGGTGAATCATCAGGGAATGCTCTAAGTGCAGAAAGCAGGGGAAGGCAAAGGGAGAAGATTGAGCAAGAGAAATCAAGGTTGGGAAGGAGATCCGAGTCTAAAGGTATTACCTGCTGGTTTTGTGGAAAGAAAGGACATACAAAGGAGTGTTGGTTGAGAGATAAAGAGAATCAACATTTAGGTATTAAAGAAGCAAAGGATGCAAATATTGTGGTACAGGATGCTCTCATACTTTCTTTGGATAGTCAGGTAGGATCATGGATTTTAGATTCTGGTTCATCTTTTCATGCATCCCCAAACAGAGATTTGTTTCATGAGTATGAACAGGGAGAATTTGGACTCCTTTATTTAGGGGATGGTACACCTTGTCAGATAGTTGGCAAAGGGAAAGTGCAGCTGAGATTGTAGATTGACAACACATGGGTGTTGAAGAAGGTCATGCATGTTCGAATTCTGAAGCAGAGTTTGATTTCTATAGGAAGGTTGGGTGATGAGGGATGCACAATAACCCTCACAGCGGAATCTTGGAAGGTTACCAAGGGAGCACTTGTTTTAAAAAGAGGTAAGAAAGTAGGTACTCTTTATCTATCTACTTATACTACTGATTCTACTTCTGGTATAGATTTGAAGATGTGGTCTAATAGGCTGGGTCACATGAATAGGAAGGGAATGGAAGTTCTTGATTTAAAAGGTATGTGTTCAAATTCAAAAAGCATAGATAGAATTCATTGTAGGAAAAGGAAATTTGAGGCTTTTGACAAGAACAGGGAAGTCTTGGTGTTTTTGGAGGAGATGAAGGCCAGAGAATAGTTACAGGCACTGAATAAATCTGAGCACGGCAGTATGGATAGAGATTTGATCCAAGATGAGCTCACAGATGAAGAATTCATCACTCACGGGAACACATAGGCACCGATGTCGGTCACTTGGAACCGACATCGGTCATCTAGACACTGGCATCAATCATGTGCAGACCAGTAGGGTCGGTAGGTCGGGCAGGAGAAGTTTGACATCGGTCATCAGGACCGACGTCAGCAAGGGGGACACCAGCGTCAGCCAGGGGTAATGACATCGGCAGTCAGGGTCAGTGTAGGGAATCGACATCGGTCGGGAGCAAACTGGGAGATGGCCGAGATCGGTCATTGGAACGGATGATGGGTGGACAGTTAGTTATCAAGGAGTCTCAAACACCCATACAGAGGTCAGAAAAGGTATGCGAACCTCATATTCATTGTTCACCTTCTTTATATTGCTTACTATTAGTCATGAACTAGGAAGATGAAGAAGCAATGCAGGTAGAATCCAAAAACAGTGGGAGCTTGACATGGATGAGGAGTGTGAGTCCTTGGAGTAGAGCCAAACAAGTATTTGTCAGTAGAGTTGTCAGCTGGATAGAGGCATGGATTCCCGTTTTAGAGAAGAGAGTGGATGGACATCTGAGATAGAAGGCTATGGTATATGGTCTTGAGATAGACTGCAGACAATGGAGGTTTGACCATTGTAATTTATCTTTACCAGGTTGGATAATATTAGCTACATTATCCTATTACTATATTGTGTTACTTTTTACAGGGTTGCATATACAGGGAGTTTTCTGAGCTAAGGGTAGAGTTGGTTCAGAAGTATGTCATGAAGAATTTGGGAGCAGCAAAAATTCTTGTGGCATAAGTGACAGGTATAGCATCACAGGTTTGCATGGTGGTTGGTCTTCAAGGGTGACTTTGAAGAGGGATACAGAGCCAAAGGAACAAAATAGATGGTGTACAGGTACAAGTACAAGTTGCAATTGTTTATCTCTAAGTGGGAGATTGTTAGGGTGTGGAGCTAAAAGCTTCAACTGTTTGCACACACAAGAAGAGGATGCTGAAGAACCAGAGGAACCGGCATCGGCAACATGACCAACGTCGATCAGAGATAGTGGAGAAGGAAATTAGCGATGGCAGAGAGTCAATCGACGTCGGCAGCACCAGACAAGCAGGGACCGGCGTCGGTCGCCTGTGTGGTCCAGAACTGTTCGTTGCATGAATAGTTAGTTAGTTGAACCGAGTGTTTGCATGCTAAGGGGCTAATTTAAGTCGCGAGCTGTGTGTCTAATTTTAGTAGTTAGATTTATATTTTTATAACCATGGGATTCTATTTAAAGACCCATGAGGCATGTATTGTAATTATCATATTGATCAAGTAAGAGCATTGAAGCAAGCAAGGTCAAGGAGATCTACAGGTGTAAGGTCAAGGAGATCAGCTGAAGCATTCAAGGAGGGGTAGCAACTCAGGTTGTAGAGTTGGTTTGTGTTGAGCAAGAGAGAGAGGGAAGAAGGTCTTAAGGTGTGGCAAGCCTTTGAGGTGGAGGGAGAAGTGGCATCTTCCTTATTGTATTTTCTTCTAGTATTATCTAATACAATTGTGTGTATTGTCTCTCAAATTCTTTGTTGTCTCATGTTTCTAGTTTCTTAATCATTCTGGTATAATTTCCGTGTTCAATTGCTCATATATAAGTAATCAATTGTGCTTCCATTGGATAAGGGGTCTCCTAACAATTTTCTTTTATTTATCTAGCATCAAGTTGAAAAATTATTGTTTGCTTACACCTATAATTTACTTTATTTTCAAATGGAGAATAAATTCTCATTAAAAAGTTTAATTGTAAGCTTTTATCTAGTTTTATATTGTCATTCTTAAAGGGAAGCAATGGGTTCTCCTAATTTTGTTCTAGATAAATAAAAAATGCTTAATGGTTCAAACTATAATATATGAAAAAATTAAAGTTAAAGTAGAATTAATGGTTTTAAATCTATGGAACATTGTCATCGGGACTAAAAAATCTCTATCAAGATGATATGTGACACTTGAACTTTCAAATGGGTTTCAACAAAATTCACAAGAATCCATATCAATTATCTTACAAAATGTTAACGATGAATTCCTACTTCATGTCGACAATTAGGAGTCTCCTAGTGATGCTTGAAAACTCTTTGAGTCTATGCATGAGGACACTCATCTCTCTAAAATTATTAAATTGATTCTTGAATTGTTGACTACACTTATGAAAGGTGATGAAAAAGTTATTAATTTTCTTGTTAAAATTAAGAATATTAAAGCTCAATTAGATTATTTTAATTATAATTTGATTCAATATCAATTGCATTATTTTATTATTCAATTGAATATTCATGAAAAAAACACATCTTTATCTCAATTTAGAATTCTAAGTATTGAACAAAGCAAGATATCTCAGACCTCACAACCCTATCAACTCTTTTGATTTAAGAAGAGTAAGTGATGTCTAATGTTGATTCTAAATAGAATGATACTCAGGTACTTCTCAATCTTAACCCTATTTTTTATAATAATATAAATTAGAAACCTAACTCTAATTTTACTAAAGGCAATAATGAAGATAAAAGATCTAATAATAAGAATAATAAACTTGAGTTTAATGGGAATTGTAATCTATGCAGTAAATTTGGTCATAGAAGAAAAACTTGTTATAAAAACAAATATAGAGTTAAAAATCAATCTTTTAAAATAACAAAAAGAAGAAATTTAATCAAAATAAATAGAAGAATCAAAAACCCTAATCAAAATAACAATCCAGATAAATTTTTTAATTTTATTGCTTTATATGTTACTTTATTCACTTCAAATGAGAGTTAATTGATTCTAGATAGTGGTCATCGCACCATATGACTTTCTTATCTAGTATTTTTTTTATTCTAGAGATATCTCTAGAAATTTACTTAGGAGTTAGTTCATTTTTAGAAGCAACTAAGCAAGAAAAGGCAAAATTTGGAAATGTTATTATTAATGATGTTTTCTATGTACCTAAATTTAATAAAAAATTCTATCTTGTTCTCAACTTATGAATGATAATTTCATTGTGACATTGCTTAAAGATAGTGGCTCCATTATAAATCAATATACTTCTCTAATTTTTGAAGGTGTTCAAAATAATGGATTATATATTTTTACTACTTATTTTACATGTTTACTTTCATCACATAATAATAAAGAATCTCAATTATGGAATGAAAGATTAGGTAGAGTTAATTTTAGAAGTTTACATGATATGTCTACTCATAATCTTGTTTTTGGAATTCCTTCTGTCTCTTCTTATCATGAAACTTGTGATGGTTGGTTAAGTGGTAAGCAACATACTAATCCCTTTCATAATAATCATGATGTGAATTCCTCACATCCTTTATAATTGATTCATAGTGA